>CM023828.1:12977500-13577500 GCA_013266295.2 Branchiostoma floridae x Branchiostoma japonicum | reverse complement strand
CAAAATTTTGATGCAACATTGACCAAACATCCAACGAAAAACGTAAAAAGTCAGGGTTTTGCGCAGGCGCAGTACGTTCTGCCGACGTGCTGGTTAAGACTGTTCTCAAGTGGACACGGCATCCAGATTTTTCATTTCTGTGTGGATTTGACCTTAAGGACCATCCATTTGCCAGAGTTTCCGGAATCAAAGAGACAAGTAGTGGGGTAGTGATGGGACATGTAGGAAGTGTGGGCTCCTCTCATCCTGGTGTTTCGAGATCCTATCGCACAAGACAACGGTTTTGTGATGCAATGTCATATTTATTTACATACAGGTGCACATTACGTTGGTGAGAAATACAGAGCTTCTAAAGCTTCTACAAATATCCATAAATAATCAACATCCATGATGTGATGTGTATATTTCTTATATCATAAATATAATCATGATTATCTTAAGTACCTGTTTCTAGTCGCCTTTACCAATGTGCAATCTGTCCCACTTAATTGGTGTATACATTATCTTAAAAGTTTCTCCATGTAATTTACAGTTTAAACTTGCTTCATACATACATTGTACATGAAAGCAATGCTTCTTGTTTGCTTTGTATTGTCAAGTTACAAAACAGTCAATCATCACTTACATTAAAAAAATGAAGACAATACTTCATGTAGCAGGGTTATTCCTCAATCATGGCTGTGCCTGTATTTTGCCCATTCATTTTGGTATACATCTGTGGTCTGTTTTTATTTGTTTATTAGTTTATTTGTTCTTTGCACATAAAGAAATAACATAATAAAACAATACAATAATGAGAATAACAAACAAGCAGGGTAGGCCTGAAACCTAAAAGGCTTATCTAGGGCCTACCCTAAACAAAATATAAATATAATGCTGTTACAAAATAACGCTGAATTAAACAAAATATAAATATAATGCTGTTACAAAATAACGCTGAATTAAACAAAATATAAATATAATGCTGTTACAAAATAACGCTAACTTAAACAGATAATGAAAAATACAAAAGGATAGGAAACTAGTTTAGTATACATTCGAAATGAAAACTCAGTTGTGAAATTTATGATGGTACATACGTAGAGGGATAATGAGATAATTAAAATAATAATAACGATGATAATAATGAGAATAATTACAATAATGATAATTATGATAATAGTAAAGAAAACAAAAGATCCTTAAAAAATTGAACCAAGGAAAACAAACAAAATTAGATTGAAGTGAAGTTGGGGTTTTGTAGGTAATCTTGTTTTAGAAGTTTCTGTGTAACCTGTGTAAACTCTTGCAGTGTGATGCACTGTGGGGAATATGTAAAAGTCGAAGGCTCCTGACATGGCCAGAGGCCTTCAACTTTGACATATAAACTACAACTTTGACATATCTACTAGCTTATTGACCCCCTCCCTGGCCAAAGGTGAAGCTGCTAGAAGCTGGATTTAGAGAATGACTGTCATCTCCCTGCTCCATGCCATGTTGAGACATAGAAGTCAAACTGACTTGTTCTCCATAGTTGTGGAATGTCAGCCCTGTGCTTGCTCTATCATTAGTTTGGTGCTGACCGACCATGTGATTCATCAAGGCCACCCTGTTAGGAAAGTCTGCAGAACACTCCAAACACTTGTAGAATCTGTCCTGGTATGAGCTGTGTCTTCTTACCATGTGCACATTCAAGGAAGACTTCTGGCTGAAGCTGTCTGGACAGATTGGACAATGATAGGGTCTCTCACCGGTGTGCTTGCGTTGGTGCTGCGTCAGGTGATCCTTACGGCCGAACCTGGACGGACACAAGTCGCAGTGGTAGGGCTTCTCCCCCGTGTGGATCCTCATGTGAGTCTTCAGGTGCTGCAACAACTTGAACCTGAACTTGCACTGGCCGCATTGAAACGGTCTATCCTCAATGTGATCATGATTCCTCCTTACAGCGCCATGTAAAAGGAGGTTTTTCTGAAAGACATCCTCATTAGCTTGGGCAGATACAACAACCCCATCAGTTGTGACTCTGTGTTCTAGAGGAGTTGAAGAAGGTGTCCCATGTTCTGTTTGTGCTAGGGTACTGGTATCACTGCTGGAACCATAGTCAAGGCTGTAAACACCCTCATCTGCTATAAAGGGGCTCAAGCTTTCATCCTCATCCTTGATTGTAATTACATCATTCTCCTCTGTCCCCATTGGCTGTTCTTGTACCTCCTCAGGCTGCTGGGCACTGCTAGGTCTGTGTCTACTTTCCTGACTACCATGGCTGTGAGAGCTGTGAGAGCTGTGGTTGCTGTGCATTTCTTCATGAAGCCAGTCTTCTGAGTTGTCCTCTGGTTCATTCTCGGTAGGTGTAACATTTGATTCTTGCTGAGCAGGCTGTGGTGCCGGCATGTTGGCCTGTGAACTTTGCAATCTGTTGGCGTTATCACACCTTCTGGTGTTGGCATGATCTGCTTGTACAGGTTTACCTGAACTACGTGGACGCTCCTGACTAACACTACCAGCCCCTCCCCTGTGTAGATTCTTCAGCAGGTACATCTGACAGTCCTGGCTCAGCTCTGTAATCTGTAGGTACCACGCTGCAGCGGATATTGCCACAATGTTGTCCTGCGTGAGGACAAAGTTGGACGTGTACATGAAGTCGATGACTGCTCTCACGCCCTCTTTGGTGAGACTGTTCAGTTCCACCACAGTCCTGTTGCTGTTAGAGAGCAGGAGGGAGAAATGGGGAGAGAAGGCTGCCAGGACGCACTTGTGGACTGAGAACTTTGCCCCCTGCACCTGCAGCGTTATGTCGCAGAACATGCCAGAATTCCTCTGTAGGTTGAGCTGCTGCTGTAGCTGCCTGGGCAGGCTTGGGCGTGAGGAGTGCTGCGGACTGCTCTGAGCTGTGGGGTGGTTCAGGTTACCCGCCATCTGCAGCAAACAAACAAACAGCAACAATGTAGTTCTTCTTTTTACAAATTGTGATGTGTTTTATGTTACTTGCTACTGCAAAAGGTACAGTTGCAGTTTAGAAAATTTTCTTTTGAACAGGCACATTAAATGTTGAGAAATAGTACATACGGTACCTATTACCTTTAGGATACCTTCATTACAGGAAAACGTCTTATTAGGACAAAATCCACTTATGCTAATGATCAATAAAGTAGTATCAAGGACATTGGTAGTATCAACAATAGAACAGGTTTTGCTATCACAAACCTGTAAGTACATTGTAGCATAGAATGACAGATTAAGACATGAAAATTAATGTTAACGTTTCTACTAGTTTACTGATGTTAGTATAATTTTTATTAATTGCCCATACATATGCTGTGTACGCTTCAAAATAATACTAAGTGTTTTCCATTCTGTTCTAAAGAATTATTGATTTAACTTATGGATGTTACTTACCTTTAAAAGACAACAATATCAGCACAGTGCTTTAAATCTGGCCTTTAAATCAGGACAGGTTCCTGTTTACTGACTGAGGGGGAGGGGGGTTTCACAAACTGCTGAAACGGGGGCCATAAAATACATACGAGCGAACATACACATCTCATGAACACTCCCTATGATGTAAAGGGTCTCCTGGTTGTAAGGGTACGTACAAATGATAACAGAACGTTGTATATGACCAGAAAACTTCAGCCGAAAAGACGAAAACAGAAAATTCCTCCTGGAAAAAAAATGCTTGGCTGTATCACCTTTGACCTGCCTTTTAAATCAGTTGATACCATTTGATTATCCCCATAAAACGCAGTATGTGTGCATGTACGTTTGTCTCTAGCAAGAAATGCTTGACGAAATAGTCAATTTATAGATGTATGTTTTGGCTAGAATTTATATTTTGGGTTAAAGAAAATTTTGCACAATCTTTGCTACTTTTCAGGTCACCCCTATACCTATTTTGGTTCGCTCCAAGCAGGGAACTCCCTTTGGGAACTCCGCCAAATCGAGGCAGACTAAACCAAAATGGCGGACGGACTGGAGATATTTTCGTCTGCTGAAAAGGGAAGAGGCCTGTGTGCCACCAAAGTCTTCAAACCGGGAAACTTGGTACGGGCAGCCGAACCCTACGCCTATGTCCTCTGTAACAGCGAGAGAGGAAAGCGCTGCGACTTTTGCTTTACAAGGTACGGCAACTTAAACCTGATAGAGTGCGGGGGGGGGGGGTGAATCGTGGGATCTGTCTTGTTTCTTCTTTTCTTGAGTTTTTAATTTCATGACGTCTTATAGATGTTCTTAAGTCACACATTCTTCCCTACGAATGTAAGGTTAGTGATCTAAATTGAATTGTATACAAAGGGTTTTGGCGAAACGTATCTTTAGGTACATGTATATATACTTATTTGAAATTTTGTGTATGCGACCAACAGCTAGCAGACGACGAAAAAATGCATTAAGTTCCTTTGCAAGAGAGGAAAAAGTTGGGGTTTTTTTGCAATTCGAATTTTTGAATCTTTGAGAGATTTTGTAGCATCTCTTACCACGGAGAAGGTTCTGGAAAGATCTCCAGTCTGTGTAGTGCGACAGCTGACACGGGTCTCTGTAACACACGTGGACCCAAATTTGGAAGGGAATTCACGGAATGTCACAAGTGTTGGTCCAGCCTTGACATGTGTCATGCGCACTGTGCAGATGTGACTGGTGACAGTCAGACAAACGGCTGGGTATATTAAATGAGCTTTAAGTATCTAAATCTTGGTAACTGTACATATTGGATGATATTGAACTTGAACTTGAACAAGGACAAACAGACCACTGGATATGTTGTAGCTTTAATACGCTATTATGATAATACTTAATAGGGTAATGTTGGTATAATTAGAGGTGCCAGAAATGATTTTGCTCCTTAAGGTTTTCATTTTTTCTTAGGGACATCCTGCAAGAATAGAAGAACCCTAGCTAATATTTATTTGAAAATATGTGCCTTGTTAATAAGTTCGTAGTAATTGTGATCAATATACACTTTCTATATTTAATGTTTTTATCTAAAAGCCATTACATTTACGGCATTTATTATTTTCTTTTGATATTCTTGCATATGCAGAAAAGATGACCTGTCCAGATGCTCTGGCTGTAAGTTTGCCAGATACTGCGATGGCAAATGCCAGGTAAGGATGGGAGTCGGTCCCTTTGACTTTTGCATGTGTTTTAAAAGTACTCGAGTTACATTAAATAGTTTTAACCTGCAGAGAGATCAGTAAGTGATCTTCAATTGAAGGTTAAATACATGATGTATATCTTCATGTGCTGGCTTGTGGCATCATATGGTATCCTCCTATTCATGAAAATTGTTGGCTTGTATGAGGGCCTGCATGGGGGGGTCCCAACAACGCTCTACGCTAAATTCTGAGAGCCGGCTACGTATTACACTAAATTCAAGAAGCCTCCCCCATTACGCTTTACGATAAATTCCGGGTAGCTACAACGCATTATGTGAAATAAAACGGCGAATTACGCTCTACGCAAAATGCACCGATTACGCTCTATGTTGAATTAGAGCGGTCCGTCTACGCTCTACGTGGAATTAAAACGGCCAATTACACTCTACGGAAAAGGGCATGCGGGCCCCCTTGTATCTAATTTTTAACTGTACAGTATAAACATGACATTGTACTAGTAGGTATCAGGAATCACCAAGCCTGCACTTTACATATATTTGTGTGTCGATCATTCTTGATTTACAGAAAGCAGCCTGGCAAGAACACAAAGCTGAGTGTAAATCCATCAAGACAGTCAAACCAGAGACACCAACAGACAGTATCAGGCTCATCGCCCGCATCATCAACAAAACAGTAAGTCCTGCCAAGGAGGTTATTTTCCTTGGTCCTGCTGGGAAAGTCTTTTTTCAAAAAAGTGAACCTCATTTATCAGTGAAGTGATTTATGATAGCTATTTCTGTCACTAATTAGTTTATCTTTTTTTCAAACAGAAAACAGAAGGCCCTGGTGAACCAGGAAACTCCATTGATGAGTTGCAGTCAAGTGAGTAAATGTTCAATATTTCCCTTTTTTTGCCGAAAAAATACATGTAGGATATCTCCTAGCAAACATATTGCAATGTGTGAATACATACTCACTCTCATAAGCTGGTCTAGGAAAATGCATTTTTTTATCTAAAGCTACACATAGTTAGTTCACTTCCACTGCAGAATTGCTCACATTTATTTAGCACTTCCAAATTGTGAAGCAGTTCTATTGCTCCCTGTAACGTTACCTGTACCTTGTTCCATCCTCATGTTTGAGAGTCGGGGGCTATGGTAACCCTCAGTATCAGTCTCTTCCACTCCTTCCTGGCTCACTTGTAGATAAGAATTCCAAGCAGATGTTCGCATATCTCGAATTAACCTTCTCCCTGCTGCCTAACCCTGTACCAATACATTTAGTTGGTGCCAAACAGCCACCTTAGCAGGCTGAAGGTTAAACTTAAAGCTATATTGGGCCATACATGAGAGTTTGTAATGTTTCTGCATCTTTTCTCCAGATTTACGAGAGATGCCTGAGAATGTTAAGGAGATGTTTGCCCAGCTGGCAGTGGTCTTGAGGATGTATGTGGGGAAGGATGTCATGGACGACGCAAGGGAGATCTTTGAGCTCTTTGGCAGGGTAGGTTCTGTGATGATTTGTTTTGGTCGATTATTTGAGGTTGGTCAAGATGTGAAGCTTTACATGAGTGTATCATACAATCCTATGATAAATTCTGACAGTCTAGACGTCATGTACTATGACCAAAGTATTGAAATAAAATGAGACTATTGTTGATTATCCCTACAGATGACGTGCAACACTTTCTCTATCTGTGACCCAGAGATGCAGTACATTGGCATTGGAATATATCCAAAGTAAGCTCATTTGTTACTCTACTCATTTGTTACTATATAGTATGATAGGTATACACAAATCCTTAGTACACATAGAAACTATTAAACATTACTATTGATATTGTACAGTACAACCATAGTAGTGCTAAAGCCATTGAAACAAAAAACTAAGTTAAAATGTGACTACTGTCTTCTCCAAACCTCTCTGTTGTGAATTTTGAAGAGGTTTGGAGAAAAGTTTCAAGCTAGATTTGTATTCCTTTAAGTGTATACATCTTTTCAGCCATGCCATTTGTTGACCGCTGACCCTTTGTTGACTGACAAAGTTTGTCTGTCAATCCTATAGAATGTCTCTGTTCAACCACTCGTGTGCTCCCAACTGTGTGGCTGTGTTTAATGGGCTGAGGATGGAGGTACGAGCCATCCAGAACATACAGCCAGGAGAAGAGGTATTGTCTCATAAGTTTTTCTTCTTTTTTATAAAAAATTTTCTTTTTTTTTATAAAAGATTTTTGTAAAAATTTTTTTGTAAAAATTTTTATATTTTTCTAAATGTGATCTCGATCCTGTTATGAATAAACCATTACGGATGCATGTTATGATTTTGCTGACATTTGGTTGTTGCATTGAGTTATTGACAGGTTAACAAGTTATCAATGGATTTGGCTTCCTGATTTTTTTTGAGGTGGTGGGTGCAGATTTTATCCAAAGGAACATTTTATACAAAATCTACCTTGATGCTGCTAAGATGCTACATTCCTCTTCCTTTTTTTATCTCATTTTTTTCTTTTGTTTATATTTTGCAGCTTTTGATTAGCTATGTGGAGATGCTGGCCATGTCCAAAGTCCGGAAGCAACAGCTTCTCCAGCAGTACTACTTCACCTGCAGGTGTCCCAGCTGTCAGGACCAGACAAAGGTAAGGCAAGGATCAGGGACCCTGTGAAAGTGAAAGTGATCTCGAACCAGTTTAGCTCATTCAGTGATCAATGAAGAGCTATTCTTCCACTGGTCGTGACAGAGAAGACAGACGCTATGTACAGTATTTACAGGTTCATTGTACCGGGGAAATTCCCCTAGCTCTTTTTGACAAGTACAATGAACAGTGGACCACGGCTTAACATCCCGTCCTAAGGACTGCGACCCTCTCCAGTAGCATGCATGTCGAGTGAGCGACAACAGCCGGGATTTGAACTCCCAGCCTCTTAGTTCAGAGGCAGGGTCGCTAACCACTGGACTACGCACGCTACCCTGTCTTGGATATCCATTGCATGCTGGGAGATGCATGGCATGATGGGTAGCTCAGGGAACTGGGAGTGTAAGAAAATCAATCACTTTACAGTATATACTGCACATGTCTGCTGCCATATTATTATTTCACTTCACAATTTCATGTTTGTAATGCTACTCTCTTGTGCACATAATAAATAACTTATATACATAAGAAGACACCAACATTTTTTAGATGATCATGTTAACAATATCTTTTTTGATATGATTTTCTTTATGTTCCCCAATTGCAGGATGGGATGATGATGGCTGTCAAGTGTGGAAATATCAACTGCAAGAAAGTTATCATCCAAGTTGGTAAGACACTTCATAATCAACTTGTGAAACTTTGCTAAAATTGCATGTGATTACTTTATATATATAATCTATAGTGGCATATATATTGGGACAGGCATGTATATATGCACAGTCTATCACAATGGTTTAGAACACTGTACTGGTACTGTAAATCATGATATATTTGTAGTGGTTTTATGGTTTTCGTGGTGAGCTCTCACCAGGAACTTATCACAGTTCAAACATGTCTTACTATTTCATCGTTTTAACTGCAAGTACAGCTGATAGTAAGTGTATGTCCTATGTTTTACCCAGATGGTGCTTATGAGACCTGTAAGGCCTGTGGACATGACAATGAGAAGGACCCAACGTTCTGGAAGGAAGTGAACAAAGTCACCCAGTTTTCTGAAGAGATGCTGGCTGCCGTCACAAGTGCAGACCAGAGACAAGGTAAGAGATTTTTTTTCAAAATGTGTGTGTGTGTGTGTTTAGATATATATTCAATTTATGAACGGCGAAAGACTAGAGTACTGTCGAAAAACCGTCGGTTTGTTGTGTGTGTGTGTGTGTCTGTGTGTGTGTGTCTGTGTGTGTGTGTGTGTCTGTGTCTGTGTGTGTGTGTGCGTGCGTGTGTGTGTCTGTGTGTGTGTGTGTGTGTGTGTTGTGTGTGTGTGTGTGTGTCTCTGTGTATGTGTGTGTGTGCGTGTGTACATGCATGCGTGTGCGCGTGTTCTGTTCTGTTCACTCCTCAAACACTCTGGCTTCACGTTCCATCCAAGAGGACATCCCAAACCAAAGCTAGGTACTCATTTTCACCCGAGTCAAGTGAGGAAGTATCCTTCCCAATGGTACTGTATTGGGGCTTTCTAGGGATTTGAACCTATAGCATTTAAAGTCTAAGCCACAATTATAACCACGAAACCACCTCTTTGTGTCCAGAACCGAAAGAAGGCCTGCGGTTAGCGGAGAGACTGTTGGAGAGACAGCAGCCGGTGTTACACAACAACCATCTGTTAGTGCTGAAGTGTCTGGATAAGGCGCTGGACCAGGCCGTGTACCTGCGCAAGTGGAACAGGGCGCTCAGATGTGCACTGCAGACCATCGAACCATACAAGTGAGTCTTATATCTCCCATTGCCTCTCAGCATTAGATTTCCTGTCTTGAGTCCCTTGAGTATTAGTAGACAGGTTTGACTGTATAAAAATGAGGACCTTTTCAAAAACAGATATAGATTTTAATTATTTGTTAGTTATCATTTAGTTGTCAATGGGAGAAGACCAAGTATAGACCATATTGGTCTCTGTCCTTCTCTTACACACTTCATATTTATGCTCTTTTTATTTTATTTTATGAATATACACTGTGTAAATAAACAAATAAATAAATATTCTTCACACAAAAGGTCACTGAATTCCTAGGGTGGAAAGTGGAATCTTTTTTCAAAATAGTTTGTTGACTTATGAAGAAACATTGCAGGATATAACGTTGAGAATGTTATGTTCATCATTGTTACATACCCTCTATAGGGTGCACTTCCCAGCCTACCACCCCAGCCTGGGGATCCAGTACATGCGGATTGGCAAACTGCTGCTGTACCTGGAGAAAAGACTGGCTGCTCTGGAGGCTCTACAGATGGTAGGGGCTCTTTTCTTACTGTGTTGGCCACTTTGCAACGTGTATCAGCTTCTTGATTAAGTAAGTTATATAGTAACGCTGTATGGGGCAGTGTTGTACCATAGAAATCCAACATATCTTGAATAGAAACTGTAGAATGTGGTCTGTGAGTTGGTAAAATTCATCAACAAGTTCACTAATTGTTGTGTTTGTTGCAAACTCACAAGTCATGTTTTATTGAAGGAAGGTAGAAAAAAATTGCTAATGGTGCAAGATGGTAATTTAGAAGCCCTTCTGTATTTTAGTACTTGTGTATGACTGGCTGGAAGTATGAATGATGAAATGTACTGGAGGATGAACTTTGCAACCATTCCACTTTTGTAAAGAAGACAACTAATGATGATGATGATTGTTTTTGATGATTTTAACTCTTACTTACTTTCTTTATTCCTTTCTCTCCAGTCTGAACACATCCTGAATGTGACCCATGGGAAGGGCCACCCTATCAACAAGGAGCTGGGAGACCTGCTGACACAGTGTATGGATGAGATGAGGATGTACCAGGCACAGGGCAAGAAGTGAACCAGACTGTCACAGGGACACACAGCGAACAGAGAACCAAACATGGGGATAGGCTCAACCAATAGCACATATTGCCATTCATGGTATATATAGATGATGAAATGTAAAACACAATCACAGTTTTGTATGGATGCAGAATTATGGGCTTATTGAGTATGAATGAGTGCCATATCAAGGCTGTCTCCATTTTAAGATTGTTGTCCACTCATTGTTTGTTTGGGGAGTCTTGTGCAAAACTAGGGAGGGTCATGGGGCATGCTCCCCAGAAATTTTCAAAATTCCAACACTCTGAAATGCTATTTCACACTTTTTCAGAAGCAAATTTTCACTGAGTAAGATTTTTGTAATCTGTCATTTTGAGCTTTCATGTCATAAAGTTCAGATTTTTCTGGACAGACGTGAAATTTTTGTTTGTCCCAACAGGCAGGCTTCCATCCAGGAACAGAGAGACAGCCCAGTGCCATATACATTAGCATCTTGTGGAGTATTTCTTCAGATGCCTTTTTGTATTTATCTGAAATGATATGACATTTAGGTATGTTAGATGTTTGTAAAGTGACTTGTCATGATCTATTTATCATACATGTAATAAAGAAAAATGCTGGAACGAGCAAGAAGTTTTATGAAAGATAAAAACATTGTGTAATCGCTAGACAGATTGGGGGTGAACGTAAGCATGGTTTTCCAAAAGACCTTATTAATGGGTTGACTAATAATGGTGAAGCTGAGATTCGCTAGAAGTAAGTTTACAGAAGTACTATCATGTATAACTAAATCTGATACTGTAAAATACTGTGAATGTCACTCTGAATACTGGGATATTCTTTTTGTTTTCTGTCGTAAAGACAAATAGATGTGTTATGTGCAAATAACAAATGAGTTGACCTCTAGTTCGGCATTCAGAGAGATAGAGTTAGAAGTCACCCTTTTTTTCTGCATGCTGCATGGACATAGTATTTATATCATATAGACATATTGTTAGTTATTAAAAGAATTTTCCAGTTGGATGGGTTTATTGCACTTTGCTTTACATCCATTGAAATATATTACTTGATATGAACTTTTGATGAGTTAGCAGTTTTCTTTTTTGCTTTTGAAAAGGACAACCTTGTGTCTATCAGGTGACTGCTTGAACAAACAAGAATTCGGAGACCTCATATCTCCATGAAATATGGTTTCCTCAACACAAATAACATACATTTGATGCGAAAGTCCAATCCTTTCGCAATGTTTCATTTCAACAAGTTATCAGAAATTATGCAAATGACCTCTACATTAACATAATATATGCATGGTGTTGTAAACTTTTAACTAACTAACACATGTCACAAGTATGAAATTCCCATCATTTACCACTAAGGAATCATAGAAGTTTCAGATTAATTATGCAAATGAGGTCCATATTTGCATAATTGGTATCTGTTGATATCCTGTCTGCGATAGAATATACACATTACATGCATGAAAGTCCTATAATGTAAAACACTGGAATTACAGAATTTCCTCATTAATTATGCAAATTAAGTCCTCATTTGCATAATTTGCATTTAATTATGTACATCTGTGTAAACTATCTACATACTAAAAATCATGATAATACGTTGCTCCTTTCTGGACTTATCTGCTCTTAAAGATTTCTCCAAAACGCCCCCTGCAGTTCCAGCACAAGCTGCTAGGGAGACGAAACCCACACCACTTATTCCTGACAGGAAAAGCTATCTGCCACCAAAAAATCAAGACCATAGCATGTTCAGGACAAAAGATACAAAAAACTGGAAGTTCTGCTGCAGTACCAAGGTCAGCCACCAGGAGGCCCAGATTTGACCTTGACCTTTGTCTTCCTAAGACCTACCTACATACCAAATATCATCACCATCCATAAAGGCGTTCTTAAGTTATGCTCACCAGTTATTGGCGGAAACACACACACACAGACAGACACACACACACACACACAGACAGACAGACAAACCCAAAACAATATCTCCATTTTTCATGGAGATAAAAAACAGTCCAAAAAGCATCAAAAGCTCTATGAAAAGACGAGTTGCGAACAGAAAAGATTAGTCTCACCCAAGACTCTACCACACCAATCAAGGAATGAGTTAAAGATCGTTTATCATAATGAATTCTTCAAACACTGATGAACTTTCAAGCTAGAATCAAAAGCTCTGTTTATTGTGTTGATTCACATAATATGGGGACTGTAGTAGTTGACCCCCTATATCTTATGCATGCAGACAGCAGATGCACTGTCAGCTTAATTTGGCCTTATTTTCATCACTGTAGTCTTGAGTGAATAGTTGTGTCCCTTCCACGGGTACCAGTTGATGCCATCGGCGAAGGAATCGTGCGCCCCGATCAGGTACTGCCCATTCAGGTTGGCGTGGTGACAGGAGGCGTACCACCATGCGCCTTTGAACCGGCCTGCACAGTCCCAAGCGTGGATGTCATTGTCCCTGTCCCTGGTGCTGAAGTACATCCCATTGTGATGAGCCATGCCATCTCCTGAATTATAAGGAATATACGCTTATGTTATTTGGATATTTTAATGGTATTTTGATAGAACGTTTTTCACGTGACGCCATTGCTGTATCCGCGGCCATGTTGGTGTCCTTATTTGCATTTCAATTAATCATTATAGCTCAAGTATTTTCGGACAATTAACCAGTATTAATTATCAAAACTGAGAAAAATACATGAAGAATACTTCAAACCTTGCCTATAAAACACAAAATTGCTGTGTATGCTTGAGCTACGATCGATTGAAATGCAATTTAAATAGGGACGCCAAAATGGCGGCCAGCACCCGCCTGCTTCATTGATATGGAAAGATAGTGAAAAAGCTATACAATCAAGTCATGTACATGATATATTTTCACTGTTGATCATACCTGCAGTTCCCGTATAGCCTTCTACGGTGAGCTTATATTTGTGAACTTCGTCCTCCACGTGGAAGATGCTATAATTAGCGTGGGCCGAGTTGCCTTCAAAGTCCTCCAGTTCCACCCTCAGTTCGTACACACCCTGGTCCGTTATCCGGTGGAGGTTGTCATTACCTGCAAGCAAAATAGGTCTCGTTCTAATGTCAACACAATACATTGCGTTAGGGCCCGGTCACATGCGTCGTGCACAACCGCAAACTGAGGGCTTTCCTGGGACAGTCGTGCAAGTGTCCTGCAAAATTCGGTTGTCTTGTTAGGGAAATGACTGTTTTAGATCCTCATCGGTTAGATAAGACTAATCTACGTTTTATTTGTATCAGCAGTTATAGAGGAACAAAATGTGTGTATATGGCAAGGGTTATAGTGTACAGAGCAAATATTTTCGGTTTGGCCACTGTACGCTTCGGAAACGTATTAGATAAGAATAGGACGGATATCTATCAACTAACAAAAATGTCTATACATGTACCAAGCCAGAACTCTCCCCTGAGGTCACCAAACCCTGTCTTGTACCCCTGCCAGTCTTGGTAGAAGTTGATCAGTCCGTTTTCACGTTTCTGGAACAGCTGTGGATGTGTCACAGAGAACATTTAGACTTGGCCATATGTCATTATGCCCGTCTTACCAGTTAATTTTGAAGTAGTGTGAACTTTAGTGTCAACATGAACATACTATGTATTCCTTACATTTGTACCACGTAACAAAATAGCTTCTAGTGTTGAGTACGAACAACGAAGTACGGAACGACCAAATGTCGTGGAAATATACATTGCCTTCAGCAGCATCTAACATTAGATATTGAACCCTAATGTCTAACAACAGCTAAAATATATGAGCATGAGTTAGTGTTGGCTTGTCGAGTGGTTTGCCAACAAGGCTTACCGTCCAACCACCCCCGTCAGTGTCCATGTCACAGTAGACGTGAACAGGACTTTTCCCTCCTCCATCAGGGTAGATGGTGTACACACCGCTGGTATCGTGTCCAGTCGCCAACAGTTCCATACAGTCACGGGCACCGTTCAGCTTGTCTGTGATTGTGAATCAACATGCTCTGTCAGCACGTGCGTGATACTTGATGTTGCAATTCTTTGGAATGCATTTATTAAATTTTTTTCAAATCTATTTTGAAAATATGGCACAGATACCTGCTAGTTGGTTGAGCTGAGTTTGCATTAGTTGAATGGTGGCAGCCTGTTGCTGTATGGTGGTCTGTTGTTGCTGTATAGTGCTGTCCTGTTCCTCCATCATGGACTGTAGGCTGGCATAGGAGTAGTGCTGTCCAACAGACAGTTTGATATGTGAGATAGCATGAAAGCACCATGAACTCAACATCTACTAGTTATCTCGCCACGACAGGCTGACCTAGCTAACCGAGACAAGCTCTATCTACGCAAAGGCCAAAATGGCATAATTGGTCAATTGTTAGCATTTTGCAGAAGTATGACACCGTCTTTTACCAAAATGTCTTTCCCTATGTACTATTTTGCTCACATCCAACATCACAAAGCAGTCTATAGCTACCCTCTCATGTAAATAAAAGTGAGATTTCCTTTTCTTCGGACAAGAGTTACGGAAACATACATTGACAAATATAAGAATATATCTGTAAAGTAAAGTACCGTTGTTTCCCCACCGCAGCATTGCTGTTCCAGCGTGTCCGTTCTCGTTTTCAGGGAGTCCATGTCATTCTCCAGAGTGTTCTGCCTGTCCGCGTACCGTAGCAGGTTTTCAAACGCCTGGCAGGACAAGGCTGACGGGGCAGTGTTACCATCTCCGGCCAGACTGCGGCCGGCAGGTGCCCATATGCTGGACGATACTGTAATGCTGGCATGAAGCAGCATCATTACAAGGATTGGGAACGAGAGGGTGGGCATGATGGCAATGTACAAAATGGCGGCTTGCAGAGTCTTTGCTAGAATGTAGTGATCTTCGTATCAGTTATATAGGAACGGTAGTGTGACAGATGTTATTTTCTCACGTTATATATGTAGGTGTGTATACATATGAGATGTCATGCAAATATCAAGGTTTTCCGCAGCGTGGCAAAGGTTACAGGTATAGATGGTACTGTGTACTGTGTCATCAGGTGGGTGTTACAAACCAAACGCTTAAGGTCATTCTGTGTTTAATTTACATAATTCTGTGTTTAGTTTACATAATTACCATGTGCAAATGCCGACAACTGCAGTAGGAAATTCGCAGAAGGAACGTGCGCGTGGTGACACTTAGTGCTTTATTTTCATATATTCATATACAGTGGATCTGTTTTCTCTGTACGTAACGGATAATCAGGACCAATGGCAGGCCGATTCGTCTAGTATCATCCTTATTACCTACGAGGAGTTTATGTTAAGTTGTTAGCCATGCAGAGGACACTAGTTTGCCTTGGCTACGGATTACCCACTCTAGTTAGGTCTTATTTTCATTTCAGCAGCTTTCAGGGAGGTGTCATACCCCCTCCAGGGTTTCCAGTTGACGCCGTCTGCCTGAGACTGCTGGTCCGGTCCCAGGTACTGGCCGTTCAGGTTTGCGCGGTGGCAGCTGCTGTACCACCACGCACCTTTGAACCTTTCGGCACAGTTGTAAGGAGAGTGGATGTCGTTGTCTCGGTCTCTTGTAGTGAAGTACATGCCGTGGTGAGGGTTGACTGCGTCGGTCATGCCGTCACCTGAAATAAAAAAAACACATATTATAGACGAAGTAGGTAAATTCGTCTCCCACTACCTGAAAAGAAGAAGTCAAACCCAACCAAATTAGTACCATGTATGCTGTAGAATGTAGTATCACAAGTCTCTCATATCATTGTATCTTCTTTTTCATGTTGTTTGTTGTCACTTGTTTGTATTTGCAATTAGCCCTCGGGCATGTGTTTGCAATAAACTTCTATATTGTTAACATGAAACAACGTACAGAGTTAAAACCCTTGTTCCAACCTAGGAAGTTAGCGCATTGAATTTTCATATTTCCTTACTGCAGTCTTCCTCAGAATTTAAGTGACCAAATTACCTAGCTATAGGTCATGTGAAGTGAGCAATTATTGAAAAATACCAGGAAGTCTATACCACCCGCCGTTTTTGTTGAGTTGAAGAAAGTTTTAACTCTATACTTTTCAATTGAAGATGCCATAAGAGGCCGTGGTGCATGGATTTCGATGGAAGTTCGTCTCCTCACCTAATGAAAACGTGCAACGGACAACACTCACCTGCAGTTCCGTTGTAGCCGTCCACAGTGAGCCTGTACTTGTGCACCTCATCCTCCACCCTAAAGATGTTGTACTTGGCGTAGGCCGTGTTGCCCTCAAAGTCCTCCAGATCCACCCTCAGTTCGTACACATCCTGGGCCGTCAGGCGATGGAGGTTGTCATTACCTAGACAATAAAAATCCCATGAGTTTTGATGGGTACAAACATGATGAACATGTCTATTATCAAAGAAAAGAGTTGTACCTCACCTAGCCAGAACTCTCCTCTCAGGTCACCAAACCCTGTCTTGTACGCCTCCCAGTCTCGATAAAAGTTGACCGAGCCGTCTTGGCGCTTCTGGAATAGCTGCAGGAAATAACATGTTCTTACCAGTAAGAGCACGGTAAGGTTTTAAATTTCAAGGACGTCTATATTGGTTGGAACATTCAGGCTTTTTCTCTCTCTTAGAGCAACTTAGCACAGGTCCCAATGGAGACGTTACACTATTTATATATAGAAAATGTTTCAATCAGTTAGCTAGTCACCAGGTAGCTAAATCAAATTAGAGTACGAAGCCGATACCGTCCATCCACCCCCGTCAGTGTCCATGTCACAGTAGACGTGAACAGGACTTTTCCCTCCTCCATCAGGGTAGATGGTGTACACACCGCTGGTATCGTGCCCAGTCGCCAATAGTTCCATACAGTCACGGGGACCGTTCAACTTTGCTGTGTTTGTGAATTATGCATGTATTCTCTGTTAACATGTGTGATAACTGAAAGGTCATGCTATCTTAGATTGATTTTTTTTTCAAATTGGATGAGCATTATTGTTTAAAACTTTTCACATGCTTCATAAGAGCTAGATACAATTGGATTTGCGATGTTTACAATTCACATCCACTCTCAAAAGAAAGATATCCCAAACATACCTGATAGTTGGTTCAAGAGGGCTTGCATCTGTTGCACTGTGGTCTCTTGTTGCTGAATGATGTCTGCCTGATCGTCCACCGTTGATTGCAGTTGTTGAATGGTGGTCTGTTGGTGTTGATTGATGTTGACCTGGTCATCCACTGCTAACTGTAGGTTCTCCACGGTGTTCTGTAGTTGTTGTACGGTGTTAACCAGGTGATTCACGTTGAGGTGTAGAGTGTCAGTAGACTGTTGTTGGTTCTCGATCCAGAGCTAGAAACATCAGAGCAAGCCGTGCTTACCGCAGAGAAATGGCACAGCCTTACAGGCCAAGCATACTTACTGGAATTGGATTCAGTTGACTACGCAGCGAAGGTATAGTAATATACACGTATTATGATATCATCTGATGTTAAAGATAAATGGTGGATACCAAGTAGGGAGGATATGGATACCCAATTTAAAGCCATTGCTACAACACATCCATGTATAGAATGTACAATCTTATTCCAGCAAACTTAAGTGTTCCACATTACAGTTACATATATAACTAGAAAGGCCGACATTTGCTCCGGAGCAAATACAGCATATTTCAGCCATTTCCTTGCCATGTTTAAGTCCCATTTTACACAATTTGAAAGCTGTGTATGCCAGCAAGGTGAATAGCATTCTGTTTGCATGTGTCCAAGGATCCCCCATACCAAATATCAGGTTATTTGGTTTTAATATCAGGTCATAGGAGCCAAAAATGTACATTTTTTGCCTGAAAATAGCAAAAAAGCCCTATTTTACACAATTTTCAAGTGGTATATGTCAAACGTTTGATTGATGTTCTGTGGGCATATGTCCAAGGCATCTGTATACCAAATTTCTAGTCATTCAGATTTAATACCAGGGCACAGGAGCCAAAAATATACATTTTTCATCTGGAAATAGCAAAAAAGTCCCATTTTACACAATTTTAAGTGGTGCATGCCAACAGTGTGAATGACGTTCTTTGGGCGTGTGCCCAATGATCCCCCATACCAAATTCCAGGTCATTTGGTTTTACTATCAGGACACAGGAGCCAAAAATGTATATTTTTGTCTGAAAATAGCAAAAAAGTCCTATTTTTATAATTCTAAAGTAGCATATGATAAAAGTGTGATTTATGGTCTGTGGGCATGTGCCCAAGGCACCTTCATACCAAATTTCAGATCATTTGGTTTTATTATTAGGACACAGGAGCCTAAAATGTACATTTTTTGTCCAAAAATAGCCAAAAAGCCCTATTTTACATAATTTCAAAGTGGTGTATGTCAAAAGCGTGAAGAAAGTTCTGTGGGCATGTGTCCAAGGATCCCCCATGCCAAATTTCAAGTCATTTGGTTTTAATAATAGGGCACAGGAGCCAAAAATGTACATTTTTTGTCCAAAAATAGCAAAAAAGCCCTATTTTACACAATTTCAAAATGGTGTATGTCAAAAGCGTGAATGACTTTCTGTGGGCATGTGTTCAAGGTATCCCCATACTAAATTTCGCGTCATTCGGATGTAGTACCAGGGCTCCAGATCCCAAAATGTACATTTATTGCCTGAAAATGACCAAAAAACCCAAATAAAACATTTTTCAAAGCTTGTATCAAAAAAATGAAAAAAACGTCTGGGGGTATTTAGTCACTCTACCATCATGCCAAATTTCAGGTCATTTGGCTGAAAAATGACAGAGTTGAATCCATTTAAAGAAATGACAGGAGAAGAAGGAGAAACATGAGAGAACACAATATATTTCATCCATACCTATGGTATGGCTGAAATATAATAACATCAGCTCTTTTGATGATATCGACCTACCGTCCATTGTCCCTCACAACATTGCTGTGTCTCGTTCTTCAGTCCTTCCAACTCGCTCTCCTGCTGGTTCAGGTACTGTAGAAGTTGTCCATATGTTAGAGAAGATCCATTCAGGGCAACGTTTTCTGTAAAGTCAGTCACAATTGATCCAGCAGCATCCTCATGATCATGAGTCGCTGTGCTGCTGAGTTGGAGCAATAGGAAGAGGACGGAGGTGGAAAGGACATTCATGACGATGTGAGAAGAAAACCGATGGTAAAGCGCTACTTAGTGTGCAGTTTGCATGTGTATGTATGGGTAAAGATAGCATAGGGACACCTGTAGTGTTCTCAAGAGGTGAGTCATGGCCATTTTACACACAAGGCCATGGGGGTCAAAGGCGATATTTGTCAAATAGCAAAATTTTTATATGTTTAAATGTTAAACGTGTATGATACATGTAATAGTTATCACACTACGATAAACACAAATGGGTTGATAACTCATGAGACCCAACAACAGTATTTGACACTGACTGTTTTATTTCGATACGCGGTGGAGAAGGGACTTTGAGTCAACCTTCTGTGGTCGCTTGTGCTAGTTAGGCCTTATCTTCATTTCAGTAGTTTTTAGGGAATATCTCTGGCCCTTCCAAGGCGCCCAATTGACGCCGTCTGCGTAAGACTGGTGGCTCCCAATCAGGTACAGGCCGTTCAGGTTTGCGCGGTGGCAGTCACCGTACCACCACGCACCTTTGAACTGTTCCGCACAGTCAGCAGTGTCGTGGTTGTCCCTGTCATTTGTAGAAAAGTACATGCCTTGATGATGGGTCATGCCATCACCTGAAAAATAGACCAACATGTAAAAGTAAGTACCTACAGCTAACAACAAAACCATTCGTACCCTTGTTTTGGACTTGGCAATATTTTGGTTATTATTATTAATAACGTTCAACAAAGTGGCGGGACTATTACTCAAAAGGAAAATGACCAGTCATGCAGGAGCCTTGCTCTTAACCTAGACCATCAGCGATAGATATGTGTTGTGGTGGTTCTAGCCTCCTTGATTGTTTTAAACTGCAATCGTTCCTTAAAAACAGTCCTTGAACTAGACTTCATTCAAACTGAAAAAAACTCATTAGAGAACGTGTTATATATAGATATTTTTATGATAATTTACCTGCAGTTCCGTTGTACCCGTCCACAGTGAGCCTGTACTTGTGCACCTCATCCTCCACCCTGAAGATGTTGTACTTGGCGTAGGCCGTGTTGCCCTCAAAGTCCTCCAGATCCACCCTCAGTTCGTACACATCCTGGGCAGTCAGCCGGTGGAGATGGTCATTACCTGGAGTAAAACACAGATAAGTCGCATGCAATAATGCTTTACACATTGTCAAATGAACCACAATGATCCTTTACCAGTTCTACTGTAGACATGCCTAGCCAGAACTCTCCCCGCAGGTCACCAAACCCTGTCTTGTACGCCTGCCAGTTTCGGTAGAAGTTGATTGAACCGTCTTGGCGCTTTTGGAACAGCTGCATAAAGAAAATAATACCGTAAGGATCTATATACATTTTACCATGTTTATGGTTATCAATCATATCCTAATTTAACATTTTTAGTTCAGCGAAAGAACCAGAAAGATTAAACAAAACAAACATCAGATCTCTAATGTAAACTTGCCTTTGTGGTGTGCTATGATACTTTCTGAGTCAATAGAAAGTGTGATTCGATAGTCAAAGGGTTTATAGAATGGGAACAGAAACATAGGACTTGTCCTTACGGTGGGGTTTATACTATAATGAAGTGGAAATTCTGCCAGCAGTGACAAAAAAAGTCGTCTGGTATACATACATGAATACAGACAGTATTACATCATTACCGTCCAACCACCCCCGTCAGTGTCCATGTCACAGTAGACGTGAACAGGACTTTTTCCATCGCCATCAGGGTAGATGGTGTACACATCACTGGTATCGTGTCCGGTGGTCAACAGTTCCATACAGTCACGGGGACCGCTAAGCCTATCTAATTGTCAAAGATATTAATGCCTTAAGCTTGAATAAACTTAAAGATGAAAAGGCGTTTAGAATCTTACATCTAATCCATACAAAATAAAATTATATATTGCTAAGGTCACGGATTACATCAATTGCAAGCAAAATGGATAGGTAAGGAACCTGAAATTTGGTTCAGAAGGGTCTGCAGCTGTTGTATTTTGGTCTCCTGTTGTTGAATAGTGTTGCGCTGATCGTACATTGCTGCCTGTAGCTCCTGCATGGTGGCATGTTGTTGTTGAATGGTGTTAGCCTGATCACCAACTGTTGCTTGTAGCTCTTCCACGATGGACTGTTGTTGCTGCAGAACGTCGACTTGAGAAATGTACTACAACAAAGGAAACTAGGTTATTATTGCTTTACCAGTGACGCATGCTGTATTCCCTCTCGCCTATATATAGCTAGGGGAGAATCTCACGTACCGAGAAATATGGTATCATCTGGCATTAATGAAGAATAATAGGTGCCGAATAGGAACGACTAGTACCTACAATGTGTAGCCCTGTAAATAATGTAAAGACTATCACTTGGAGATGTTTTATACCGCTCTCAAAAATATAATATAAATGCATGTATACGTAGCAAGCCGTTTAGGAACTTACCGTCCCTCCACAGCATTGTTGAGTCTCGTTCTTCAGTCCCTCCAGCTCGCTCTCCAGCTTGTCCTGTCTAGTTAAGTACTGTAGAAGTTCTCCATATGCACACGATCCAGTCAAGTCAACGTGTTCTCCACCGTTATTCACAGGCCATCCAACAGGCTCCTCTGAACCCGGGAGTTGGGCTGTTGAACTGCTGAACTGGTGCAGCAGGAGGAGGACTAAGATAGAAATGCCAGTCATGACGATGTGACAGGAAAGCTGTTCGTTGATATTTCCATAGTAGGCGATTGGCACGTACATAAAAGTAGCATACAAACACCTGTGGTATTCCCAAGGGCTAGGTCATGGCCGCTTTGCACAAGAGGCCATGGGGTCATGGCCGTTTTATACATGGTCATTTGGGGTCATGGCCGTTGCATACGGGGCTATAGCTGTCAAAGGTGCCACATAGCAAAATTGCACATATTTCGATTTTATATTAGAATATTATCTTTTTCTCATATTTGTTTACTAGTATTATACTCTGAGTTCATACGCGCCATTATTAATGATCATTTATGGAATGGCGCCTGATGATGACTGCTCTAGCTGCTTGGTTCTATCTTTTACTCTTCAAAGAAATTATTTAAGGTATTTAGTCAATGATGCAACCACGTACGCGTGTTCATCTTGTGTCTTACGCTTTCAACATGACAACCAGAAGCAGATTGATAAATCATGAGACCCAACAACAGTGTATGGTACTGACTCTTTTATTTCGACAAGTGCCAGGGAAGGGCCGGCCTTTATGTCAACCTTCATGGTTGCCTGGCTCAGTTAGGCCTGATCTTCATTTCCGTGGTTTTCAGGGAATAATCGTAGCCCTTCCATGGGAACCAGTTGACGCCGTCTGCAAAGGACTGGTGAGCTCCACCGTGATACAGGCCGTTCAGGTTTGCACGATGGCATTTCTCGTACCACCATGCACCTTTGTACTCTTGAGCACAGTCAGCAGTGTCGTGGTTGTCATTGTCCCTGTCATTTGTAGAAAAGTACATGCCGTCGTGAGGATGGGATGGGTCGGTCATGGCATCACCTAAAAACAAACAGGCATCTTAGAAATACAAAGTTAATATTTTCTTGGAATCGAAGCTCTTGAATTCGTGATGGGAAAGTGTACTGGGTTCTGTTGTGAGTGGAATGTTCTAAAACGTTTCTCTGTGAGCGGGAGACGAGTTTGGGAAAAGATTTAGTCCTTAGATGGATCTTTCGCGGCAAAGCCCACCTGCTGTGCCCGAGTACCCGTCCACAGTGAGCCTGTACTTGTGCACCTCATCCTCCACCCTGAAGATGTTGTACTTGGCGTAGGCCGTGTTCCCCTCAAAGTCCTCCAGATCCACCCTCAGTTCGTACACATCCTGGGCAGTCAGCCGGTGGAGGTTGTCGTTACCTGAAGTTCAAGAGATACAAGATAGTCGCATGCAATAATGCTTTTACGTAGTAAAAAGTAACCAAGTGACATGTATGTCATCGAAAAAAGACCTGTAACCATACCTAGCCAGAACTCTCCTCTGAGGTCACCAAACCCTGTCTTGTACGCCTGCCAGTCTCGATAGAAGCTGACCGACCCGTCTTGGCGCTTCTGGAACAACTGCATATGCATATGAAAATTCAAAATGGAGTTATTAATACCACAAAAAGGACTTGCTGCAAGAAGTGAAAGGAATTTGAAAAATAAATTTCACCAGCAAATCGACTTGAATATAAATAAAGACAAAGCAATACATTCTTACCGTCCAACCACCCCCGTCAGTGTCCATGTCACAGTAGACGTGAACAGGACTTTTCCCTCCTCCATCAGGGTAGATGGTGTACACACCGCTGGTATCGTGTCCAGTCGCCAACAGTTCCATACAGTCACGGGCACCGTTCAGCTTGTCTAGTTTGCGAAGACAGTGCTGCATGAAACTGGGATAGACTTTGTGATAAAAATTGTTTTAAAATTTTCCCCTTCACCAGATAATGTAGAGCTAAACTGTGCTGCTATGGTGGTGGATTAGACCCATTATCAAGGAAATGAAACAAAGAAAGGAACCTGAGAATTCCGTTAGAAGGGTCTGCATCTGCTGTATTGCGGTGTGTTGTTGTTGAATGATGTTGACTTGGTTATCAACTGTTGCCTGTAGTTGTTGCGTTGTGGCCTGTTGTTGCTGAATGATGTTGACCTGGTCATCCATTGTTGCTTCTAGTTGTTGAATTGTGACCTGTTGTTGTTGAAGGATGTTGGACTGGTCTACGAGGCTGACTTGTAGACTGCCAAACGACTGTTGCTGGTTCGCGATCCAGAGATAGAAAAATTTGCACAATATGAAGTGTTGCTACAAAGTAAAGTGTAGAATAGCTACTCCACTGGTACCTAGGGCTGAGATATCAACTGTTATGAAAAACCATCGTAGTTACAGCCAACATTCTCGATACATTTCCGTCCAGCAATACAAAAAAATAACATTCCACCAAAATGTAATTTACGTAAAACGTGTGTGATATGGATGCCATTTAGTACCACAAACTTACCGCCCATTGCCCTCCACAGCATTGCTGAGTCTCGTTTTTCAGTTCCTCCAGCTCGCTCTCCAGCTTGTCTTGCCTAGTTAGGTACTGTAGAAGTTCTCCATATGCCAGGCACGATCCGGTCAACTCAACGTGTTCTCCTCCGTTAGTCACAGGCCATCCAGCAGGCTCTTCTGAACCAACTTGAGCTGTTGAACTAGTACTGCTGAACTGGTGCAGCAGGAAGAGGACGAGGATAGAAATGGCAGTCATGACGATGTGATAGGAAAGCTGTTCGTTGATATTTCTCTAGCAGACGATTGGTACGTGTATATATAAGTAACATACAAACACCTGCCGTGTTCTCAAAGGCTGGGTCATGGCCGTTTTGCACACGAGGCCATGGATCATGGCCGGCCGTTTTGGTCATGGTCATTTTGGGTCATGGTCATCTTGCATACGGGCTATGGGGGTCAAAGGTGCCACATAGCAAAATTACACATATTTAGATTTAATATTAGAAGGATACCTAAAGCGGAGAAGTCATATTTGTTTACAAGTATTATACTCGGGGTTCATACGCGCCATTATTAATGATCATTTGTGGGATGACAACTGCTCTAGCTGCCTTCTTTTACTCTTTAAGGAAAGGTATTTGGTCAATGATGCAACCACTTGTTTGTTTTGAGCATTACTCTATTACCATGACAACCAAAAACCGGTTGATAAATCATGACACCCAACACTGTGTATGGTACTGACTCTTTTATTTCGACAAGTGCCGGGAAAGAGACTTTTTGTAACCCTGGTTGCCTGGCTCAGTTAGGCCTGATCTTCATTTCAGTGGTTTTCAGGGAATAATCGTAGCCCTTCCATGGGAACCAGTTAACGCCGTCTGCAAAGGACTGGTGAGCTCCACCGTGATACAGGCCGTTCAGGTTTGCACGATGGCATTTCTCGTACCACCATGCACCTTTGTAAACCTGAGCACAGTGCTCAGTAGTGTGGATGTCGTTCTCTCTGTCCTTTGTAGAAAAGTACATGCCGTCGTGAGGATGGAATGGGTCGGTCATGGCATCACCTAAAAAACAAACGAATATACAAAGTTAATGTTTTACCGATATCGAAGCTCTTGCAATTGAATTCGTGATGGAAAGTGTGCTGGTTTCTATTGTGTGTGGAACGTTATTATGTGATGAGTGGGAAACTGGTTTAGGAAAAGGCGTATTCGTTAGATGGATCTTAAATTTCGCGGCAAGACCCACCTGCAGTTCCGTTGTACCCGCTAATAGTGAGCCTGTACTTGTGCACCTCATCCTCCACCCTGAAGATGTTGTACTTGGCGTAGGCCGTGTTGCCCTCAAAGTCCTCCAGATCCACCCTCAGTTCGTACACATCCTGGGCCGTCAGCCGGTGGAGGTTGTCGTTACCTGAAGTTTAAGAGACAAAAAACAGTCGCATGCAATAATGCTTTACACGTTGTAAAAAGTAACCACTTTAACCATTTATCATATTTGTGAAGGCATATGATGATATCATATGATGAACATGTGTCATCCAAAAAGAGCTGTAACCATACCTAGCCAGAACTCTCCCCTGAGGTCACCAAACCCTGTTTTGTACGCCTGCCAGTCTCGGTAGAAGCTGATCGACCCGTCTTGGCGCTTCTGGAACAACTGGATATGCATATGGAAAATTTGATATGGAGTTCTTAATATTTATAATACCACAAAAAAGGACAAGAAGTTACTGCAAGAAGTGAAAGGAATTTGAAAAATAAATTTCACCAGCGAATCGGCTGACATATGAATAAAGAAAAAGCAATACATTCTTACCGTCCACCCACCCCCGTCAGTGTCCATGTCACAGTAGACGTGAACAGGACTTTTCCCATCGCCATCAGGGTAGATGGTGTACACATCGCTGGCATCGTGTCCAGTCGCCAACAGTTCCATACAGTCACGGGGACCGCTAAGCCTATCTTTAATTTGTAAAGACACACCAATGTTAGAAAAACCTTACTTTAGAAGTATTTCAAAATGTTCTCCCACTTTGCATAAAGGAATGCATATTGCCACAGTTCTAGATTAGAGCCATCGCCAAGGGAAATATTGAAAACGAACCTGATATTTGGTTCAAGAGGGTCTGCATCTGCTGTATTGTGGTCTGTTGTTGGTGAATGATGTTGACCTGGTCGTTCACTGTCTCCTGTAGCTGCTGCATGGTGTTGGCCTGATCGCCCACTGTTGCTCCCAGCTCTTCGACGATGGCCTGTTGTTGCTGAAGAACGGTGGCTTGGTTATACTGAAACAAATGGACATGAGTTATATAAGCAATACTTTAGGGTACTCTATACTGCTCTAAAATGAGATGCTTGCAGCAATCCATTTAGGAACTTACTGTTAACTGCCCTCCACAGCATTGCTGAGTCTCGTTCTTCAGTCCCTCCAGCTCGCTCTCCAGCTTGTCCTGTCTAGTAAGGTACTGTAGAAGTTCTCCATATGCGCACGATCCGGTCAAGTCAACGTGTTCTCCACCGTTAGTCACAGGCCATCCAGCAGGCTCCTCTGAACCCGGGAGTTGGGCTGTTGAACTGCTGAACTGGTGCAGAACAACAAGGACGACGATGGAAAGAACAATCATGGCGACGCGAAGGTACAGACAATGTAAAGATCAATTCAGCTTGGATATATATAGGCGTAATTACGTAAAGCTAGCACAGAAGCACATGTGGTGTTCTCAAGGGGTGAGTTATGTTTGTCCTTTGCACACGGGACTGCGGAGGTTACACATATTTGAGGAGTAATTTTATGTCTACGGAGAACTCCAGACAAAATCTACGGGTACTTTCCACCACCCAGCAGGGTAGTGGTCAGGGAGTGGCGCCCCTGCCCATTGAGTACCCAAAACCAGCCTCCGGATCCAGCCAGCCACAAACAACCCATTCCAGGATGACACTCTGACCCGTGCCATTAGCCCTCAACTAAATGAGGTTTGGCACTAGCATATAGGACGAAGAATAAGAAGAAGAAGAACGACTGTTCGCCCTATTCCTTAGTTTTTACCTTTTTAAAAAGTTATTTGAGTAAATCGTGTGTTAATCACATTCCCCCGTTATCGCTATGGTAACAAAGGTAAATCCTGTTCTGACGAATTAGTATGATATCAAAGCAACCGCAGTACAGTTCATCGTCAGAACTGTTCCATTACTGTAAAGAAATAGTTAATTCTATCCCTTCTTTCGCTTGTTGAGTTATTAGTATGGACTGAATTATTACTATGGTAACCAAAAACAGACAAATCATGACAACTGACAACAGTATGCTGATGATTCAATTTTACTTATTAATAACCTTCTGTTATGATGTGTGGTGGAGAAGGGACTTTGTATCAACCTTCTTGAAGAACATTTGTTTGGCCTAGTTAGGCCTGATCTTCATTTCAGTAGTTTTCAGGGAATAGTTGTGGCCCTTCCATTGGATCCAGTTTACGCCGTCTGCAAAGGACTGGTGAGCTCCACCAAGATACAGGCCGTTCAGGTTTGCACGATGGCATTGATTGTACCACCATGCACCTTTGTATACTTCAGCACAATTCTCGAGGGGCTGAAGATCGTTCTCCCTGTCCCTTGTAGAAAAGTACATGCCGTTGTGTGGTTGAGATGGGTCGGTCAAGGCATCACCTGACAATTGAACATGTAAAAGTGAATATCTACAGTTAACAATAAAACCATTCATGTCCCTTCTGATTATAATTGACTTGGCAATGGTATGAATAATCTTGTTATTAACTGTACAAAGTCTAAAACACTCTGTCTGGACTATGACTCAGAAGGAAAATTCCCAATTCATACCAGAGCCTTGCTTTTATTCTAGACCATCAACGAACGCTCTGGTGGTTCAAACCTCGTTGATTGCTTTGAATCGTAATTGTTACCGTAGCGACCAAAGCTTAAGGACAGTCCTTGAACTACACTTCATTCAAACTGAAAAAGCTCAGTAGATAACGTGATATAGATATTTCTATGATAATGTACCTGCAGTTCCGTTGTACCCATCCACAGTGAGCCTATACTTGTGCACCTCATCCTCCACCCTGAAGATGTTGTACTTGGCGT
Source organism: Branchiostoma floridae x Branchiostoma japonicum (assembly GCA_013266295.2). Classification (NCBI taxonomy): domain Eukaryota; kingdom Metazoa; phylum Chordata; class Leptocardii; order Amphioxiformes; family Branchiostomatidae; genus Branchiostoma; species Branchiostoma floridae x Branchiostoma japonicum. The sequence goes on along the minus strand of CM023828.1, from coordinate 13,548,801 downwards.
AGGCCGTGTTCCCCTCAAAGTCCTCCAGATCCACCCTCAGTTCGTACACATCCTGGGCCGTCAGTCGGTAGAGGTTGTCGTTACCTGCAGAAATGTTCACATGATTTTGGCCGGTATAAAATATCCCTAAGGATCTTAAAATTGAAATTAAAGATAAATGTTTTGATCACGTTGAAGGGTTGTAGCCATACCTAGCCAGAACTCTCCCCGCAGGTCACCAAACCCTGTCTTGTACGCCTGCCAGTCTTGGTAGAAGTTGACTGAGCCGTCTTGGCGCTTTTGGAACAACTGAACACAGAAATGGATACATATTGTAAAGTCAAAGTAAATAAAAAAAAGTCATCTGACAACTGAATAAATATTGTCTGAAATCTGTACCGTCCATCCACCCCCGTCAGTGTCCATGTCACAGTAGACGTGAACAGGACTTTTCCCTCCTCCATCAGGGTAGATGGTGTACACACCGCTGGTATCATGTCCAGTCGCCAACAGTTCCATACAGTCACGGGCACCGTTCAGCTTGTCTAGTTTATGAAGACAGGGCTGCATGAAACTGGGATAAACACTGCGATAAAAAGTTGTTTTAAGTCTTTCACATTAACTAGATAACATAGAGCTAAACTATGCAGCTATGGTTGTGGACTAGATCCATTATCAAGGAAGTAAACCAGAAAGGAACCTGAGAATTCTGTCAAAAGCGCCTGCATCTGCTGTATTGTGGTTTGCTGTTGTTGAATGGTGGCCTGCTGTTGCTGAAGGATGTTGGACTGGTCATTCAGGTTGACCTGTAGACGCGATCCAGAGATTGAAAAATTAAGTGTTGCTACAAAATAAAGTGCAAAATAAGTACTCCACTGGTACCAAGGGATTAAATACTGATTATGAAAATCATATAGACGTCGTAGTTACAGCCAATATTCTCGATACATTTTGGTCCAACATTACAAAAAACAACATTCCACCAAAATGTACTTTACTTAAAACGTGTGTGATATGGATGCCATTTAGCAAGACAAACTTACCGCCCATTGCCCTCCACAGCATTGCTGAGTCTCATTCTTCAGTTCATCCAGCTCGCTCTCCAGCTTGTCCTGCCTAGTTAGGTACTGTAGAAGTTCTCCATATGCGCACGATCCAGTCAAGTCAACGTGTTCTCCACCGTTACTCACAAGCCATCCAGGAGTTGGGAGTTGGGCCTTTGAACTGCTGAACTGGTGCAGCAGAACAAGGACGACGATGGAAAGAACAACCATGGCGACGCGAAAGTACAGGCAATGGTAAAGATCAAGTCAGTTTGGATATATATAGGCGTAATTACGTAAAGCTAGCGCAGAAACACCTGTGGTGTTCTCAAGGGGTGAGTTATGTTTGTCCTTTGCACACGGACTGTGGAGGTTCCACATATTTGAGGAGTAATTTTATATCTACGCAGAACTCCAGACAAAATCTACGGGTACTTGCCACCACCCAGCAGGGTGGTGGTCAGGGAGTGGCGCCCCTGCCCATTGAGTAGCCAAAACCAGCCTCCAGCCAGCCACAAACAACCCATTCCAGGAAGACACTCTGACCCGTGCCATTAGCCCTCAACTAAATGAGGTTTGGCACTAGCATATAGGACGAAGAAGAAGAAGAAGAACGACTGTTCGCCCTATTCCTTAGTTTTTACCTTTTTAAGTTATTTGAGTAAATCGTGTGTTAATCATATTCCAACGTTATCACTATGGTAACAAATGTAAATCCTGTTCTGACGGATGTATGATGATTGTATTAAAGAAGCAACCACAGTACAGTTCATCCTCGGAACTGTTTCTCTACTGTAAAGAAATAGGTAATTTTATCCCTTCTTTTGCTTGTTCAGTCATTAGGGTGGACTAAATTATTACTATGGTAACCAAAAACAGTTAAGCAAATCATGACAACTGACAACAGTATGCTGATTATTCAATTTTACTTATTAATAACCTTCTGTTATGATGTGTGGTGGAGAAGGGACTTTGTATCAACCTTCTTGAAGAACATTTGTTTGGCCTAGTTAGGCCTGATCTTCATTTCAGTAGTTTTCAGGGAATAATTGTAGCCCTTCCAAGGCCCCCAGTTGACGCCGTTTGCAAAGGACTGGTGAGCTCCACCAAGATACAGGCCGTTCAGGTTTGCAAGATGGCAGCTACGGTACCACCATGCACCTTTGTATAATTCAGCACAGTGATCGTCGGGCTGAAGATCGTTCTCCCTGTCCCTTGTAGAAAAGTACATGCCGTTGTGTGGACTGGATGAATCAGTCATGGCATCACCTGACGATTAAACATGTAAAAGTGAATATCTACAGTTACGAATAAAACCATCCATGTCCCTTCTGATTATAATTGATTTGGCAATGGTATGAATAATCTTGTTATTGACTGTACAAAGTCCAAAACACGTTGGCGGGACTATGACTCAGAAGGAAAATTCCCATTCGTACCAGAGCCTTGCTTTTAATCTAGACCATCTGAGAACGACGTGGTGGTTCAAACCTTGTTGATTGTTTTTAATCGTAATCGTCACTGTGGCGACCAAAGCTTAAGGACAGTGAACTACACTTCATTTAAACTGAAATAGCTCAGTAGATAACGTGATATAGATATTTCTATGATAATTTACCTGCAGTTCCGTTGTAGCCGTCGACAGTGAGCCTGTACTTGTGCACCTCATCCTCCACCCTGAAGATGTTGTACTTGGCGTAGGCCGTGTTCCCATCAAAGTCCTCCAGATCCACCCTCAGTTCGTACACATCCTGGGCCGTCAGCCGGTAGAGGTTGTCGTTACCTGCAGAAATGTTCACATGATTTTGACCGGTGTAGAATATCCCTAAGGATCTTAAAATTGAAATTAAAGATAAATATTTTGATCACGTTGAAGGGTTGTAGCCATACCTAGCCAGAACTCTCCCCGCAGGTCACCAAACCCTGTCTTGTACGCCTGCCAGTCTTGGTAGAAGTTGACTGAGCCGTCTTGGCGCTTTTGGAACAACTGGACATAGGAATGGATACATATTGTAAAGTCAAAGTAGATTTTAAAAAGTCATCTGACAACTGAATAAACATTGTCTGAAATCTGTACCGTCCATCCACCCCCGTCAGTGTCCATGTCACAGTAAACGTGAACAGGACTTTTCCCTCCTCCATCGGGGTAGATGGTGTACACACCGCTGGTATCGTGTCCAGTCGCCAACAGTTCCATACAGTCACGGGCACCGTTCAGCTTGTCTAGTTTGTGAAGACAGTGTTGCATGAAACTGGGATAAATTCTGCAATAAAAAGTTGTTTTAAATCTTTCACTAGATAACTAGATAATATAGAGCTAAACAATGCGGCTATGGTTGTGGACTAGATCCATTATCAAGGAAGTAAACCAGAAAGGAACCTGAGAATTCCGTCAGAAGCGCCTGCATCTGCTCTATTGCGGTCTGCTGTTGTTGAATGGTGGCCTGTTGTTGCTGAAGGATGTTGGACTGGTCATTCAGGTTGACCTGTAGACGCGATCCAGAGATAGAAAAATTAAGTGCAGAATAAGTACTCCACTGGTATACCAAGGGATAAGATATTGATTATGAAAATCATATGGACGTCGTAGTTACAGCCAATATTCTCGATACATTTTGGTCCAACATTACAAAAAATAACATTCCACCAAGATGTAATTTACTTAAAACGTGTGTGATATGGATGCCATTTAGCAAGACAAACTTACCGCCCATTGCCCTCCACAGCATTGCTGAGTCTCATTCTTCAGTTCCTCCAGCTCGCTCTCCAGCTTGTCCTGCCTAGTTAGGTACTGTAGAAGTTCTCCATATGCGCACGATCCAGTCAAGTCAACGTGTTCTCCACCGTTACTCACAAGCCATCCAGGAGTTGGGAGTTGGGCCTTTGAACTGCTGAACTGGTGCAGCAGAACAAGGACGACGATGGAAAGAACAACCATGGCGACGCGAAAGTACAGGCAATGGTAAAGATCAAGTCAGTTTGGATATATATAGGCGTAATTACGTAAAGCTAGCGCAGAAACACCTGTGGTGTTCTCAAGGGGTGAGTTATGTTTGTCCTTTGCACACGAGACTGCGGAGGTTACACGTATTTAAGGAGTAATTTTATATCTACGCAGAACTCCAGACAAAATCTACGGGTACTTTCCACCACCCAGCAGGGTAGTGGTCAGGGAGTGGCGCCCCTGCCCATTGAGTACCCAAAACCAGCCTCCAGCCAGCCACAAACAACCCATTCCAGGATGACACTCTGACCCGTGCCATTAGCCCTCAACTAAATGAGGTTTAGCACTAGCATATAGGACGAAGAATAAGAAGAAGAACGACTGTTCGCCCTATTCCTTAGTTTTTACCTTTTTTAAAAGTTATTTGAGTAAATCGTGTGTTAATCACATTCCCCCGTTATCGCTATGGTAACAAAGGTAAATCCTGTTCTGACGAATTAGTATGATATCAAAGCAACCGCAGTACAGTTCATCGTCGGAACTGTTCCATTACTGTAAAGAAATAGTTAATTTTATCCCTTCTTTCGCTTGTTGAGTCATTAGTATGGACTAAGTTATTACTATGGTAAACAAAAACAGTTAGACAAATCATGACAACAGTATCCTGATTATTCAATTTTACTTATTAATAGCCTTCTGTTATGATGTGTGGTGGAGAAAGGAGTTTGTATCAACTTTCTTTGGCCAACATTTGTTTGGCCTAGTTAGGCCTTATCTTCATTTCAGTAGTTTTCAGGGAATAATTGTAGCCCTTCCATTGGAACCAGTTGACGCCGTCTGCATCGGACTGGTGAGCCCCGCCAAGATACAGGCCGTTCAGGTTTGCAAGATGGCAGTGACGGTACCACCATGCACCTTTGTATACTTCAGCACAGTGAAAGTCGGGCTGAATATCGTTCTCCCTGTCTCTTGTAGAAAAGTACATGCCGTCGTGTGGATTGGATGAATCAGTCATGGCATCACCTGACGATTAAACATGTAAAAGTGAATATCTACAGATACGAATAAAACCATCCATGGCCCTTTTGATTATAATTGACTTGCTATGATGTGAATGATCTTGCTATTAACTGTACAAAGGTCCGAAACACACTGGCAGCGCAGGACTATGACTCAGAAGGAAAATATTGCCATTCATACCAGAGCCTTGCTTTTAATCTAGACCATCAGCTAACGCTGTGGTGGCTCAAGCTTCGTTGATTGTTATGAATCGTAATCGTTACCATAGTTACAACCCTTAAGGGCGGCCCTTGAGCTATATTTCTTTCAAACTGAAGAGACCCGGTAGAAAACGTGTTATAGATTCAGCTTGATATTTTACCTGCAGTTCCCGAGTACCCGCTAATAGTGAGCCTGTACTTGTGCACCTCATCCTCCACCCTGAAGATGTTGTACTTGGCATAGGCCGTGTTCCCCTCAAAGTCCTCCAGATCCACCCTCAGTTCGTACACATCCTGGGCCGTCAGACGATGGAGATGGTCATTACCTGTGGAAATGTTCACATATGATTTTGACCGGTACAACATATCCCTAAACATAGATGTTCCGATCTTATTAAAGGGTTGTAACCATACCTAGCCAGAACTCTCCCCGCAGGTCACCAAACCCTGTCTTGTACGCCTCCCAGTCTTGGTAGAAGTTGGCTGAACCGTCTTGGCGCTTTTGGAACAACTGGACATATATATAGAAGTACATATTGTAATGTGTATGAGTCAAAGTAAATTTTAAAAAGTCATCAGCTGACAGCTGAATAAAGATGGTCTGATATCTGTACCGTCCATCCACCCCCGTCAGTGTCCATGTCACAGTAAACGTGAACAGGACTTTTCCCTCCTCCATCGGGGTAGATGGTGTACACACCGCTGGTATCGTGTCCAGTCGCCAACAGTTCCATACAGTCACGGGCACCGTTCAGCTTGTCTGTGATTGTGAAGACAGTGCTGCATGAAACTGGGATAAACTCTGCGATAAAAAGTTGCTGTTTTTAAAAAATCTTAACTAGATAAAGTAGAGCTAAACTATGCTGCTGTTGTGATGGATTAGATCCATTATCACGACGAAAATGGGAAGGGAACCTGAGAATTCCGTTAGAAGCGCCTGCATCTGCTGTATTTCGGTCTGTTGTTGTTGAATGGTGGCCTGTTGTTGTTGAATGATATTGACCTGGTCATCCACTGCTGTCTGTAGTTGTTGCATGGTGGTTTGCTGATGTTGATTTATGTTGACCTGTTCGTCCACTGTTGCTTGTAGCTGTTGAATTGTGACCTGTTGTTGTTGAAGGATGTTGGACTGGTCTACGAGGCTGACCTGGAGACTGCCAAACGACTGTTGCTGGTTCGCGATCCAGATTGAAAGATTAACACAATATCAAGTGTTCCTACAAAGTAAAGTGTAGAATAGCTACTCTACTGGTACCTAGGCTCATATCTGTTATGAAAAATCATATGCAAATATTGTAGTTAGAGCCAACATTCTCGATACATTTCCGTCCAGCATTATAAAGATACCATTCCACCAATGTACAATTTCACTGTACTCAAAACATGTGAGATGGGGATGCCATTTAGTAAGACAAACGTACCGCCCATTGTCCTCCACAGCATTGCTGAGTCTCGTTCTTCAGTTCCTCCAGCTCGCTCTCCAGCTTGTCCTGTCTAGTTAGGTACTGTAGAAGTTCTCCATATGCGCACGATCCTGTCGCGTCAACGTGTTCTCCACCGTTATTAGTCACAAGCCATCCAGCAGGCTCCTCTGAACCCGGGAGTTGGGCTGTTGAAATGCTGAACTGGTGCAGAACAACAAGGACGACGATGGAAAGAACAATCATGGCGACGCGATAGGAAAGCAAATGGTAAAGATCGACTCAGTCGGGATATATATATAACGTTATATATGCGCACGTTCGTAAAGATAGTACAGAAACACCTGTGGTGTTCTCATGGAGTGAGTCATGTTTGTCGTTTGCACACGAGTTTGTGGACGTCAAAAAATATTTGAGGAGTAATTATATATTTACTTTTAGCGAGGTAGGTCAGTTAGTCGGGGATGACTGTCGTAAGTAATGATATGCAATGGTCCAGTGCTAAGTTTCTTTTACTTCAGGACTAGGTTTGGAGTAGCCTGGAATCCATCCTATTCTGGCTCCGGTTTATTCCTCTGATTACATCTAAGAAGAAAATAATAGGGCTTTCTCCAGTTTCATTATGTAATTCTTAAAATCCATAGTCGGCTGCAGACGACTTTTAAAGACTAGTAGGCAGCCTCGCCGACAAACTCTCAACCACAGATGACCCTGCTCTCGACTAACTCCCAACTATGATATGAAGAAGGTCGGGAGGCCACGGTCGTCTATTTAAAGGGGCTTTAGGGACTATATCTTCAACAGAAATGCAGAATTGTTTACCTTTTTTTAGTTATCTGAGTGTTCATCACATTCCGCCGTTATCGCTACGTTAACAAAGTTAAACCCTATTCTGATGAATTTTACGTGATGAACTGTTCCTTTACTATTAAGAAATATTTTATCCCTTCTTGTGCTTGTTGAGTCATTAGTATGAACTAATATAATATAAATTATTACTATGGTAACCAAAAACGTAACGCAAATCATGACAACTGACAACAGTATATGTGGTAAGCTGATTATTCAGATTTAATGACCTTCTGTTATGGTGTGTGCTGCAGAAGGGAGTTTGTATCAACCTTCTTGGGCCAACATTTGTTTGGCCTAGTTAGGCCTGATCTTCATTTCAGAAGTTTTCAGGGAATATCTGTGGCCCTTCCAACGTGGCCAGTTGACGCCGTCTGCGTAAGACTGGTGAGCCCCACCGTGATACAGGCCGTTCAGGTTTGCACGGTGGCAGTTACTGTACCACCACGCACCTTTGAACTGTTCAGCACAGTCACCAGTGTCGTGGATGTCATTGTCCCTGTCCCATGTAGAAAAGTACATGCCATGATGACCTTCAAAGCCATCACCTGAAAATAGATAAACATGTAAAATCAAGAACCTACACTACAGTTAACAACAAAATCATTCATACCCTTGTAACTGAATTGACAAAGGAGCTTATATTTTGGTTATTAACTGTACGTGCGATTTGACAAAGTTTGAAACACACTGGCGGGACTATAACCAAGGAGCTTCTACAACGTTGTAGAAACTCCTTGCTATAACTGAGAAACAAAATGACCAGTCATGCAAAAGCCTTGCTCTTAGATCATCAGCGATAGATAACGGTGAGGCGGTTCAAGCCTACTTGATTGTTTTAAATCGCAATCGTTCCTTAAGGTCGGAACAAAGCTTAATTTAATTACGGTCCTTGAGCTAGGCTTCATTCAAACTGAAAAAGATTCCATTCAAACTGAAAAAAAAATCTCAGTAGAAAACGTGATAATTTACCTGCAGTGCCCGAGTACCCGTCCACAGTGAGCCTGTACTTGCGCACCTCGTCCTCCACCCTGAAGATGTTGTACTTGGCGTAGGCCGTGTTCCCCTCAAAGTCCTCCAGATCCACCCTCAGTTCGTACACATCCTGGGCAGTCAGCCGGTGGAGGTGGTCGTTACCTATACGACAAGGGGCAACGTATATTTAGAATTCACGTACCATGCTATTACGTGTCACACACGAGTAATTTACAACAAGGATCGCACCAGTGTACATGAATGCATCGCTATGTCAGGCTTGGAAAAGGTGAATACACCAACATGAAGAAACGTCGACTCTCAATAAATTTTGCAACCATACCTAGCCAGAACTCTCCCCTCGGGTCACCAAACCCTGTCTTGTACGCCGCCCAGTCTAGATAGAAGTTGACCGAACCGTCTTGACGCTTTTGGAATAGCTGGGAATTAAGATTCATTTCATTCATTCATTCATTTATTGGTGATGCGAACGGTGCATTACAAGTGGCAGCCAGGCAGCTGTAAGGCTGGTAGCGGCTGCCACTGATGCAAACAACACAAAACAAATCATTACAATATACATTATACAGGACCTACAACTAAATGTCAATATATCCAAATAGCAATGCATAATACAATAACAGTACATTATACAATAACCAAAGTACAACATTTAGTATAGGGTGGGCCGGCTTACTCTCTCCTTGCAGCCAAGGGCTGAATTGTGAGGAGCTTACAATGGTGGTGGGGCTTAATCGCAAGGGTCTGGAGCGGCTGCCATTCGGCGCTAACTCAGGTGACCTCAATACGACCCCAAGTGCGACCATAGGACTGTAAGGTTTGAACCACTCACACCGGGAAGGTCCCCTACTCTTTTCGATAAGTGCGGTGGGTTCTTTAACGTGCGTGGGGTGTGGCTCTCCCCATACACGGGACCTCCATTTAACGTCCTATCCGAGGGACGTCCCTAGCCGAAGCTAGGTACTCATTTACACCTGAGTGAAGTGAGGAAATTCGTGTAAAGTGCCTTTCCCAAGGGCACAAGATCGGTGATATGGGTGGGGATCGAACCCGGGACCTCTTGGACCCGAGCCGAACGCGCTACCGCTGCGCCACCGACCCCACTTAATCATATAAATATACTAAACATATGAATACCAATAGCCAAGAAAGAAGAGAAAAGATGGAACGGTTGGAAAGTCTGATAGGTTTAGTATTATTTAAAAGTTAGTAATTAGATGAGAGGTGGTTCCTGCATTTGGCCTTAAAGATTCTGATGGTGGCGGACCCTTTGACTTCACTGGGTAGAAGGTTCCACAGACGTGCGGTATACAGGAAGAAGCTGTTTTTGTAAGTGTTTGTTCTACTCCGGGGAATGTGCAGGTGATAAATTCTGATAAACCTTAAACGAAGAATTACACAAATATACAAACCCATGCATAACTTCCGTGTTCTATCTTATGACAGAGTAAGTCAGAACAATGCTAAATTGAGAGATACGAAAACTGGCCGGTTAATGGACTACTGTATAGTGAAAATAGCATTAATAAGTTAGTTCATAAAGTCTTTTTGGCTAAATTGTCGCCGTTGCTTTTATTGATTTCAGGCAGATTATGATAATTATGGGGATATAGTCTTACCGTCCATCCACCCCCGTCAGTGTCCATGTCACAGTAGACGTGAACAGGACTTTTCCCTCCTCCATCAGGGTAGATGGTGTACACACCGCTGGTATCGTGTCCAGTCGCCAACAGTTCCATACAGTCACGGGGGCCGTACAAAGTGTCTAATTTGCAAACATCGAATGAAGGTGTTTTAAACTTGAATGGACCTCACATTAAAACGTTTTGGTTGAGACGTGCGTCATTTTCATGGAGTGATTGTAAAAGTCAACTATTAGTATCATGTCTCTAAGTCCTATTTCAACAATCTTAAATTTTACTATTGCAATGTATGAAAAGAGAATGAAATAAACAAATGAGTGAACGTGGACGGGTACCTGAAAGTTGGTTCACCACACTTTGCAGCTGCTGGATGGTCACAGTCTGATCGTCAACCAAAGTCTGCAGACCAGCTATCGTTACCTGTCGGTTGAGGACATACATGTATAATATTTTCCCTGTCCGTGAAAAAAGTCAATGAAATAGGTAGAAGGGTCTAATCCTTATGTCTAGACGTTATCTTCAGACACGTTGTACTAGAGGCAGCTGGCCACTATGTACAAATTTGTCGTCATTCTAGATTAATGTATTCTTCTTGGACAGTGCGTCAGCATATGAATGAAAAGGGCTGGTTTGTAATCGTCGATGTAACTTTTGGCAAATATTTGCCAACACTGCCCAACAGTCTGCTTTATACAATGGACAGAAATACAGACCATATGACCTTTTTGTTTGTAAGTTAAGAGGTACGAAAAACACCAACCGCGGTTTGCCCAGTACAGTACTGGTCCGTCCTGTTCCTCAGTTCTTCCAAGTCGCTCTCCAGGCGGTCCTGCCTACTGGTGTACACTAGCAGGTACTCGAGGGCCTGGCAAGATCCAGCCGACACCCCCGTTTCACTCACTTCGACTTCATTCAGACTCCCTGCCACGGAATAGCACAGGAGTGCGAGAAGCAGGATTGAACGCAGAGCCATGGTGTGTTGTACACTACTGCCTTCTGACAAAGTCTTGTCGCGAGGGTTGTGTAGCGCCTTTATATATGGTATAATCTACAAGTCTGAACAGATGGCCGGCTCTTATGCGTTTTGCCAGTTATAGCTTTTGCAGCGCAATTGAAGGTACATTTCGAGTACGTGACCTTTCATCGCTCTTAACACCGGAGAATTAAATAAGGTATTTCCTTAGTGACTGTGTGCGAAGCAATAGTAAAAGTTGACATCAAAGATATTTATACCCCTCCTGGTGAGGACATAAGTGAACATTGAAGTTTATAAGGAAATGTATTGTTTACAATCCAATTCTGGGCAGGAAAATCACATCATTGACACCCATATATCATACCAAAGGACAGACTTGCCATAACCATGCACCAGTTTGAAAATATATTCAGATATCAGAAGTTTTTGTGTATTTGTTCAACGATCTTCTTTCTTTCTATCATGAAGTGTTCATCGAAGAGTGTGTTGCAATACTTTGCACAACACTACAGTGATCGTAGTCCTTTGCAGTGGAAGATGACTGTCAGTGTCCACATTCACAGGGCTGTGACCTCATGTCACTTCTTACATTACACTACCAAAACAAAACTACATAAAAATTGGTACATTAGTTGAGGAGCTAGTGGAAGTGCTATTGTCATTACCACAGACAATCAACGTTGGTTCTCAGTCAATGTACAAAAATGCATGTACCAACTGTGTAAAAAGATGAGTTGATACATTTCAAACATTTGGTAACCTTTACTTTAATTTTGAGGGACGTATGTTTACGACCAATATACTATTATTACACATCAAAATTGCATGAAGCACAAGTGTTCTTGAATAGTTCATCTAATAAACATCTAAAGTGTTTGTTTGAAATAATGTTAAAAACTTTAATAGCGTTTGCAATATCAGCTGGCATTTGTGATAACATGAGAAAACAAAATGCACTACAATGTAAACATTTGGTGATTTGATGAAATCTTGTCCATAATTTAACAGACAAAAATAACCAGGAGTTGAGCATGAGTTCACCAAAATTACAGAAAGAGATCAAGGGCTGTGCAAAACTCTGTTACAAAGTACTGTAATACCATTACTACTATCTGGAATGTTTCCCTTTCATAGGCCCTTTTGTTCCTTTCACCCTGTACACTTTCCCCTTTGGTCCAAACTTCTTCTGTTCTCCTGCAGCTTTCCCCTCATCAAACTGTTTCCTCTTGAATCCCTTCTGTCCTTTAAAACCAGGCTTTCCCTGTCCTTCGTTCCTCTGTTTCTTGAAGTTCCTGTTTCCCTGTGCACCCTGAGGCTGACTTTGGCTTCTTGGCCTTTTCCTTTTCTCTGAGGAATCTTCCTTGGCAGGTCTCCTCTTTGATGTTCGTGAGAGCATCAGGTCTGGAGAGGAAAATAGAAACCTGATGTAAGCCTCTGTCACGCATTCAGAACCTTACCATCAATCCCATGACTTTGCTCCCAACCACATTTTAACTCTACTTATATCATACCCGGGCGGCGATACAGTGCTCCTGGCCGTGTTGTATCCACCCGTACAACACGGGTGTATAAACCGTGCTTCCATAGAACGATTCGAACGCGTTTCGCCCCAACCGTGTGCGCCGCTTTCGAAAATTCGAATACAGGATTCGGACGTTGGAATGGATGTTGTAGCAGTTTTTTGTTTAGGGACACCAAATTTTTGCTCATTTCGCCTTGAAAGACGTGTTTTCTAAGGTAGGTATGATATAAATAGCATACAACACGGTGTATTCCGCATCACCCTCGGTCTCAGTCCTCCCGCAAGTCGGATTGCGGTCGGGCCGATACCTCGGGCAATACGGAATACACCGTGTTGTATGCTCTATTTACAAAGCAAAATAAAACACAACTACATACATGTATGTGTCTATACAATAAATCTACATTAACTATACTTTACTTAATTTGGCTTCTCACTTTAATGCAAATCTGTACCTCTGTTATTTTAATAATTTCTTTTAAAAAATCTTACCTGCATCCGGCTCTTCCCCAACTTCTTGTCTGTAGTACTTAGTGTCATCATCGGAGGAGTCGTCTGGATTTTCTGCAAAGATTATGCAACATCTATGTGAACTGTACAACTCATACAGTCATACATTGTCATAGCAGACATTCAAAGAATACTTTCAATCACCATACAATCAACAGCAAACAAGAAGCCATAGGCGACAATTCTCCGTGAAATTTTATAATTTGCAGATTGGGAGGTGGTATTGGCACTGGCATGCCTGCAGACGACGTATAAAATTACATGCCGATTGAACAAAGGGGACCGTGGGTTTTAGCTGCGAACACGGAAAAACGGGTACCGCTCATGTAAACAACATGATCACAACAGCAACGTTGCACACGGAAAACACCGCCCTACATGCATAACCGCTACGGTAAAACAAAGACACGTGCACAAAGTTAACTGTGCAACTGGCGGTCAGTCTAAAACCACGTCAACAATTTTAACACTTGCCGCTCACCGGCCGGGCGACAACATTTCATACACAACAGGAAAAATAGGGGGAGTCACAAATATGGCAATCACCACAATATAAAAAACGCTACGGTAAAAACAAAGACACCTGCATCAACACGGACATAACGGCACACCACATGCCCAAATTCATAGAAATACAACGTACACAAACATGACTTTTACGTGCGAACACATTTCACAATTCCGCCCCATTCATAAACCATTACGGCCCGCATCTGGTCTGCATTAAAAACCGCCCCGCGCATCTGCATTAAGCATGCTCGACCCCCCCGCTATTCAAAACAACGGGTTTTTCGCGGCCGGTCCCATGTGCCCCTAAATGTAGGGGTGCTTTTCGAATATTATCTTGACCGCGAAAACACCTACGGTAAATATTGATATACGTGCATCACCACTGGCATGCCTGCAGACGACGTATAAAATTACATGCCGATTGAACAAAGGGAACCGTGAGTTTTAGCTGCGAACACGAAAAACCGGCTGACCCGAATACTCCTGCAGGAGGTATGCCTCCTTCACGGAGTAATAACTCTTCATTTAGAAATATACTCACAAAGGTCCAAATAATATTTGGGTGCAAAGATAACAGCACATTCTATCTTACTGATGCAGGTCAAGCCTGAGAGATGAAACAGAGCTCTCGCCTATATTCTAGGCCAATTGACTCTCTATTAACAGAAGACACAGCAAAAGAAGGAGCGAACCGGAGCTAGAATAGGATACTAGTAGTTACCAGACTACAAGAACTTTTCATTAGATTCGTACCTTCATTAACTGCTGTACTGTCTGTCTGCTTTCTCTTTATCCCTGCCAGAGATCGTTGCCTGAAAAGACACACACATGAGTATATATAAAGTTCTGTACTTCCACCCTGCTGACAGGCTATATTCATATGTCCTCCTTCAGTGCCAACATTTATCATTGCAGGTTTGTGAAGCAAAACCTATTCTGTTTTACCTTTGGGTAAATGGGTGCCGCCATTTTGGTTTGTGACATCATGTGTCGGCCATTTTGTTTTGTCATTTTTGTACCCCAGGCAAATGTTTCTATGGAGTGCATTCATAAACACCTATCTTTCTTTTGACAATGGCATGTATATGAGGCAGTTTATATATATATACAACAATTAAAAACAAACAATGGTCACAGTTCCCAGAAGAATAAACAGTACTTAAAGGTACACAATCTAACTTACTTGTTCTCCTCTTTGAGTTGTTCTTTCTTCTTGATGTTTGCATCCTGTTCAGCCTTTCTTTGTGCCTTGATCATCCTGAGAAAAAACACAAAATATTGCATTATATCCTTGATGTTTGCCTAGGAAAAAGGATGCAATTCAATTGTAAACATATTACACAATTGTCATAAAGTATCATCAAATGTCAATAACAAGTTAACAACTGATTTAAGACGAACATGTTCATGTATCACGCCCATTCGTTGGGGTAGTACTTGGAAGTTCTTTCATAAAAAAAGCAGGATAAGCTCAAGACAGCTTCTCACCACTGAAAGAGCTCTGTAAAAATACTCACTTTTTCTCCTCCCGTCTTTCCTTGAGTTCTTCTATCTCCTTTGCTGACTTTGTAACTGAAGTTAAAACAACAAAAGGTCTCTAAACAATCATGACCATCATTACAGGCATCCGGCTTAGACTAAATTCAGTCTACTTTTCAAAGCATCCCTCTCTTTCATGATTTCTCTTTTCTGTAACTCCTATAAACCATCATAATGAAGCCGGTAGCACCTGTGGGATTGTTCTGATTTATTTCCTACTACATGTACTAACACAAGCACCAGGTACATTCTATGAGTCCTTACCAAACTGGTGAAAGATGACGTCTCCCTCACACAATCCCTCCTCTATCTTCACCAGCTGAAGTCTCAGTCTGGGACCAATCTGAAAATTTTGACAAGAAAAAAAAGGAGCCTTTATACTTCTAATTTACCATCTCAGAGGAAAAGACAATATAATAATGATATGTCCAATATATAAGAGCAATCTGTATAACAGTATCAAATATTCATCAAACACATTACCTATGAAAATTGACTTTCATGTGTATATGCAGAAGTAGAAACTTGTTTTGTTCCTCTCTCTGCTTTAATGAAAACCATATCTTCGAGAAATACAATATGACCAACAGGTGCGACTTATCTGTACCGACCTCTGTCAGTCTGATGGCACTTTTCTGTGCAGCCTCGTTCCCTCGACCTGCGACCTCCTGGGGCAGGTCAACCTCATTCTGGTCTCCATCAGGCTCAGCCTCACTCTCTGAAAGGTTCCCACCCCTGTATAGTTGCCACAAAAAAAATTCAAGCATTGACAGATTCTGGTATGTTCAATGCAGTAGGACTGCTAACATTTTGAATCTTCAAGTTGGAATATCTCTATAATAACTGAAGATATCTCAAAAATTATGTATGTAAAGACAAAAATGATTTATGCTCTACATCGATGAAGGTTGGACACCCAGGTAATGAGATACACATGAAAACAGTAACTCAACTCAAGCAACTGGATTGACTTTCAAAATCTATCCAGTTACTTGAGTAGCAGTTTCCTTGTGGATTTATTTATGCTCTACTAATGACATGCAAAAGTTAACTGTATTTTCTAAAAATGTTTTTAATATTTCTAATTATGCACATGTTTTAAAATAACTTTTTGGTCTCCTCACCCCAAGATGTACTCGCTGACATCCTCGTATTTCTTAAGGTTGGGCACCTTAGACTGGAGCAGCTTCTTCACCCCCCGACTCATGCCCATGGGTACGACCTTGATGTTACTGAGGAAGGTCAAAGTCATCGGAGTTAGAGTTTCAAAATGTGCACAAATCAAACATGTTAGCTAATCTTCGCAAATATCATTAATTTAACATGTACAATGAGACAGTTATAGTATACAGGAAAACTTACTAATGTCTGAAGTCCACCATATTTGTGTCGGGGTCATAGGTGAAGAGAACACATCTCTTGATGGTGTTTAGCTTCAACTAAGTAGTGAAAAAAAGATATAGTTTAGATTTTCTCTAGATAATTTCTGCTCATACCATACTACAAGGGAAGGCAGAGGGTGTACTGCCTAGGGGACGTCCCCGCCGGACTTGGACCAGCGACTTAAAGGAGTGGACAGGAAAGCCTGTAAGCCAGCGGACTAGTCTGGCAGAGGACCGCCGGGGATGGAGAACTCTTGTTGGAAGACACATTGCCCCGACGGCTGTGACATGACAGCTATGGGACTGGTGAGGTGAGGTGAGAATTTCTGAAAGTATGCAGGAAGAAATTAAAAAGAGCCAAACATTTAAATGGGGAAAAAAAGACTGTTCTCTGTAGCAGCAATCATTTGAGCAAAAAGAAGCTAGAATAGTATGGATTCCAGGCTAAATAAAAATACAATTCTCAATAGCATAGTTTGTCAACTATTTCATGTTTATGAATATAGCATCTTCTGCACATCCATCCATGAAAAGAATCCCTTACCCTGTGGATGTTAATAGAAGGAAACATGTTCTGAAACATGGTGGACATGAGTTTGAAGTGCATGCCTTCCCGTGCCAGGTTGTTCAGCACTAGGAGGGGGGAGTGTTGGAACTGGGAGGCATAGGTCTGCTGTCTCTTCAGCGTAGACAGGACGTCCTTACACAGGGAGTAGTTCTCAACTTTGAAGGACAGGGTGGGTCCTCTGGGAAGGCGTGAGAATTTCTAGAAAACAACGATAAACTCAGTCAAAGGAATACATATCACAAAGCCTTAACACAAACTCTATACAAATATACAGAACGTTATCTTTACAAGCTTTCTAATAATAAATTCTATATTACTGATTACCCTAGTATCTACATTTTAAGATTTAATCATCAATTCTTGTCAAGGGAGCAAACTTTGAGTTATCAGTAATTCAACATTTATGATAATGAACATCATTACACATCACAGGTCTGGAGTAATCTCCAAGCAGATGTCGGTAACATTTTTTTTAGCTTGAAACACTTCTCAAATATTTGTCTATCTAAATGTTAACAAATACAAGGTTAGTACAGCTGTACTATCATTTAAATGGACAACTTATCCACTTATTACAAGTAGTCACTGACGTTATTGCATATTTCCCACCCATGTGAATAAATAGGCTGGTAGAGAAGCCAGCAGTCCTACCATGTTGACTCCCTTCTCTGTCTTGGTGAAGATGACCAGGTGAGTGACTCCCAGGGGACCAGCAACAGCAACAAAGTCCTTCAGGACATTCTTCTTTCTCACCTGTAGGGAAGACAAGATGTCAACTAGAAAGGTAACATTTGCAAAGCAAATGCATAATGTTTACCTTCGCATATGGTCTGCTCTGTTAATTCTTACTCAAACCAAGGAGGTTAACCTCTTTGCTCAAACACATTCATATATGTGGTCAGACAGGAGTCTAAATCCCTCCTACTATAAAATTGCAACATGATGTAACCCAACACCAGTTACCATGGTAACAGTCTTGTTCAGGTCATTGACCAGGTCAGAGGTCACTGTTTGGAGAAGAGAAAGAGGAAGAGGAAGAAGAAACGTAGCAAAAACAATATGTTTTCCTTCGGTAAACATAACAACTCCTTATGATAAGTTATATCTGATATTGTTAATATCTATACCTGGTGGCAAAGTGTCTTGTGGTTAGGGTTGTGGACTTGGAATATGGAGGTTCTGTGTTTGAATTGGTAGCAGGTCCCAATGTTATGAACTTAGGAAAGGTACTTAACACCTATTTACTCACTCAACATAGGTGAAAATGAGTACCTAGCTTCATGTTAGGGATGTCTTTTCAGATAGGATGTAATTGTAAAGCTGGAGGTTCCCTGTTTGATGAAAGCCACACCTTGAGCATGTTGAAGCACCCACCACACTTATCAAAGGAATACTGATCCATCCAGGTGTAAGCGAATCAAACCAGTTACAGTTGCAACTTGTACTGTACTTGGTTTTCTTTTTAATGCCCACGATCATCATATTAATCATTCTGGCATACTCATTTTCACCTGAGTGAGGTGAGGAAAGTCGTGTAAAGTGCCTTTCCCAAGGGCACAAGATTGGTGACACGGCAGTAGGATTCGAACCTGGGACCTCTTGATTCTGAGCCGAAGGCCATACCGCTATGCCACACGACTGTACAAAACTGGTGTGTTACACCTTGAAACAGTTTACCAGTTATATGAAACAAACAAACAAACAAACACCTTGAGGTTTGAGGCGGTGAAGGGCTCCATGACTCTGCGCATGTCCTTGACCAGCTGGCCCACATTGTTCCCCACCTTGCCTCTGGCGATGACGAACGTGTGCGGAGCCTTCTTCAAGTCTTCCCTCTCATACCCAGCGTTCTGTCTGGACTGTTTGGCCGCCTTCCCCTTCTAGAAAACAACACAGGTTTAAAAATCGATCAATCAATCAATACAGCTTTATTTTAACAAGACTGGCAATGAAAACATACATTGCCATGGCGACGGTGTTGCTGTTAGGGTATTGTTTGCAAGGCACTGCGGCCCTGCCATCATTTCATGATTTTGAGGAAGACTTGGTACCTATACAGATACAGTGCACTCCTCCCCTGGGTGTATAGTGAACAAGCCCCGGGGTCACAGAAAGTAGGGCATCCGGGGTAGAGAGGTCTCCCCAAAGCAGGGTCCCAAAGGTTTCCAGGAATGTGGGCATAGATGTGGGTTACATGCCTGTGGACATTCCATTCCTGTGGACAAAAATTATGCCTGTACAATTCCTAGAATTCTTGCGAATTGCACACAATACTGTACCATTAGGCTCCTCCCTGAGACGTCGCCAAAAAAGACTGAAAGGTGAAATATTTCTATATAAATCAGAGTGGTTAAAAATACTGTTTATACGTATTTAAACATATTCTGACTGGTGACCAGGTTAGTACCACAAACACACGTGCAATTTGGACAAACCGAATGCCCCCCTCCCCATATCCCTCAGTTCTCTGAAACAAAATAAAAAGACAAGCTCACCCTTTTCCCGCTCTTCTTACGCGCCATGAATCCTTACAAAAGCCTTCTGGGGATTAACTGTATGGTTTTCTTCCACACTGTGTCTTGATATTGATTTTTGAGCGTAGAAAACTGGGAGATATGTTCCAACACTGCAACGCAGCTGCAAACCTCGTGTAAGGGGTGAAAGGTCACTCGAACAGTCCACTAAAGGATAGGGGTGCTTTTTAACATTTTACATGTAGGTTAATATTTACATACGGAGCAGACGTGATTATCCAATTTTCTATAGAAATATCCTGCTTTGCTAACCACACAACTTCTCTATTCTAATCTCACTGCAGAATAAAATTCTCATTGGATTACAAATAAAAGCTACCGAATCAAACGTATAATGGATATAACGATAATGTATGTTGGATTCACATTTCTAAGAACAATTAGCAAAAGTTGTTGGGGGTTGAACATATGTTAAATGACTTGTGTATTCTGCATGTAGGTATATTAAACAAATGTCAAATATGAGTGGTTTGGCGTCGGTTTTTGGAGTGATTATGTATAACAAGGCCATTACTGTCTGTTGACCTACATAGGCGGATATGATTGCAAATTATAACATAACGTGCTTACGTGACTAACTTGGCACCGCTATCTGGTGTTGTATATAGGGTGAAATAATTATCAATCTCGGATTCAATTCTGAATTAAATCCGATATTGACAATGTGAGGTGCCAATGTGGAGTAGTGTGAGTTTTAACTCAGGAAAACTATCCGACTGAACCGTACGTTTGTTTAAACTTTAACGCTATATCGATCCTCAGGCGCCAAATGTCAACAAAAGATCAGGAAGTTGGTCGCGTGTTCTGCGACAGAGGCTGAATAGAATATATAATATGCGGCCCACGGAGCTATTAAAACGGGTGAATACCAGGTGAACAGTGTTCAGGTGAGTCAAACGTTGGTACGGTAAAGTTACAGTACTCCTACTTTAGAATTCTAAAGCTGCGTGGGATCGAAGATCACGAGTTTGAAGTCAGCACGTGGTTTGCATGTGCCCCTTGTTTAACAAAAGGGCAGAGTTCACTGCTTCTACTTTACGTATTTACCGGTGTTAGTGTCACAGTTTGTTGGCACGTCAGTTTTTGCAATCCTAATTTGGTGACTTAGCCTTCAGGCAAAGTTGTACAACTTGTTGAGTCAGTGGCCTCAGGTGGTTGATTTGATAAATGTCTGCCCAATGTGGTAAGTGTCCATATTGTTGTTTTCTGAGTCTGCAACTTCGGACGTATCTTTCGATGATCTACTACAAATATACTGGACTCTACATATTTCTGTGCGTGCTAAGGTTAGAAACTTTTTCACGTTAATGTTGCTCTTAGGGCATTGAATAGACTTTTAAAAACAAATATTCCATTTATTATTTGCAATATCTTCTGTATCTGTATCTGTATCTGTACAGACGGTATAACCGCCCCTTGGCGTAACACCCAGCCGCCTCGCAGGCACGCGGCGCGGCAGAAGCTGGCTACATTATCTTGCATCAGAAAGGAACACAAACTATGTTAGAACGTTAACCATGTTCTTCATATATCCCCTGTTCTCTGACCAGGTGACAGCGCCTACATGAGCGCCCTCCCCTTCCTCAGACTACTTGTGGCCGGTGTTTCTACCGTGACCCTTGTACCGCTGGCCTCTCTGGTCTACCTCTATAACACCAAACCGGAAATCATCATAAAGGCGCTCAGGAAGTAAGGTTTAATAGCCTAATGTATCTAGGCATTTTATCAATAGAAATTGAAAAGGATATGATGATTATTCCATTTTCTATTACATCTTTGTCAGACACATGTACAATTTATTACATTTTGATGACTGCAAAAGAAACAGTCTTTGTTATAACTTTAACACGTATTTGTATTTCTTTCATTGTTTGAATATGCATATAATATGCATCGTTCATATCATAATGTTACCTGGGCACACAGTCCTCTTATTTTCTGTCCAAAATTGCCTCAGAAACGGTCGTATGAAAGTCTGAGTACTCAAACCAGTGTCTATTATACGTCGTTGAAGGTTAGACATCCAGGTAATAAGATACCAAACCAACAGTACTAGTAGTTACTCAAGCAACTGGATAGATTTTGACTGTTATTTTAGCATCGTCTATATTATACTCCAGGGCAGTGATATGGCGGGCTGGCCTAACCGTCAAATTTGTGACAGTGGAAGGTTATAGACTGGCCTACGCCGAGAGGGGACGTCCTAGCGAGACTCAACCGTCCATCGTTTTCCTACACGGATTTTCCACGTCGAAGGACACCTGGGCCAACTTCATTAAGGTATGGAAATTCGGATTAATCCATTTTGTGCTGGGGAAAGTTTGGCGACAGTGTCCTTATTCTCATTGGTTTTTCAGCTGTCCGCCTTTCGCTTTTGTATTAAACTATGAGCTTTGTCGAAATACGTCAAATGCATTTATTTATTTATATATTTATTCAGTAAGGTCCTATCTCCTACAAACAATACAATTCGTACGTATAACAAATGCAATAAGTGAAAATGTAAATGCTTAATTATAAATAGCAAAGATCATTGAATAAACCTCATGGTCTCAACGACAGAGTAATAAGACGTTATGCAAAATGTTCTGTTTTGATAACGATGAAAAAGAAGGGCATCTCATCATCGATTGAAACACACCACAAGTTATGATTTTTTTTCTCTTCCCGTCATGCAGGCTCTTCCCACAAATTTACACATCATAACTTTAGACCTTCCCGGCCATGGTGAGTCCGACAGGAACCCTAACCAGGACCTCTCCATGGAGGGCCAGGCAAACACCTTACATAGGGTATGGTGGGCCATTTGTTTGCACCGTTTGATAGAAACGACTCCCTTTCTATGTGTGTGCCATGTTGGTGTTCGGTGTTCACCTCTTTCTCTCCGCCTCTATTCATCTCTCTCATTCTCTCCCTGGCTCTCTCCCTATATCTCTTTCTTCTTTTCTTTCCTTACTCAATTTTTACATGTATCATCAAGTTTGTCGTTCAATAGAAATTGAATTAATTTCCCGGGATGTTTTTGTATTACGATTCCAGATAGACCAAGTGACTAGTACTGTTTTTATTGTCTTTTTATTTTTTTTGGGTTCATGAAAACTTGCAGTTTGTTTGTGCCGTTGGTCTCGACCGAAAACCGTTACATCTGGTGGGCACGTCCATGGGCGGAGGGATCGCCGGGTTGTATGCTGCCACCTACCGGAAAAACATCGCACTGCTAACCCTCTTCTGTCCACTGGGTACGTGGTACGCATAAGGTTGCATTTCAGCGGCATTGTCACTTGCGCCGTTTGGTACTAGTAACTCAAGCTCTATCATCTTTACAATTTTGCGTAAATAAAACGTATTCTGTTATGTGTGCAATGATAAAATCTTAACGTGATAATATACTACTTCCATTGGATAAGTTCATTGAACATTCCAACTGATATTATACCATCGCCCAATCACATTTTCAATAGCAGCGTTTGACTGGCCCTCTAACATGCCGAATGATACTGTTCTTTGCTAATTATGGTTTGCGCAAATTGCAAGCAAAACCCTATTCTATTTTACCCTCGATGCTATGTGCACCACCATGTTGGTGTATGACGTCGTGCGTCAGCCATTTTGTTTCGGCAGGTTTTGTGAGCGCTGCAGGATGGGATTGAATTTTAGTGACGTTATGGGTTAGTCACTAAAAGTTTTGTACCATTTTTCTGATTACTGTTCTTGACCTTCCCAGGAGTGGTGACCCCTGTTCACAGCCGTATGATGAAGGCTTTCCTGGAGGGTAGGAACATGCTCGTGCCCAAGACACTGGACGACTTCCGAGAAATGACAGAAATCAACTCCTATCGGTACAAGATCGGGAAACTCAAGCTGCCCGATAAGGTATCACGAACATACTATTCATGGTTGTGAGAGAATTTTTCTCGGAAGCCTCATTGTCTCTTAAAATTATACCACAGAAGCTAACTTTTGTTGTGTGTGGTCGAGTACGAGTACACTTGCATCTTTCTTAAACGTTTTGAACAGATTGAATAGCATTCTGTGTTTTTGAGAGAGACGGGAGGGAGAGAAAGAAAACAAAAGTGAGATAGAGATAACTACATCGCTTCTACTTGAAATTGTAACGTACCGTAATCCCCATCATCAACACAACAGCTCCTGTACTGTGCACTGGCTGACAGGACGCCACACAACGACTTTTTCCAGAAGTGTAAGTACGCAAATCTACTAGTATGTATGTTATCTAACATTAAAATTGTGCTTCAGAAATCTGCAACTTACACTCGTCTATATTAATTGAAGATGGTTTATGATATTTGTTACAGTTATCTTATACAATGTGGTAGATATACGTTGATTATTTTACCCCCTGAAGTGGGTTTGCACTTACGATTATCAACCACTTGCATTCTATAATACAAACAATAGCCAATTTTATTGATGATGACAAAATCATAAGTTAATCACATTTGTTTGATACATGCCAGTGTCTGATGAACTGGGGCGAAAAGAGAAATGGGATGTATTGCAAAGGAGCATGGGAAACATTTCTGCACCTACACATGTGATCTGGGGACGAGAGGATGACGTAAGTCTGTCAGTCAAACTAATGATTTAGATCAAGTGCAGCCCAACCTTAGAGCTCTGTATATCAGCGTGTAATAGACTGCACGACAGCTGTGAGTATCTTGAAAGTTGTTACAGTAAGTTTCCGTGTGCAGATGTAAAGAAGGTATCAATGTTACATTGCAGTAAACGTTTCAATATGATAATGACCATCAATGAATTCTATGTTCTTGTTTTCTATTATTCGCCTGGATACACACAAAGATCCTTATAGGTTTTTATTTTGTGTGACTATACATGTCGAAAATTAATAACAAAGCAATCACGACATTCAAACATTTTACAGCATTTGCACAATATCTGTTATAACTGAATTTTCCTAGTATAAAGTAGATTGGATTCATTCCTCAAGCTAACCAACATCTTTCACACCGAAGTCGTCCCTCAGTAAGACATCTGGAGCCGCATAGTTCCCGTTTAGAACTTTTATTCAGCCTGTCACAACTGAATTTTCCCAGGTTTTGGACGTTTCTGGTGCAGACGTTCTACGGGAGGGAGTACCAAACTGCCGGGTGGACATCCTGGATGACTGCGGTCACGTCTTGGTGAACGAGAAGACTCGGCAAGCAGTGACCGTCTTCATGGACTTCAGAGAAGGGGTTTTGAACGGATTCAAGAAATAAGACGTACTTGATAAAGCGTACATTGTGGGTAGTATATCCGCGAATGAATAGTTTCATCAGGTTGGTAATCACGTTGCATTAAGGAGGCTATGTGAATGAGAAAATCTACTCCAGTCATGAACCGTGATGAGGGGGGATACAGGCTTAGTCACGTTTGGGACTACTGCATCCCTCTCACTGAGGAGCCACCTAGCTGTGGGAAGTAGAACCAGTCATTACTGCCCTAAGAAAGTACCGTAGCAGGAACGTAGACAGATGAACACTTCTGGTTGTGCAACAAACTGTAGTATCGCTACCATTAGCAATACGTATAGACATACAGAATAGATATGCACGGTACATTCAGAATAGAGTGGGAGGGACATAAGTGTGGTGGCCATGGGAGTTAGTTGTTGGAAATTGTAAGTGTATGATATGTGAAATTGTAAAGGAAATATAATATACAGCAAATATGCCACAGCTGAAAACGCACATGGGTACAAAAATCTTACGAATTAAAGTGGAGAATAAAGTACGGTGCTGAGAAGAACTCTCGTCTGTATCGTCATTTCCGTTTCCGATTGTACTGTGTACAAAGTGCAGAGACGTGTATGATAAGTGTCGAGCCGATTTGGGCTGTTGAAGCCACTGATAAAACTGTTTTATTGAAACACCTGCACGAGTGGTGGGTATAAGTCCACATCTCGGGTCAAGTGGTCACCCGCCAAATGTAACAACTGACGTGCCGTTGTCATGGCAACGAAGCCCAGCACTTGGGAACGAGATGTTTGTTTCTAGCGGTAAAGCCGCTCGGGGCTTAAGGCTAATCCACAGTTTATGTTTTATCCGTCCTACCTTAATGTACGTTAATGCTAGTCGTGCTACAACAGTCCGTAACAGATGGCTATGAGGCAGTGTGGCATGCCCGCATACATGCCATTTCTCAAAAGGTGTACGTTAGTAAGCTTAAAGGATCCTTTTCAATGTGTAGACTTTCGCTGGTGACGATATCTGTGCTTTTTATGAAAGCTTAAGGTTGACCTTGTCATTCAGAACTTCCTGAAACCTGTTTGATAAATAGAATGCATGCAAAGTCGGGTTGTCATTTCCCTTCCAATACCAATGGAATATGCGTTTTCCACGTCAAATCAACGATAAATTTGTTTGAAACCGTTGAAGAACGACTAGCGCAATTTCTACGTTATATATATGATACACCTGCGCTAGTCATTCTGCAACGGTTTCAAACAAATTTATCATACCTTATGGTATGACTTCGTGGAAATCGCATACTCCATACGCATACTGCTATTGGAAGGGAAATGACTACTCAACTTTGCATGCGTTCTATTTATCAAACAAGTTTCAGGAAGTTCTGAATGACAAGGTCAACGTTATACACCTTAAGCTTTCACAAAAAGCGCAGATCACTGTTTACAACGCATGCGCAGACCGTGACGTCAGAAGATGACCAGATCAGTGGGAACATTTCTCTAAAACATTTCACCTTTCAAATGTCAGACGTCCTGCTGCGAGAACCCTCGGGCGCTTTGACCTACAGGAGGGGCGACAGCCTTCCGTTCTTTCTCGGAAAGCCCGACAACTAATGGTATATTTACGACTACGAAAGAAATGCACTATTGGCACTGCAATGGGCCTGTGTTTTGCAACTCAACGGCGATGTCAGCCCTAGTTAGCCTCTACCAGGCTTCAGAAGCGGCTGGAAGGAGTAGAAAGTGTCTAGCCTGGGAGCCATCCGTTTTGTACGGGGTAGCGAGTGCAAGGAGCCCCTTACAAAATGGATGACACCCAGGCTAGAAAGTGTACAAATATACAGATAACATGCCAGAGGAGTTGCTAAAGGAATAAATTTCAAGTGTCGGTTCTTTCCAACTGCTTCTGGAGCCTGGTAGAGGCTAAGCCCTAGCTTGTAAGCGCACAGATTTGACGGCTAATTGCAAGCGACAAAATAATAACACACATTAAAAGACACGTGAACATAGAAAAAGTGTCTAATCTACTGTAAGATTCTACTTTCCTTATTGTTGTTGGGTTTGACTTCTTATTTGCAGTCATCGGAAAATGAAATGTCCCGCGTTTTGTGTAATACGTGAGTTTGTAATTTTGGCAGACATATTATTTTGAGGGCGTTTTGAAATATGTAAAGCCTGGGGAAATAGCAGCAACTACTTTAAACCATTCATTGATATAAACAACGACTGGCAATTTAATTGGGCATCCCAAAAAGGGAACTGTCTGCCACAGTGAACCTTTGGATTTTCTCCCAAAGCAGTTGACAGAAACAGCACCAACAATGCTCAAAATGATTATATTATTTTGTGTAAACAATTGGTGATATCAGTTTTCGCCACTCTATATAATTTGACTGAACCATTTTGGTAATCTGTTAGTACAATACCATTTCTTTATCTAACAATTTTTGTCTCCGGTTCGACATTATTCCAGACAACAAAAACCTTACAGGAACGTTTTAAATGCACATATAAGTCTCCGGAAGCTCCCCACCATTACAACTAGGATATTTGTTCCAAACATTTCTATCCTTAATATCCTCCGTAATAGATTGTGTTGATATCATAATTTCCGGTGCAGAAATGACCAATTCATCGACCTAATGGTTATCAATTGGTCGTCTTATCACAATAATCACCACTTAGCCGTCGTTAATAGGCTGTGATAATTGAGTATATTCAGCTATATTGGATATATTGTTAAGCTATTGAATGTGTCTACAATACCCATACTCTAATGACAATAAACAGACATGGAATGGCTTTTTTCTCATAGTGTCCACAATTTAGGTCACTGTGCAAGAGCACGGAATATTCAGTTAGAGTTTAACGACGATATAATTGAAGAAACATAGAAGTATCAAAAACCGTCGAATATTATCGTGTAGTGTACGTAGTGTGAATTCAGAAAAAAATCATTCTCCCTGTTTGCCTAAATTTTACTTTTGTCAGTCCGCGTTGTTAGTCTGGTGACTAGAGAAATAGAACAACCTAAGCTTAATGCATGGAACACTATCTTCTGAGCCTAATCTATGCATTAAGGTTAATGTAGGAAAATTTGCTGAGGAGGCAGTCGGGATTTTGACATAAAAAGAACTAAAAAGGCTGGCTTTAAGCCAAATTTCCTGACCGTCAATCTAGAAATGATTTATGTCAAATATCCGTACGTACACACAGACGCAGCCTGAATCTGTCACAAAGTAATGGGGATCCAGTCTTTGCCGACACATTAGAGAATGTTTGCCGCTAGACACAAGGTCTGTGCACGTGTTTGGATAACACTCATTATCAGTAAAGTCACAATACCATCCGTGCAGGTCGTCGTCACGATTGAAGTACGTAACCAATTGGCAAGCAAAAGATGCTGACAGCACTTTTCATGTAGCCTCTAACAGGCTTCGGGAAGCGGCTGGAAAGAGTAGAAATTGGCCAAACAGACAGATAACATGCCAGGGCCGGAATTGGTCCGCTTAAGTGTACAGTTTTCCAACTCCCCTGGCATGTTATATGTCTATTTTGCTCTTTCAAGCCGGTTCCCGAAGCCTGGTAGAGACTATATCATGTGCCAGTCGAAATCTCAATATACAGAAAAAGCGTCCTTTGGCAACTGTTTTATCATTCAAGTTTTACCAGTCTATCCCTTCAAGAGTAAGGAGATGTATAAGCTAAACAACATGCGCTACAGTAATAGTGACCTAAGATATCTTTGCAATGTAGATGCGATAATGAAAATGTATAGATTCTTCACAGTTTTAAACATTGAATGCATGTACATGTTTGGATGTGTCATACCGCATTTTACTGTGCAAATCTGTATAATTGAATTACTCCGATCCACCGACGCCGCAGCTCTTAGCCCAACTACTTACAGAAGAGAGGTTTTTGGTAAGTACGACCTGCTACCTGCTTTTTAAAGATCACAGGTGATTTGTTGGTCCGTGGGCGATGAATCGCACCACTCCACAATAGTCCGACCTACTGTGGGACGGGTGAGCGGGCGGCATTAGTTGCCCGGGGCGACCGATTCAGCCGCCTCTCCCCGACAGGGGCTTCGGTAAACATCGTCCGACAAATTAGCGGAGCCGGGTACAAAGCCTGACGATAAGGGCTGTTGTTGCGTTTGTGGATCACCAAGTAGTGAACAATTTGTTGCCGGCTGACGCGAAGTGTGACTGTCGTAAAAAAAGCATATATCAACAACATCGGAAATTTAACGGACGAGGGCAACACCCTGAGCACACGGTGCGTAATGAGGACTGTTTGTTTCAGGACGTCGGTTCGCCTTCCGCTGTTAGGACGGGAAATCCGTTAGCTGAACGCGCCTGCACGTTAGGGGATGGATGTCACAGGAAGAACGCACGTTTCGGACTAAGGGCGAGCTGCAGTGTAATTACATACGCAAATGTACCCCTATTCCTGGATGGCTATTACGAGAAGGCCCGAGGACTGTGTCTCAGACAAGGACGCATAAATTGAAGGTGACAGACTGACTTGTCGAGGCATTGGAAGAAAAGGGACTCTTTCGTCGTCAAGCCGGGCAACAAGATAAGATTGCAACAAGTCGTGAGACGGTACTATTTTAGGGCAACTTGACTTCTGCACTGGAGCGTACTGCTGGTGCCAACGTTACGGCTGGTAACTGTTGTACCACCGTCCAAGCGAGAGGTTTCTACCCCCAAGGAAGGTAAGAAGGACGGACTTAATTGTTGCGGGGCTTCGACTTAAGTGTAGAACGACTTACAGGTGCCGTCTGTACTGCAAACAGCGTTGTTCTTGTTCTGTCTCTAATTCTTGACAACCAGGATTCGGAGACAGTTCACTTCGGATTCTCCGAGGCGACATGGGACAAAAAGGTATGGAGTCCCGGTCACCATATCCACGTACACACTCCACGTCACCGGTCATCCTCGGCTCCCTCCGGCGGGAGAACTGCACACCCTCCCCGGGAAGGCCCGAGACAGGCGCCGGTGGTGACTCCGACCTTGGAGAGCTCTACAAGGAACTGAAGGCCAGGGTTTCTCAGGCTCGAAAGACCGACGAGGAGTGTCACATATCAGAGAGCGAGGTACGACAGATATCCGCCGACATTAAAGACTTGGAATTGGAAGGCGAGGCGCCCAAACGTGCTTATTCGGACATTACAAGAGGTGTAGACAACAGAGCGGCACTGTACGTTGAGCACTTAGAAAAACTGATACTGGAGAAGGATCAGTACTTCAAGGAATGCCAGAGGTTGCTAAAACTGAAAGACAAATACGCAGACGACGTTAGATACGTCACGTCCCTTCAGGACAGGTGTGCGGCGATCCTGAGGGAAGAGGCAGACAGAGCTAAGAAGGAGAAAGACCACAGTGTCTTTGAGGAATACCGCGCGAAGGAGAAGCTTAAGAAGCTCGAGGCTACCGTGAAAGAGATGAAAGACTCCATGAGAAACAAGACTCGCACGACGAAGGAGGGGACGAAACAGTTCGCTAGGCTGCAAGCGGACCTTCAGAACTCTCTTGAAACAGAAAAGGAGCTTCGGCAGAGGGTGGACGAACTGATTGTACAGAATTTCGAGTTGACGATGGAACTTAAAAGTTTGAAGAAACCTATGATCACCTGCTGGACGCAAACAGAGAACGATGTGACCGAAGTCATACTCGTGGCGGAAAATCGACACAAAATGGCGCGCCAGGAAAGGCTGGACCACGACAGAGAACACGGGAAAACCATCCGGCAGCTAGAGAAAAAGCTGCAGAGAATGAACGAATCTGAAGAATCCAGAGAGAAAGAAGTGAAACTTTTGGCAAAGCAGTTGGCGACCCTGCAAGAGAAGGTGAAGTACTATATGGGCAAGGCGAGGCAGCAGTGTCCGTACCACTGGCACGACAAGGACACCAAAGCAAGCGTCGTTCGTCGGAAAGAGGTGCCACCAAAAACTCCTCTACTCTCAAGTAACGCCAAAGATGGGGACAAGCTGCCAGACTACAGCAACCGCCCGGGAACGTCTATGGATTCTGACGAAAATACATGCAAAGTCAGTCGCGTGGCGGCTTCACAAAGACTTTCCTTGCCCACCGATTCGCTAGCCAAGGGAGGTACGGATTTCCAGAAGCAGCACGGATCCCTTCCGCCTGGGGGCGCTTTTTCGCCGGCGAGTCGCGCATCCGTGGTGGGTACTACTAGTAGTACTACCCCCTCATTACAGGTCAGGAAAAATTACGGACATTCCGTCAGGTACTGTGGAGAAGGCAGTCAGTCGTACGTACTGAAATATAACAGTAGCAGACCGGAAACTGTGCAGAAGCGCGGCGGGGGCGAACCAAAGAGGACAGGGCGGCCCAATCCCTTCATGAGACCTGCTACCAAGAGAAAGGGGGACGAAAAGGATATATAGATTCTACACTGAGCGTTACGTTATCAAATTGAAGGAAAACCAAATGAAGGATGAAAGATATTTAGTAGGACACTCACCGCTGTGTTTATTTAAAAAGTATATTTAAAATGTTTCTAAAATCTTAAAAGTTGTTTTGTACAATTGAAGTTATATATGACACCAAAGAAATGTTTCTGCAACTTTGGGTGATCACGGCCATATTTCTATCTAGTGACACGTACATTGTATATTGTATATTCCACATTATGATAACCAGGCCCTCATGGTCAACAACAGGACAATGATTTATAACATATTTTCATACTACTGGTACAGATATTACCGTCTTTGTATAAAAGTGTATAACATCGGAGACTAATAAAACCGGATCACCCTTTATAACTGTGCTGCTTTGTTTATCCATTTTTGTGTTTATAAGTTAGAAACACAAAAGTACAAAACCCTTCTGTGATTTCTTCCAACAGTGTGCCCCTATTGAGAAACCTTCCTGAGAATTCTAACATGCATGTGCTACATAAAGTCCATTGAACTGAATAATACTTTAAACATTATAATATGTAAGAAGTCGTGTCAACTCGAATTGCACTTAGATATGCATTATGGGTAGCTCTGGGGGCAAACAATATAATAAGCTGGGTCATGGTTTGAACTGCGCATGCACAGTGTGATGCATTGTGGGTAATATTTAAAGTTGAAGGCCCCTGAGACATAAACAAAACACATCTGGACAAGTATTACTAGTAAACGGCATGGTCTTGACAAGAATTGTTTACAAGTTAGGGACCTTCACTCATGTGCAAGCCAAACCGTGAATACTGTGTCCAGTCCTATCTACATGTATGTTGTCATGGTCATGATTTTGTTTGCCCCCTAAGCTACCCATAGTGCCCCTGCATCTCCCAGCATGCAATGGGATCTGTGAAAGGGTCTCTGTTCATCAGGACATCCAGAGGTGTCTCCTCATGTGGAGACGTAGAAGTTCCTTCTTGCTGGTCTTGTATGGACAGAAGTTGCACGCCATCTGGCGATCACCTGTAAAAGTGCAGTCCAGCATTAGGATGGACAATAACAGTAGTACCATATCATATATACCTATGTGGTACAATAACAATAACACTGAAAGTGGGAGACACACAGTCAATCAAAAGTACAAATATCATAATGTAAACCATCTTCTTTAAAATGGCATTTACCATACATACATAAATAAATATATTTAGCAAGAAGATGAAATGAACTGACTTCTAACAGCTACATTTACTGTGTTAAGTGCCTACCTTTGGGCAAAGCTCTTGAAGTTTTCCCAGCAATCTCATACGTGATAAAGGACCTGCCTTGGAAGTGCCACACAAAGGGCTTCATTGCCTTGCCCCTATTGCTGAACAGTGGTTCGGGACAGTGCTTCCTCTGTCTGTTTTGAACCTGTGTGTACTTTTGTAAGGACCTTCGAGCTGCTTTCCTGAAACAAACAAACAATCAACATGTATATAAAGTATACCAGTAACCAAACCTTGCAGAATGAGATGGCATTCCCTATTCTCAAGTGGCAAGGTCTTCTTACAGTGCATGTATCCAACTTGTCACACTGTTTCAGGTTTAAATAATGCCTCCACCATGAGGTGTTCCAAAAATCTTCTCTAAAACACCAGTAATGACAGTATCATTATCTTAAGGTACTGATTTCAAAATCTCACTTTTATGTGTCTTGTACTTAAGTCTAAATGAAAAAACTTCAACAAGACTTTCGTTACTGTAACTTGATTAGTTAGAATCTCACCTGATATTTCTAGGTACAGTGGATAGACCTTCAGTAGTGTTTGTACTGTGAACATCCTTGTTCTGTTCCATAGTCTCTGCTGAACACTCCAGTGATGGTGAATGCAATTGAACCGCTGCTGCATTTCCTATTGTTTGTGAGTTTATTGCAGCTGTACCATCCACACTGCTCTGTGTTGTTTTCTCCTGCAACAATCTGGGCATCGTTTGAGCGGAGCCGTCCTGTGAAAAAGACACCTCTCCATTTTGGTGAGAGCTGGAGGTCCTGGATGCTGCTGAGGTGGTGCTACTTTGGCAAAGCCTTGAAGTTTTGTTCTTCATCTGGTTCACCTTATTTCTTGTCTCTGCCAAGGAGGGCAAAGTCATGTGATTTTGTTCATTGACATTGCTTACTGTAGGCTCATCATGTGATGATAGCTGGGTAGACCATGACATGGCTTCTTCAGACCTGAGTTCTTCGTAATTGTTTTCAACGTTAATACTGCGTCTGAAGTGGTTTATGACATCAGACTGTGCATTTTGAGGATTGTTGGTGGTACCGTTGGTCTTAGCACACTTTGGATCAGTGTTTTTTCTCTGCCTACTTCTTTGTGTTTGAGGATGTCCTTCCTCCAATGTGTTGGAGAAACTAAAGCTTGTCTCACGAATTTGAATGTCATGTTCATCCTCATAGTCTTTGGTACCTACATTTGTAGCCGGGGGGTGAAAGAGTGTTTGATTTTGGAACATCAAGTTATTTGGGGAAATCGCGTCACTACTTGATGCAGCACCAGCCCACGCACATGTCCCCTCGTCAAAATGCTTCTTAAAACTCTCCTGCGACAAAAAGAAGTACAAGCAACAGCTGCAAACGTAAAACTCGTCAGTCCTGACGTCGAACTCCGCCTCTTGTCCGGGGTGAATCCTCTGGAAGTGTTTCCTCATGTGGTTGTTTTGTGCTGTAGTGTGGCCACACTGTAGACAGACATACGGCCGAAATCCTGTGTGTACTGTCAAGTGTTTCTGGACATCCTTCCTGCCCCCTTTGTAACCACACTTTGAACACGTAAATGTTTTCCTTCCTTTACTACTGCTGCCTACTGACGCTAACACTTCACTGCTTGTACAGCTTGGAGGTACATGATCCTCATTTGCATATGCAAATGACTTGTACTCACTACTGTTGCTACTGCCTACTGCAGCATACTGTTGAGTAACACTAGTAGTACTGTCTTCAATAGGGTTCCCACAAGATCTACTATCTCTGTGTTCAAAGACATTGCTTTGTGTGAAAGTACATGGAGTATTGGCAACGCTGTCTTTGGTGGAGCTAGGAGTGTTTTGTCTTTCTTGATTACCAGTGAAGACAGGCTGCAAATATGCACCGTCATAATTAAATTTGGTGCCTTTGCTGCTGCAGTCTGTATCCTTTTGCGACATGTGAATAGTATGTGCACTGTTTGTGCTGACTCCATGCTCCGTGGGAGGTAAGGTATTTGACCATGAAATCATCTTGTGTTTGGATGTTGTAGAACTGTCAGAACTAGGAGGACTATCTTGTTCATTGTTTCTGTGCAGCATGTTGTGGAGATGTTGAACTGATTCTAGTGCTCCATTCTGCTGCCCCACATTGGTCTTCTGTAGGGAGTCTGCCTGCATGTCATCACCATTCTCAGCTTCTTCATCGTTGGCAGGAGTTAGCTCGTTTGTGTGGGATTCACATAAGTGGGTCTGTAGCTTCTCCTGTGTTGGGAATATTATATGGCACTCCTGGCAGATGAAGTGGCTTTGAGGGATGACCATGTGGTTGTCCTCGTCCAACGGCTCGGAATGGTGGCGCTTGAAGTGAGAGCGAAGGTGCGAGCTCTGAGTCCCCGCGAAGTCACAGAGCAGGCAGACGTACGGGCGGGCCCTGGTGTGAAGACGCTGGTGTTTTAGCACGTCGGCTCTGGTGGCCTGGTACTCGCATTCGCTGCAAGCGTACAGTCTCCCCCGTAATGCTAGCCTGATCCTCGAGGCCGGTCCGATGCTCACCACGCCCTCTGCAGCTTGCCAGTGTGTTGGATACTCCTCACCAGTATCTTCGTGGGGAGGTTCACTACTAGACTCGTGTCCACTACTCCCCGTAGCCTCCAGATTGGCAACGTCTGGGAACTTGTTGCCATCATAACTACATGAGTCCACTGGTTCCTGTTTGATCAGTACCGGCACTGGTGAGTGTTCCATCCTGTCGTGTTACGGGGGGAATCGACTTCAATTGTAAAGGATGACTGTGTACACTTCTGTCATAACTGTGAGGCTCACATGCTTGGTATCTTTTGACCCACCTGAAAGAGATCATTGCAAGGATGGTAAAATATAGGTCAGTTCACTTTTTGAATTGTAACAGTGGGGGGTTTATGAGCGCTACCAACAGATCCGACCTTTTAGCCGAATCGTTAGAGCGTTGGGTTGTGGACTGGCGCTCGGGTTGGGCCGTGGGTTCGATTCCCAGCCCGGGGCCAGCGGTTTCTATCTGTTCCTACTCGCCTCTTGTTCTTGTTGTTACAGAATCAAGGAGGCATGTGCAAGGTCAGAGGTGAATGCCCTAACTTGTAAACAGTTCTTGTCTAGACCATGCTGGATAGTGACACCATGCCCAAAGGTGTTTTGTAAGTTTGTTTATATCTCAAGTTTTAGGGGGCGAAGAGGTGGAACGTAGACAACTAGAAAGACGCAGAAAAAGCCCCCCAAAACATGCACAAAGCACTGAATCGAACATCTGCTTGAAGATGATAATCAGCACACAAAAAATGGGTTTCTTTCGAGTAAACGAATGGACTATAACACCGAGACCTTTTGAAACCGTGCTAAAGGTGAAGAAAAGGATATTATTGTAGTAATTTGGACCGCTGCGGCTTTCCTACGTTAAATTTACCTGCATTTTCCCCGCGCCGATGTCCTTTTCTTGCTGCTGTGGCTTTTCCGTGAAGAAGTCTGAACCGGAAGTAGCAGAAGACGTGTAAGGTCAAAGTGCAACATCACGTTCCTGATTATCCCATTCGTGTAGCCTCAAGTTCATTTTCTTGGATCTCAGTAAATTCTAGAATTAAAAAATCCTCATTGATATAACAAATATTAAGCAGCTTAGGTAACATTACATTTATCAATAAGCCACATATCATAACATCACTGGACAAACTTGGAAAATGAACACCCCTACACGACGTGTTTGGTTTGTTCCACTGTGTTAGCTAGCATCATGGCTGCTTGCACGAGTTCTGAAGGCGAGCCGTTGAAAGTTGCTGTTGAGATGGGCGTCACGCTCAAAGTGAAGGAAAACCACGCGACTCCAGAGAAGACTGACACCTTTTATAATCCTAAGATGAGGATGAACAGGTTCGTTTGGCCTTGGCTGCTTATTTCTACAAGGAAAATACACGCATGTACTGATGTAGTGTAGTATGGGCCGGGGAGTTCGAGGGGGGCATGGCATGTGGTGATTTTTTATGTTTACCGAAGGAAAACATATTGTTTTTGCTACGTTTCTTCTTCTTCCTCTTCTCCAAACAGTGACCTCTGACCTGGTCAATGACCTGAACCAGACTGTCTGTTACCATGGTAACTGGTGTTGTGTTACATTATATGTTGCAATTTTATAGAAGGGATTTAGACTCTTGTCACCATATATGTGAATGTGTTTGAGTAAGAATTAACAGAGCAGACCATATGCGAAGGTAAACATTATGCATTTGCTTTGCAAATGTTACCTTTCTAGTCTATCGTATGTTTTAGCTCAAAATATCTTGTGAAACTTCAAGTCAATATTTTAACAAAACTACAAATATATGCTACCAAATATATACAAACCGAACTGAACTGAACAATGATGTGCATATCCAGTTTAAATCAACCTAGGATATTGGGCTGTCCCCCCCCCCAAAAAAAAAACTGTGAGGGGGAGTGGAAGAGGTCTCAATCAGCTTTTGACCTAACCCCCCTGTCCAGGCCAGATATTTGACCCAACCCCCCCTGCCCAGGCCACTCAGCCCCCCTGTCCAGGCCAGATATTTGACCCAACCCCCCCTGTCCAGGCCACTTAACCCCCCTATCCAGGCCAGATTTTCGTGACCCACCCCCCTGTCCAGTCCAACCTCTTCCACCCCCCATTGTCCCTTTTTTTTAATAGCCCATTGACAGTAATGTATTATTCCCACAGAGAGATGGTATTGTGTGCACTTGCAACCATGGCTGAGGAGAAGGACCAGCTACGCTGTCTGGATGCATTTGGAGCCACAGGTATACATGTATATGTATGAATCTTCTCAATACTGTGTATGTTGAAATTTTCGCTGTGTTTTTAAGCTCAGGTACAGCGTACGAAATACTATGTTGCCCAGTTGCACCGTGCAACCATATTTTGCTTGGTGCAACCAATTTCTACACCCAGGTAGCCCAGCGCACTACCTAAATTTTGTGGTACGGATCGGATGCCCCTTTCTTCCATGATTGGGAACTGTTTATTGAGAAGTTCCCATGGAAGAGCTCATCACTTCATGTATGGAGAAACAACTCTGTGTCAGAAATGTATAAATTTACATTGCATTCTAACAAAGTTAATCATAATGTAGAAGAGTTAAAATTTGGGGCAACCTGGAATTTTGATGGGCAACCTAGCTTTCATCCTAGGTTGCCACTGGACAACCAGGCTCAAAAAAGTATTTCGTACACTGAGGTATATTCTGGCCTGCTACATTGATGCTTTGTTTCTTCCCAGGCATTGAAGGGATATTGTGGTCCAAGTACCTTAAAAGCAAGCGGCCTCAGGTGACCATCGGGGACATTAAGGAGGAAACAGTCGCTCTCATCAGGAGTAATGTCAGGTCAAACGGCTTCAGACTCAAGAAAGAAGAGGAAGAGAACAGTCATGTTACAGAGGACAGAAGGGTGAACAGTGAAGAGGCTAGTATTGATGACAACGCTGCTGCAGAAGATGATGTAGAAGTGATGAAGACACCAGAGATTGAAGTTGTGTGCTGTGATGCCAACATGCTGCTGCACCAGAGACCTTTTGACTTTGTGTAAGGTTCCACAGTTACTCTTTGCTGTGATAAATTCTGCATGAGATGTTTTTCTGAATCTAAATACTAGTAATCTAAAACAGACAGATGTGTAGGGTATATGTTTTCTAAAGGGTGGTTTCACTCACTCTCTATATCAGTGAAGCCGGCATTTTGATGGATCGTAGCTCCAAGCATAGACAGCATACCGGTATTTGTGTTTTGTTAACATCTAGTGTTCTCTTCTTTGAGCTGGTGACATTTAAAAGTGGTTATTTCAGAGGGTCAGAAACAAGCATTTTACACCAATAGATGGACAGTGATGACTTCAAGTGAAAACACTATATCTTTTATATCAATGCATCAAATACATTTATGTTGTACTGACACTTGGTATCTGTTGTTGCAGGCACCTTGATCCCTATGGCTGTTCTGTACAGTACTTAGACGCTGCCTTCAGAAATGTCCCGAAGGACGGCATTGTGGCCATAACGTCCACGGACACCAGTGCTCTGTATGGGAAGTGCCCAAACGTCACCCAGAGACACTACAATGGCTACATCACCAGGAGTGAGTTCATGAGAGAGATGGCAGTCCGATTAATACTTGCCTCTGTTGTCAGGTACATTTAGACAGCTTAACATATTGTTGTGTTGACAAAATTCTCTATAGAAAAGGTAAAAGAGCTACCTGTCACATATCATCTATGGGACCCAATACACGTATGGGGAAATGCGAGAAGTTTCTCAATGCAACAAGGAGTTAGCACACACACACTTTTACACGTCATGCTCAGTTTGCATGGAAAACTGAAGCTTTCCAACCTCTTAAATATAAAACTGTTTCCTCTGACGTATGCAATTGCAATGTGATTATATTAGAACAACTTGCATTTTCAGTTGTTCTAATTTAGGGTATATTGCATACCTTGGAGGAAACAGTTTTATTATGTTTATCGAAGGAAAACATATTGTTTTTGCTACGTTTCTTCTTCCTCCTCTTCCTCCTCTCCAGTGACCTCTGACCTGGTCAATGACCAGAACCAGACTGTTACCATGGTAACTGGTGTTGGGTTACATCATGTTGCAATTTTATAGCAGGAGGGATTTAGACTCCTGTCGGACCACATATATGAATGTGTTTGAGTAAGAACTAACAGAGCAGACCATATGCGAAGGTAAATATTATGCATTTGCTTTGCAAATGTTACCTTTCTAGTATATAGGTGTTCTTGTATCCCTTGGTAGATCTGCCGCCAGGTGTAACAAAGGTGTTGACGTCCTCCTGTCCCTGGTGGCTGAACATTTCCTCCTGGTCATTGTGCGAGTCCTGCGGGGTCCGTCCTACGCCGATGCGTGCCTGGAACGCGTACAGGGGGTCATCCACTGCCAGCTGTGTCAGGAAAGGGTGTTCCAGCCCAACGACAGGATGTTAAATGGTACAGTTGTCCTCTACATACATTGGATATGGACATTTATTCTGCTGGATTTTTGGTGATGCCTCAAGGGTGGAGGCATTTATCACTGTTATTCTGCTGATTAAGTAAGAATCACCTCTCCCCCCCCACACACACACCAAAAAAAAACCTTGTACATGTATATGCTGCATATGCAAATAGCTATAGAAGAGATGCAATGTGTGTGTGATACCTTGTGCTACATAATGTCTGCATTGAAATCTTCACACAGAGCACAACTATACCTTCCTGCCATGCTCCTGCCATGTTGATACACCTGGTAAGACTGCTGTTCTGCTGGGACCAGTGTGGTAAGATATTTGTCTGTAGACAAATTGTTGAAAAAGAGACCTGTCCTAAAGATGCAAGGTTGGAAGTGCAAGAAATATACATGCCAGTCCAAGACTGTGTGGTCAAATGGAATCAGAATTAGACAGATATCAATATGGCTACTATTATGTTTTTCTTCGAAAAATATATAAACCTCAACTTGATTATTTGAATCATCTATGTCCTGGATTAAATACTGCACAGTGTACCAAATACTTTTTTGAGCCAGGTTGCCCAGTGGCAACCTAGGATGAAAGCTAGGTTGCCCATCACAATTCCAGGTTGCCCCAAATTTAAACTCTTCTACATTATGAACTTTGTTAGAATGCAATGTGCATTTATACATTTCTGACATAGAGTTGTTCCCCCTTACCTGAAGTGATGAGCTCTTTCATGGGAACTTCTCAATAAACAGTTCCCAATGGAAGAAAGGGGCATCCTTACTGCAAAATTTAGGTAGTGCACTGGGCTACCTGGGTGTAAAAATAGGTTGCACCAAGTAAAATATGGTTGCACGGTGCAACTGGGCAACCTAGTATTTCGCACGCTGCTGCAGTACTGTTGAAATATTGTGCACATGTAGACACAACTTTGTTGTAATTTTCACCCCTTTGTGTTTCCCCAAGGAGCGGCCCTGTTTTCAACCTAGAGTTCCTGAAGAGAATGTTCTCAACATGTAGAGGCTTACTTGTGAGTCCAACGACTAGAAACCACCTGAAAACTATGATTCAAGAGGCACAGTGCCCTGCAGGGAATAGTGGTATGTACACCTTTCATTGTGTAGAACAGTATACATCTCCCTTTCTATATTCCTTGGGCCAGCACGTCGGCAGAACATCCTGCGCGAAACCTGTAATGTATTATGCATAGCACTTCGGCAGAACGTCTCATATAAGGTCGAATTCGCGTATATAAGGGTGACATCCCATCTGTAGTTTTCAAATGTTGTGTAGAAAAAGATATGGTCTGCAACAGGCAAAATTCTGATGCAACGTTGACCAAAAATCCAGCAAAAATCCAGGTTTTGCGCAGGCGCAGTACGTTCTGCCGACGTGCTCCTTGGGCATAGTTGTGCAAGCACTACAGGAGGGGGCTAGTCCTGG
Source organism: Branchiostoma floridae x Branchiostoma japonicum (assembly GCA_013266295.2). Taxonomy (NCBI): domain Eukaryota; kingdom Metazoa; phylum Chordata; class Leptocardii; order Amphioxiformes; family Branchiostomatidae; genus Branchiostoma; species Branchiostoma floridae x Branchiostoma japonicum. Next base: position 13,507,852 of record CM023828.1, on the reverse strand, counting down.
TACTGGTAGTGGTGTGTGTTCAACTGCAATGCTCTTTCTCATAAATTCTGAGTGCTAAACAGAGAAAGCAGCGTGTACCATTGTTTAAGTCTTTGGTATCATTTGCATGTATGAACTGACAATCATAAAAATCTGTTTATGCAGAAGGAATGTGTGAGGATGACTTGGACAACAACTGTCAACAAACAAACCAGAATCCATGTAAGAAGAGAAAAACAGATGGAGAGGACAGGGAACACCCAGCCTTCTACTACAACATCCACAGACACTGCGCCAAGAGCAAAGACTCTCCAAAGTAAGGCAATCATCGCTGTGTCTGCCGCCATGTTGGTGTCCCTATTTGCATTTTTGTAAATTATAGCTTAAGCATTTTTGGACATATAACGATCTTCTGACATTCTGAAATATCCAGTAGTAAATGTTTACAGCTCAAAAAAGAGAAAACCAGAAGAATACAAAGAAATGAAACAAAAACACAACAAAAAGGTCTGTGCACCCTTGAACCATTGAAATGCAAATAGCAACAAAAACATGGTAGCCACTGCCTGCTTCTTTGATATAGAAAGTGAGTGAAACCCACCTATAGCACAGTTCAAAAGGATAAAGGTGCTTAGTTTAGATTGTTCCTTATTACCTTCGCCAAGAAGGTTATGTTTTCAGTAGCGTTTGTCTGTCTGTCTGTTTGTCTGTCTGTGAACAGCATAACTCAAGAAGCTTTTGATTGATTGTCATGAAACTTGGTAGGTGGGTAGGTCTTGATGAGAGCTAGAAATGATTAGATTTTGGGCCCCCTGGCGGCTTTCGTTGGTACTGCAGCTGAACTTCCTGTTTTGATATCTCATGATCTGGACATGCTAGGGTCACGAATTTTGTATGTTAGATAGCCCTTGGGCTAGGGAAGAAGTGACATGAGTTTGGGCCCCCTAGCGGCTTGTCCTGGAACTGCAGGATCATTTGTTGAAAAATCTTCTAAGGAGGATAACTCAAGAACCAGTTGACGAATTGTCTTGATTTTTGGTATGTAGGTAGCGGAAGTGATGCTTGACATGACTAAATAACAATTATGCAAATCAGGATCTAATTTGCATAATTGAGGAAATTCTCTATTTCTGCCTCGTTCGATAAGGTCTCGGACCGGAGTTTTTTTTACGATTTTGTGTCCGGCAGACACCCCCAGGCCGAAGGGCTACGATTCCGCCAAGAAAAGTAGGCCGGAAAATCTTATTATACCAGTGAACAGAGGTTTTCAGCCGGCTTCCGATAGGTATTTGGGTATCGTCTGCTGACTTTTCATTTTGGGTAGAAACTGTTGTGAAATGTAAATTTTGGACCCGAAAAGTACCGTTTTTTTACACTTTTTTCAGCGGAGCTGCTGAGAAAAAACGAATTTTCCCTGGGTAACGGCTTATATGACGAAAAAGCTCACTACTTCCTGTTTCTGAAAAACGAAAAAAAAACATAGGTTGTTGTGATAAGTTTTCCGCAATCTCCGGTGGTGCAAATCCCTTGAAAATGCATATAGAACGCAGCTATTTGGGTCATCAGGCGACAAAACCGCATCACCCTTGCTGGTGGACTGATACCAAAAACGCTTCGCTGGCCGTCCGACTTTACCACGCCCGAAAATACTACAAACCACGGGGTTTTCGGTAAATACGAAAACTATTTGATTATCTATAACGATCACCGAGCAAGGGGGAGCCAAACTTAGCGTGACAACCACCCAGATCCGGCGATTTACTGACGCACTATTTGGAACCCTGGTCAGATTTGAACTCCGACCCGGAACCATAATAGGGCTATGAAACAGTTGTGACATGTAATTGAGAACGAGGGGATCATTAGCAGATATTGATTATGTAAATGAGCACCAAATTTGCATAATTAGTGGAAATTTTCTATAGCATCATAGTGGTTTTAACTGCTGGGAAATTAATACATGCCGCATTGGGAAGTTAAGTGAAGGTGAACATCATTTAACATAATTTATTCAAGTCATGACCTTATTTGCATAATTTATGAGGAGATGTTAGATTAGTGTTCTTTCTTAAGACGGTCGTTGGGTGGAGAATATGATCAACTGATATGTTTCATGCAAATGAGGCTCTTATTTGCGAAATCAATGACTAAAAATGTATAATTCGTCCACCAGAAGGGTTAACATCATTTGGCGAAGGTATGAGGTCGTGGAACTATTGTATAGATTATGATTTCTGTTTCTCAGGTTGCAGAAAATTCTCCAGTACATGTGGAAAGAAGGCTACAGGGCCAGCCGGACACATTTCGACCCCATCGCGATCAGAACAGACGCCAACCTGCTCCAGCTCAAGGCTGTTCTACAGAAGTGCAGCAGCCAAACTGTTACCTAAGCACCTGGTTACCACCTTGGTTACCATTGATATTCCCTTAAAACTTACGATAATCAGGTTCAAGCTTACCAGGAGAAAGTCTGCTCACATGTTATTGCACCATTCTGGTTATGTTTACCGAAGGAAAACATATTGTTTTTGCTATGTTTCTTCTTCCTCTTCCTCTTCTCCAAACAGTGACCTCTGACCTGGTCAATGACCTGAACCAGACTGTCTGTTACCATGGTAACTGGTGTTGTGTTACATCATGTTGCAATTTTATAGCAGGAGGGATAACTCCTGTTTGACCATATATATGAATGTGTATGAGTAAGAATTAACAGAGTAGACCATATGCAAAGGTAAACATTATGCATTTGCTTTGCAAATGTTACCTTTCTAGTTATATTTAAAGTTAATTCATTTTGCACAAGAACTCAAGAAGTAAAGTATGTAAAATGTTCAATGTTGTTTATCTTCATGTTTGACATTTTGGATGTTAAAAATAAATTACTTTTTAAGAAGTGAATACACGTAGGTTAGTGTATTACAAACATAACTTGAAATATATTTTCTCAATGTGAAGACGTTAGTTAACTATTTGTATTTTCTAAAGGGATGTCCACTTGAGGTTGACCTTTCTCTAGATGAATGTTGACCGCTGCTAGAGCCTCGACCACCCACTCTGGGTAGTTATTGCTTGGGTACATCGTGTCCATGAAGTCCTGTACAAACTGGGGGAAACGACCCTCCAGAATGCTCTGTCGTAAAGTCCTCATCAAGTTCATCTGTGAAAACAAGGCAGGAAGTTTACAATGGGAACAATAAACAACAAACTTAAATAAACATAACATCTCACCTCTGTATAAAATTTCTTGTTAGTCATACACTGTAACACACAACTGACTCCGAAATTGTTTTCTAAACATAGCATGTTCATCAACACTACAAATATTATGAAAGGTGACAGTCTTCTCTTGGTCATCATCTCATCATCTATCACTTAGTCTAATTGTTCAACCGTTAGGGTACAGTGTACAAAATACTTTTTTGAGCCAGGTTGCCCATTGGCAACCTAGGATGAAAGCTATAGGTTGCCCTTCAAAATTCTAGGTTGCCCAATATTTAAACACTAATACATTATGATTAACTTTGTTAGAATGCAATGTGCATTTATACATTTCTGACTCAGAGTTGTTTCCCCTTACCTGAAGTGATGAGCTATTTCATGAGGACTTCCCAATAAACAGTTTCCCTGTAGCCTTCCCATCCTTACCACAAAATTTAGGTAGTGCACTGAGCTACCTGGGTGAAGAAATAGGTTGCTCCAAGCAAAATATGGTTGCACAGTGCAACTGGGCAACCTAGTATTTCGCACGCTGGGGTACCAAAGATGATCTGACAACCACTTTTCTCCACCCTTCTTGGTTTTCTTTCACTTAGCATCATGCTGGTCCATTCTCTGATGTTATCCTCCCATCTTTTCTGTTGCCTACCCCTCTGGCATTTGTTGGTAGCAGATGCAAAAGAAAGTTTTTATTTCAATGAAACAGTATAGGTACCTACCTGATATGCAATATTGTGTACAGTCACTAGGTGGCAGGCCACTGTTTCCTGAGTAGCAATGGAATGCAGGTAGGCGCGGGTGTATCTGGTACAGGTGGAACACCTGCAGTTCTCATCGATGGGACGGAAGTCTCGGGCATACTGTTTGTTCTTCAGCTGCAGCTGCCCTGTGGGAACTAGTGCTGAACCAAACCTCTAGAAAGAATAAATTAGTCAAGGGTTAGTAAAGAGTAGAGTGGATTCCTTTCTCAAGCTAACTTGACATCTTGCACGCTGCAGTCGTCCCTAAGTAAGACATCTGGAGCCGTTCCCATTTAGAACTTTTATTCAGCCTGTCACGACTGGTTTTGCCCTGTGGGCTTTCTCAACTGTACGGAGGCTTAATGATACAAATTCACAAAGTCAAAGGGTAACAACACCATAGGACCAGGTTGTGGTATAACAAATGCACACACATCTTTACTAACTAGGTTCAGGGTAGAGTTGTGTACCTACCGCAGTTCTTGTTGGGAAGACACAGTCATACATGTCACAGCCAAGGGCTGAACACACCACCAGGTCAACTGCATAGCTAAACATGGAAAGGCATCTTATAATTAGACCATCAGAAATTTTAAGGTGTTGAAAACAGTAATCAATACGCTAAAAAGAAGGCCATACATAAATTTCATACCTGTTTTTTTTAACCATACTATGCTATATTTGCTGCTATCATAACCTACACAACAAGGCCAATGGCTATTTGCATGGTAAAGATTGAAATTGCTTAAACAGGATAACATAGATACCAAAAGTCATTTCAACATAATACTTGACAAATGTAATAAAGCAGGCTTTGCCCAGCACGTCGGCAGAACGTACTGCGCCTGCGCAAAACCTGGATTTTCGCTGGATTTTTGGTCAACGTTGCATCAGAATTTTGCCTGTTGCAGACCATATCTTTTTCAACACAACATTTGAAAACTACACACGGGATGTCAGCCTTATATACGCGAATTCGACCTTATATGAGACGTTTTGCTAAAGTGCTATGCACAATACATTATGGGTTTCGCGCAGTTGCAGTACGTTCTGCCGACGTGCTGCTTTGCCCAAGTATCTGTATACAATGTACCTACCCAACCCCCATAAGATATCTAGGTTTGTTCTTGGGTAGGTAGTCAGTGGAAAGGTGCACCATTCTCCAGAAGTGAGCCTTCTCTTCTCCACCACTCAAACCACCTATAGCAAATCCTGGCAGGTCTCTCTTGGTCATTTCTGAAATCACAAAGGTCTGGATAATAATACATTGTTGATAGTATAGCACTATTTGGTCGTGTGGCGCAGCGGTAGCGCGTTCGGCTCAGGGCCAAGAGGTCCCGGGTTCGATCCCAACCCATGTCACCGATCTTGTGCCCTTGGGAAAGGCACTTTACACAACTTTCCTCACTTCACTCAGGTGTAAATGAGTACCTAGCTTCGGTTAGGGACGTCCCTCGGATAGGACGTTAAATGGAGGTCCCGTGTTTGGGGAGAGCCACACCCCACGCACGATAAAGAACCCATACTTATCAAAAAGAGTAGGGGTCCTTCCCGGTGTGAGTGGTTCATACCTTACAGTCCAGTCTCAGGTTTGACATCTTGTAGAGGTGATAGTCACCTGTTATGTCAATCCTTCCACAAATGTGGTAAATCGTCATAAATAAATAAATAAATAAATTTGAACTGATCACAAAATATCACCACTTGACTATGCACACAGACCAAACTAACCTTGCACACATATTTTCCTGAGTTCTGGGTCCAGCCCTCCCTGTACAATACCAAACAGGTTCTGACAGTCTGTCCTCTTGTGGGCCTTCATACATCTGTCCAGCCAACGGATAGACCTGGGGCACAAACAATTATAATATTCAGTACAAACTCAACACCGTCCGCTAGTTTGTGTGTTCTGTAAATGTCGAATAGAGAGTGGTGGAGTCCCACTATTTTCTCCTCTAAGGCCTTCAGGGAGGTTGCTGTGTAACCTATCCTAGCCTATCAGGTACCAGAGTATCTCAGGATCATCTGAAGTCAAGAATTATTGTCATGTCTTCAAATATAAAGTCGAGATATAGGGAGCATAGTTGTATACCTTGACAGTTGACACACCTTTGACATGGGGTGTTGCCATTCTACAACTGCACTCCCTACATCTCAATTTGGCTAGAGGTTAGTTTACACACCTACCTCCCTGAAAATGCTAGAAGAGGACATTATGGTGCTCAACCAACCGCTAGCTAGTCAGCTGCCCCACAACATTTTATTGACTAGGTTGCACCAGCACGTCGGCAGAACGTACTGCGCCTGCGCGAAACCCGTAATGTATTATGCATAGCACTTCGGCAGAACGTCTCATATAAGGTTGAATTCGCATATACAAGGGTGACATCCCGTCTGTAGTTTTCAATGTTGTGTAGAAAAAAGATATGGTCTGCAACAGGCAAAATTCTGATGCAATGCTGACCAAAAATCCAGCGAAAATCCAGGTTTTGCGCAGGCGCAGTACGTTCTGCTGACATCCTGGTTGCACCCACCCATGAAGAATAAGAAGCAGAAGAAATCCTGACCTGTACATGGCTTCCTCCACCCTGGGGCCCTTGGTCGTACTGTGGACAACGTCGTCCAGCTGCATCATGATATCAGCGCCGATGGAGTTCTGGATCGCCATGGAGTGTTCAGGAGTGAGTAACATCTCACGTCCGTCGTGAGGGGACTGAAACTTCACTCCCTCCTCTGTGATCTCAGCAAGCTTGAGCAATGAAACCATTTGGAATCCTCCACTGTCCTGCAAAACAGTTGGAATCATGGTAAATTTGTGACGCGCTTTTTCATGATTTTAACTTCAACAGTACCGGTATTGTAGACATGCTTTTATATCATACCCGGGCGGCGATACAGTGCTCCTGGCCGTGTTGTATTCTCCTGTACGACCGGGTGTATAAACCGGGCTTCCATAGAACGATTCGAATGCGTTTCGCCCCAACCGTGTGCGCCGCTTTCGAAAATTCGAATACAGGATTCGGACGTTGGAATGGATGTTGAGCAGTATTATTTGTTTAGGGACACCGAATTTTCGCTCCTTTCGCCTTGAAAGACGTGTTTTCTAGTGTGGGTATGATATAAATAGCATACAACACGGTGTATTCCGCATTGCCCTCGGTCTCGGCCCTCCCGCGAGTCAGATCGCTGTCGGGCCGATACCTCGGGCAATACGGAATACACCGTGTTGTATGCTCTATCACTACCAGCTGTACAAATGTGACTTTTATGTGAATTTCATGGAAAAACTGAAAAATATGTAATACAATGTGACTACAGTGGAAAATATTGTCAATTGTTTTGGAATTGTGAACCATGAACTCATATGGATAAAAAGTGGAATGATTTTTGATTTTCAAAAAACGGGGGCTTCGATTTCTCATAAGTCGACGGAGCCTCTAGATCTTTTGATCTTTTGATCAAGGGACAGTAAGCAAATTGTCCCGCGGGCAATGACACATATAAAGATACAAAAAGTGTGGCTGTTTACTATCCCCATGTCACGATTCACATTTATTAAATCCCCCTTTCACATATCTTTATCTGTCAGTCACATCATTTCACATTTCTTGAAGTTTATCTGCCAAATTCACATAAAGATCACATTTATACCCTCGGTAGTGTATGTACGTCATTTCATTACAACTCAGTAATCTTTCAAAGTGTGAGTAACCTACCGAATACATGTAGGTGTAAAAGCAATTTCCTGACTGGGAATGCTTACAAGTTACATCTACACATTTATCATCTCCCATGATAAGTTGGTGGAATGATATCTAGTCATCAACTTACTGTTAGAAGCGCCCTCTTCCAGTTCATGAAGTTGTGCAGGCCGTCAGCTTTGTCCAGCAGCTCTGGTCCCTGGTGGGATATTATTTAAATTAAAGCACACGTGCACACCACAAGTTTCACAAACGTTAAGTCTATCATTGTATGGAATTTGGACATTATGAGACCAATCATTATAATGACTAGTCTAAATGGTCTAACATGATCATAAAATGAGGCCTGTCATTTAATCAAGGAAAATCCATCATAGTTCTTGGATCCAAATTTGTCAATCTATTTTACAGTCGAGTTTTTCGAGATCACGTTCAGCCTTGCAGTACAAGACACTTTTTACTTAGTAAAATTACAATACTTTTATACTGCAAGTACATGTAAAGCACGCCCCCTTGATGAGACAAGGCTCAGCTCTGCACCTACCGGTCTCATGCCAAGATGGTAGGTGTTTCCTAGGATGATCTGACAGTCCAGTTCTTCTAGCTGCGCCGGTAGCATGCCCTTCAGTGTACCCTGGGTACCAACGGGCATGAACACGGGCGTGTCCACCGTGTGGTGCGGCAAGACCAGCTTGCAAACCCGAGCTTTAGTGGTGGGACACTCCGCCAAAATTTTCAAACTCAGTGCATGCTTGACGGCCATTTTGGAAGTACTCATTCTGGACAACTTTTGTAACTTTCGGTTATCAACTCAACATATCATGCAAAATCATTTCTAATGCAAGTTATCGTGTATATCTCAAAGCTTGGTTAGTCACAATTTTTATTTTGATCCTAGGCACCATAGAAATGATGTTGTTGTGATTTTTGGAAACTTAAGAAACTCCCCTTTTCTTAAATGGACGAATCTATCCGGAAGTCTCGTCTGAACTCCCGTTATTTGCCGGGATCTCGCGAGACTTACAGGGCTAGGATCGGGATGGCTGCGGAGGGTGAATGCTTGCCGGTTTGGGGAGAAGAAAACCTGTATTCCGACCAAACGACGCGGTGGAAACCCATCTCCCTCACACATGTGGAGTACGAAGAAGGTGAGGACGACTTTTCCCACGTTTTGCAAGAGATCTGGCGCTCGGGGGGCACAGAGGAGCTCAGTTTTGCACGTGGAAAAAAATTGGGTGTTGACACATGCACGTTTTCGTCCTTTCCAAGAAGGCAGTTCAGGTGATGATCATGTAATCACTTCACCTGGACTATGATGTAATCCCTAATTCAAAATCGTCTTCATTTTTCACGATTTCACACATTTTGCACGGCAGTAAAATTGTGCACAGTTTACACAGAGGGGTTTTGCCCGCCCTGGATTTGGTGTGAAACTTTGATCTAGGTGACATGTAGGGCACCTAGTGAGGTGATGCCCTTATATGGTGTGTTGACATCTGTCAATCATTGATGGAAGTACAAACTGTGAATGGTAAACTTGTGGTGAGTCGCTCTCTTATCATCTACCTGTTAGAAACCACAAACTAGACCCCAGTTCCAACAGGCTTGTAGCTTTAGCTAAAAAAAATGCTTCTGGTCATATCCAGTAACGTTAATTCACAACCACATAATGATATATTGGTATGAAATATTGTTAATAATTATATAGAAAGATATTGAGATTTGTGATGAATAAACAGCTCAAGCCCTTCACATATAGACTTTAGTATTCCCCTCACTGTACAGCCATACTTCATTAGTTAAGTGTCCTGGGCTACCCTATTGAGGTGTGGCTGTGCAATCTATTAATAGCCACAGCAATACTAAAAATAGCACGGTGTGTTGGCACAAGGTCAAGCATGCCAAATCAGGGGGCAACCTGCAGTGAGTTGATCAATACCTCCTTTTCTTCAGCTGTGAACGCAAACAGATGTTAGTTAGGATTTCTTTAGTGTGCAGACAAAGAATTTTCTTCACTTCACTGTTTTTTTTTTTAAGGTAACGAATGCTGAGCTCCCATACTTTCTCAGCTCACTGCAACATTAAATGCTGTCGTCTTTTATGCATCAACATCCGTTTTCATCATTCAAGACTGTCTGTTGGTTTTGAATGTATAACACCAGATATATGTGTATAGCGTTGGTTAATTGAAACACAGTGACAAATTGCTAAATCATAAATGTATGTCTTGTATTTTTGCATTTGTCAGCAGCCTTGCCTTAAAAAAAAATAAATTGCACAGATCCACCCCTGCTAGCCATTAATATCTTGTTATCAAATTAGTGATACAGATAATCGTAGATCTTCACATAGTAAGTTTTGTGCAAAAAGTCATTATTGGACTATTGTTTATTACCAGTGACCCCTGCATGACCCCAAGCAGACTGGCATGTGTTTACACTTACAGTGTCAAGTGACCAAAAAAAATGTTTTCAATGATTTCCGTAAATAATTTCATCAGGTTGGAATATACATAGGGTATAGAATTTTTTTTTACACAACCAGTAAGGTTCTCACCTGCTTACCAGTCAGAAGCTCTGAGGAAGGTGTCTGATAGACATCGAAACGTAAGCAGGTGAGAACCTTACTGGTTGTGTTAGAAGAAAATTCTATACCCTGTTTTCAATGATGATGATCTGTGCCCTTTCTGCTACTGTTGCATGACTAATCCTGCTTCAATAAAGGTCTTTAAAATCTGTTTTAGAGCCACCGAAAATTTCCATTTAAAAATCATTCCTAGAACCATCATCTGTAAGCAGATGTAGGATCCAACTCAGTGTTTTCAATTTGCAGTATTTAGTCTTTTTAGCCTTCCTGGAAGGGGAAGGGGAAGAGAGAAAAATTCAGACCACTAGAAAGAGGTATCAAATTAACCTTGTAAGGCCACACCACTTTAATTTGTTGCTTCTGAATCTCAGATTCGCCTCTTCTTTTTTTCCTGATTTGCAAAAAAAAAAAAAGATTCTGGTTCTGAATCAACTCAAAAATGCTCATATTTTGGCCCAAACAGGTGAAGAAATTCCTTTTCTTCCTAGTTGTTACAGTTTTTCTATCTATCAATGCAGTGGTTTGATTAAAAATTAAAAATTCATTGTTTAAATTTTAACTCAGCCTTTTATGTTGGGATGCCCAGGCCTGTTTTTATTTTTATTTTTTTTCGCCCCGTCGCCTCATATTTTTGCTGAAAAAATCCGAGAAGCAACAAATTAAATTGGTGTGGCCTAAACATGCATAAAACACTGACTCAGACCACGCATCTGCTTGGAGATTATATGACCATAAGTTATGATCCTTCTGACATAATTATATTTTTTGATTGACAGGGGACCTGATTGGCAAGGGTCTGGCCTGGTGCAGTCTCACACCAGTGTTCATCTTGGTGGGGTTTGGAACTCTTCTGTTGTTCAGAAGAGAACTACATACTGTAAGTATGCACAATTCGTATGTGTATATTTTATCATCTGAAGTGGCCTAAAATATTCATTGGGAATTTAATGCATAGGAAAGTGGTCAGGCCAAGGAAAAAAAATGTTGTGTTTCCTGTTTCGGTCTTGAAAAAATTAGGGTCGGTAGGTAGGGATTACCTTATTTTATTTTTATTTTTTATTTTTTTAAGACTTTGCTGATTGGTGTGTTTGTATAAGCAGAACATGTTGGAAAATCGATTGTGCAATATTATATTTCATCACTCAGGTGTCAGATCATGGAGCTTGAAAAGGTCGATCAGCTCGAAAAAACTTATTTCCCTAGCTCTTGCAGGGGTAGTGCCTAAACTCAGGTTCAAGTCCGGATTCAAGTCTACAGGTTTTGGTTCAGGTCCAGACCCAAACCCCTGGCATATCAGTGTTCAAAATTAAAATAATCTATAATTAATCTCTTTTTCTCTTTGTTCAACAATAGTAAGTATTAGCATCTCTAAATACATGTATTGAAAAAATTGGGCATAGGTTCTCCGCTATGACCCCTAACCGGGGGCCAACGGGGAATGTGACATGATTTCCGACGTTCCGTTTTTTTAAAAACCTTTAGTCCTTGAACCGAAACTTTTTTTTAACGTTACAAGTCTGGAACCGGTCCAGCGTACTGTTACACAGCAATATGCAAGGTTCCACACAAAAATAAGGCTAGGGTCGGCGGTTATTTTTAGGGTCTGTCGGGAAACAGGAAACACAACATTTATTTTCCTAGGCCTCGCCTCAGCTTCTAATCAACTTATCTCTAGTTACCATGCAAGGGTCAGGGAAGGCCATGAATAAGTAAAAGGTGTACATATTTCAGTGGCGGCGGCACGAAATTCCAATTGGGGGGGCAAGATTTTCATTAAACAATATTACCCCTAGCGAGCGCCGAAGTCGCGTACCTAGGGGGGTCCGGGGGCATGCTCCCCCCGGGAAAATTTGAAATTTTAACCCTCTGAAACGCCATTTCCTGCATTTTGAGCGGCAAATTTGCTGGTACACATGGCTAAGTTTATTCTCTCTACTCAAGTACATTTCGTTCTCGAACTTCTCCGGGGGGGCATGCTCCTCCGGGAAAATTTGAAATTTTAACCTTCTGAAGCGCCATTTCCTGCATTTTGAGAGGCAAATTTTGCTGGTACACAAAGCTAAGTTTATTCGCGCTACTATAGTTCTTTTGTCCTCGAACTTCTTGCGCATGCTATTTATCTCAATCAGGGAAACAAGGCTGCTTTCAAACTACTTGAGAAGGGTATTCTAAGATCAGACAAATAAACATTGAGTCAGTCCTTAGTTTAATCAAAATACCTGGTATGATGCGTCCACATTCGCACCGAGAAATTAGAAAAGGGCGGCCGGGTCAGGACCAGTGGAATTTTATCGATATCGTTACGAATGGCGCTACAAAACGAGATCTATCTTGGTCAGAATTACGCACATCCTCTCAACTGCGTGAAACTCGCGCCATATTGTTACGTATGCACGACTGATAAACCAATCAGAGCGCAGGTTATCTGAGGTGAACCAATCAGATGCGGTCTTGCATGCGGTAATGTGTGTATGTAGAAGATGGCGCCCGTGTGATTTGAAATGGTAGTGCGCGCGCAGCGCGGAAAATCCGTTTTAAAAGCGGTTTTACAAGTAGAAATCCGGCAGTTTGATGGCTGGTCATTACATCTACGAAAAATTCACATGATTTTTTTGGGGGGGGGCGACGCCCCCCCAACATTATTTTTGGGGGGGCGGCCGCCCCCCCTGCCCCCCCGGTGCCGCCGCCACTGTATTTGTCTTACTGTGTGAAAAGTAGTGTGTGACAGTTACATTTCAGTCTCAGTGGTAGTACACACTGCACCGATATCCAAAAATGAACTCCGAGCCCTGCTTATACATTTATATAAATTACACATGTAAGGTATACATGTAACACGTGACGGGAAGCGTTGTCTCACAGTGTACGAAATACTTTTTTGAGCCAGGTTGCCCAGTGGCAACCTAGGATGAAAGCTAGGTTGCCCATCAAAATTCCAGGTTGCCCCAAATTCAGACTCTTCTACATTTCTGACACAGAGTTGTTTCCCCTTACCTGAAGTGATGAGCTCTTCCATGGGAACTTCTCAATAAACAGTTCCCAATGGAAGAAAGGGGCATCCTTACCACAAAATTTAGGTAGTGCACTGAGCTACCTGGGTGTAGAAATAGGTTGCACCAAGCAAAATAAGGTTGCACGGTGCAACTGGGCAACCTAGTATTTCGCACGCTGTCTCACCAATAACATGAAAACTCATCAAGATCGTACACTACTGCACCATTTTGAATAAGTTAATACAGAGAAAAAGCTTATTTGCTGCTTTACATTTATCTATTTATGATCCATGCAATATGGATGGATGTTTTTTATGTGTCTGTAACAATCGTAATGTTGTCTTGATGCAAGACCAAGTCAGCTATGGTTATCAAACCCAGTTTTCTTGTCCCAAACCTGAATGTATTCCTTATTTTTATTACCTATCTACAGTACAAGGGTTGTGAATATATGGGTCGTTTCTTTTCAAAATATTCTTCTTTTAAGGGAGGGCATAAAGATTTTTCCAATTTTATCATCCTTCCCATCTTTGAAAGGATGCTCATTTTATTTACCAAGTATATCAGGAAATGTTCAGTGCTGAATTTCTTCCACCCCGGAACGTGCAGATACACGTGATCTGCCCCTATTAATATTACAAGTGCCAGTGCCAGACGTCTCCAGTTGACAGTTGGTCTAAAAATAGTCCTAGGTGCTAAATATAGAATGCCAGGTGTGGCATTCTATATTTAGCATTCTCCAGTTGACAGTTGGTCTAAAAATAGTCCTGGGTGCTAAGTATAGAATGCCAGGTGTGGCGTCTTCACTGCAGACTGTTAACAGATGCAACCTCTGAGTGCCAGAGCTACTGTAGATTTATTTAAGTTGACAGAGACTTAATTTCACAGTAGGAGGGAAGGGAAGTATTTGCAGTGCCCTAAGATCGCGGTGAAAGCACCATATTTACACAATACAAGACAAGCATGTGTAATGAATTTGCTACAAGTGAGGTCACTACAAACACCACATCAAATATTTCATGATTTACGGTACTTCCATGTAGCCAAGTGACATGGCCTTTTTCTTGTGTTTTCCTGTCCTGTGTAGATATCCTTTCTAGCAGGTATCCTGTTAAATGAAGCTGTTAACTGGGTCCTAAAGCACCTCATCCGTGAACCCAGACCATGTAGAGGTACGTACATGTAAAGTTACAACACTTCTACCTACAAAAACCTGCCAATTTGGTAGCATTGTATCCTTCCTATTCTAGCTCCGCTTCGCTGCAGAATAGACTGGCTCCCGTCCCTATTTAAATGTCTGCCTCTTTTGTCATTCATAGTTATTTTGGGTACTGAATATTTCTCATTTATAAACAGTGTAATACGGATTGAACTTCCAAATGCCTGTTCGATCCACGTTACCATACCGTTATGACGAGCCAATCAGAGCTGTTGTATTTATTTCCTACAAATATGTAAAGCCTGTCCAAAATAACTGCAGATGTTGCTGTAGTGTGTAGAATGATAAATTTCTAAGCAGATGCAGGGTTTTGTGTTTCGCATGGGGAGAGTAAAACAGAGGAAAGTGCAAATGGATAGCAAGACATATACAAACATCGCAGAAACATCTGCTTGGTGATTACAGAATGATGAACTGAAAGAGTAGACTAAATATTATAGATGAAATCTTTGTTACCGGTCTCTAACCATATCACATGGATTATACATGTACTGTACTGGTATTCTGTTTCTAGGTCACTCCGTAGTCTTCAGTGAGTATGGGATGCCGTCTAGCCATGCCCAGTTTATGTGGTTCTTCTCTACATATATTGTCCTTTTCCTCTATGTAAGGTACGGATTTAACACTCCTAGCATCTTGCCATTGTCACACTGGGTATACTAGTAATCTTGTCATGATTTATTTGACTACTGGTATATACAAGACTAACATATGTACTTTATATGTGTAGCATGTTATGTAATCTTCAACCTGATGATTTATATTTTGTACATTTATATTTTATACCTCATACTCCTCACACAAAAAGACTGTAAAAGCCATTGAAAGATGGTGATGTTCATATTTTTCTTTAAAGTCTTCTCCTTTATTACCTTTCAGACTACATCAGTCCTACACCAGCACTCTACTAGAAAACATGTGGAAACACTTAACAGCAGTCGGGGTCTTTCTGCTGTCCATGCTTGTATCCTATAGTAGGTAAGTACAGCTGCTATTGAGACTAGATGTACCAGTGTAGTAGGTCCTGTGTAGCACGTCGGCAGAACGTACTGCGCCTGCGCGAAACCAGTAATATATTGTGCATAGCACTTCGGCAGAACGTCTCATATAAGGTCGAATTCGCGTATATAAGGGTGACATCCTGTCTGTAGTTTTCAAATGTTGTGTAGAAAAAGATATGGTCTGCAACAGGCAAAATTCTGATGCAACGTTGACCAAAAATCCAGCGAAAATCCAGGTTTTGCGCAGGCGCAGTACGTTCTGCCGACGTGCTCTAGATGTACCAATGTAGTAGGTCCTGTGTGAGCCAGCTGTCAGACTAAGTTAGCTCATTAAATCCCAAGTTCAAGCCAATCAGCACTCTCAAGACATTCACTGATGGCTATGGCACAGTTGGATAGCCAATCAGCACCAAGGACATACCCTCAAAAACCAATAAACCATTCCATTTTTAACTGACTTTTTCACCTTCAAATCCATGATGGTGAAAGTCAGCCATTAACATTTCTACATCCTTACAATTATATACATTTACAGCTACTTCCTTATATGGCCAATCATAAGATTACTGGAAGATAAACTAGCAGCACATTTGTGTCCATAGTTATAGAATGTAGTACGGCAGAAGTTTTTCCTTATGTCAGTTGCTGTTTGAATTCCCGGCAGGGTTTACCTTCGCTACCACACCACAGTACAGGTGGCAGCAGGTGCTGTAGCAGGCATTCCTTTGGGCATCGTGTGGTTTGCCATTGTACAGGTGAGGCCAGGAGTTTGACTCTAACCTACTACTATGAGGACAGTAGGTAGTAATTATCTTCAAGGGTATGCTCACATTTTGTTTTTTCATCAAGTAGAATTTTTTTCTGGTACTTTTGTGTATGAACCATTGCCCAGTATTTCTAGTTATAAAAGGATAACTGATAGGTTTGTTGTTTTGTCATTTGTACAGCTGGCATTGACCCCATGGTTCCCCATGATTGCTGCATGGTAAGTGGAATCCATACTTTCCATGTTAAGGCTTTTCCAGTTTATTTCCTTGTCTCTTGTCAAACAGTACAAAGTAAAAACCAAGGAGGCAAGAGGACAAAGTGACAAAGAAGACAGATGCTATGTACAGGTTCATTTTACCAGGGAAGTTCCCCTAGCTCTTATCAACAAGTACAATGAACACTGGTGACCATGGTTTAACTTCCTGTCCACTAACCACTGGACTATGCATGCTATTACAGCGTGGAAATACTAGGTTGCCCAGTTGCACTGTGCAACCACATTTTGCTTGGTGCAACCTATTTCTACACCCAGGTAGCCCAGTGCACTACCTAAATTTTGTGGTAAGGATGCCCCCTTCTTCCATTGGGAACTGTTTACTGAGAAGTTCCCATGGAAGAGCTGGGCATCACTTCAGGTAAGGGGGAACAAGTCTGTGTCAGAAATGTATAAATTCACATTGCATTCTAACAAAGTTAATCATAATGTAGAAGAGTTTAAATTCGGGGCAACCTGGAATTTTGATGGGTAACCTAGCTTTCATCCTAGGTTGCCACTGGGCAACCTGACTCAAAAAAGTATTTTGTACACTGATTTGTGTACTCATTTGTGTGTCTGTTTCTAGGCCGATCTGTGAACTCTTCATGGTTCGAGACTCCACACTCATTCCTAACATCCTGTGGTTTGAGTACACTGCAGCAAGAGCTGAAGCAAGGTAGGTAAAGTGCCTTATGTGATAGCTGGTGGGTAATGTCCCTTACTATGGGCTGTGTACCTAAACGTAACATCAGTTACAGAAACAGTACAGAGGTCAGAGCATAGCACGTCGGCAGAACGTACTGCGCCTGTGCAAAACCCTGATTTTTCACGTTTTTCGTTCGATGTTTGGTCAACGTTGCATCGAAATTTTGCCTGTTGCAGACGATATTTTTTCCTGTACAACATCTGAAAACTACAGACAAGCTGTCAACCTTATATGCTCTAATACAACCTTATATGAGACGTTCTGCCAAAGGCAAAGTGCTATGCACAATACATTACGGGTTTTGCATAGGTGCAGTACGTTCTGCCGACGTGCTTCAGAGCATTAGGTACAGACTACAGAGGTTTAGGTACCAGACCTGTACCTGAATAAAATCAATAACCTGTGGCCTTTGATGATGACAGGAAAAAGAATGTTTGTTTGGACTTTTGGTTTCTCACACAACAAACTTACTGTTAAATCAAAGATGGCACTGAATTCATTCGTTTCGTCCTTTTTCATTGCTAAATTTTCATCTCTGTGGTAGGAATTACACATTTTGTTTAGGTACAGTACTGGTACATTGACGTTTGACATTTTGGATCTGTATGTAAAGTTTTTCATGATATTGTACTGGTACCTTGTAGAAGAATGCAGCCCCATTCCTACTGCATGTCTTCTAAAACATGTCTTCTATTACCTTTGTCCCTAAATGTATTTCTTGTTGTGAAGTCTGTATTGTATATCTCCACAAGTCTGTATTGTATATCTCCACAAGTCTGTATTGTATATCTCCACAAGTCTGTATTGTATATCTCCACAAGTCTGTATTGTATATCTTCACAAGTCTGTATTGTATATCTTCACAAGTCTGTATTGTATATCTCCACAAGTCTGCATTGTATATCTTCACAAGTCTGTATTGTATATCTACACAAGTCTGCATTGTATATCTCCATAAGCCTGCATTGTATATCTCCACAAGTCTGTATTGTACAAATGTATACCTAATTTCCATCTAGGACCAGGCATCGCAAGTTGGGGACCAAGTGCCAATGAAGAGGCGGCGCACCAGGCCACGCGTGGAGACATCTCCCAAGACAACAGATCATCATAGGGCTTGTGTTGTGGTTTGGTTAGGTGTTCAGCCTTGGTGCAGCATGCTTACAAAGTCTGCCAAAGGCTTGTTTAAAAGTGATCAAGGCTAGCATCTTCCAACAACGCCAGGACGGCTTGAACAAGTAGTGGTGTATGGTGCATCAGTATCAAATTCTGCAGGGGGAGCAGACCCTGTCATGTGCGATGAGTCAAGGAGAAAAAGAAATTTTTTTGTGAAGCTTTTTAATAATTGACAAATTTACCTTGATGGATGTAAAATAACATCAAGGGAAAAGGATACAGATATTGAAACATCGGGTCAGGCAATAAATTTAGGATAATAGGTGGTCAGTGAATGGGCACTGTGTGACAATTTTGTTTATTGCTCAAAGATAACTATTCAATATCTCCAAACATCATCACTTCTGACTTTTTAAAAGATTTAAAACTAATTTTGCAGACTTTGTGGAAAATATCGGTTGGCAAGTTGCTTTTTTTAAGAACTCTTGGTATGGTTCTATCATGAGATTATTATTTACAGTAATGCTATATCAGCAACTACAGCCATTGCCAGATTTTAAGTTTTAATTATACTGGTAGAAATCATCTCTGAAATGAATGCAGTTTAGTATCACACCCAGTTTGAAGGATATTTTAATGCTTCTCCATTTTGCCACAAGAGAATTAAGCACCAAATTGCTGCATAGTTTACTTAGACCGAATGAAATGTGAGTATCATAAATGGGATGTTATCGAAATGACGACCAAAAAGTCACAAAGAGATTTAGGGATGTGTTTCTGGTGTCAGAAAAGACCAGTTCAATTGAATCCATTCCACAATAAGATGGCTACAAAGAAGAATTAGTTGTGAACTGTAGAGAGAAAATAGTTGTTTGTAGCTGTTATTATTGAGGCATTTAATATATGCCTGAAGAAGGGCTATTGTCTACATTCTAAACTTGAGTTAGGAACTTTCTTGTTACCATTCCAGAATCAGGGTAAACCTTCACTGCCTTTTAGGCTTTGTACTTGACGTGAGAGTAGATGAAGTGAAGTGCGATCACTCAGGGCATTGACCTGGACTTCTTTTGCCACATTTCAAATCGTTCGGGCACCAGAGATGCCTTTCTGCTGTTGGTGGAAGATGCTGCAATGCTCAGTAGGAAAACTTTTTAAAAAGCAGGCTACGCCCCTGAGGCGTCACCAAAAAAAAAAGAGTGTGTAAAAACCAAATTGCTAGAAGCAAGCCAAATCCAAGAGGCAGCTAAGGACGCTTCTTCTTGGGTGACCTTGAAGCATTTACCTGATATGAGAGGGACTTGCTGAGGAAAATTTACAGTTACACGGACTTTTTGTCTGTTGCAATGATGGTTAACTAGAGAATCCCCTTTTGTGGTACATGCTGATCTCAAAGAACTAAAAGGTTTTTTGCTCCAAGCATTTCCAACATATGGCATCCATGACAGTAGGAGAGTAGTGTATCTTTTGTGTGCAAATACGTTCCTTGCCAAATGTAATACAATATGACCGTTAATGTTGTGGGGTTCCTTACTTTGCAAGTTGGGCCAAAATTTGCACTCAGGACACATTGAAGCCACCCTGTGGATTGTGGCGTTGCATTTTGCCTAGTAGAAGCTTATGTGCTGGTGTAGTATGAAACAAAATACTTCGGAATACAGGAAACCTAGTAGTAGTAGTAGTAGTAGCAGTAGTAGTAGTAGCCAATCTTTGATTATACTGCTGCGGGGGTCCCTGACACGGGTGGGCAGCAGCCGGCTAGTCTTCATTTCCAGTCGACTCTGTCCAGCAAGATATATATAAATATATATTCCAGAACACTGTTGCTTAGTGGTTGTGTGCAACGATTTCATGGAGAACAAAGATATCTTCATGAGAAACCTTTTGTCCTTTTAATAATAATTCCAGTGGAAGGGAAACGGAATGGGATCACTGTTGGGGGCTTTTTAGTGCAGCTTCTGCTGTATTACTTACAATAGGGAATCAGTTGGCATCTTGGAGTGGACGGATTTTCTTCCAAAATTGAAAAGAAGACCTAAGAAAAGGGTATAGCAATGTCTCTGTGTCCAGCTGTAGTAATAAAGTTTTTAAAGAAATATCAGCATTTTGTTAGGAATTGGTCCAGGTCTGTCTGCCCCCCTCAATTAGCCCACACAAGAAGTGGGTTCATCGTTCTACCTGCGCATGTGCGGCATGATGTATTTTGGGTAATATGTCAAAGTTTATGGCACCTAAGATATCAACAAAACACAACTGGACATTAAACACGATCAGATGTGTTTCGTTTATGTCTCGGGGGCCTTCAACGTTGACATATTACCCACAATGCATCTCGCCACACATGCACAGTTGGAACCATGAACCTGCCTATTGCACAAGAACTGAGAGAGCAAGAATAGAAAGAACAGATCTCTTCTGAAGTCAAGTATCAATTTATCAAGAGCTTTGTAAAGTACTCCACTTGAGTTTTAAGAGTTCTCCAATTTTTCTACTCTATATAGCAGGACAAATTAAAGAGGCAACTGTTGTAAAACTACATGTATGTATAGTTGAGGCTGAAATTTTTTAACCTTTTTATGCAAGTCGGTGTTGTATGCTTGTTGCAAATCATTTGTTTATCCATTTGAAAGTCGATAACAAAGAAAATTTTTAGCAAAGACAATTTCTGTCGATGGATTGACGTCAAAAGACGATACAATTCATTCTACGTTTTTTAGGATGCACCATACATACATGTATGCCTTGTCGTAAGTTTTTTTCCCAGTCTGCTTTTACGAATGGTCTCCCTTTGTTTGCATGATCAGCAAAACTTACACTACAACTTTTCATTCTTGAAGTTCAGTACATAGGGCTACATAAAAAGCTATTTCAGTATGTTTACTTGCATGCAGGTAATATCAACCAAACACTCGATATATATATATATATACAATGGACAGACATAAGGGAGCAGTAGCAAATACTGTTATTCAATTGTAATAATTGATCTAACTTTGAGGCACAATTCTCTCTACCACAGAAACAAGTTTTGAGCACTGGGTATTGTTGCCAGCAACATTTGAACTATCCATTATGTACATACACGACTCCCTACTACAAGTATCATGTTGTTTATACACTGTTGTGCCAAACTGATCTGTAAAGTTGTGTATCTCTACAGTGGTGGGCGAGTATTGTACAGGAAAGGTGTTCAGAGCATACGTAATACCGGGTAGAGCTTTTCACAGTCCCATTGCATGCTGGGAGCTACAGGGCATCATGGGTAGCGCAGAGGTAAACAAACATTATTACCATGACAATGTGAATGCTGTACTGTCGGGTCTCTGTTTTCATGGTAATGATATTGTTTTCCCTCTGCATTACCCATAGTGCCCGGCATCTCCCAGCATACAATGGGATTGGTGAAAAATTCTATGGGAGGCGTGCAAATGACTTGGATGTGGATGAAGTCCATTTCACTTTTAGAGTTGAAGAAATACTGTCAAATTCTGTAAACCACTAACTGGGGTTGTAGAGTTACAGAGTGTTTTGTTATGCCACCAGACAAACACAGTATAACAATGTTTAATTTGTAACATGTAGACTGGATCAGGATCAGTTGATAACCACATGGAAGCAGGCAGAACAATGCTGTAAAGCAAGCTATGCCCCTGAGGCGTCGCCAAAAAGGTTCCTTGATATATGTAACCATTAGAACAGTTGCAACACTGGGCAACTTTTAAGATGTTTTCATATGATATGGGTTGCATTGAATTCACCGCATTTTGTACCAGGCAATATTAATTTTTCAATAATGATATGATTGTACCTTTATGAAGTTGCATTGCTTTATTAATTGATTGATTGATTGATCTTTTTAAAATGACTTCTGCTGGCTTTTTTGTAATTTTACCAGATTTATAAGTCTTGCAATATTTTGGTATTCAATGTTATGTACTCCAAAACAGGGCTATAGTCAATGATATGATTTATTTATCAATAAATACTTTATGGTGCTGATACATATGTATTAGAATTCCGTTGTCTTGATTACCTGTTTTTTCAAAGACGAATAAAAGGAAGATAAAATATACTTCGTATTATGATTCTTTTAAAGCATGCTATTAGTGCTATACAAGACTAAAGTTGAGTCGATTGACTGCAGATTAGACTTAGATAAAGATAATTTTACTCTGTGAATCATGTCAGTGACCTCCGGTAGGAGTATTCTGGTTAGTTTTGTCCATACATAATTTCATTCTTGCGGCATTTGGAAGTTAAGTAAAGTTCAACATCATCGCTAGTACAGATTGTTTCAACCACAAACTTTAAACGCTGCAGAAATATCCTTTTCCCTCTTGCTGTGTAATAAACCAACAACAAAACTACATGCATGTACAGGAATTCAAGGGCGCTTCTTAGTGATATGCTCTTTGTAACAGCTGGGATGGTTGGAATGGCATTTTGTAATTAACGTTTCTCAGAGGAGGAAGAAAGGACAGAGGTCTTGTTCTGTTGCTGTGGAGACAGTGATGGAGGACACAGTCTATGTTTGATTGACTATTGAGATGAACTTGAAAGGAAATTCTTGTCCCAGAGAGAAGTCTTGACATATGGAACTGCAAAAAAAAAACATGGAGGATACAAAGCTTGAAGGGTTTCACAAATTCGAGGTGCTTTATTGATGTCCAAAGTGTAAACATTGTAGATATGAATTCAAGACAATTGCAACATATTAGATGATACAATAGATACATCAGACAGCATCCATAAGATATTAGTGATCAGTCAGTCTATTTCTATGATGGCATTGCTTAGGATTTCTGGTTGACAGCAGTTTTCCTACGTTAGGGTCGGCAATAAAGTGCAACAATTGACAACATATAGCCGTGAACCCTCCCACTGCTTTTCTTTGTAATGTTAGGGAATGTAAGGGACGCTGTGGTTGCTGCCTTACAGCTTGGTCTACAGTTTAGCCTGGGTTTGCAGCAACTCTTGCATGTCCAACAGGCTCTGGTGCAGAGCATCGGCCAGTCTCTTTGTGTCCGTCTCCAGGCTACTGTTGAAAGCAGAGATACAGAAGTTCAGGTGGTCCTTGGCTGGGTTGTAGCAGATGCCATACCCATCTGGTACTACTGGCCCAAAGCACAATAACGAGTCATATTTTGAGGGAACCTGTAAAAAAAGAAGCCAGAGTAAGATTGAGGAAGTCCTTCTAAGTGTAAAACCCTTTGGCTAACAACTGTGAAATGAACATATGACTGGACACATCAATATCTAAAACATAATACATTGTAAAATGACACATTCACATCATACAACAATCAGTACCAACTGACACAGATGAGAAAGAAAAAAATCATTGAATTGACACTCATGTCCTTATTCACAATTGAAGATGCATCGTGCAGTTGATTCTTTCTAAGTTACATACTGGGGAAAAAATACTGATCCCCCCAGCAATGTTGACCCATTCAGGCTTGTTTAATTGTACAGTGGACCCTTCTACTTTATAAGAGGGGTGACTTGCCACACCTGGCTGGTAGAGAGCTTGAAGTGCACAGCCTGCTCATAGGTCCTGTCCACAAACAAGTCTGGCATGTCTAGCCCTGCCTCCACTGCTATCAACTTCAACCCCAGCAAATGCCTATCAATACCCTGGCCACTGACGGTCTGAAAATAAGATAATCATTTCTCCTTAAAATGTGCAGTATCTTAAAGCTGTGAGCAAAGATACGAATTTTCTCCTTAGACTCTTTTTCATATTTTCCAGGAGCCAAGAAAATGAACTTGTGCAATTTAAAAGCTACATCATAGACAACTTTTTCTCCCATACATCATAGAAAGTTTTAAATAAGAGAAAACGTTTCTATGATGTAGCTTTTACATTGCACAAGTTCATTTTCTTGGCTCCTGGAAAATATTTTTAAAAGAGTCTAAGGAGAAAATTCGTATCTTTGTTCACAGCTTTAAGATACTGCACATTTTTCTTATCTCAAGGCAAGGCTAGAGCGTTATTGGTTGTCCAAGAGCCAAGGAAATAAATTGAACAAGCTTTGTGCATGAATTGTGCCATATGCAAAAGTAACATCTTACAAAATGTCCTTGATAGTGAATTTATTACTTTTTCTCCTGCCTGTAAAGCTTTTACATCTGCTTGGTGCTTTGTTATCAACTATCAACATGCCTCACATTTTGGCTCAAAATATAATAGAAAGATATATTTTCAAAATTTGTTCTGTAAGTAGAGCAAATGCCTACCTCCTGAGCATACTTTTTGTGGCCTTCAACTGCTCTCCTCAATAAGGCCACTTTCTCAGAGGGCTGCAAAGCAACAATAGCAAAAAATATCAAGTGATCGTACATGTACAAAATTAAGTTTCTGAATTGGTGACTTATGCAGCAAGTAATTAATTTGTGCTGGTCATATGATAGTAACTGAAACATTACACCATACCACTTAGACAAACATGACCTAACCTGTGCTTACAAAAAATGTTCAGGCATGCAGTCCTTAGAATTTTTCCCCCATGTCAATATTCATTATAATGATGTAGTTTTTTCCATACATTACTCTCCAATACAACATAAAGATATTCTGGTCACATTTCAATTCTAACAGCTGTTACTATAGGTTGTTCTAACCCTTCTCAGGTGTTATTGGTTGACCTCAGTCAGCACGTCGGCAGAACATACTGCGCCTGCGCAAAACCCTGATTTTTCACGTTTTTCGTTGGATGTTTGGTCAACGTTGCATCAAAATTTTGCCTGTTGCAGACGATATCTTTTCCTATACAACATCTGAGAACTATAGACAGGCTGTCAACCTTATATGACCTAATACAACCTTATATGAGACGTTCTACCAAAGTGCTATGCACAATACATTACGGGTTTCGCGCAGGTGCAGTACGTTCTGCTGACGTGCTACCTCAGCCCTGACTTACCTGGATACTGCTGTCCTGCATAGCCTTACAGAACTGCAGAGACTCCACAGAGGCTGACTGGATGGTGTCTGTTCTGCCCAGGTGGAACATCCGTGTAGATCCACTCTCGTATGTCGAACATGCAACTTTGTACACTCTGGATGGATTAATGTACAGAACATGGGGGTAGGTAACAATCGCACCCACAAATATGTGACTCAAGAGCAGGACTGCTCCTAATGTTACAGCACACTATTAGTATGAGATAAAGTTAAGTACGTATACTAATTTTGTAGGTTACCACCACATTGTTTACAATGTTCCTGATTGATGGTAAGGCTGTACACCTTTGCTATAGGAGATCTGCATCAATTGTCATTAGATGTGCACAGAACTAGATACTGTGCACAGAACTATCATTAGATGTGCACAGAACTTAAGATACTGTGCACAGAACTATCATTAGATGTGCACAGAACTAGATACTGTGCACAGAACTAGATACTGTGCACAGAACTATCATTAGATGTGCACAGAACTAGATACTGACTTGTAGTAGGCTAACTGCATGGCAATCTGGATGTAGCTGTCTGGGCTAAGTCTCTGGGACTTGGGGAAGTTCTTGCCATATGTCTTAAATCTGACAAGATGGAGGTCCAGGTCCCGCACTTGCCTGCGAAAAAAATAATTGTGGATTATCAAAACTTCAAAACTTAGAACAGTAACTGAGACAAATGAACTGTATTAAGTTCAATCAACAACATTTGACTAATAAGCTGGTTCACAGTTTGAACTGTGCATGTGCAAGGTCATAGGCAAAGATCCCTAACTTGTAAACAGTTCTTGTCTTGACCAAGGAGGTTAAATCTTCCTTGTCTAGACCAGCTTGATACCATGTCAGTGTACGAAATACTTTTTTGAGCCAGGTTGCCTAATGGCAACCTACTATGAAAGCTAGGTTGCCCATCAAAATTCCAGGTTGCCCCAAATTTAAACTCTTCTACATTATGATTAACTTTGTTGGAATGCAATGTGCATTTATACATTTCTGACAGAGTTGTTTCCCCTTACCTGAAGTGATGAGCTCTTCCATGGGAACTTCTCAATAAACAGTTCCCAATAAAAGAAAGGGGCATCCTTACCACAAAATTTAGGTAGTGCACTGAGCTACCTGGGTGTAAAAATAGGTGCACCCAGCAAAATATGGTTGCACGGTGCAACTGGGTAACCTAGTATTTCACACGCTGTCATGTCCATATGTGTTTTGTTTATATCTCAGGGGCCTTCAACTTTGGCATATTGCCGACATTGTTCATCACACTGCACATTTGCAGTTTAAACCAAATTGAACCAATGAATAGACATTCTCCAACTTAAATGTCTACATTGATAAATTCATACTTACATGTCCAGGTTTTGCTTTGCATTCTCAATAGCCTCTAGTATGCTGTCATTAAGGGAGAACACTAGTCTCTCAGGCTCCTTAGGCTGAACAGTTGCTTCTTTCACTGCTGGGGCTTGAAAGCTATTGAATGAATAAAAAGTGATGCAAACTTTTGTGAGTGATAAATTATTAATAATTTGTTCATTGACCAGGATTCTTTATCAATCAGTTAAATACCACTGCAAAATCATTTGTTAAACCAATTGCATGGGGACCTTGATGTATATATTGATGAGAAATGTAATGTTAGGGCAACATAATTACCAGTAGTCCAACATGTGATCCAGTAGGGCAATAATAGGGGGTCCTTCAGCAGGAGAGTGTTCATACACAATCCCCACAGCTCCATCTGTACCCACTGTGAACTATCAAGGAAAGAGACTCTGATTAGAAAGTTCTGAAACAAGAAATCAAAGATGCTGTCATACAATTATTATAATAATAGCTTTTGTACTTATCTACTGGTATTTCCAATTTTTCAGGCCCAATCAGGCTAAGAAAGAAGGAAAGTGATCTTGATCCAGTATTAGCTCACTAAAGAGCTATTCTTCCACTGGTCATGACAGAGAAGACAGACACTATTGTACAGTATTTACAGGTTCAGTGTACCGGGTAAATTCCCCTAACTCTTTCTGACAAGCACAATGACCACAGCTTAACGTCCCGTTCTAAGGACAGTGACCCTTACCAGTAGCGTGCATGTTGGGTGAGCGACAAAGGCCGGGACTCCAACTCCCAAAATCTTGGTCCAGAGGCGGGGTCAGTAACCACTGGACTACGCATGCTATTCCAGTCCAAAGGGTTATTTTGTTAAGTTTTGAACGCTGCCCACAGTACCTGTAATGTCTTGTCAAACCACCTGTTCCCGCTGTTCTGTTCACTCCCTCCTCCGTGCATCAGCTGGTGACCCATGCTGGTCCACCTGTCCTCCCCCCTGGCTGTCTCCTTATCCAGGCACAGCATGAACATACTCCTGTTCAGGGCTTCCAGGCACAGTTTGTTTGTTTTGTCTACAGGTTGGGGAAAGTATAACAAGAAATTGAAGATCTCATACTGAAGATCTGGCCAAGAAAAATCATGTCCTTGTCTGTTGAGGGCCAGAACCCACGTGGCCGCCCAAGGAAGAGATGGGTGGACACTGTTAGGGAAGACATTTGCAAATTGAACCTTCAAAAGGCCGACCCACAGGACAGAATCAGCTGGAGAGCAGCAATCAGGCCAGGGCGACATTCCACGTCCAACCCTCGAGCGTCGAGGAACACGAGACTTTAAACGGATAGTGAGTGAGTGAGTGATACCCCCATAAAAATTTTTTTGTTGGGATTTTGTGAATTTCTTCTTTAATTCATTGATGTAAATTTCTCACTGATTCTGTCATATGCATATTCCCACTGGCTCCTATAAGGCAACAGACATGCATATACTAGTAAATGTAGCAGGAAATTGAAGACAGGAAACAAGATAACCTTTGCTGGGACCTTTGACCCAACTTCCTGTCAGTGTCCTGTCAATGCTGAAGGTTAAAGTTTCTTACCTTTCTTGAGTGCCTTGTAGACAGTCCCCCAGGTGTCTCTGTTGTCGGTAGTGAGGATTCCTACAGGCACACAGGGATGTTTGGATTGACATACCACCCTCTGCAGCTGGGCATGGATAAGGTCTGGACTCAGAGGCTTCCAGTTGTTATCGTAAACATCCAAACAGAAGAACTGTAAGCCAAATGTGCAACCTATTACGATTGGTCTTATAGCCTCACTGTCTCCCATCGGACCTATTTAATTTACGAGGGCTCCCATACTCAGAAATAAGGGCACCTTGGTAAACTGAGACTGTATCCATATCTGTATAGCCAGTATAGCCATTACACCAGTGGCCTTTGCACATCTAACTATAAGCATTGTTTAAAGCTATCTAATGATGGTGCCCCTACTGTACTTGGTGGCAGCGAGTTCCACTCTATCATAGTTCTAGGAAAAAATGAGTTTTTGAACACCTCAATCCCTGGTTGATAACTCTAGTACTTGAAAGCATGACTATTTCTTATTCTTTTCTGAGCTGGTATTAGGTACTTAGAAGTTAGTACATCCACCAGTTTATTGACGAAATGGGACGGGACCCAGGCTAGCGGCTTAAGTGTACCTGGCTGTGTGTGACTGACCTGGTTGTTGTGTGCCACTACGATGTGCCTGGGCCTGATGTCACACTCAGGTCCATACACCACGACCTGGTCCCGCTGTTCCCCCGGCAGACGACAGGCCGAGAACAACTTATAGTACTGGTCCATACACAGCGGCTGGGTCCGCAGCATGTCAATGGGCACTGATTGGCTGTGAAGAAGCGTTTATTAGAACGGACCATTTCAGTTGAAGTTACACCATAAGCCAGGCCGCCTGTTCAGGATGCCAAGAACACGCCTCCCTCGGATGGCACTGAGCTGGGTACCACAAGGAAATAGAAGGAGGGGAGGCCAACAAATGACCTGGGAAAAAACTGTTAAGAGAGACTTAGAAGAGATGGGGATCACTTGGGAAGGAGCACGAAGGATAGCACAGGACAGAAGACAGTGGAAAGCTGTGGAGGCCTGCAGGGGAGACGCACCTGACAGGGCATGCGCACTGAGTGCCTGGTGAGTGATCAAAATTAAGATTAGCTAAAGAACTTTAAAAGCCTTTTTTGGGGGGGAATTTTGTTGAATTTTTGGCCTTTTTATGGTGGGTTGTACAGTGTAGGGTTCTGAGTGATTGTTTTTGCCCAAAAAATTGAGTTTTTTCATGAAGTTGCCTTCGCTATTGGGTTATATGTTGCCCTACACCCCTCCTGCCTTACCCCTTGGTATCGACCTGAAATATAGGGTCAAAGTGCACCAGTGTTTAGAAAGACGGCTAATGCATGAAGGTGCGTTTGTGTGACCACAACTTCAGAAAGGTGAGATATGGTGCCCCTTTTTTGGCCTGTTTTTGCATAGGAGTCAATGTTGGAGCCCAACCGAGGCGTCTCCCCTGCATAGTCGACAGATGAAAGCGGCGATGATGATGATGATGATGATGTTCAATTTAGAACACCTTGGTCAAAAACTAATCTTCAAGCAGATATCTGGTGGCAAAAGTGTTACGGTTAGAACTGGCCATCTAGAGAGAGTCCTCAGCCGCAAGAACAGAAGTAGGACAAAAATGGACACTACATGTATTAGTCAGTATATATAGGCAATAATTACATAGTGACTTGAAACTATCATAAAAAAACACTGTAGACAATATAGTATAGGTGTACTGGTACTTACTTGTCTATCTGTACTTTATAGTCCAACACACCAGCAACCAGCTTAGCAGCAAATCTGCAGGAGCAAAATGTGATGGAGAATCATGAGAAAGAGCACACTTTAAGCTATGATAATTCCTTTCATAATCATGATTGTTAAAAAACAGGTTGTTAGAATAATCAAATACTTTTTTTTTCACCAAAAATTAAAAAGAGTTTCTCCTCTGCAAGCCTTGTTGCTAGCATACTTTGCTCAAGTTCTGATGATTAGGCCACACCGACTTAATTTTATGGATGACATCTGCGCGCGCATTGATTTTCGCCTGTTCTCAAAAAAAAAAAATCATGTCTTTCGAGGCTTCACGGAACTCCGGAACTCGGCTGGAACTAAGTACAGACTGCCGACTCATAAATGCCACAAAAGCTGTGAAGGAGGATGAGACCTGTTCAAATGCCGCAAAAGCTGTGAAGGAGGATGAGACCTGAACAAGCAGTGTGAAGGAGGATTAGCCCTGAACAATCTACATCTACCTCCTGCAAATAAAAACTTGTTTGTTTGATGCAGTCAGTGTGTCCTGTGGTTCAATTTGCAATACCGACTTTGTATTCCTGTGGTTAAGCAGCAATTTTTTTTGCTGGATTTTTTTTTTTTTTTCGCCCTCTCGCATTAGTTTTGTGGTCCCCAGAGGATGTCATCCATAAAATTAAATCAGTCTGGCCTTACTGACAGAAGGATAGGAGGTGGGTCCTTACTCAAGTTGCTCTTTCTTGCCATTGAAGTCCTGCGGTGGACATACAATCCCTGGGCTCACGTGTATGACAACAGGCAGACGGTTGTCTAAATATGCCGTGTGAAGCCACCAATCGTCAAGCTAGGGGTGAAACCGACACTGTCAGAACATAGAGGTGTCAGAACATAGGACTGTCCCCCAAATAATCTCTTAGCAATGTTTTTGAAGTCTGCGTAAACAAACTGACCAACTAACCCAATTTTGTCTCTCTTGTGCCCTCCTCTGCAGTTTGGCTTGTAGACTCTCGCCAAGGCCTCCTGGTTTCCCAAAGTCTTCAACTAACTGGAATTGGGCAAGAGGATTCAGTTAATGAGTGATAGTATTATAATCATAGAATTATTACATGATGATGATGAGCATTTAATTACCAAATGATTAGCCAGATGCATGTGAATATGGCCAGAAAAGTTCTTCATTACAACTGACCAGTCTTTGACTGGTAGACTGAAAAATCATTTATGCAATTCATCAATTGTTCTATGAAAAATTGGCTAATTTTTACATGCATAGTAGTAAGCCAAAGGGGTCTAAAGTAGATTCTATTGTATATATGATGTCAAAGACAAAATAATTGACTATTTGATCGTCTTCGAATTCCACTACTGCAGCATGAGTAGTCCAGTGTAGCGTGCATAGTCCAGTGGTTAGCGACCCTGCCTCTGGACTAAGACTAGTAAGAGGTTGGGAGTTCGAATCCCGGCTGTTGTCACTCACCTGACATGCATACTACTGGAAAGGGTCACAGTCCTTAGAACAGGACGTTAAGCTGTGGTCCACTGTTCATTGTGCTTGTCGAAAAGAGCTAGGGGAATTTCCCGGTACAATGAACCTGTAAATACTGTACATAGCGTCTGTCTTCTCTGTCACGACCAGTGAGCTAAACTAGTTCGAGATCACTTTCACTTTACTGCAGACTAAATTCTTCCTAATTCCCACCTGTTTAGTTTTCTGAAAGGCCGTGTCATCTACTAATGGTCTGACG
The DNA here is from genome assembly GCA_013266295.2 of Branchiostoma floridae x Branchiostoma japonicum. Taxonomy (NCBI): domain Eukaryota; kingdom Metazoa; phylum Chordata; class Leptocardii; order Amphioxiformes; family Branchiostomatidae; genus Branchiostoma; species Branchiostoma floridae x Branchiostoma japonicum. The sequence goes on along the minus strand of CM023828.1, from coordinate 13,476,197 downwards.
ACCTTGAGATATTTCTGGAGGGTCTGCGACAGGTCAGGGACAGGGAGCCGGGGCAGACTGGACTGGTGGGCGACCATCCTCCCCGGAGGTAGTCTGGCTCCACGGAAAAACTCTGGAGCCTTCCATTGGTGATGGTGGGCAAGGGTCTTCTCCTGTTGTAGTAGTAGTAGTACTAGTAATTGGTTTATTTCACATTCACATTGAACAATTTTACAGTATCGCAGTGCGCGTTATAACTCGCGTACTGAATTGCACTGGAAAATACAATTAGATTACAATTTCTAAAAAAGAGTAGTGATAAAATTCTTTTCGAGAAACTTACATGGTTAAAATAAAGACATCCACTTCATCTATGCGTCGTGATGAGAATACTCTAAAGCACTAGCAGTTTACAGACATAAAATTCTTTCAGCACACTGAAAACATTGTCAGGACAATTAAAAAAGATTCCCACCCATCAACTAATTTGTATTACCCGGTATTAAAAATTACAACGTATTAGTGCCAGAAATGCTAGTGCAGGTAGGTTTGTTGTTTAGAAGTGTTACCAAGTAAGGTATGGGGCTATTCTTGTACGTATCGATTGGAAATTGGTACAATCCAATGTACGTGTCAAATCCTACATCTAAAAAGAAGAGCTGGATAATGAGAGAAATGGCATCTTTCATCCCAACACTTTCTGACAGGGATCCTAATCCTATAGCCTGGGTACCAGACTGTTTCCAGGGCCTTTGACACAGGCCAGTTCCTTGTCTCCAGGAGGGCCTGCATGGGGGGGTCCCGACAACGCTCTACGCTAAATTCTGAGAGCCGGCTACGTTTTACACTCCTCCATTACGCTTTACGATAAATTCCGGGTAGCTACAACGCATTACGTGAAATAAAACAGCGAATTACGCTCTACGCAAAATGCACCGATTACGCTCTACGTTGAATTAGAGCGGTCCATCTACACTCTACGTAGAATTAAAACGGCCGATTACGCTCTACGGAATAGGGCATGCGGGCCCCCCTCCAGGGCCAACATATGCCCTCAAGGAAATTATACCACAGCCCCCCTCAGTTAGACCCCGATGCTGGCATGCTGGGCTTAAACTGTTGGCCTAGATACTAAGATAGTGTCAGTGTTATGGGTCTGGCATCCAGGCTACTATTAATCCTATGTCGGAATATACCGGTGTAGGAACAAACCAGTGTCGGAACAATGCACACAATTATAGACCAGGTGTTAACCCTGTGAACAATGGAACCACTGAATGGAACAATGACTACATGTGGAGGACCACCTAAATTGTTCAAATTCTTCTACTAGTAAATAGTGTACTGTCACATTGTACACATAGTCGGACATAGTCCATGTTGCAGTGTTGTTTTATGTCTTAGAGTGTCATGACATATGACCCTGAGACTTCTTCTTAGGAACTTAAGAAATAAGGGGATTATCTATTCACCTTGACCTCATATGGACTGTAGGAATGGCGCCTCACAAACCTCTTGTGCCTTCTGGGTTTCTGAACCAGTTCCTGTCTCACATTACAGTCTTCAGGACCAGCTGTCATGTCAAACACGCTGTCTTCAGCTTCATTACTGTAACTACGACTTCTTGTGGTGACAGAAAATGCCATGTTTGTTGTAGTTCCTGGCACAAGTGGTTTGGATCACCACACTGATAATGTATCTGTCAAAAGCTACGGGCCAATAGCACTACTCCTACCAAATGGGTTGGGTCATGTGCCCCCAAGCAATGACAGAGTTTTAATATTCATTATTCATGCCCAAATAAGGCATTGAAGTTTTTCACTGAAAGTTGGATGCTGTATAGTATAGTTAATATATCAAGGAGCTAAATACAGATCCAAGATCATGGTCTGTACAAGGATTCTTGGTCTGTATAATGACATTTAGAAAGTAAGGAACCAAGTTGCCAAATTGAAGGACAAACCTGGCAATAAGAAACAAAATCCAGCCATTATTGCTCTGGTTGGTTTTGGGGCGGATGACTTGTGTACTTCTTAAGATCATCTTCATCATCAATGTCTGAGATCAAGGACCTTGCAATTGCTGAGATCAAAGAAGGGAATCCAGGATGGACTCAAGTCATATAGTTTGGGGACAAACCATTACCACACCAGGATGCTTGTGCACAGAAATATTTGCTGTCACTATTTAGCAATAACGTTGCAAAGGATTTATTAAAATAACCGTACACATAGGTATTGTTGTCGTAATTTGCATGTAAAATGTTGTTTTCCTGCATAATATTAAGTTTATAATCTTAACACTGCACCCCCTCCTGTGAAGTATAATGTACTACCCCTTAACCAGGGTGGGCGATCTGCGCATGCGTAACTCATTGTGAACAAGATGGCGGAAAAATCAGGTTTGTACGAAATTCTTCGTTGCTTTTGCATGATTTTCCCTGGATTATGGCTATTATAAACCATCTACAGGCCACTCTAGGGTGCATAAGCACCTCCTGACCAATTGCAAAGAGGTCAAAGAACTGCCACAGCGATGTAGCTCTTGTTACGGTTCATTTTGAGGGGTAACTGGCCGACCGGCTTCGTAACATAACGCTGTTCATACGGCCTTTCTGGTTTTGTCACTTAAATATTTTTGGATTATTTCCACAAATCGTTTTGCTGTTATTGAAACAGTTTGCACTTTCCACGGTTATCAAGGCCAATAAAAGGCAGAAAGAAACATAAAATTATTTGATGGAGATGTATAATATTAAAGTTAATAATTTTTACCATCGCTAAATACATTTTGGGGGTCATTTAGTACTCAAAAAACAACAACTGTGTAACGTTACTTACTAATTTGAGGCCATGTTGTTGATTTCGTTGTTTTTCCAGCCACCCCCAATCCCTCTGAAGATGGGGTAGAGAGAAACACAGAGAACAGTTCTCCTGAACATGAGTTTTCTGTGCCAAAGAGGGAAATCCTGAGTCCCATGGATATGGGCAAGTGGCAGAAATCTCAGGCCTACAGGGACTACCTGGGGTTTGTGCTGACACTGAACGAGGCTGTGAAGGGGAAGTCCAGAACATGTGAATGCCATATTTCTGAAGTAAGTCTCTAACTTTGTATGGTCAAATTTTACTACATGGTAGTGAGTAACGTTATACATCTTTCTTCATACTTTCCGGTCATCCTGAAGAAGTAATTGATTTGGGCCTCTAGATCTGTTCTCTAAGCAAGAAATCTTGGTTCTTAATTTGTTCTGGTAAAAGCAATGTTAATTGAAGTAATTTTTGCATGATAAATGTATGTTTTTTCAACTGTAAGTTATTTAACTGGCTTATATCAAAACCTGACAAAGTTTTACCTTCAATACATAGATTGAAGGTAAGGTTTTACCTTCAATCTTAACTTACCTTCAATACATAGATTTATCCTGGGTCTGCTTGTAACTTTGTTTAACCAATGGTTTGCTTGTGTCTGTACTGTAGCCTACAGAGAAGCTGTTGGGTATACTGGACACCCTGGACAGATGGGTGGATGAGACTCCTCCTGTAGAACAGCCCCAGAGATTTGGGAACAAGGCCTTCCGTACATGGTTCCAGAGACTAGAGGAGGTATGGATATGTTAGATACTAGCACTCATATTTTGAGGATGATATCAGTCATATGTAGTAAGTACTAGGTAGTAATCTTAATTTTTTTGAAGATTGCATTACAATGAAAATTTATCTTAGCTGCTCAGTTCATATGTAGCAAGCATAGATGATCATCTTCCATGTAATCAAAATATCATGTGTAGATTAACTTTTTCCCTGAGCCCTTAACCAATAGAAATTTGGTGCCAAGTGACTGCCTTAGCATGCTGAATGTTAAATCTGTGGTTGCAGAATGTGGAGTCGTTAGTTCAGCCCCTGCTGCCTGAGAAGTACCTTGCTGCAGGGCCTGAGGTGGCTGTGTACCTGCGGGAGGGAGTGGGCAACAAGACTAGGATAGACTACGGCACAGGTCAGTGTAGTGCACAGTAGTGCTGTGTACTTAAACCCACGTTTAGGAAGAAAACATTGCCATCAGGCACTGTCAAACCCACGTTTAGGTTCAGGTCCGGATTCAAGTCCAGAGGTTTAGGTTCAGTTCCGGACTTGTAAGTCCGGACCTAAACCCACAGTATATAGAAAATTGCGTGTTGGCAACCTTGCAATGTTGTCTGGCCGAAAGTGTGGCCACATCACATGGAGGCTGACACTTGACAATGCCTGATGGCAATGTTTACTTCATGTTGCAGCATAGATTTTGCGATCTATGGAAGGTTTTATGTGGTTCGGACCGAAAAGGGGTATGTGACATGTTTTTTTTTCCAACCAAGTCCGGAACTGGTTCCAGCCATTCAGTTTTTTTTTTGGACTTGAACCTAAAGGTTTTTTCAAGTCCGGAACTGAGTCCAGCGAACTGGTACACAGCACTAGTGTACAGCCAGGTTTACAACTTTCCTGTCTGCTCATGTTTTTTAGGTATTAAAGGCCACAACTTTTCGCAGCACTTATGATTATCAGAACTTTATCTGTCTTAGTCCAGTGATCAAATTTTAGCATTATTCAAATCCTTAAATGCTACACCCAGTTTGTTGTACTAGTATCATAAATGATAAATATATTTTATCTTATTTTTAGGCTCAATTTTGAGACCATGAAGTTGAGACCATGTAGTTAGGATAAGCTGACAATGGGGCATGCGGTGATGTACTATCCCATCAGTGTACGAAATACTTTTTTGAGCCAGGTTGCCCAGTGGCAACCTAGGATGAAAGCTAGGTTGCCCATCAAAATTCCAGGTTGCCCCGAATTTAAACTCTTCTACATTATGATTAACTTTGTTAGAATGCAATGTGCATTTATACATTTCTGACACAGAGTTGTTTCTCCTTACTTGAAGTGATGAGCTCTTCCATGGGAACTTCTCAATAAACAGTTCCCAATGGAAGAAAGGGGCATCCTTACCACAAAATTTAGGTAGTGCACTGAGCTACCTAGGTGTAGAAATAGGTTGCACCAAGCAAAATATAGTTGCACGGTGCAACTGGGCAACCTAGTATTTCGCACGCTGGAATATATAGATGATATATTTTGTACACAGCTGAATGAAACTGTTTTGTTCCATATGTACAGGACATGAAGCGGCCTTTACTGCCTTTCTCTGCTGCCTGTTCAAGTTACGGATCTTCACGGAAAAGGACATGTTGGCCCTCATCTTCAGAGTATTTCACAGGTACTGTCAACTTCCTCACAAGAGTCAAAAAAAGTACACAATGAAAAAAACAACACACCAATTGAAAGAGATTTATATCTATTTATATTTGTATTTATAGCAACCACTTTGGAAAGTTCTACAAAAAGAGCAAAAAGATAAGATTGGTATGAGATAACTATCAGTTGATTGATTGGTAGATAGAAGGATAAGATGATAGACTGATTGTTTTCTTAGTGTATATATAGCATACAACACGGTGTATTCCGTATTGCCCAAGGTATCGGCACGACCGCGATCCGACTCGCGGGAGGTCCGAGACCGAGGGTGATGCGGAATACACTGTGTTGTATGCTATTTATATCATACCCACCCTAGAAAACACGTCTTTCAATGCGAAATGAGCAAAAATTCGGTGTCGCTAAACAAAAAAACTGCAACAACATCAATTCCAACGTCCGAATCCTGTATTCGAATTTTCGAAAGCGGCGCACACTTGTTCGAATTGTTCTATGGAAGCCCGGTTTATACACCCGGTCGTACAGGAGAATACAACACGGCCGGGAGCACTGTATCACCGCCCGGGTATGATATAAAGATAGATACATTGATTGATTGACTGTATGCTATATCAATATAAGAAGACTGACCCTGTATTTTCTGAGTGTATAGATTGATTGATTGATTGTAATTGTATGCTACATCTATATGAATCTAAGAAGCCTGACCCTGTGTGTCCCGCCTGTAGATATCTGGAGGTGATGAGAAAGCTGCAGACTGTATACAGGATGGAGCCAGCCGGGAGCCAGGGAGTCTGGGGACTGGACGACTTCCAGTTCCTCCCCTTCCTCTGGGGAAGCTCACAGTTTATAAGTACGCACTTGGAACCTTCCTGCAAGAATCCTTGCATATTGGGACATTTTTCAAGCAATGATTATATAGATGGCAAAAATAAGTTATAGCTTTACTTTAGTTTACTTTTACTTTAAGTTAAAGCTGTTATGAGTCGATTTTGAAATTTCATATGTCTGGCAGATAGAAAGCCCAAGCTGTCATTTTAGGCCACCATCCAAGTCCCTCTATATATTATGCATTATCGTTTTTCATTTTCAACCCTTACTTGTACTGATAGTTAAAGTACAATCATCTTCCCCACAGATCACCCTACAATAGAGCCCAAGCATTTTCCCCAGCTAGACACAGTACAGCAGCATCATACGGAGTACATGTTTCTGGACTGTATCAGATTCATCAACACAGTAAGTTATCTTACAATCTTACATTCTTACATCTTTCCCAGGTAGGCCTTAGGGCCTGTCAGTTCAGAGCATTGCCTTCTCCATTTCTCTCGGTCTTGGAAGACCCTATCTCCTCAAGTCTGTCTAGTCTGTACTTTGTTAATAAGTTATACATCAGCTACTGTAAGTTATACATCGATCATTTCACTTCTTTCACATTGCACAAGTCTTGAGAAAGAACTTTAACGTCTTTCAGTTCATCTATTGATTTAAGATGATCTTTGTTCTTTCAGATGAAGACAGGTCCGTTTGCAGAACATTCGCACACCCTGTGGGGCATCAGCGGTGTGCCTTATTGGGGCAAGGTCAACTCAGGACTCATCAAGATGTACAAAGCAGAGGTGGGTGCACTTCAGACAAGATATGGTAGATGGCGCTCTTGTATAGCAACATCACCCTGTATGTTTTAGACTGCTAAGATTCTGTGAACAAGAATGTACATACTTATGATGAATAGTTTCTTTTTGGAAAACAACAAAAAGGAAACATTTCAGTAGTCCTCCTGCTACCTTCCTCAGTCTACTCCAGTCATGAACCGTGATGAGGGGGGATACAGGCTTATTCATGTTTGGGACTACCCGGTACTGCATTCCTCTCACTGTAGCACCACCTAGCTGTGAGAAGAACCAGTCAGTATTGTCCTAAAGAAGGTGACAAAAGTGTCTACTGAATTATTTCCTTCTGGTTATACAACAAAGAACTGAGTTATCCAAGAACATACTTAATACTGTATTTGAAACCATGTAAGTTGTGTCATTGAAAAATGCAGCTCACTTTTGTTGTTGTTGTTGTCCTCACAGGTTCTGAACAAGTTCCCAGTTATCCAGCATTTCTTGTTCGGCTCTCTCCTGTCCGTTCAACCTGCATGACACCTAGATGTAAATGTAGAAGTCTTTGTCCTCTATGCTGTGCAGGTTACTCCTGTATGTTACAGCTCAGTCCATGACACTTTCCAATGTGAGAGTTGTCATCATTCACTGCCAAATAGAAAGCCTTAAAGAGCATTTTCAGGTAGTGCTGTGTACCGGTTCGCTGGACTCAGTTCCAGACTTGTAAAAACGTTTAGGTTCAAGTCCAAAAAAAACTGAATTGCGGGAACCAGTTCCGGACTTGGTTGGAAAAAAAAACATGTCACATACCCCTTTTCGTTCCGAACCACATAAAACCTTCCATAGATCGCAAAATCTGTACTGCAAAATGAAGAAAACATTGCCATTGGGCATTGTCAAGTGTCGGCCTCCATGTTATGTGGTCACAGTTTCGCCCAGACAACATTGCAAGGTTGCCAACATGCAATTTTGTATACTAGTATACCGTGGGTTTAGGTCCGGACTTACAAGTCCGGAACTGAACCTAAACCTTTGGACTTGAATCCAGACCTGAACCTAAACGTGGGTTTAGGTACACAGCACTATTTTCAGGTGATGTCATCACTGTGTCTGCCGCCATGTTAGTGTCCCAATTTGCATCTCAAGTGAATCACAGCTAGTCTAAGAGTGTTTTCTTAAAGATCTTCTGACCCTCTCAAATAACCACTACTAAGTGGGAAATATGTATACCAGAAGAATACTTAAAAGCTTGCCAATAAAATGCAAAAATGCTGTGCACACTTGAGCTTGAAATGCCAAAAAGGACACCAACACGGCATTTACCTACTTCATTGATATGGAAAGTGAGTGAAAAAGCTACATACAAACAGCACGTCGGCAGAACGTACTGCACCTGTGCGAAACACGTAATGTATTGTGCATAGCACTTTGGCAGAACGTCTCATATAAGGTTGTATTAGAGCATATAAGGTTGACAGCCTGTCTGTAGTTTTCAGATGTTGTATAGGAAAAGATATCGTCTGCAACAGGCAAAATTTTGATGCAACGTTGACCAAATATCCAACGAAAAACGTGAAAAATCAGGGTTGTGCGCAGGCGCAGTACGTTCTGCCGACGTGCTCATACGAACTGTGGACTCTGCAGTTCCTCTGTCAAGTATATTTAAGCTGTATTATTGTGAAAAATGTTAAACATTTTCAATGTGTTATAACTTATAACACTTATTGTATGAAATATTGTTTCAAATGTATCATCTCATTTCATTTTTGTTGAGTTGTTGCACTGAAGTTCAACCTCAAGTTTAAAAATATCATATCCCTTAGGGATATTTGGCACCTAACTAGACTTGTTTAGATGTAAAATATACGTTTTGGTGGTACAGCTTTGTGGTTCAAAGCTCTTTTCACTGTGTACACGGTATGTTGAAAAAAAATAATAAAATCAACACAAGCCAGCATGTCTTCTGCCTCTTTACATTAAGTACTTTATTTTTTGCTAATAACATTTTTTCATAATAAAAGTACGGCCATCCACTCCTGAAAAAAATATTAACTACCATCATGTTAAAGGGGGGGCAAAACTAAATTTTTTTTAGTCCACTGCAGTATAATAAATATACCACAAAATACAATTCTTATTTGTTTTACATTAGTCCATGACAGATTAGCGTTGTTACACCATTTCAAACTCGCACCTTTAATCTAATTTAATCGGTGAGGTCTCATGTCCTTTGACCCTTGTGACGTCAGGGTGCAGGATACTTAGTGCTGTGAGATGCGTGGTGGCTGCACCCTGACGTCACAAGGGTCAAAGGACGTGAGACCTCACCGATTAAATTAGATTAAAGGTGCGAGTTTGAAATAGTGTAACAACGCTAATCTGTCATGGACTAATGTAAAACAAGTACGAATTGTACTTTGTGGTATATTTATTATACTGCAGTGGACTAAAAAAAATTTAGTTTTGCCCCCCTTTAACTAACAATGGACATACCTGTTACAACAGCATGGATGAAGTGTTAAATATCTTTTACTCATCCCTATGTATATTGTAATAAGAACATAGTACATGTATAGCTATACCTGAATGCATGTTAAAAACATGTTTTACACAGTCAAAACTAGTGACTACACTCATGACAATCAGTCTATTACAAATGTACATGAAGCAATTTCCATACAAACACAACAGAAAAACTGTTACTTTTTGTAGTAAGTATATGTCGGAGTGTAGAAAAAACAGGAGTTAGTGAATTACAACAAAGTGCAAACCCAACGTATCCCTTTTTTCTACAATGTACATGGAATTTAACAGAACAGACATTTTGTTGTTTGCTAAAAAACTTAAAGTAGCAAAAACATGTCTACAAGTGTTACAAGATACTCAACAAGTATGTTTAAAGTTCTGAATATTTATAAAGCATTAGAGGCATTTCTGCTAGAATCTTCTTGTCATCTGTTTCTTGAACTTCTCAAAGTGGAAGTCATCTGTGGCTCTCTCACCTGGCCTCTTCTTGGTTTGAGATGTTTCTGTGAAAACAAGACAAGAGACTGTTACTGGTAGGGGAAAGGATGTCAGATTATCAAAACAGATACAGCTACATAGTACCAAGTTTGATGGCTATTTTGGGGGAAAATTCCATACCCCTTTCCTACCTTAAACTTACATGTATCATCTTACTCCACTATGTCTACTAGTAGGTGGTGTTGAATGGTCGAGTGGGTAAGGCAGCAGACATAAGATCGAGAGGTCATGGGTTTGATTCCTTGTACTCCTGTCTAGACGCTGTGTCCTTAGCCTGGGTACCATCCTCCGTAGTTTTTGCCGCTGTCGCTTTGGGAGCGGCAAAAACTACGGAGGATGGTACCCAGGCTACTGTGTCCTTGCCAACCTTGGGAAAAGTTGGGGAGGTAAAAGGTGGTGGAATTAGAGGGATGGGCTCCGCCTTTCAACACTGTGCCCTAGACCCACTGCCCCTACGGCCTGAAAAAGGCTATGAGACTACCTTTACCCTTATTCCACATACCTTCCATGACAGGTGGCTGAGTGTCCCCTACTTTAAGAGGGCGTGGTTTGGGTGCTTCTTGCTTCACAACCTTCTTGGTCTCTGTGTCCTCACGGTAAACTAGAGGGAGTACAGAATGAGACAATAGTCACATGTCACATCAGAAAAGATGAATGTTGTTTTTAGCCCAGGGTCATAATCATCGAGACTTGGCATTTTGTCGTTTACATTGGAGAAAGCCCTACTGGGAGACTTACCTAGTAAACAATATTAACAACAAGACTGGCAATGAAAACATACATTGCCATGGCGACGGTGGTTGCTGTTAGGGTTATTGTTTGCATGGCACTGCGGCCCTGCCATCCTTTCATGATTTTGAGGAAGACTTGGTATCTATACAGATACAGTGCACTCCCCCCCTGAGTGTATAATGGACAAGCCCCGGGGTCACAGAAAGTAGGGCATCCAGCTGGGGCAGCTCTGAGAGGTCTTATGTGGGACTCCCAAAGGTGTCCAGGAATGTGGGCATAGATGTAGGTCAGAGACATGCCTGTAGACATTCCATTCCTGTGGACAAAATGCCTGTACAATTCCTAGAATTCTTGCGAATCACACACAATACTGTACCATTTGGCTCCTCCCTGAGACGTCGGCAAAAATTCTGTGGAGTGACACATGTTAAGCAGTATATGTACACAACTTCTAATTCAGGTACCAGCTTCTAAAGTTAAGATAAGGCAGCAAGTGTAGAGCCAAATAGTAGTATTAACCACTGTCCTACTCACATCTGTTGTGCTGTACATAGTTGACGGCCATGTTGACAGGTACGAAGGACGTGCCCTTGTCCTTTTTCTTCCGCATCTGTTCCTGAAGTCTCTGCTTGGCGTCTTCAGTGGCTTCAATGTTTCTTATCTTCTCTCTGGAAGAAACAGGATCATACATTTAGTTACTGCACTGCACTATCAACTCATTAGTAAATACAGACATCTTAATGCTAAGGTGATATGTCCAAACCGGGGCCCAGCCGGACTGTTTGTGTGAATTAAAAATAAACAATTCATATCAAGAATATACACATATGGTGCTCATGATTAATTTTTTGCAACATTTTTGTGTTTTGTTGTCTTTTATATCATATTTTTCTTTAGGCCACACCAATTTAATTTGTTGCTTCTCGGATTCGCATCTTCATTTTTTTTCTGATTTGCAAAAAAAAAAAAATTCTGGTTCTGAATCAACTCAAAAATGCACATATTTTGGCTCTAACAGTTGAAGAAAGTCCTTTTCTTCCTAGTTCTTACAGTTGTTACATCTACTGTACCAATACAGTGGTTTGATTAAAAGTTCAAAATTCATTGTTTAGATTTTAACCCAGTCTTTTGTGTTGACTTCATAGCACCTATTCTAGTATTTGGGGCTATAATAGGATGCCCAGGCCTGTTTTTATTTTCATTTCTTTTCGCCCTGTCGCTTCATATTTTTTCGGAAAAATCCGAGAAGCAACAAATAAAATTGGTGTGGCCTTATCCTGCTAAGTGCCTGGTCAGGTCCCGGGTTGGGAATTGTGACCTTAGCATAAGTGAGTGAATGTTCTTCTGACCAGCTGCATTGCTGTGGCCTGTGCTCATCTAAAACACACTACAATATGTACTTTGAAACTTTGAAACTTTATTCGAATTGCCATTAGCGGTGGGCCCAGACCGGGTCCACCGCTAGTCTTCCTGGCATTCACACATATACATATATATGCAATACTTAACAGTCACAATATACAATACTTAACAGTCACAATAACAACAACATACAACATATTACAGTTACAAATTCACAATTACAAAAAGTATTTAAAAACAACAATCCTATTGCACAAGTGCTACAGCTGGAAATGTTCATAGAGACCCTTCTTAAACAACCTCAAGGACTGTGTGGAAAGAACAACAAGTGGAAGGTTGTTCCACACACTTACAGCCCTGTATGTGAAACACTTCTTCAAGGCATTGGTTCTGGGTTTATCTAATGCAAAAGACGGTCTAGAAGCAAAGCGGGTTCTGTGACTGTGCTGACTGTTAACCAAACGTAAACCTCATTTCATGAGGGCGTACTTACTCTATCCCAAGATCCACCTCAGGTATTCCACTCAGCATCTGATTGGACAACATCTCCTCGGACCTGGTTGACGTGGCAGCCTTCAATTCAAAACATGTACAGAGCACAACTCAGTAAGTTGGACAGGCCAAGATTACTTGAGTTTCTAGCAGATTTGTGGAGCACAAGATCACAAATCAACAGATCTAGACTGTACCCAACAAACTAGGATGTTGTTCTAAACCATGCTATATACAATGTACATACAGTCTGTACTTTAGATAAAATTGATACAATGTCTGTGGCGTCTGTGGTGTGGTGGTAGAGCATCCGACTGTCAAGCAAGGAGACCCAGGTCCAATCCCCAGGGTTGGACCCAGATATGTCCAGATAGACATGCACCCAGACGTTGTGCCCTTGGGAAAGGCACTTAACACATATTTCCCCCCTCAGTTAGAGGGATCCTGGGCCCTACTAGGGTTTGGGTTGGCGTTAGGAAGGGCATCCAGCCGTAAAAAATCCTTCTTAAAAAAAAAGAGACTTGTACTTGATGCAAGCACGTCTAACCCCCGTTTCGGGGGGAAAAAGACGTTAAACTGGATAGAAGAAGAAGAAGACAATGCTACAGGATCAAACTATTGAAACCTTTTGTTGAGGTAACACAGAACCTATATCCTGGATATAATGAATACTGGTGAAAGATTTATCTATAGACAAGGGCTTATCCAACCTTACCTTTAATCTGTCTGGTAATTCATACAGCAAATCTTCTGCTCCTTTTATCCTACAAGGAAACAAGGCCAAAATCTATCAGCATTCAAAATATCATTGTAGCAACAAGAATGCCAGCAATGTTAACCTTCAGCCTGCTAATGTAGCCATTTAGCACCAAATTTGTATTGGTATGGGGTTAGGAGCAGGCAGAAGGTTTAACAAACTTGAAAATGTACTCATTAGCAAAATTATTTGCCACATCTTATAGTTAAAGCAAACAATGCAAGGCTTGGACATAGAAGCACAAGGTAGGGTATCTGACAAAACATAACAGAGGAAAAAACATATTTTCTCACTTTTCTAGTCATTTTTGTTGGATATATACAGTTGTACCATAAGTACAGAAGACAAAAGTGCCATACTTTTACTTACTTTGCTTGGCTTGCCTCCTTTTCCTTTTCTTGGCCTTTTCTTTTCTTCATCTCCACTTCAATGTACTTCATCCTGTATGCACAAGGTTTTACATAGAATACTTTAGTCAACATTTTCCTTATGGGAAGAGAAGTATTTCAAAACATAAAAGTGAAAATGATTTTGAGCCAATTTAGCTCACTGAAGTGATAGGAAAAGCAGACAGAATGTGTACAGCTTCACTGTACCAGGGAGCTCTTTTCAAAAACCAGTGGACCACTACTTATTTGAACGTCCAGTCCAAAGGACTACTGTATAACCCATTCCAATACTAATGGTATGCAAATTGCAAGTCAACTGATAGAGAACAGCCAGGATTCGAACTGTCAGTTCTAGTTCTTGATGGTCTTAGAGTATGCACACTCATTCTAAATTACATTACACTAACAAGCTAAGGCCCTTTAGACTTTGGCTACTTACATCTCTGCATGCTCGTCTCTGGTGTTGGTCTCAGCTGAGAAGGATGTTCCCAAATCTGACAGGTCCTTGTCATCCTCCTCTCCTGTCCTGTATGTGTGTTTTACAAAGGAAACAAACTGAGTAAGGATGTAGCAGACATTATAGGAAATACGGATCTCACTGGAAACTGTTTTATTATTCATTTCACAGATGATGACAATCAATATAGCAAAAAAAGATCCACATCGTAGTGTTATATATTATTCACCTGAATATTCACCTGAATCCAGATCAGTCGGTACCCTTCCCAGGGTAATGTTCATATAGTTCAGACAGTATTGGCAGTTCAGTACGAGAAGTTGTAGCCGTAACGGTCCGGGTGGTTTTTCCATTCCAGAGCTAGTTTAGTCTTGAAGGCATTCACTGAACTACAGGTCACTGCTGCTTCTGAGAGTTTATTCCAGATAGGGGTTACTCTTGTTGGAAAGAAATTTGATCTGGGCCCGTTGGATATTCACAGATCCAATTCTATCTGAACTAACCAGCACATACAGCAGGTGGAATTTTAAGTACATGGACATGAACAAAAAGGAAAAAGTGCATACCTGTCTCTGTTCCTGTCTTTGATGGCTTTCATGTCCACAATACCTCCCGTCCTCAACTTGAAGGGGTCATTCTAGAGGGGTGGAGCGAGGGGATACAAATTGTAAGGCAATACTAGTAACTGGTGCATACTATAAGCTTGTACGTTCCTTGTCAATAAGAGCTTTATAGATTTTATTATCAGGTTGCCCTGACATGTTATCTATCCATATACGAAAGGTAGTTGAAAACATACAAAAGTTTTAAACTGAGTTCATCAACATGTAGTTGCAGCACAGACGAAAATCTGATTACTATATTTTCATGATTTTGATCTTTTGTACAATAAAAATTTATTTTGTGATAGATCATAGAGACCTCATTCTAAACCATATGTACAGGACTCATTTTGAATCTATCATATCTTATTTCAATACAACATTATAACTTACAACAAGAGCAGCATTTCCTGAAAGCTTCTTTCCCAGTGCCAAGGCTGCAGCACTGTGTGCGAAAAACAAGACATTATCATGGCAGAAATCAGAAAAAAAATTATATATCATCATCCTCCTTTCTTTCAAAAGGTCCAAGGTCTAACGACGGTGTTCACAAATACGCAGTCATCTTAGTAAATAGAAAGAGTTTGTACCTGACTCCTTTGGGTCGCTGGCGGAACTTCTGAGCTTCCTTTGCCTCCTCCAGAATCGAACTGTAAAAGAAATCTTATTTACTTCTGGTAGAAAAAAGAGCAGCGTTTGGTGGGAGGGGGGGCAACTGTATTTTGTACCTTTTCGTGACGTTTTCAAGCATTTACAACAAAGCCTATAGAAGTACGCTAGTCTGTCTTATAAACAACGCGATAGAAATGGCACCAGTCATGTACAGACCTCACTTCTTCCACAGATTCGTCCTCCTCGTCACTGGATTCCCGACGACGGCGGAAATTCTTACGCTTTTGCGACGCCATCTTGGGGTTACTGGAGGTCACGGACCGTGAGCCTCTAATCTCCAAGCAGATGTAAGGATCCGGCTCAGTCTCAGTGTATGCGCGTGTTTTTGCAACATTTAGTACACTTTTCTATTGTTCCACATTTTCAAAAATCAAAGGTTCAATCTTGTAGTTCACCTGACTAAGTCTAAATGACGCGTAGTTCATAAAGTACGTCGTATTTCAGTGACATATTGAAGAGGTAGAACTTTGACTTTCTAATACATGTACATCTGTATCCATAATATCATCAGGGTCCATAATACCGCCACCTTGAGAAACAGTGTGCTTAAAGACATTTTTACTGCAACATACCCTAGGTTTGTACATTTGAGGTGTGCAGGAGTGCACACCAAAAGTATGTTGCAGTAAAAATATCTTTAACTTTTTAAGCATGATTTCTCAAGGTGGCGGTATTATGGACCCTGGTGATATTATGGACACAGATGTGTAATGTAACATAGTTTGCCACAAAAAGCAATAGGCTATATATATAAAGGGACTCCACAGTACATAACAGTTACTGCCGCCGATTCTGCCTTGCAGAGTTATCCGCGACAATACGTTAGTCTTGGGTTGGGATTTAGATCAAAACCCCATACCGTGGGTGCCAGCCAAGTTAACGGGCCGCTATAAACCCCTGCGCCCGCAGACGGGAGTATATCGGCCCTGCAACTATGGCTACCAGGAGGGCGAGAAAAAACTCCCTCGGGCTAGACTCCCCCGTAGCGGTAATTTAGACCAGCAGGCGAAGGGCTCTTGCGGCCCGGAAAACGAGTCTGGCTACCATGCAGGGGCAGGGTAGAAACCCCAAGGCTAACGTATACTAGTATTGAATGAATGACGACCTTTATTGCACATTTTTGCCACACTGGGCTAAGTAACAGTTACAGGTCACAACAAAACATGATGAACAGATACAGCTAACAGATACAAAATAATTATTAAAATTTTATTAGCCGGATAGCTTTGCGTGAGAGAATGATTGGCTGCCGGAAACAAAGGAAGGTCAAATCTCATTGTCCTTGCGCAAACAGACAGGTTAGACCAAGGACATTATGGTTAGACTTCATTCCATATGCAGAAGTGACTGCGTGGCGGATCAGCACATTGCCTCACAGGTAGGGATATATTCACTGTACAAATTCTACATCTTTGAGGAACCTGCCTTATGTTCCTTTGAACAAGGTTTATATATGTATACCCCGCAAGAAGTGCTGAACCGCTCGCAGTCCATTACCACGCTACGTACTACATGTATAAGGTAATTACATATTTTTCACACCACTAGAACAGTTTTCGACGCTTTTGGACGGGCTTTCTTTAAAATACACTAGGTGCTACTAACATTTTGTTCAGAAAGAAGTTCATCATTGTTGGGTGAACATGAACTTTGACATTTTACACTACCTTCATTTTAAAAGCTGTGGTTTAGAGAGGAAACCTGTTTAGCTTGGAACAAGGTTTCGGCGGTTTGGCCATTATGATGCACACAATGCATTATGGGTAAATAGAACAAAATTCTAATTTTCTTAAAAATTAATTACAACTACTTCCGCTATGAAATACAATAGCTTTTTCACAAATTGATTAATTTAACCTACTTTATGAAACTGTATAAAAGTATTGTCCTCACCGTTGCTAGGGAGGTATATTTTCCTTAGCAACGGTTACCATAGAAACATGATATGGATTTCCAAGGCCTGAAAATGAACAGTCTTCTACAGGTAACCCATATAAAGGAGTGAAATATAATGAGATATGTCATGAAAGTAGATTTTGGATGGCAATCTTATACATATAGCTCTTTTTAGGGTACATTTGTTTCCTAGCAACCGTTGCTAGGAAACGCACTTCTCCAATGGCACCCCCCGCTAAAAATGATAAGTGCAGACTCAGGCTTCAGTATGCCAAGTTTCATGCTTTTATCACCAACTGAGCAATTATAGCTA
This sequence comes from Branchiostoma floridae x Branchiostoma japonicum, assembly GCA_013266295.2. Taxonomy (NCBI): domain Eukaryota; kingdom Metazoa; phylum Chordata; class Leptocardii; order Amphioxiformes; family Branchiostomatidae; genus Branchiostoma; species Branchiostoma floridae x Branchiostoma japonicum. The sequence continues at coordinate 13,458,666 of CM023828.1, read as the reverse complement.
TATTTTGCACCGGTCGCTTGGACTACATGTATTATTTGACTCTAAGTGGAAGAATCAGTCTTAGGAGGTTTAAACCTCCTTGATCAGTCTTAGGGCAGTTCGGCTGGGTTGAGCAACCTTATATCTTACGTCTGTCACAAATGTGTTTATCGTATACAGTAAAATCAAGGCACAGGCAAAGTTTATGAATATACTCATTTATTCTGATCATCATCATTGTTGTCATATGTTGGACGAGTGACGCCACTAGCTGTGGCAGCTCGTTCCCATGGTAGGCTGCCTAGGGAAGACCATATACGGAATAACCGCCACTGAAGACGTGCTTCTCGTTCCCAACCAGTGCGGGAAAGAACGCACAGATCGTGAAGGACTCCTCCGTCGGTACGGCGTAGTGCGGGTCGTTCTTGTTCATCAGGAAGGCCGTGCCTTCGGGGTGAAACTCCGCTTCCTCCTTTCCCTCCTCCCACACGTACTTGCCGGTTCCTACAGAAAACAAGAAGCTTTGAGAGTTGTTGAGAATTTTTACCATAGGCCTCGAAATTAACACGTGAATGGTGGATGGGCAGCAAGAAGTTGCGCAATGTCTAACCGCACGTAACGCAATGCCAAGCCAGGCCTCGAAAATAACAATGTCCCGATGTCAAAATGACGCTAAATATTTCAGCTCGGGACAATTCAAATTACGTTTCGGCAATTTCGGGGCAATTGGACAATTTTGACGTCCACATCATTTAGGAACGCGATCCATCCGTGGGAAGCAAAGGGAAGCAACACTCTATTTTTCAGGTCTTTCAATTCACTCTTTTTAGCGTTGCTACAATTCGAGCAAGTCATTAATAGTGCACACCCATGCCACCCAACCGGCTATTCCCGTTTTGGCGGCCTATGGCCAGCTTTTCTTAAAAGCTTTCTTGTTTGTTTTATTTCGTATTCGCGAAACTCACTGCCGCGGGAACTTCCAATAGCTTATGTTTACCAATCAAAGGTTTAGGCTTCGGCTTTTAGATATGCGTTTTTATTGGGCTTTCTATTTTGTACTGGTATCTTTTTTTCGCCAGGTAAACTTCCGGTGGCAAATAGATACTGCCCACGTTTTTTTGGACAGTGTTGCCAATTTAATACTGTCTTCAATTTGATGCTGTCTTGCAGCCACCAAAAGATCTTATTGGAGATTAATGAATGAAAGACCTTTATTGCACGTTTATGCTCTTACGAGCTAAGTACAGGTCATGAGTAAAGCATAAGTAAAAATTACAGCAGTATCTTACTAAAACTATACGTACTAATGTTAGCTACTATGTACAGGTTCAACTTCTTCTCGCTTCTTAAAACAGTTGTGGATATATGTGGATATATGAACATATAGAGCTAATGATACATGGTTTGTCTAGTTTCATAAGGAATCTGAATTTTTCTGTTCTATCTAAACGTCCAAAGCTAGGGAACTTGTCTTCTATACAAGTAAAAAGGATATCTCTCTCTTCTCTATAAAATGTACATTCAACAACAAAATGAAACTCGTCTTCAATGTTATCTAAATTACAATGTTGACAAATTCTTAGCTGCAGAGGAATGTGGTTATGTCGGCCTTTTTCAATGTGAAGTTTTACCTCTGAAGTAGTAGGTTGATTCTTTGTGATGCTTGTACCACATGGGGACCCCCTTTTCTGTATCAGCACCGGTCATGATTGACGTGTTCGTCACCGTAATCGGAAAACCATCATCTCTGAGCAGGAATCTTCGGCTTTGGCCGCTGCCGAAGTCGACGTCCCGATCGGTTCCGATGATCTCCGAGAGTGACCGAACAACTACTCGGTCAGACGAAGGGTTGTCGTCTTGGCAGTACACGCAATAAAGCCTCATGTGGTCTTCCGAGGTCACGGTAATCTTCAGAACAAGATATTGATAACATTTTGTATGTTTACTTGATTTTAGAATTCTTTCGGTAACATTCATGACACAAGAAATGTAGGACATTGCCTTGTTTCAACAAGTAAACAAGTAGTTGTTGTTGATAGTACGATACTCTAGTGTCCGTAGGTAGCGAATCGGACGCTCTAGCCGGCTAACCCGTCTGACATGCTATTCAGTCTAATTGGCCAAGTTCTCTACATATGTACTAGAGTAATTTTCGAGTTTGAAAATTGAGTTTGATTGTCAACTTTTAACTTCCTAGCGCTTTTATTTTATCGTTGTAAATGCCTACCGATTGAGGCTTAGTGTCTGCAAGAAGGTGTATGAATAAAGTTTCAAACTTTCAATTTTCAGCTACCTGGGGAGCCTGCTGGTAAAGGCCAGGACTCCAATACGCCCCAGGCTAGCATCATCTCGGCTAGTAGGCCATCTATTGTTGGGCAGGGGCGGGTTGGGCAAGGATTTATAGGATTGGTTGGGTCGGGGTTGGGTTGAGTTGGGCAAAGATTTTAATTTTGGTTGGGTCGGGGTTGGGTTGGGTTGAGTTGAGTTGGGCAGGCATCCAATATGGTGTCACTTAGATTAAACACACTGTAGCCGTGTTTACATTTTGGATATGTGTGTGTATGTGTGATCACCTTGCACTGAACAGCCGACGAGAATGAAAGGAAAACGTCCGGAGCGACTTCGAACTCCCTCCCGTCCCCCAGACTGCAGCGACCCCTGCCGGAGATACAGTAGTACATGTGGTTGTCGGTCCGTCCTTCACCCCCTGAGCACAGCTCGTTCTGGTCCCGAATCAGCACGATCTCGTACGCCGTGAAGCCCATCTCGTCAGCCGGGGACACCAACTCCTTCCCCCGAAGGACCGGGTTGTGTGATACGGGGGCTAACGGAACATTTACGGTGTTACGGACGATCATGGCCGGACGCAGAGCTGCACTCACTGTAGGAGTCTACTGTTGTGAGTATACACACCTATGACGCACATATGTAACAAATAACCAGGATAAGATAGTCTAATGCAAGTATACTTTTAAAAAGGGGGGTATGCCTGTGATGCGGTTTTTCTTCATTCCTTGGCCCCCCTTAGGATCACCATTACGTTGACTAGAGTGAGGTTTCAGGATAAGAAAAGTAAGCCTGAAACTTTGTATGCTCTCGCCTATCATTTCAGCCCATGCAGCCACTGTGAAATAACAACTAAGACTAGAAAATCTTACCCACCGATTTCATAGTCCAATCTTTGTTTTGTTCTTGTGATCGGCTGAGAAACTGGTTAAAACCGGCTTTTCTAACTCGGGCACGACCTTTGCTGAGAAACCGGTTAAAACCGGCTTTACTAAGCCGACCTTTATAGCACTACATCCGAGGAAGCAAAAACAAGAAGGCATCGGAAATAGTAGTGACGGTAAGTTAAGCTTGAAACCTTGATTCATTTTTTTTCATTCCATAGGTATACAGCAACAATGACTCAGATTATCAACTACATTAACACCTGTGAATTTTTTCCGGCTCGTAAATAGAATGGTAATGTTTGTTCAAGTCCTGTTTGACCCAGTTTAAACCGGATAAAGCCACCTTTGGTCACCTTTGCTTCGTCGATAATGGCCCCGAAACACTTGTGACCACACGCGTGCCGCCGGCAGTCTTGACTGACGCAAAGCCAACAATGGGCACCGTCTATATTTTGCGGTGTGTGTGTATGTGTGAAAGTCGGGTCCAAAATTCTTATGGCTTTCCGCCAGACATATAGTTTTGAAAGGCCTTTCCTTGGAGACGTTTTTCTTAGCAGTTTTGCGATGCATGGACGGACACGGGTTAGGACAGACTTGTTTAGTGCCCGGAAGATATATATGGCATTTCTTCATCTTTGGGCTGTCAGTACACCCCCGGTCAGGCAAGTGTAATGGTCTGAGCGAAGACCCATTAGCTCGATTGAGCCGTAATTGACATTGCCTCGGGTGACAGTAGTAGTAGTAGGTGCCAGGTGACAGGCTGGTAGAAAAGGTGAGCATTGTACGATTCATGGGCTTCAAAATGCACTATAAGGGAAGTTTAGAAAACGCGTTTGGTGGACAGTTGACGTAACAACCTGCTGAAGATTGTAGGAGATAGAAAAACTAGAAAACGAGGCCCAAACATCTGCACCTAATTAGAATCAATAAAGTACCTCCGAGGCCTCGTGGCCGGTGTTCTAAGATTCACCTGTTCAACACCCGTCTGGAGTTAACTCCCTAAGTGAAGACCCTTTCTCCTTGCCTCGGCTATTCTACACCGTTTGACCGTCCGACGGGTGAGTATTGGTAGTCTTTTGAACTTAAGATAGACGTGACAATGGCATCTTTTTCAAGTTTTTGAGTGTACAGATAGGCGGCGCTCGAAAATACTAGTCACACATATACATTTGCCAAATAGGGCAGAAGATTGGCCACAGTACTGTCTTGTGGAGACTAACATACCCTCCCTCTCTTCCCTATCAAAACATTTTCATTGGCCTAGCTCCGTCCTCTATGCAGCCCCCTCCCCTCCCTTATCGAAAAATCAAACGCTACCTAAATATTTTTGCTTCTCGGGGTCATCAACCTACCTTCTGTGGGTTTTATGTCGGTCGGGTAAATAGTTTGTTTAAGAACCAGTAACACGCAGTGGTAAACAAGTTCGGGCGGGGTGAGTGTGTGCGGCAAGAAGTTACCCGATATGTTACACTAATTATGTATATACCATGTATTAGTTAAAGTTCGTTAAGGGGCCGTCACATTGTGCGAAAATCGATCGGCCGACGAGTCGGTGAGCTCTAAACGACATTTACGGCAGTAGTACGCCCGATGTTTCGTCGAGCATCGCGCGAATTTTAGGGATCGCCGGCGTGTTCTTAACATCAGCGACTAGTCGCCCGATTTTTGAGGTCATAGATCGATGTATTCCCAAGCGATCGCCCGAGCCTCGCTCCATGTGACGGGGACAATTTTTAAGCCAAAAATACGCGCGATCCTCGGTCGATCTAAAATCGGGCGACCTTTCGGCGATCAACAAATACGGCCGAAGCTCGTCGACAATGTGACGCAGGCATTAAAGGATGGACGGAGCGAGTTTATGTGGATTTGGTACAGCCCCGCACCCCTCTCGGATTTTTGTTGGCATCCCAAGGGAACTACATGTAGTAAACCATGCGTATCACTGGCTGTTGTTCTGTTGAGTAAACCTGCGCCTCCATGGGTATCCAGTCACACCGTCGCACCAGCAACTAAAATAGGGTCTGAGACATGCAGAAAATGTGGGACAGCCCAAATCAACACGCACGGGTCAGCCAGGGGTCCGTGGTTCGTGTTTACACAGAGTCAGTCATTCACGGCGCGGGTTGTTTTGCGGTGGTAGCGGTCATACCTGTTACACCTGTTACCTGCAAACGTTCAGGTGAGGTACCAGGGCTTGACTCATATCTTATTACATCATAAATAAATGGATGTCTAACGTACGTTGATAGGTGGTGCTACTATAGACCTCTATATAGATCTAGCCCGCGAATAAATCGCGCTTCTAGCGGCCCGCCCGACTGACTGGCCCACTCGGGGAGAGGGAGGGGCTGGGGGCGGTTGCGGGTGCCTGTAAAGGGGCCGTCACATTGCGCGAAAATCGATCAGCCGACGATCGTCGGCGAGCTCTAAACGACATTTACGGCAGTAGTACGCCCGATGTTTCGTCAAGCATCGCGCGAATTTTCGGGATCGCCGGCGATTTTTCGGAGTCGGCCGAAGCTTGCTGACACTCGAAACGTGTTCTTTATATAATGCCTGCGTCACATTGTCGACGAGCTTCCGCCGTATTTGTTGATCGCCGAAAGGTCGCCCGATTTTGAGATCGACCGAGGATCGCGCGTATTTTTGGCAATGTGACGGGCCCTTTACACAGGCGGCTTACAAATCTAATGCTAGCTACTTCATGTCAGTTAAAGTTCAGCAAGTATGTGGAGCTGCTTCCATCAGTGACACTCTTCACTGTTCAACTAGAGTTCCGCGACCTCATACCTTCGCACGTGCATTCTCATTGGTTATGCAAATTTTATTTTAATGAGGACCTGATTTCCTTGATTTATGTCTAATGATGTACAACTTTAGTTGGTTAACTTCCAAATACCACAAGTATGAAATTCCCGTCATTGACCACTATGGTATTATGATATTTTTTATTAATGATGAAAATGAGCTGTCTTCATTTGCATTATTGGTATCCATTGTGCTTGCCCTGTCTGCGCTATGTTCGATTCCATGCCTGTGGTCAAATTCAAGGAAGCAGAACACAGTTTTCGCCCAACAGGGATTTCTATAGTTAAGGACCCCAAGGTGACTCACTTCGACGCGGTAAAATTATAGTAGGGTTCACAATATAAGTACGAAACACGAATATGTTTGAGTTCAGCGTATAATATTCTATAAGATAAATGAAAACAAAAAATATATGTTTTTTCGCGTTTGAGGCCATCTTTTAAATAGCGCCCTGCGGAGGTCAACTGAACTGCAGCCGGCCACCGCAGAGTTCATTTGCCCGCGCAGTTGAGGGGGGGGGGGACCTTCCCGAGGAGTGACCCATCTTCCCTTTTTTGCCGAAATGGGAGGAGAAAAAGAAGAAATATGACAAATATTTGTGGTATGGAGTGAAATATAATCACGAGCATTGTAACATTTTGTAGGCCTCATGGCATTTGATTTTCGAATTTTGAACTAAAACATTCAGAGGCAGTTTTTTCCAAAAACGATCATTGAATGGAATGCCCTACCAGATAAACTTGTCAGGGCCAAATCTACAGAGCACTTCAAAGCTGGGATAGCCGACTATTACGGCTTTCCCAGCAGTACCACGAATTAAGTAGGAGCCATCCCCATTTGTGACATGTACATAGACACAGCACTTGTTTGTTTGTTTTTCTTTTTTTTTTAAATAACCAAGTCCATTGGCCAATTGACCCGATGACTTTTATATTGACCCTCAACGTTCTGAATCCGAACTGATTTGGAGTTAAGTTCTACTGAAATGAAGTTGAGTTACGTGAGTGTAACCTTTGGCACACGTCCTCGCGGTGTACGTACGGACTGAGCAAGCATTCTGACCTAACTGTCCCACCATGAAGTGCCACGGTAAAGGCCTGTTCTCGGCTATCGCGGCGGCCGTGGGTTATACCGTGGCGGCTCTGCTGTCCCGGCGGGTTGCTGAGGAAGGAGTCCCCGCCGTCCAGCTCGTGGCAGTGAACGAAATCTCGGCAAGCCTGGCGTTCATCCCACTGGCTGTCATTTTCTGGTACGTACTGTTTAACTCAAATTTTCGCTCCCGCAAAGGCACGCGGTCACATTCGTCGTTAGAGTGTTTTGTCCTAGGAGTTTCAGCGAGACTATGACTGAACCTACCGTCGGAAAGAATCCACGAGAACCTTTTTTTTCTTTTCGGAATCAGTGTCCCCAAAGCTCAGACCAACAGATTGTACAACTCTTTTCTCCTGTACAATATTCGTCTGTACAAATGCAGACTGTCCGGTTTTTGTTTTCGTGCTTGCACTGTGTGTATTTTGTAACTGATCAACGCAATTTTAGAAGTACATGTATAATGTATAATATGTATTTCTGCTAGGTTGATTCAAACGGATAAAGATTGAAAAAGATTTCCGTCGCAAGACCGTGAGCTACAGTTTACACGACCTTGGACACGTCCACGACTGTCCCAAGATCGAGAGTGACTTGAATTTCTTGTGGCAAAACCCATCTGACGACGAATGTGACCGGGTCCTTTAATATTAGAGACCCAGTAATATCGGGGAGAGGAATTCGTTTTCTGTACTGTGGCATAGTGATCATTACTTGGCGGCTTTCCCTGACACTACTACTATACGTGTCGTTGTTGTGATGCGACTCCTTTTCAGAGGCTCGATCGTCGCCCAATATAGATTGACCTGAGAAGAGGTCAGTAATGTCTGAGCGAGGCAGGCATCTATGCGTATCTGTACATAACGTTACATCGCAGTGTAATCATAGTTTCATGCATATGACTAAAATCTCTATTTATCATCACTATAAGCTGATTCAGAGAGAAGGCATACACATCCTACCCCAAGGTTAATTGGCCTTGAAAGTTGGTGTTGAAATTATTCATTAACGTCCGTACAATGGTGCACAAGGACGCAACGTAAATATTATTGGCAGCATTGCCCTATGGCATCACACTGGCGATGGCCTTTGGCCGCACTTGTTGTCCCCAGAGGCTAGGTCAGTTAGGTCAAAATCGCCAGAGAGTCTATATAGTGTATTTTTTCGCATGAAAATCTACTATACTAGATTGAATTGAACGGGGCTCGGTGGACGGTCCCTAAAAATCGCACAGTGATCCAGAGGACACCGTCTGTATGCCAGCCGAAAATGTGCCTTGCATACTGTGCGTCTAGACATGCATGGTTACTAAAGCTGGCCACTGGCATCTACTTCAAGTGTATGTGTGTTCAGTTTATTGGATTATATACTTGCTCTGGTAACAAAGTTAGTTCAGCTGAGCGAATATATAATTCATTCTATATACTACGCCTATGAACTTGGTTACAAAGGCTGGTACCGGCATCTACCTTCAAGTGTATGTGTGTTTATTTTATTGGATCATATATGTACAGTAATAACAGATCTAGAGTTAGCTTAGCTGAGTCTATATACCACGCGAGACATGGTTACTAAAGCTGGCCACTGGCATCTACCTTCAAGTGTATGTATGTTTAGTTTATTGAATTATATTCGTGCTTTAGTAACAGAGTTAGTTTAGCTCAGCGTAAACACTATATACTACGCGTCTAGACATGGTTATATTAATGCTGGCCACTGGCATTTACCTTCAAGTGCATGTGTGTTCAGTCACCGTTCAGTTTATTGGATCATATACGTACGCTAGCAACAGAGCTCTAGAGTTAGTTCAGCTGAGTGTAAACACAATTCAGTCTATGTACTACGTGTTTAGACATGGTTTAATTACCTAAGTCTGGTCACGGGCAAGTATGCCAGAGTCTATTGAACCACAGTTTGTTCACTAGTTACGGAGTCGCCTCGACGGATTTATCCTAACCAAAGAATCGAGTCCACTGTTTCATCATTTTTTTTTTAGAAAGTAGCAAAGGTACTTGACAAAATACAAATTACAAATGTTACTACATGTTATCTATGATTTTTCAATATCTAGTTCTTCGCTTTGGACCCATCTTCCTCGCCGCGTTGGCGCTGGCCAGCCGTCACCAGCCAATCACGTCGCCACCTGCGGTCAAGAGGCAACGTGATTGGCTGGTAACTAACCCTCCAACAACAGGAGGGGGAGTCTCTAATTGGCTGACGGCTGGTCAGCGCTAACCAACGGGAAGGCCGGATCATGCCTGTACGCCAGGGTCGTTGCTTGATCGTCGATATTTAAGCGGCGGGCCTGGCATTAGAGGATACATACACTCAGAATCCTTTTGACTCAGTTCCCATATTGCTGGGTTTGAATTCTAATCTACAGCAACTTTTGATTTTAAATTTTCCAGCTGCAGGGATGGTAGCTGTGCAGATGACGGTCCCTGGTACATGTACAGCTGTCAGACGTTGGTTCAGCTGTTGTCATGTGGGTTGATCCGGGTGGCATGTACGAGCTGTATACTCGTCTCAGCTCTGCTCATCCCTCCTGGTAAGACCACACTATCTTCCCACACTTCTCTTCAATATAAATGTAGTACTAGTATATCGTTGAAGAGATTCATCTGTCACGTCTCGGGCCTAGTCTCGCGCTCTCGCGAAATTAGGCCACTCCGTGACCAAGATGGACTGTCGGCCATCGAAAATTTGGAGGTCAGTATCTTTACCCCTTCAACTTGTCACTGTTTGAAAGAAATTTTCCATTAACTAAATGTAGTATAGTTCTGTCTTTTGTTCTGGCTGCCAACTGGCTGTAACTTTAAAGGGGGGCAAAACTAATTTTTTTTAGTCCACTGCAGTATAATAAATATACCACAAAGTACAATTCTTACTTGTTTTACATTAGTCCATGACAGATTAGCGTTGTTACACCATTTCAAACTCGCACCTTTAATCTAATTAAATCGGCGAGGTCTCACGTCCTTTGACCCTTGTGACGTCAGTGTGCAGGATACTAGTGCTGTGAGATGCGTGGTGGCTGCACAATGACGTCACAAGGGTCAAAGGACGTGAGACCTCACCGATTAAATTAGATTAAAGGTGCGAGTTTGAAATGGTGTAAGAATTGTGCTTTGTGGTATATTTATTATACTGCAGTGGACTAAAAAAATTTAGTTTTGCCCCCCTTTAAGTATTAATTTTGTAACAGAGCTATCTATCGTTGATTCTGGCTGTCAATCACATGCAGATTTTTTGTGTGACCTAGGTAACACCTTCGCCATTGGTCGTGGAGCTGTCAGCCCAATCGTGACGTCACTGGTCGCCTGGCGATTCATTAAGGAACCGCCCGGGCGTGTCGTCCTGGTGGGCGTGGTCGTCAGGATCGCTGCCATTGGTCTAATCGTTGCCGGTAAGAGGGCGCAAAGGCTAGGCAGACCGTTATGATGGTTTATTGAATTTCTTGGTAGCGTTTGTTTGTGGGATTCGAGGATCTTTCCTTCATGGATAGATTTCAGACATATAGATTTGATGTTGCCGTAACTACGGAATTATTGTGTGTTTGTGTGTATGTTTATCTGGACAGAGTAGATTGACAACACGTGGGTAGGGGAAGATTGACAGGCAGAATGACAGGAGGTCAAATGTCTCATAATCTTGCCGGAAACAAACACTAATTAGAGGTTGTCATGGGGGAATTCAGGAAGCCCAGGATTGCACATTTCCCAGAAGTCTGAAATCTTCTTTTTTTTTTTTACAGGTGGCGTCCCTGAAGATGGGAACAACGACAAAAGCATTCCCTTGAAGTCTGTGAACGTCACACAGACAAGTGGCTACTCCCTCGAAATTTCACAAGTGAACACAGCCTTCCCTGGCGATTTCGGCGCCTACAATTCGACAAACACAACAGCCATGGCACCAGCAAGTCAGCAAACATCCTACATCATCGGCAACGTCCTGGCCTTCGTAGGACCAATTGGATTTTGTTTTGTCAACGTCATGTACAGGTCTTTGTTACAGAGGCTGCCCAGGCCAACGTGTTTAGCGTTTACAGAAGGGATAGGTTCTGTGTTTCTTGTGCCTATCATGTACGCCTTGGTGACTCCAAAATGGGGACTGGAGTATGACGTAGCGCTGTACCTTGCAGGCCAAGGGTTGATATGGGTGTCGGCAGCTTACTGCTTGTCCATAGGCTTTCTTGAGGAGAAGGCCATAGTGGTAGAGATGTTACAGGGAGTGACTATCGCTCTGGCCTTCCTGCTACAGTACCTGATCTTTAACATCAAGCCTTCAGTGCTGGAGCTTATAGGGGCGTGCATGATAGTGTTTACCATCGTGCTAGTGTCAGTGGTGACGTGGAGAAAAGCGATGAAAAAAGAAAGATTAAAAAAGGTACTAAAGGACGACAGTTTAGAAGGGAATGATGAAGTTCAAGAGGATGTTGCAAGAAAAATATTGGACGGGAAGGATATGGTTCGTCACCACAGCAGCGTAGAAAGAGAGACTTACGTGTGAGGCGACGTTGTTGTAGATCTGCATAAGAACGAGATTTCATTCCTTGCCATGTTCTTTCAGTGGGTTTTGGTATGGGAGTAGACCTTTGTATGGGCGAATTTAAACTGTGTATTTTAGTATTGATAAGCATCTTGATATATATGTATATATCCATGATGTTTTACAATTGTCACTTCTAGTCCAATAATATGATACAAGATGGGCCTGGGTGTAAATATGACATGCACCTTCAAGAACATATTATTCTATCCATACCATCATTAAGTTCTTGTTATTTGTTTAATTTAACTATGTGAATTTTGTTGACATTGGGACTTTTGAAATACACAAATAGTAAATAAACAACTATGAAGAAATGCCTATGTTTACTCGTGATGGATGAATAAACACTGTTAGATACCATCTGCGCACATAAGGTCGTGATTTGCATATTAAATGAAGGAAAATTGCTGTTGCAATTTATGGTCATAAATGGGGAAACTGTTTTTGTACGACACATCGCTTACGTACTAGTATGCAATTAATTATTGTCTGGCCCTTCATCCGCGAACCTTCCTATCGAATTACCTGGGCATTCCTGTGTACATAGAAATAACTACAGAAAACTGACAAGTGCACCTTAAACCTCAGTTGGATTGTCAGTTGCAGTTGGCTTGTCATTCAAGAGAAATATTTTCTGAAATCTGCACATTGTAAAGTTAATTTCGTTGCCCCAAAAGGTAGAGTTAAAATGCCATATTTTGACTAAATGTTCAAGTCAAGCTTACTTGTGATAGATTGTAGTTTGTTGTTCTGTCCTGTTACCCATAATTGTTTAAAATGTTTTATCTTGTAGGCCCCACGGACATAGTAGCACCTACACCCAAGTTCAATTGCATGATTTGTATCTATATTATCCAACCGCTCTTTGGCTTTTAATATTTCACAGGCACGAGGTGCGTCTGATGCTTGTGTTACATCGAGAGAACTTTCCTTACGTCTGCACCGTTTGAAGGCTCGATGTCGTCGTGGGACGATGAGACGTTTGCCGACTGGCACCCGCGGGACGTCCGGCGTCTCATCCGGGCCGGACAGCTGCGGGGAAGGTCGACCTCAGGGATGTGTTCTGGTGAGTTCTCTTTTGGCAAGTTCTACTGATCGCTAAATGAAGCAGACGTTGGCTCCTGCACAGTTTTCTACGTGTGTTTTGGTCCTTCTGGGGTGGGGGACGTATAGAAAAAAAGACTCAAAACAAGCGTCAAGCACTGAGACAGACCCTGTTTATCTTTCAAATGACCGTGCTATTTCCTAGCCCAGCTAGTGCATATCTGTCTAAAATCACTTCATGTATATTGTGCAAAACAAAAGGTACACACACTTATTGCCGTTTTACAGGGTACGCCCAGGCCAATATAACCATTTTGCCCAAGTCCCTGGCTGACGACTTCGAGGTTTTCTGTTCGCTGAACCCGGGGGCATTTCCTCTGCTGTACAGGTCCAAACCTGGCGAGTTGACTGCTCCACCACTGGCAGAAGAATCTGACATCAGGTAGCCTCAGATTCATTCTTGTACATGTTTAGTTTGTGTCCTTTTCAATCGTGCGTCACTCGCACGGTCACAGAAGCAAACGTAACATCAACAAGGCATGCTTTCAGGTTAGAAGTATCGCACATTTCCGCCATCTTTGTCTTTTCGCAAAAAACAGATACATGTAGTAAATCAGACACTATCAATCCACAGTCACTGACGAAAAGTAATGGATGCTACTTGAAACGTCTGATAGTTTTCAAATCTATCCAGTTGCCTGAGCATCTGCTTTCTTGTGTATCTCATTACCTGCATGTCTAACCTTCATCGACGTATCAATCCCCAAGTTGAACGATGTTTACGAATGTTACGCTTTTTGTGATCGCAGGACGGACGGTGTGTACAGTGTCTGTAAGAACGGCAGAATTCTACCCGAGCCGGGCACCTTGCTGCCGTACACGGAAGAGCTGAAGGACATGGTGACGTTCTACACCGGCTGCAGCTTCTCGTTCGAAGGGGCATTTCTAGCGGCATGCGTTCCTATACGGAACGTGGAGCAAAAGCTGGATGTCGGCATATTCAGGGTATTTCTGCTTTTCACTGCCTCGCCATATACACAAATGATTATGACATTCAGCCGCTACAAATAAAACACATCAACATTAGAAGAGATTGTTTCCTAATAAACATTGTCAATCACGGCACTTTCTTTAGCAAATAAGTAAATAAAAGTTATCAAACGACGACGATTTTAGTGCCAAGAAAACAGAATGCAAAGACATTTTTCTTGCGCTGCAAATTGCTTTTATTCTTCAGAATATGAATGAGGATTTTGTTTGCAAAACACACATTACCAATCATCCAGCAGAGCTGACCGAAGATTTTGGGTTGTCTACGTGAAAGTGAGTGACTGGTTCGTGGTATGTATATTTAATTTTCCCCTTTGATATAGCTATCACTCTAAACTCCAAATACCAAACCGTGATGATATGGTGAACATAAAGTGATGAGGGTCTGCATGCTCTTTTCCGTAAGGCGTAGGCGGGCCTTTTAAATTTCCCGTAATTCGTAGGGAAGTTATTTTATTCAGCGTAATTCGTAGTGAGGAGGTGAAAATTTTGCGTAAAGCGTAGCCAGTGCATTTCACGTAAAGCGTAATCGAGCCAAAAAATTCCCCGTAAATCGTAGTTCAGACTCCTAATTTTTCGTAGGCCGTAGTGGATGAACTTGCGGTTGACCTGTTGGGTCATCCTTGTACGCAGGATTTGCACGTAAAAAGTTGCAGAATATACCGTTTCAGAGGGTCAAGATTTCAAAATTTTCCCGGGGAAGCATGCCCCCGGACCCCCCTAAAATGTATGCGATGAGTCACGCCTTCGGCGCTGCAGTAAAATATTATTTTGCCCCCTCCCATAGAAGTAGAGTCGCTTTGCTGCCGTCTCTGCTTTCCTTCTCCCATCTGGGTCCAGGTGTGGTGCACGATGGCTCGACCACATAACGCCCGTGATGGTCTGCATTTTATCACATTCTGGGTCCATTCTGACCCAGTATCAGTGCAATTTGGAGTCGTGACAGTGTTTAAAACAGCGAAGTCACTGATGTAAATCAGTTGACAAACAAAATAGACCAGTCAACTCTGCCTGAATTCGAAGCGAAGCGCCAGAATTTAGCGTAAAACGTTGCCGGTCGTCTTAAATTTTACGTAAAGCGTTGCGGGCCTCGATGAATTTAGCGTAAAGCGTAATCAGGACCCCCCATGCAGACCCTCAGTGATAGAGTGGTGCAGCCGTGTCCCTTTCGGATAATTCCGGACTGTGTGGCATGTCAAAGACCCTCCACGCTGTTTTTTTTTCAGACGAGTATTCGCTGCCAGCCTTTCAACTCCTTTGACTGTGAAGTTGTGGTGAGCATGCGGTACATACCAGAGGACAAGTTAGAGACCGCCTTTCGAGTCACACATTGGACACCCACTTCTCACGGGGCTCCTATCCACATTGGAGACCCAGGTAAACATCTAGCATGGGAAATAAATTGTTTTCACTAGATGTGAAAAGCTCGTTGTCCATGCGACTTGGCTCAAAATAAGATAAAAGTTACATAAAAGTCATCAGTATCTAAAATGATATTTGTCTGTATTGATTTCGTAACTAATTGTTTGTTGTCATTTCAGCCATGATAGGTATAAGTGACCTAGAGAACGTTGACTGGGGTGATGTTGTTCAGGCCATGCCTGGGGATGTGCCTGTGTTCTGGCCTTGTGGAGTCACCATGGAGCCGGCTGTCATGTCTGCTGGTAAGTTTGTTTTAAATTCAGCATTAACAGTTATAAAGAAAAGATATTCTGAAAAAATTACCACATTACTAGACATTCTTAACTGCTTCAACACTGTTCATCTTCCAACAGCTCCATCTATTGGTTTCTTTACGTGTGGCACGAAGGGATGCCTGTTCCTCTGTGACGCCAAGACGATCTTCGTCAAGGGCACAAACATGGCCGACACCCCTAGCCTTGTGCAGATATCCCAGGATCCTCTGTTTTACAGCGTGGCATTAGGAAAGGCCGTTAGCCGCGTCCACGAGCTAGAGAAGCTTATACTGCCACCCGGAGAGGCACAGAATGGATGCTTGTCGGACACGCACGACGAAGGCGCGTTGTTGAAGTCGTCCTTGTCTCTGTCCCATGCGTCCTCAGTCGCCGTGGTGGTTGCACCATACCCTGAACAAGGTGGGCAATTAAATAGTTGCTGCGGCCGATTCTTCTTGTTACCGTGTTGTTTCCAAAAAAAAAAGAGAACAAATACTTTGGTTTGGTTTTTGTTTCCCATGGTCATCTTTTGCGTCATACTCCTCTTCCAAATTTCCAGAATCACAAGAACAGTATGGCCGGCTCCAGGGTGCTGTTGCTATAACGGCCATGTTGAAAGCGTTAGGGAAGGAAGTTACTGTGGTGACCGACGAGACCAACGCCAAACTGGTGGAGACTATCGCGAGGGAACTCGTGCGTGTAGGTGGGTACTGGTGATACTAGCTACCTACGCTTAAGAGATTTTAGTCAAAATAAAGAGCCTAACAAATGAGTAAACAAGAAAAGGCGGCGTGCATAGGCATCTCTTCTGTACTACATCGTCCACTTGTGACACAACAGTTTTCCCGTTTTGCAGGATATTTGAAGAAAGCCTTCACCGTTCTACCCTACCCAACCTGCAACATTCCCAGTGTTTACGAAAGCATGGTGCTTCAGTTTCTCACGGGAGAAAACGGTCCGACAAAACTCAGGTTCGACCATCTGGTGAGGATCGGGGGATCTGCTCAGGACACGAAGGAAGACCAGGGCGTCGATCAACTGTTTCGTGTAAAACTGCCGTGCATCAAAACGACGGGTAAACTTTTTTGAAACACCAGCTTACCTTTTAGCTTAGCCTTTCCTTTCTGTGCACATCAAATATGTGTATACCATGTTCTTTATGTGTATATCGTTCCTTTTGTTTATTGATGCTCCCAAACTGTTGTTTTTTTGGTGCCACAATTACTAGGAATTGGTGCCGACAGTGATACTGGAATCTCGACAGACTATACCATTAGGGCAGGGATGCCCAGCTGGGGTGGATGGGCCCTTGCCATGGCGCTGTTCGTTCTGAATGCCTGTCCAATCCACGACCGCTATCTCAGGAGAAGCGTGGGGACGGCCAGGGATATGACAGACGCGACAGAAGTGGCTATCTCAATGGAAAGGGTACGTGCATTACCCGATATGTAATCATACAATGTTTTTGGGCATAAAACGTTGTGACATACACCATTTTAATGTTTTTGAATAGTTAACGGTTTCTAGCCATCCCATAAGAAGGAATCCGCTATGTTTTACAACGCAATAGGTGGGTAAGACAAGCATATTCGTTCATTGCAGGAACAGCTGGCTCTGTCCGTGGTGCTGAAGCAGACCAACAACAGGGAGAGGTTGGACGAGCTGCAGTTCACCGCCGAGCAGAAAGGGGTCATTACTGCAATGAGGAATTTGGCTGTGCCAAACTAGTTCAGCACTTCCCACGATAGTGCAGCACACCATGCACTGGAAGATGTCGTCTTGGGTTACAGTAGTGGTGACGGAAACTGAAGAACATAAGAAATACATTGTCACAAGCAGCAATACGATACCACGATTTCATACAGGGAAATTTGCACTGTACTGTAAAGAATCATAAGAAACCATTGAAAGAAAGTACATGTACTACTAAGTAATGTCCATACTATGTAAACAAAAGAATCTAAAAATGTCGATCTATTTTTGTATGATTCGGTGGATGGAAGAGGCACGTAAATGTAGGATAAAGAAGAAATCTGGACCATTGTCTTTCCAGGACACTTTATTGCCACTGTACTGCCTTCACTGTTTACAAGACAGGTCAATTTACAATATATAACCACATGGAATGCAAAGAGTTTTTATTCTATGAATCTAAATTGTCTTTGGTGCTGATTGGTTATCACTTAAAACACAGCCTTTATGAAAAAAAAGGGCACTAATACATTCATATACTTGTAACTCCACAACTAAATTCTTGAGCCTTATCTGGGCATTTAATCACATTCATTTGCCAATGGGAATGCTACCAAGATATATTGATGCTGAAAGAGTGCAACTAACAGTTACATTTTGTGGACTCAGATTGCAGTGATGGTCAAAAAATCACTGTTTCAAAGAAAATCTTTACATCTTCTCAATACCATAGATATTCCTGCCACACGAAATGTATATCATGCCAGTACATCAATAAATATGTACCATAGACATATGTGCATAATGTCATACATCGTCATACAAATACACAATGAAAAATTTGCAGTCATAACCAAAAACAAAAGTACAACACATTGTCTTGTGGTGAAGTATTTCTAGGTGTACCAATAATAAGATGTCTTCGAGCATCTTTACATCTTTCTAAAATGTTCTTGCCTCAACATAACATTTCTATTGAAAAGAAATATTGCATAAATCATTCTTCATTTGTTTTAACTGAACCCTACATCTCAGTATGTGTATCTTATTAAAGAACAAAAATAGGTTGGAAACAAGTAGCAGGAACATTTTTTAACCTCCTTGTATTTCAGTTACTTCTTTTTCTCTTTTATTTTGAAAGATCTACTTGGTAATTCTGAAGCATTTCTTAAGTGATAGAGCCATAAGTAAAAACCTTATCAGTATGATTCAGATACCATGTGTGGCCAAACACAACTTTCACATGTACAGAAACGAGAAATATAATATATAGTGTTTTACTGCAATAAATGTTTTTACCATACCAACATTAACATTGTTGGTATAAACATCTAAATTATGAGGGACAAATTACACAAGTTGACCAGGCTCATAGCCAAGGAGTTACGTTGGTGTCACATAAAACAAGAGAAAATAAACACAATAAGTATCATAACAATAAGTTTGAGAACTATCCCCTTGTAGTACAGGTTATAATTACATCTCCTCTAACTCTCCAATCAAAACCATCATGTACACCCCGACTAGAAGGGCTGCAATCTCTTTGAAGGATTGCCAGATACTGGAGCAGCCCTCCAACAGTTCTGGAATGACTGACACTGTGGCAATGTAGATGAAACCCCCTGCCGTGAATGGTAGGATCCAGGTGCTTGCTGTAACGCCACCTCCGCCTGCTAGGAGGCCAAAGACAGTCCCAGCCATGGCGCCCGTAGCTGTGCTGAATTGGAGCAGCATTGCCTGCATAGGAAAAAACAAACAACCTTAGACAAATGAACATGTACAAGCTTAATCTATTCTACCGGTAGATGCCATCCCTGAGAAAATTACTCACTGATAAATATGTCTAACCCTTCACCACAAAACATGATATGGTAATTGCTTTAAAAGCATAATGTGGCATTGTGTGACCTTATACTTGGGGAAGTTAACTTAGCATCTAGAGGTTCTGGGTTCGAATCCATAGCAGGTCCCAATGTTGGGCCATTGTGAAAGGCACTTTACACAAATTTCCTCACTCCACTCATCATTACTATCTAGGTTGGGGAATAAAGCTGGAGGTCCCGTGTTTAAGGAGAGCCACACCTTGAGCAAGTCTACTTCTACAAATATACTAAACGTCAATAAATAGTTTTGCCTCGAACCTTCTTCTTGGAGCAGCCAGACTGCACCAGGATAGCGAAGTCTCCGATCTCGTGCGGCACCTCGTGTAGGAGGATGGTTAGTGTGGTGATGATGCCCAAGCTACGCCCCACCAAGAAAGACGCCCCGATGGCCATCCCGTCCGTGAAGTTATGTGAGAAGTCGGCCACCAGGTTCAGGTAGCCCGCGATCTTGATGTCCTGTACCTGCACTTCAGCATCTGTGTCTGGACAACAAAATGGCCCATTGTGAATCAGTACGTAAAGGTAAAGTTAAGGTCCCATACCCTTATTGAGTGGGCCATCAAGCTGCTGTGCCTTTCCCAAGGACACAAAGTCTATTCGTTCGTTTATTCGTTTATTTCGATACCCTTTAGTCAGTGACTAATCAGTCTAGCTTGGAATGACAGGAATTGAACCTCTAACCTCTCTCAATCCCATGCCCACTAGGCTAACCACAAGCTCATCAAAGTACATTTGTACATTATCATTCCAAAACTGCTGTAAGCCATAGACACTCAGGCACACCTAGTTTACAACTAGTATGACAAGTATGACATGCACTTGGGCATAGCATGAGTCCATTGCAATTAATCATCTTTCCCCCCCAAGACTTTGTCGTAAAATAAAAATAAGTCACCTTCATCTTCCTCTTCCTTCTTGACATCTCCATCCTCCTCCTCTGGCTTTTCCTCTTCCTTCTCTCCACTGCTTTTCCTTTTTCTCAGCTCAGTCTCTCCATCCTCCTCCTTGTCATCAGTACTGCCCTCTTTCTCCTCTTCCTCTGCCTTGTCCTCTTCCTCTGCCTTGTCCTCCTTCTCTGGGCTTCCTTGCCCCTCTGAAGGTGCATTATGGGTATGCCCTGATGCACCATGGGAGTGTCCATGTCCCCCCTTGACATAACGTACAAACTTCTCCACAATCAGGAATGCTAGGATCCCGGCTATTACCCATAATCCTACACCTATGTCGTGAGAGTGACCGTGGTCATCACCATGAGAGTGACCATGACCGTGACTGTGACCATGCCCATGGCCTTCGTCCCCGCCATGTGAATGTGGTGACGTGGCATGAGGGATGAGATGGAGGAAGGCGTCTCCCAGCAGACCACCTGAGGCAAAACTCAGCAAGACCTGTCAACAAATCAACAGGGAAAAGTTCTATAAACTTTCAATATTTATTCAATCAGCCTTTAGAACAAAACCCTATGTTACAGTACTCTAAACAGCTCCAGGATACAGTTTGGCATGCTCTGACAAGTCATGATAGCCATTGATGATACAGGTGTAGCAGGTCAGACTATACCCTTGTCCATAATATACCTGGGTATTAGTACCTGTTGGCCAGGGATACATTTCCGCCTGCTACACTGGATAGTCCTAAATGAATGTACATTGAAGTTCCTATCTGTGAAATGCACTGAGGAAGCATCCTTCTTTTATACTTTATAGAGACTTTTCATTGACGTCATAATAATTTAAATCATCATATGAATCCCGGCGACCAGGTGTTTGCAGGTAAGTGGATTACTGCGGCAGCATGTTGCCGTGTTAAGGCCACACCAATTTTATTTGTTGCTTCTCGGATTTTTTCAGAAAAAATATGAAGCGACAGGGCGAAAAAAAAATAAAAACAGGCCTGGCCATCCTATTATAGCCCCAATGCTAGAATAGGTGCCATGAAGTCAACTCAAAAGACTGGGTTAAAATTCAAACAATGAATTTTGAACTTTTAATCAAACCACTGCGTTGGTAGATGTAACAACTGTAACAATTAATAATAAAATGGCTTTCTTCAGCTGTTGGAGGCAAAATATGAGCATTTTTTTAGTTGATTTAGAACCAGAATTTTTTTTTTTTTTTCAAATCAGAAAAAAATGAAGAGGCGAATCCGAGAAGCAACAAATTAAATTAGTGTGGCCTAAACAGACATACAGTGTAATTCAACATGGCGCATGTGACGTCATGTGAAAAACCTGTGTAGATCAAGGGACATGCAT
This sequence comes from Branchiostoma floridae x Branchiostoma japonicum, assembly GCA_013266295.2. NCBI lineage: Eukaryota > Metazoa > Chordata > Leptocardii > Amphioxiformes > Branchiostomatidae > Branchiostoma > Branchiostoma floridae x Branchiostoma japonicum. The sequence goes on along the minus strand of CM023828.1, from coordinate 13,437,467 downwards.
ACCTTGAGTAAGGGTTCATGTTCGGCAGTGTTGGCCTCCAGAGGGATGAAGAGGAGGATGATGACTGGAGCGGCACTGATGAGGGCGGTGGCAGTCAGGGACGTCAACCAGATAGTCAACTGTGGGGAAACATGCAAAACATTTATACATACATAATTACAGAAGAACGTACATTACAAAAGCACGTAGGCAGAACGTACTGTGCCTGTGCGAAACCCGTAATGTACTGTGCATAGCACTTCGGCAGAACGTCTCATATAAGGTCGAATTCGCGTATATAAGGGTGACATCCCGTCTGTAGTTTTCAAATGTTGTGTAGAAAAAGATATCGTCTGCAACAGGCAAAATTCTGATGCAACGTTGACCAAAAATCCAGCGAAAATCCAGGTTTTGCGCAGGCGCAGTACGTTCTGCCGACGTGCTTATTACAAAGGTGTTGACTTTACAAAGGCAGGTGAGAATTTGTTTTTCAAAGTAAACATTTGATGTAGAGTGGAACTCGCTGCCACCAAGTACAGTAGGGGCATCGTCACTAGATAGTTTTAAACAACGTTTGACGTTCAAAGGTTAGGTGCAACATGTCGTTCGGTGTAATATAACCAGCTGCCGCCGCGCCGCGTGCCTGCGAAGCTGGTGTGTTACGCCGAAGGGCGGCTATACAGATACAGATACAGATGTGTACTCACTGTGTCCCTCTGTGGTCCACTTCCTCCACGGCCCGAGGTCTTACTTTCCTCTTCATGATGATGGTGGTGATGTTCGTGGTGTTCATGTTCATTGGCTTTCTCGTACGCGCTTGCGTGGTAGAAGTGTTCATGTGTAGGTTCGTGCATATGGTCATGATCATGGTCATGATGATGGTGACCATGATCGTGATGGTCATGTTCATGCTCATGTGCCTCCCCCTCCTGGTAGGAGCTCCCGTGGTAGAAATGCTCGTGTGTGGGTTCGTCATGGCCATGGTGGTGGTCGTGGTGTGCGTGCCCATGCCCGTGCCCGTGCGCGTTCGCCAGGCTCCACGCTACGCAGAAGAACACCAAAACCGAGGCTGCACACAGCCGTATGGTAGGAGAAGGAGAAAGCCGGCTCCCTGCCATTGTGGTTTGTGTGCGTGTGGGAAACATACGTGGCGTTTGGTGATCCGGGGGTAGAGGTCATACCCACAATGCTCTAAGTAGGGCAGAGGTCGGACAGTCGTACCCGGAAGTGAAGTGGAGGTAGCAGACGACGCAGCCACAGGACGGAGTGTGCTCTTTTCTCTTCTATCAGGTGAAAAATGTCCAGTTGGCCTGGTTTTACGTGGCTAAATATTACCTGTCGGACTAAGGAAAGCATTGGATACCTATTGAAGCGTTTGACACAGACCTGCTTTGAGCGAGCACGCATCAGTTTGGTAAAGAAAAAGTTGGGCAAGTACTAGTACTTCAACAGTTGGCACGTGGGATGAAATGATGATATTCCAAGGTAAACACCAGACATTGCGTATTCTGTAAGATCCAACGTTTGCCATGAAGTTTCACAGATTGGCGTTGTCCTTGGAGTCGTTCCTCGGATCACATTGTCCATCACTGATGATGACAGACTGGAAAAGATGCTGCAGCAAGGTTATCCGGTCTGTAACTGGGTCAACTGGGCAACAGCGAAAAGCAGCCAACTTGTGCATTCCTGTGCCAGGTCTTCTACTGAATTCTGACGTTGGGCAAGCTTCAATTACTGTCAAGATAAACCATACAACAGTGACGACAAGCAAACAAAACTTGTGTAGAGTTCGCAATCATGCCACAGATTGTGGAGTTGACTTCGTGGACAGAAAAGGCCAGTTGTACATTATTCCTTGGACCAGACAAAAGTGGTGCTCTACTATACATTGCCAAAGAATTGAACCATATCAACAGAACTTCCAACAGAGAGGAGGCTATCTCAATTGTAGACAACCTTCTTTCTTCGACAGTCCTCTTGCCAGATGCTTTCATAGCTCTTCTAAAATGTACAGAAAGGACAGAAAGCATCCTAAAGACAGACCAGAAGCTACAGACAGTAAAGAAGAAGCCACAGACATTGGAAGTGACCTTGAATCCGATGGCACTTATAGTGAAGATGAAGACGAGGAGCATGACAGTGAACTTGATGATGAGAACTTGACAGATGAGTTATACGAAGAGCAAGTGACCTTGGTGACCCCCGAGGGAGGCCACAAGGTCATAGTGGTTCAGCCCAATGTGAAGTGGGGAGCAAAGAAGCAACACCTTACTACAGGTAAGACTTTTCATTCACCATAGGTGCAAATGTTAAAAGTTACATAGGTAAAACTACCTCTTATACAAACACTCTCAAGACAGTCATCATATCTATAGCATTCTGACTTTAATGTCATGGTATAGGATTGGACAACTCTGCCTCTGGACCTAAAGGTTGAGAGTTTGAATACTGTCTGTAATCGCTCACCTGGCTTGCACGCTACTAGAAAGGATTGCAGTCATAAGGACAGGAGGTTTAGTCATAGTTTGTTTTGCTTGTCAAAGCTAAAGAGCTAGAGGAATTTCCCAGGTACATGAACCTGTATATAACAAGTTACAGTACATATTGTCTGTCTTTCCTATGGCAACCAGTGGAGGATTAGCTCTTTACTGAGCTATTTAAAAAAGTGGCTCAAGATCACTTTTGCTTTGTGTCACTTTTCCTTCAGGTGAGCTGATGCTAGCAGAGTCTGTGGCCCTGGTGGAGACCTTACCACACTGGACAGTGGTGGACACAGTCTTAATGTCTACTAAAACACCAGACAAGAAGATGATCTTTGGAAAGGGCAACTTTCAGACTCTAACAGAAAAGATCAAGGTCAGTTTTTTGGATGAGATTGCACCATTGATTCATGTTTTAATGAATAAGGAAGTAAAGATTTTTTTAAAAATGTAATTCACAAATTTTGTACATTTTTCTAAAATCCATATGCTCACCGGTAACTCCAATTCCTACAGAATTTCTTATATATATTTGCCATAGCAACAACTATTCCATATCTGAAAAAAATCCCTTTTCATATCTTATTTCCACCCACAGGACATGAAGAAAGTGACTGCAGTATTCCTGAGTGTTGAAGCCCTGACAGGCCGACAGCAGAAGGAGATGGAGGAGGCATGGGGAGTCCCTGTGTTTGACAGGTATGTAGGGCTTAGACCAGAGCAAAGCCACACTTTATACTTAGTACTTGCCACATGGACTTGAAAGGCATCATGCTTCACCTCAGTTGAGGATGAAGGCTTTGCCTTTTACCTTCATTACAGAGTTGGATATTTGAAGTCCCACATTGGTTTCTAGAGTTGGTAATCATGCTATGACAGCAAGCTCTGTTTCTCACAACAATCTTTGCCTGGAGATTTACAAGACTCAACCTCTCATGATCACTTGCAGATACACAGTTGTGCTACAGATCTTCAAGGACCATGCACGAACCAAGGAGGCAAAGCTGCAGATAGCCCTGGCAGAGATTCCTTACCTCAAGTGAGTATGAACAGGATGTAACAGGAACTAATAACAGCAGTTGTGAGGTGCAATGTGTGAACTTCTAATCAAACAATTGTCACTCTTGTCAAAGGACATACACTGTATTTCTTTCACAGTATCTTTTGCATGTTTGTCAACGGGATTAATAATAGCTGGAAGAATATGGATTCTTGCAGTTGTTTGGCAAGTAGGCCTTAGTCTCAGTAATATGTTATTAAATTTGGGTTCCGATATGCAGTTATAAATTTCAAATGATTTTTTTGCAGCAGAGACATCCATGACCAAACGGTAGAATAGGTTATCATCTGAAAAATTTAGTTTCAAGACACCAACTGGAAACTCTATGCAGTATGAGTAGGAACGGGGCAGCCCTATGTTCCAAGATCCCTATGTCCTGACACCTTTACATTCTGATATAGGGTTAGGGACTGAGTTGTCAGAACACAGGGGTGTCAGAACATAGGGGTGTAACCGTAGGAACATCTTGTTCCTGTTCCTTCAGGACCAGAATAAGTGAGGAGGTGGCCAACCTTGACCAGCAGCGAGGTGGCGTGAGGACCCGGGGAGGGGGTGGGGAGACATTCCGAGAGCTTCGGAAGAGACTTCTGAAGCAGAAGGAGACAGCCATCAAGAAGGCCCTGGTACGACTGAAGAAGAAGCGTGACCTCCTCAGACTAGGCAGGACAAGGAAAGAAATACCTGTAGTGTCAGTTGTGGGGTATACAAATTCAGGTAAACAATTTTTCTCATTTGCTATTCTATATCTGTATCTGTATAGCTGGTATAACATTGGACCTGCTAGGGATTTGAACCCAGTACCTTTAGATTCTAAGTCAACAACCCTAACCACCTTTGTAAACTGTTCTGCAGGTAAAACAACTCTTATCAAGGCCCTGACTGGTGAGGAGAGGATCCAGCCACAGGACCAGCTGTTTGCCACGCTGGACGTCACAGCCCACGCTGGTCAGCTCCCCTCCAAGATGACCGCCCTGTATGTGGACACGGTGGGGTTCCTGTCACAGCTACCTCACCATCTCATCGCCTCATTCAATGCTACGTTGGAGGATGTCAGGCTGTCTGTAAGGATGACTCTTCACATTCGTGATTTTCTTTTTTTTGCCTCGGGTGAAGGCACTTCTTATCATTTGCGACTAGTACATGTACAGTATATAGTAGTAGTATCATCCAGTGTTTGATGATAAACATAGCAATAGTACATTTGTTTGTAGTCAAATCAGTTGTTCCCAAATGTGATATGCTGGTAGTAGAAACAAGGAGCTTACATCCTTGGTAGAAATTAATTTTCTTTGTCCAATTTTTAGGATTTAATTGTTCACATTCGAGATGTGAGTCACCCAGACACTGTGAACCAGAAACACAATGTCCTCGAGGTTCTCAACAACTTACAACTGCCCCAACATCTGCTGGACAACATGATAGAGGCCAACAACAAGATAGATCTGTTGGATGGAGAAAGGTATGTCATCAGCAGGATCTAATCATGTTTCTATAGAGCACTTTCCATATTGACAAAGCAGACATGTGCTGACTACCATATTGGTGCCCCTCTCAGCATTTCAATGGATTGTAGATAAAGTGTAGTCACACAGCATTTTTGTGTTTTATTAGCACATCTTTAAGCATTCTTCCTACCTGCATTCTCTTTTTGAGCTGTAGACATTTAATACCATAGTGGTCATAGTATTTCAGAGGGTCAGAAGAGCTTATGATGTCCAAAAATGCTTGAGCTGTGATCGCAGAAATGCAAATTGGGACACCAACAGTGACATCACCTGAAAACGCTAACAGCCTACTTACTCACCTCACCTCACCAGTCCCATAGCTGTCATGTCACAGCCGTCGGGGCAATGTGACTTCCAACAAGAGTTACTTACTAGAGTTGGCATTATATGGCATTACACAGACTAGATTGAAAAAACTTGCCTCCTGAATAACCTGGAACTTGACGTATCTTGCCCTTCACAGCTCAGTACCAGAGGAGGATGACGACACCATTATAAACATCTCGGCCCTGCAGGGTACAGGACTGGACAGGCTGAGGGACGTTGTAGAGGAGAAGCTGTTTGTAGCCACAAACACTATCAAGACTACACTCAGGATTCCCATGGCTGGGCCACAACTCAGGTACTTGAAATGGTTATATTCTGTTCACATAATATAAGACAAGTCAACACCAAGCTAATTCATTGGTTTCATTGTATACATAGAGCATACAACACGGTGTATTCCGTATTGCCCAAGGTAACGGCCCAACCGCGAGTTCAGCCGTCGGGCTCACGGGAGGGCCGAGACCGAGGGTGATGCGGAATACACCGTGTTGTATGCTATTTATATCATACCCACCTTAGAAAACACGTCTTTCAAGGCAAAATGAGTGAAAATTTGGTGTCCCTAAACAAAAAAACTGCTACAACATCCATTCCAACGTCCGAATCCTGTATTCGAATTTTCGAAAGCAGCGCACACGGTTGGGGCGAATCGTTCTATGGAAGTCCGGTTTATACACCCGTGTTGTACGGGTGGATACAACATGGCCGGGAGCACTGTATCGCCGCCCGGGTATGATATAAAATGGAGTATCTGTATCTATATAGCAGGTATAACAGCCCTTCAGCATAACACACCAGCTTCACAGGCACACAGCATGGCAGCAGCTGGATATATTACTGTACACTGAATGATCTGTCACAACTAACCTTTACACATCTAACTACACTTGGTGGCAAGTTCCACTCTATGATAGTTGTAGGAAAAAAGAATATTTCAACACCTCAATCCTAGGTTGAAAACTATGGTACTTGAATGCATGACTAAGCCCTGAATAAAAAGTTGTTTTGTTGTTGTTGTTGTTTTTATTCCCAGTCAACTGTACAAGAACGCCACAGTCCAGGGTGTACAGGTGACAGAAGATGCAGAGCACTTGGATGTTGATGTCATCATGGGGAAAGCTGCATTTGCCAAGTTTATGCATGCATTCAAAGGAAAAGTCAGACAAGCTTAGAAAAAAAAGAATAAGAATATTTTTTTTTAAATGGTACTAGTATTATATCTTTATAGTCAAGACTATTAAAGACAGTTTGTAGTTTGGCATGTACATATTAGGATGGCTCAATGTACTGAAGGAAAGTCAACTGAAGCCCTAGCTAATATGCTACTCCAATATTAAGTATCAAGTTCTCTGCATTTGCATTGTATGGCCACACAATATATCACCCTGGCTCTCATGCTATAAATATCATAATACATGTAATATACATAGAATAGAACATGAATGTAACATACTTTTTATAACATTGCAGTGGAATTGCCTATATCTGATATAGTCATTAAATTATGTACAGTCAATTTGTTAATCATATTATATAAGTGTCTAACAATGGACAAAAGTATTGACCATTAATGGTAACATTAACAATATATCAGGGTGACAGACTAGTCACAAATAAAGTTTTGCCAAATAGCACCATGTGTGTTTGATTTACATGTACTGGTATTAGGATTATGAGCAATGATATATGTTGATTTACATATTGAATGAATCATATCTCTGGTTTGTTTTCACATTTTGAGAAATGGCTTATAGAAGACAGTAACAGCCCCCTATTAGAATGGATAATAGTGCCAAAAACCAAAATGTCATAAAATGTGGTTTTATAAAAATGTTATCAATTATTTCTATAGTTTTTATAGTTTATCCTTGAACATTTCACTTCATTGTTTTGTATCCTTCTTCATTTTATTGTTTCATTTTCCACTTTTCCAAATTCCGTTGTTCTGGTTCCTTTCCGAGAAGTTGCGGAGGACCTAGAGCATGATGGGAAGCTGACGTCACATCGAAACTTTTCCGCGGGATTTTGTTGTTCGCATCAAAACGCACTTTTCGATCTGAAATATAATAGAACCAATTTAGAAGTCGAATGGCACAACTGAACACAGCAAAAAATATGAAAGTTACAGTAAATATTTGGCGGGGATAGTGGTTTGACTATGACCTATAAGATGAGAATTATTACGAGTTTACAATATTTTTGTTGCGTTTTGATGCCATGAAACCACTGGAGGCCACGATTTCCTGAACTTTGACTTTCCAAGAATTTATTTGGGACAACTCCGCGGGAAACTTGAGCTTCTATACGAGAAAAGAGCAGTTTTCCGGATTTGAGCGGTGCCTGGAGGGACACAGAAGGTACCAACATAGGTATAGTCGTCAAAAAATGTCGGTAGATATATGTGAGGGGGGTAAAAAACGGAAACTTGATGCATGCGTTCGGGAAAGTGCGAAGCCATGGCTTATGCAAATCTCCTTTCCGATTTGGGATCAAAACAAACTCGTGGGAGTGAAAGTGTTGACGTAGATTAGCTCATTACATGTTGCTCTTTCTATAGACATAGACATCTGCTCTTCGCAACGTAACGCTGTTTTAGTTTGCTAACCACTATGGCAGCGAGTTGTTGTCCTAGTAATATAATGTCCTTGGTCACATCTGGAAGTGTCAATTATAACGTGATTTACATGTGTGATGGAATGCAGACCTGTTGACAGTACTATACATACAAGGCTCTCTTTGGTCATGTGAATAATAATGAACAGTGGCATGAAGCATATTTGCAATTGAAAAGAGCAAGGAGGTTCAACAACCTTGAAAAGGGGTAGCATAATTTGTACTTGTTACCTCCGGGGAAGGAGGTATCCTTCCGCGGAAGGGTAGGGCAACTGGTCGTCATTTTCATGTTCGCAGCTATATCTCGCGGTTGGGTGGGCGGATTTTTGTGGGACTCGGTATACGTTTTGCTGTTAGGCTGCAGTTGTGGCACGTTCCTTTTTTTTCGTTGTATGTGTGTTTTCGGGCGTGGAAATGAAACCTTTTGGAGGCGCCTGGACACCCCTTTTTGTCTGAAAATGGTTATGCATAAATTACATGGCTGTTGTCAAGGTATAGCCGGGTGCGTCCATTTTTATCAGGCGTCTGACAGAGGGGTGTATGGTTCCGATAAAAAGAAATTAGGTTTTAGTCAGATCGTAGGCGCGGGACGGGGTCGGAGATTAGTTGTTTCAGATGTAGGCGATCAGATGCAACTTGGTGCAGTTGACGGCAGTGGTTAGCTACTGTATTACACGTTATTTTTAACGTTTGATTTTACTGTTCTGGTTGTCATTCTGTGTTTCGTTCCGTGTTCCTTGCGGCTTTCATAAGTTTGTAGGTTTATGTTTTAAGTTGCAGATGAAAATGGGTTGGTGGTTTGTTGTTTCAAATGTTAGTTTTTGACACTATCGTGCGGAGCTGTCAGAAGTGTGGACTACATGTAGTTAACGTTATTTTTAATGGTTGCGTTGTATCGTTAGTAGTTATCGAATATAGCGCATTCTGTAACCAAATGTTGTTTTAATTTTTTGTATGTAATGTGGTTTGGTTTTTGTTTATTAAAGTTATGCTATACATTTTTATTTTTCGTGTTTAAAAAGGGTTTAGGTAGGTATAGTATTCCGTTAGTTTTTTTTATCGCGGTATGATGTGAGTTGAATGTTATAGTCATCTGTTATATTTACACCATCATGACCGTTATATACACAACATCGTCGGTTTAGATGTAATTAGCCGTCAGTCAGCTTAGATGTAATTAGCAGTCAGTCTAGCGTCAGTCGGACGTTGCCAGTTATAGCAACAACTGTAACATAACACCGCCGTCAGACGGAGGTTTTGTGGCCATCAGTTACAAGGTTTACAACGACATGGCCTTTAAAGTTTATAGCTAGTTTTTCAAATTTAAGACAGATACCGCATATGTTGTGAACATAAGTAATATCGCTATAGTGGATTAGGCATAGTTTAGACCGTCACGTTATTAAGTATAGGTTAGAAGAAAATTTTGTTCGTTGATGAAGGACGCATAACATAACAAGCTACTCACACTACAAAATAACACAAACCGATCAACAGTTATGTTCCATATCTCACCATGCTACATCAGAAACTCTTGCATTTACTACCAGTTACAATGCCAACGCCCAACCATTACCCGACACACCTTTCATTAACACTATCAACTATATATAACAAACAACATATACAAAAAGAAATTACAACAAACCCGGAGGTACAAAATCGCCGATTTTACTTGTTAGGAGGAAAATTATTCCTTGAGTGCAGCATTCTTTAAAGTGGGCAAAGTTTCCACTGAGATATGAGGTTACAAACATTTATAAAGTGTTTAAAGCAGTTAAGATAAAATTGGTAAACAGTGATTTTTAGTGTTGTTGTTGTTGTTGTTTAATTATTTTTAGCAACCTTTTTCTGTTACTTACAAAATAGCCAAATTGATACCGGTCCCAGATGGTCTTTAGCCAATGTACTGTTTGGTATATTTTTATATTTCGTAATCAAAACAACCTATGTCTGTAAGAGTTCTAGACTTTGATGTTACTATTTATCCTTGCCCAGCAGGCATCGCGTCCATGTGCAAATAAGCAAATACTTGGTTCAACAATGATTTTTATTAACTCTTTTCTGTTACTTATACCGAGGACATTATATAATATCCTTGCTTGCAGAAAATAGGCAGCTTGATACTGGATGGCCTTTGAAAATCCACTGTAACTACATGTTAGCGTAGTCGTAGCGTGCGTAGTCCAGTGGTTAGCGACGCTGCCTCTGGACTAAGAAGTTGGGAGTTCGAATCCCGGCTGTTGTCGTTCACCCGACATGCACGCTACTGGAGAGGGTCGCAGTCCTTAGGACGGGACGTTAAGCCGTGGTCCACTGTTCATTGTACTTGTCGAAAAGAGCTAGGGGAATTTCCCTGGTACAATGAACCTGTAATTTAGTGTAAATACTGTACATAGCGTCTGTCTTCTCTGTCACGACCAGTGGAAGAAGCTCTTCAGTGAGCTAAGCTGGTTCGAGATCACTTTCACTTTCACTTTTTTTTACTATATTTCTCCCTGCCCACCAGGCATCATGTCCAGCCAGGCTAAGAAGGTTCAGGAGGTGAAGAAGGACATCCGGTCCCTCCTCATCTCAGCCCAGCGTGGTCTCACATCCACCATGCTGCTGGACGACTACAAACAGTTCATCGGACACCCGCTGCCCTACAGGGAACTGGGATACAACGCACCTATCGGTAGGGATATAGCTTTACAAGTCACAATTTGTCACATATCAACTTTGACAAAGGCCCGCTTTACACACACCATTTCTAAGTTGACACGGCAAAGTCGACTTGAAAAATTTCTGTTTACACACGGGGCCGCGAAGCGACTTGGGACTCCCGCTGTGCCACCCTCCCCACAAGTCGACTTGAACCCTGACCTGCTTTTTCAGACACTCAAGTCGACTTGACCGGCTTACACACATGAAGCTGGCGGACTCGGCACCCCGCTGGCCGACTTAAGTCTACTTCGGATATGACTCAAGTCGTCTTGATTAAATTGCAACTTGAGTTGAATTATTTCTCTTTACACTGGGTAATTTGCGCTCAAGTCGACTAGCTTAAGACGTCTTGATTTCTAGTCGGCTTGAAAAAGTTGTGTGTAAAGCGTGCCATAGTTGGTATGTGACATATTATATATTGTATGTTCTCCCTTGGCCTCAAAGGATGACCAAGTGCCATATTACTAGGCTAGCAGTCAGAGGATTGAGAGGTATTGGGTTTGATTCCAGGTTAGACGTTGCGTTCCTCACTCTGCTTAGGTGTAAACAGGTACCTGAGTTCAGTTCAAGAGGTAAAAGTCAGTGGAAGGAGAGGGATCGGCTCCCCCTTCTATTATCATGCCTAAGCAGTGTGCGAAATACTAGGTTGCCCTGCAGTTGCACCGTGCAACCATATTTTGCTTGGTGCAGCCTATTTCTACACCCAGGTAGCTCAGTGCACTACCTAAATTTTGTGGTAAGGATGCCCCTTTCTTCCATTGGGAACTGTTTATTGAGAAGTTCCCATGGACGAGCTCATCACTTCAGGTAAGGGGAAACAACTCTGTGTCAGAAATGTATAAATTCACATTGCACTCTAAGAAAGTTAATCATAATGTAGAAGAGTTTAAATTGCGGGCAACCTAGAATTTTGATGGGCAACCTGGCTTTCATCCTAGGTTGCCACTGGGCAGCCTGACTCAAAAAAGTATTTCGTACACTGCTAAGACACAGTGGATTAACAACCCTCTGCCCCTATGGCCTCAAAAAGGCTACAAGACCTTTACCTTTGAGTTTTCCTGTTTTACCTCCCACATCAGATTTTATCCGAGACATCAGTGATGTTGTGCAGATCACCTGGCAGGGCAGCATGATGGTTCTGAGGGCGGTGGTGGACGAGGACACCCAGCGTGTAGCTAGTCTGGTGGCCAGGCAGAAGGAGAACAGGCCCAGGCGGATGTACGAGAGAAAGACTCGACCCAGGCCGCCCCCGCCTGCTGCTACTGTACCTGCTGGCATCAGGACACAGGTACGGCCAGGCTTTTAGCTAGGATTTGTTTGTTGGGTGTCCATTTTTTTAATTGTATGCTATAAGGTACAAGCTTTTTAGGGGGGCTATTAAAGTTTTTTGAAATTCGTAATGCTTTCAAACACTACTTCCTGCATTTTGAGGTGGAAATTTTGAGGAATACAGCCAGGGTTTTTTCCTTCGTTACTTCATTTTTGTATTTATAGTAAGGCTGAAGGGAGGCATGAGGGCATGGCAGAGGTTAGGAGTGGAAAAAAATAGGGTGTCTTTAGGGTGTCCTACCAAAAAGTAGGGTGTCCAATTTCTCATTATTTTCAAATCAGCTTTTTAGGGGGGCTTTTAAAGTTTTTTGAAATTCGTAATGCTCTCAAACACTACTTCCTGCATTTTGAGGTGGAAATTTTGAGGAATACAGCCAGGTTTTTTTCCTTCGTTACTTCATTTTTGTATTTATAGTAAGGCTGAAGGGAGGCATGAGGGCATGGCAGAGGTTAGGAGTGGAAAAAAATAGGGCGTGTTTAGGGTGTCCTACCAAAAAGTAGGGTGTCCAATTTCTCATTATTTTCAATACAGGGTGTCCAAAAGACACCTGGACACCCCTCTAGCTAAAAGCCTGGGTATGGCAATAGCCTAGTGGGTTCAGCATTGTAGTCAGGATGTGGTTTGAATGGCCGAGTGGCGAGGCCAGCAGACATGAGATTGAGAAGTCAGGGGTTCGATTCCTTGCATTCTGGCTAGGCACTTGACACAACTTTCCTCACTCCACCCATGCAAGTGCACAATGAGTACCTGACTTTGGTTGGGGAGGTACAAGGTGGTGGAAGGAGAGGGATGGGCTCCGCTTTCTAAAATACCATGCCTTAGACATAGTGGATTAATAACCCACTGCCCCTACAGCCTCAAAAAGGCTACGGGAGTACCTTTACCTTTGCCATTTTGTAGTCAGGAGGTCACAGATTCAAACCCCAGCCAGGTCATACCATACTACTTTCTCTGTTTAGCACACAGCACCTATATGGTAAGGAGTATGGGAGTTGAACCTACACCACTACCAGTGGACTAGCCCTCTGTTGTAGTGCTTGCACAACTGTGTGGCCCAAGGTCTATAGAACACAGCCCTATATGTTGAAAGATGTGGGAAGGATTTACCTTTTGACTACATTATATCCCACATTTTGCCATTATGCCTTCCACTGCTCTAACATACTGTTGCATGTGGGGTCTTACACTTACAGGTAAAGCAGCTGTTAGCGTCCTACCCTAGTGGGATCCCAACTACTGCGTTCAACACAGCGTTTGGCCGTAGGTTTGGTAGCCAGATCAACTACACTAAGCTGGGATACAAGTCCATGGGAGAGCTACTCAGGGCACTGCGTGATATCATCCTGTATGTACATCCTTGTACAAAATTTGCTCTCCCACACGTGTAGAATAGAGTTGTGGTTGTTTTGTAAAGCTTACTGTTACAAAAAGGGATAGGTTTGCACATGGTACCGTTATTATCTCTATTTAATATGGCGTTTTTGTTTTCAGTGTGTTTGTGTTTCTGTAGTTGTTTCCACATCTTAGGCAGATCGGGGACACTGACAGGAAGTTAGGCCAAAGGTCCCAGATATGTAAATTGTGATTGACGTATGCTGGAACAGCCAGAAAAATTATTCCTGATACCTGTAGGATTTTTCCAAAATGCTAAATGAGGATGTTTGAAAAAATATGGAGCTGGAATAATCCTGAAAAAAATTGTATTACAGAATTCAGCCACAGGCTGGCAACAGTTTTCGCATCTATGGCAGAGAAAGTCCTACAAGTAGTCCTATGACCACAGGTAAGGATATCTTTGAGCTTGTATGATGATTTATAATATATGCTCTGTCAGAACAGAATATTTTAGATGCTGTGGGGCACACCCTGCTTATTGGTGTATATATAACATACTGGTAGTACTTTTGTTTGTTGCTATTGAAATGTCCTCCCAACATGAACTTTTGTTTCCTAACTAATTGACAACAAAGTTGCCAGAAGTAAATTGTTGAAAATACTAATAAAATATATGGGTAATACATAATGTATGTCAAATTTAGCACGTCGGCAGAACGTACTGCGCCTGCGCAAAACCCGTAATGTATTGTGCATAGCACTTCGGCAGAACGTCTCATGTAAGGTCGAATTCACGTATATAAGGGTGACATCCCGTCTGTAGTTTTCAAATGTTGTGTAGAAAAAGATATGGTCTGCAACAGGCAAAATTCTGATGCAACGTTGACCAAAAATCCAGCGAAAATCCAGGTTTTGCGCAGGCGCAGTACGTTCTGCCGACGTGCTGTCAAATTTGTGCTTGTGCAGTTCAAGCCGTGTGTAACTGACTCATGATGTGGTTTCCTATCCCAGCTCTGCGTGCAACTAAGCCTCGCCAAGGACCCATACTTGTGGAAAGATCGAAAAGTCCGAAACAAACAGAGTATTTGCTGCTGCAGCCACCCAGGAGCCCAGAACGGCCCATACCCATTTCCAAACCAGATCAGCCCAAACCCACTGCCAAACCAGATGAGCCCAAACCCACTCCCAAACCAGATGAGCCCAAACCCACTCCCAAACCAGAACCTGCCTCATGTGGGGTCATCGACCCTGGACTCAAGGAAGAAATCACACAGGTATATTTTTTACAGTAGTAGTCTTCTTCTGATGTAGGCAAAATTTTGTTTTGTTTCTTCTGATACAGTTTTAACTTGTAGCATTGTGACATGTAGTTTTGCTGATTTTGAATGAAAATTTAATTCTCTATTGTGATTGCTGTGGAATGAAAATGGTATTGAACATTTCAACAGTTTATATATTGTTGAAAAGCTGTGATCATAGAGATATTGTAACGCTTGTTGAATTTTGTCAACAGGTTCTAGCAGAGAGGCCAAATGGAATGTGGGCAAAGAGACTGCCATTTGAGTACAAGGTACCAACATATTTAAATCTAACAATACTTAATGATGTGTTCTCTAAACCTATTCCATGGTTACCTCTATCTACAGTCAGTACTGATTGTAAGGAATCCATTCAAATAAGATAATCATAAGGATAAGAGTTAAAAATTGGAAGAATCAGCGAGAAATTCACAATAATGAATAAAACAGAAAATTCACAAGAACTCTGAATATTTCCTAGAGGTATGAGATCTTTGATTTCTTCTTTCAATTGTATTTTTCTCGTTCAGAAAAAACTTGGGAAAGAGCTTCCGCTGCAGGAGAATGGGTTCTACAGCGTAATAGAGATGATCTCAGCTCTGACTGACGTAGCTGTCATCACACGGCCCAACCCTAGTGGAGACTGGTGGCTGTGTGAACTAAAGGCCTACAGGCAGAAGGAAGGTAATGTGGTCAAGCCAGACTTTTAGCTAGGATTTTTTTGTTGGGTGTCCATTTTTTTCTTGTATGCTAAAAAAATTGCACAGCGAAGCCACACGGCGAGCAACGCAGGTGCAAGCTTTTTAGGGGGGCTTTGTTGACATTCGTAATGCTCTCAAACACTACTTCCTACATTTTGAGGTGGAAATGTTGAGGAATAGTTTTTTCCTTCGTTACTTCATTTTTGTATGTATAGTAAGGCTGAAGGGAGGCATGAGGGCATGGCAGAGGTTAGGAGTGGAAAAAAATAGGGTGTCTTTAGGGTGTCCTACCAAAAAGTAGGGAGTCCAATTTCTTATTATTTTCAATACAGGGAGTCCAAAAGACACCTGGACACCCCCCTAGCTAAAAGCTTGGGTCAAGCAGATCATTGATATTGCTGATTTAGTAATGTGTGATCTAACATTCTAGAGGTGAGGCACGGTTCGGAAGTAAGGAAGTTTAGAGAGTCGTAAAGGCAATAAAAAAAGGGGAAAAGTTATCGACTGTCTGGTATGATTCCACAAAAATCTTTCAGTTACACTTCAAAAATATCAAATGTACCAATACTGTGCCTAGATAGAATTACACTTAAGTATGTACTTATTTTGTGACTAAAAACTTGCAATTCAGCAAGACAAAATCACAGTATGGGCATTGAAATCAGTGAGTGAGTTCTTTGATTTGAAATCTTCTAATGACAGAAGGTTCTTGGCATGAGATACCAAAAGTCCAAATAAACGTAGTTTCTGTCATCATTGAAGACCACAGGTACGAATAGTTCATGTACAGGTGCCTGATCTTACATTTAGGTACACAACCCTAGTCCTCTGTATGTAGCTAATTCAATCCGACCTAGACCTGTAGATGAGTCAGAGGGTAGAATAGTAAAAATGGTAAATTTTTAGACTTGTATGTAATATTCTCCTGTTGTCCATACTTGCTGACAGAGGAGAAGGTGAGTGCACCAGCTGCCAGCCCCCCCTCCCTGGAGCTGCTGATTGTACAAGTCTTACACACTCATCCTGAGGGCATCAAGAGTAAACAGTTCCCAGAGGTCTTCAAGGTAGGGCTCCAGCATTGTGTTAATCTTCTGTTATTTCAAGAGGTCAAATTGTCATCTTTGAGAAACAATTTACCTGTCTTTAGCAGGGCTCAAATTACATTATTTCGTAAAGTTGCACAGGTGCACATGAGAAAAAAAATACTGTACAAAAAGCTTACTTGCACTGGTGCAGACTGGTAAAAAATTAGGTGCACAGCACCAGATTTACGTGCACCAACTTGCTCATGAAGGGGTAATTCGAGCTCTGTTTAGTGTAAAAATGGTGTCCACCTAGTGTTCTATTTTCCCTTCAGGTACAGGTACAGTACATTTACACCAGATGTTCAGGTCTGGACCTGTACGTAAATAGAGAATACAACACGGTGTATTCCGTATTGCCCGAGGTATCGATCCGACTCGGGAGGGCCGAGACCGAGGGTGATGCGGAATACACCGTGTTATATTCTATTTATATCATACCCACCTTAGAAAACACGTCTTTCAAGGCGAAATGAGCGAAAATTTGGTGTCCCTAAACAAAAAAACTGCAACAACATCCATTCCAACGTCTGAATCCTGTATTCGAATTTTCGAAAGCGGCGCACACGGTTGGGGCGAAACGCGTTCGAATCGTTCTATGGAAGCCCGGTTTATACACCCGGTCGTACAGGAGAATACAACACTGCCAGGAGCACTGTATCGCCGCCCGGGTATGATATAAATATGTTTACAGGACTGGTACATGTATTAGGTACACAGCCCTAATCTCTGGAGATCATAGACATTTAACTATGAGGACTTTTTGCCCCATGTCTCCACAGACTCTGACAGGACGTACTCTTCCAGTGGAAGAACGTGGCTACAAAAGTACAGAGACTCTGCTGCTCAACATGCCAGACTATGTCAGGATGGTGTATAAGGGAGCAGGTTAGAGCTTTTCTCATACATACATGAAGACATTTTTCTACTTATGAACTGATCTGTGTGTTATGGAATGAGACTTTCGTAGGACAATGCATGAATGAGGATCAACTTTTCGTTTACTTTAGCAGGGATTTACTTTTGCTGTAGAGGTGGAAAGGAGATCAATTCAATACTGCGGAAAAAAATGTTCATGGTGTCATGATTTTGCTGTAGATATGCACCACAAAAATAAAACAACCGCAAACGTTTTCAAGATGTACAGTATTTCACACCATTCTAAAGGAAAACTTACAGATATTGTTGCCAAAATACCTTAAAAGCTGCTCTAGACCTTTCTACATTTTTTTTGTATTGTAAAATCAAAGATATAAGAATGTGTGGTTTTCCCATGTACACAGGCACTGTGATGTTGTATGCCAGAGAAGATGCACTGAACAAACTACAACAACAACAGACACCAGCAGTAAAGGAAGAGCAGCCAAGGAGTCGGGTAAGACCAACAAAATCCAATCTTAATTGGTTTTTAATCAGATTACATGATATGAAAATACGTGTAAAGTGGCTTTCCCAAGGGCACAACATTTGGGTTTGCTAGGGATTTAAACCCAGCACCTTTAGATTCTAAGTCAATAATAATCTTAAGCACCTGGCCACCTTGTAGGGTGAGCTGTTCAATGTAATGCAAAATCCAATGCTTCTGTGTTGTTACTTTTGCAGAAAGAACACGTGACTCAGGAAGCAGTGGATCAAAAGTTGCAGAAAGTTTATGACGTCCCCATCCCTTATACAAATTCTCCTGCCTTTTTTGCCTGTTTTCGAATGAAAGCTCATCTGTGTTGGTAGAATCCATAGTTGTAAACTTTAGTGATCTCATCGACCTTCCAGCCACTTTTGATTCACTCCTGATGTCATCACGCTACTGGATTCCGGAAAGTCGGCGCAGTGAATCAGTCATCTGACGAAGGTCAACGAGATCAAGTGAAAATTTATAATGAGTGTTTCTGTTGTATTGGAACAAAGTTTAAACTTTACAATTTTTTCCTGTTTGCCTGTAGGTTAAGAGGGATGACCATGAGGGCATCCCCATTGACGCAGTAGGGAGCGGAGTGTTCTACCCACAGTTACCCCTCCCCGAGGCAACAGCAGAAGGACCGCTGTACATCGAGGTCTACATCTGTAATGTGGTGGACCCGGGAAACTTCCACGTGCAGTTCCGTGGCCAACAGACAGCTGACGCACTGGAGCAGTTGATGGATAAACTGGAGTAGGTGTCAGAAGTTACTGATAGTGCATTGATGTTGTTACCTCCATGTGTGGAGGTCTTGTTCTCGGTGTCTTCGTTTGCTTGTGTGCCTGTAGTTATTTCAATACAGTTAGTAGAGTCAAAGTAAGTTAAGGGGAGACATTATATTGTCATCTTACTGAGAATGATCTGAACTGAACTGAAGGGGGAAATGGTAACTGCAGACTGACATGAAGGTTATATTGGAGGTCAAAATGGTCTCCCGGCAGGCTGACAATTCATTGAGCTGAACTGGTTCAAGATTTCTTGCACTTAAACTAACTTTTTTTCCCTTCCTTTCTCCAGAAAAGTTTATTGCAGCAATGAGGGAAAGAATTACAAGATGAGGCCAGACTTGATCGCCATCGGCCAGGCCTGCGTCGCCATGTTTCCTGAAGACGAGAACTGGCACAGAGCCATGATCACAGATATACCCAGTCTGGACTTTGTCACGGTATGCAGTGTATGAAATACTTTTTTGAGCCAGGTTGCCCAGTGGCAACCTAGGATGAAAGCTAAGTTGCCCATCAAAATTACAGGTTGCCCCAAATTTAAAGTCTTCTACATTATGGTTAACTTTGTTAGAATGCAATCATGTTAATTTATACATTTCTGACACAGAGTTATTTCCCCTTACCTGAAGTGATGAGCTGTTCCATGGGAACTTCTCAATGAACAGTTCCCAATGGAAGAAAGGGGCATCCTTACCACAAAATTTAAGTAGTGCACTGGGCTACCTGGGAGTAGAAATAGGTTGCACCAAGCAAAATATTGTTGCACGGTGCAACTGGGCAACCTAGTATTTCGCACGCTGGTATGGGAACACATTTTCAGAATTTATTTGTGCTACAAGAAGTAAATTTTATGGATGACACTCTCTGCAGATTCCAAATCTAATGCAAGAGCACGAAAAAAATAAGATGGGTAAAAAAAACAAGATGCCATAAAGATTGTAACAGGAATTGAAGCGACAAAACCTGATATCACAGCCACCAAGTCTTTTATTCCTGTATTCAAGAAGCGCAGAAAGTGATGCTAGTGTGGTAGCCCAGTATTACCAACTATACTCAAGGCTACCACACAGCATATTTTCCCATTTTCTATATTTTCATGTCATGGTGACCATAGCTGGAGGCCTCCTTGTTGTTAGATCAATGCCTCATATTTAGATTGCAGACACGTTCAGCATTGATAAAGATAGTAGTCCCTGTACCTGAACTTTATTTATGATGTTGTATGTTTAAGAGAAACTGACAGGAAACATGTCCCTTGCAGGTGTCGTATGTTGACTATGGGACGATCGCCAGTGTGCCCAAGAGCGCCCTCCGCATGTTGAAGTAAGTACTGCATTCAGTTCTTAGTTATAATCATAATGTACATGTAGCAAAACATTGTGTTGTTCTTTGGCAGGCTTTTACACAATACAGGTTTGTAAGTGATTGTTCGCAGCTGCTTCCCAACAAGAAATGTGGACTTCAGACTGGAAACTCTCAATAATTTATTTCCACCATGACAACTACACAAGCTAACCCTGAGTTCAAAGGACGTACACCTCACCTTCGAACATATTATTGCTAACCTTACTTGTAAGGCCAATGGCATTTCAAACTAGTTGCTAGTATCATTTCTATCTTAATACTGGCTGGTATAACACAACACTTCTTCTCACATCTACACTACAGCCTGAGAAAAAAAATTTGCTTTTAACTATTAAGTGTAGATATACATGTGTATTCAAAACTTACACTAGTGTTCTAGTTAAACTTAAAGATACCCGTTAAAAAAAATTGAGAGACCATGTAGTGTGACTTAAGTTACAGTCAGTATCTCTACACCCAGGCAAGTCAAAGACTGGTAAGTTTACGAAAAAACAAACCCAGCTTTTCTTGATCATAATCAGTAACAGAGAGATGTCTTGTTATCTAAGTTATGTATTACTAACATCAGTTACAACATCTCAGTGTACGAAATACTTTTTTGAGCCAGGTTGCCAGGTGGCAACCTAGGATGAAAGCTAGGTTGCCCATCAAAATTCCAGGTTGCCCTGAATTTAAACTCTTCTACGTCATGATTAACTTTGTTAGAATGCAATGTGCATTTATACATTTCTGACACAGAGTTGTTTCCCCTTACCTGAAGTGATGAAGTCTTCCATGGGAATTTCTCAATAAACAGTTCCCAATGGAAGAAAGGGGTATCCTTACCACAAAATTTAGGTAGTGCACTGAGCTACCTGGGTGTAAAAATAGGTTGCACCAAGGAAAATATGGTTGCACGGTGCAACCGGGCAACCTAGTAGTATTTCGCACGCTGTATCTTCACTTCACTTCTCGTCCTTGAAGATGTCAGTGTTTGGGTATTGCTCCTTGTTTTGGTGTACGTGGTTCAACATGTGCTCAGTCTGTTTGGCCAGGTGAGGTTCCATTGTGTCGTACACGTCAGTCAGGAGGTCGGACAGGGGTGGTTTCTTCCTCACCTCCCCCTCACGGAAAGCCTCCATCACCTTTAACAGTCAAGACAAAACGTCAAAGATCTCATACCTTCCTGTTATATTGTGTGGCTCAAGGGCTAAGCAAACAGATGGGAATAGCCTGGTTACCATTCTCCACAGGCCTGCTAAAGGGTCTTTTACTCATCCCAGCCCTACTAAGCATAGGCCTCTTTGGACATGCTAGATCTTTCCAGCTGGCCTTTCTAATTACAGTATTGCCATCCTGTAGCCAAACTAATTGAAACCAACCAGTAAAAACCCCTGCATGTATGCGTTAATGGACCTGGGCAGTACTCTGAGCACTGTAGAGATCCATGTACTGGTGAGCCCACAGTGGTCTTGCTACCAGGCTAGTGAGGGAAAGCACGTCAGCAGAACGTACTGTGCCTGCGCAAAACCCTGATTTTTCACGTTTTTCGCAGGATGTTTGGTCAACGTTGCATCAAAATTTTGCCTGTTGCAGACGATATCTTTTCCTATACAACATCTGAAAACTACAGACAGGCTGTCAACCTTATATGTTCTAATACAATCTTATATGAGACATTCTGTGAAAATGCTTTGCACAATACATTACGGGTTTCGCGCAGGTGCAGTACATTCTGCCAACGTGCTGTGAGGGAAGGACCTGTCCTGACCTGTTGTTTAGCCTCCTCCCTGTAGTCAGTCTCCTGCTGCATGTCCCACCACCCCTGGTTCACGAGGTAACGCTGTAGTCTGGTGATGGGACTGTTACCACGGTAATGGTTTACCTCATCACGGGTCCTGTACGCCGAACTGTCATCACTCGTACTGTGGTCACCAATCCTAGGGAAAGAGACATGTATGTAGAGTTGTAGGGACTGCATAATCATTTTATCAAGGAATCTTTGTATTGACAACTGTTGGTACAGAAAACAGGAAAAAACGATAAGCTGCTGAATTATGACATGTACTATAAAGATGTTGGATTGAATTGACCTATTTTAACAATTTGTTACAAATTAGATGTGTCACAGAGCAGCATGTATGACAGTGTAGTAACCAAAACATTTATAGAATGACTGTGTAAGCAAACCAATTTCATGTAGATTGTTCACAACAGTCATTAGCAATGCAGGATTGAGCTTGAAAAATGCACTCTAAGCGCTGTCTTGTCCATGTATATTTTCTATTTCAGAAAGACACAGTTAGTGTTCGTGTAAACTTGCCTGTATGTCATGGCTTCTATCAGTACAGGCCTGTTTTCAGTCACACACATCTCCCGAGCTGCCTTCGTCACGTTGTACACAGCAAACGTGTCGTTCCCATCCACACGGATGGTGGCCATGCCATAGCCACTCCCTCGGGAGGCTTGGTGAAAACATATCAACAGATAAAGCACTGTCACTTAACCAGACAGATTTTAAACACTGATTTGTCTTAATTACTGCTATAACAATGATTGGGCTTATAGGATCCAGATATACTGGTAAATTATGGATGCCCCACTCCCTCAAGCACCTGTCCAAAAATGTGTATTGTATCACTCCAACTAGAGATGTAGGTTTATCTAGTTTTTCACACTTCAGTTACACTTCCCATAGTTACTTGTACATTCTTTTAGGCTTTTCTAGATAAGACATTGCTAGGAGTACATTCTGTATATACATACATGCATATGGAGAGAGTACCAGTAACAGTTAGCAGATACAACATGTATGTTTCATACAATCTCACCTATTCCATCACCCCTGTACTGTTCTGAAGTTGGTGTGGAGATGGCATAGCCGTTGTTTCGACTGGAAGGATACAAAGATACAGTCAATGTACAATTCTATAGAGCTATAATATAGAATAGTAAAAAGTGAAGCTGCAACTATTGGACAGATTATTCTGAATTGGGATATTGAGGGGTTACCAAACAGTCTTGTCAGTTAGGACAATTTTGTATACGTATAATTTTGCCAACTTTACCAGAAGAAGATCACAGGACAGTCCAGAGTAGCAGCAAAGTTGAAAGCAGCATGTGCGTCTCCCTCACTAGCAGCTCCGTCTCCAAAGTAACACACCACACACAGGCCTGCTCCTGCTCTCTTCAGGGCATAGGCAGCTCCAGCAGCTAAGGAGGGGATAAAAACATTGGATCATTTTAATTGTGATTCTTCAGACAATTTATCCAGTTACTCGATTTATTTTGTACTACGTAATGCTCAACCTGTATGTACATAATGTTCAACCTTCATTCAATTTGAAATTTAATTGTATTTCAAAGAAGAAAGGGACTTGTAAAAGGATTAGAAAGCTAGATTTTTTTTTCCATTTTGCAGAATACTGTAAAATGGAAAATTTTGACACAGGTACAGTATTTGGTTTGCAAAAACCGAACTCGTGACAATTTTTCTAAATCACCAAAAGATAAATTTACTCATGCCGAGCTAAAGCATTTTACAATAGACCTAGACTTTGGGAAATATGCATTGTACGTGTATGCTATTTTACCATGTGGCATCTGTGTGGCCAGGGGGGAGGAGTAGGTAGCAAAGTTGTGCTCTTTGGACCCAAAGTTGACAGGGAAAGCTCTCCCTTTGTTGTAGTCCAGGTCGTTACTGAAGCACTGGTTCATGAAGTCATCCAGGGTGTAGCCTCGCCAAAGGAAAACACCTGCAAGAGACCATGACATAGATGAAACATCTGTAGGAGACCATGGTATAGGCTGAATTAAGTCTGCAAGAATCTTACTTTGCAAAAATCTTACTACACAGTACACGTGTTTATCAAACTTACCGGGTACACCATGTATTGTTACCTCTACGGAACATTTTTTTTCTCCATATCAGTGAAGCACGCAGGCACTGCCATGTTGGTGTTCTTCTTATTTTTATTCCAATTCATTGTAGCTCATGCATACACTGTTTACACAGCAAGTTTTTTAAAAGTATTCTTTTGTTTACTTCTTTGAGCTGTAGATGTTCAATCATGGCTACTACTGGTACCAGTAGTATTTGAGAGGCTTAGAAGATAAATGTTCGAAAACACTTGAGTTATGATTCACAGAAATGCAAATAGGGACACCAACATGGCAGGTGTTTCTCCTACCTGCTTCTCGGTACTGTCCAAAGGCCATGTCCCGGGGGTCCAGGGCAGCAGCACTCCCTATGTGGGTGCCTTCTTCCCCGTAGTTGGTCATGTAGAAGGAGATCCTCCCCTGCCTCTGGGCGTTGTACAGGATTCCGTCCATGGTACTCAGCATCACCATCTTCCTGTACATCTCCAGCACTGTGTCTTTGGACAGCTGCAGCAAGCAAGGAGGACATTTTTATGGTCACAATGATATTACATGTACATGTACTAGTAAGAAATGCATTCCTAATGGACATGTTATCTTTTTTAAGTGGACATCACAAAGCTGGAACCAAATAGTCTGCAAGCTCGAGAGGACATTTTCAGTATATGGCTGGTGCACTGCACGATTTATAGGGATGTGTCATTGTTTGCAGGTTGCTTAGCTGCATTCAATGTGACCAGGTAGACCTTGTGACACCGACTTTACCGTTACTGCAGTTATATCTTAGTCTATAAGTATGATTCTTTGTTTCTGATTTGTGTATTGTGGTGCAATGGGTCGACAGATGAAGATGATGTTTATTTACCTGTGGGTCCTGACTAGGGTCCAGTATCCTGCCCTCCTCGTTCATAACTCTATAGACAGGGATACCCGGGGACTCCTCCGGCAGGTGGAAGTCCATACTCAGGGTGAACTGTGCTTTGGTGGAGCCTGGGAACTGTGGACGCTCCTCCTCCAGGTCCAGGCCTTGTGTGCTGGCATACTGGCACTGCGGAATGTGACAGTAACATGAAATCAAAGATCTGATGCATTTTCCACTACCCTGGCAACCAAACTCGTGAGGCCACACACGGAGAGCTACGCATGTGCAAAACGGACCTTGGGGGCCATCGGATTTAGGGGGCCTTTTGATCTGACTTTGTGGTTCCTGTCAGTGTCCCTGATGTGCCTAGCATGGAAACACAAGCAAACATACAGACACATCGAAAACAAAATTATCTACAGTGTGGGACTGGGAGACTGAGATTTGGTAGGAGTGTTTTGATACATGTTTCTCCCTGGTTGGAAAGCTCCTTTGCACCAATCCAGTGGCTTCTTTGAGGCTAGCAATGATTGAATTACTAAAGGCAGATTATAGTATCCTAGCAAGGGGTAATGAAAGATTGCAACCACTTCAGCTGTAGGCATCCTTCATTATCCTGGTCATTGACCTGGCATTTGCATATGAAAGGTTAATTGAGCTCTGGTAGGCACAATTGCGTTTTGATTGTCTTGAAAGTCCAGGAGGCTCCAAGATATGTGGAAGTTCCTACTCAAAATAAAGACAGTCATGTGAATATGAAATATGTACATATTGTTTATGTGGAGTCTGAACTGCAGGAACTTGTGATGTTTACCATAAATTTTGACAGGTACAAGTGTAACCCAATTCCCAGAGAGTGGAAGTACTGGTGTACTGTGCCGTACCCTGGTTTTCAAAGACATTTGACATAGATTTTACTAATCATTTTCATTCAGCGGTTAAACAAAACATGCACTATCTATTGACGTTAGTTTCCCACATCTTTAGTTTCATCTCACCACATATTTCTGGGTAGATGACCAAAGTAAACAGAACTGTAAAGCATCTGTTTAGGGACAGCATATATCAACAGTAGAAAATCCGTCATTTTGCTGAGATAAGTGCACAACCTACCCTCTGGTATCTTGAAAGAAGTCCAGTGCGGGTTAAAGAAGGGGATTTAGGCCTGATTTTATTGCACACATGCCTCAACCCTTGGAGGAGTGATACAGAGCCTCTGGCCACAGCCATGCTGGCAACCCATTCATTACCTGACCTCTGACCTTTTGTGCAGGTGTCATGTTACAGGGTGCATCCAGGAGTCAGTGGGCCAAACCATTGTCACAGTCTGTGGGGGAGGGGCATTTTGTCCACATCTCAAAATGAAATATAACATATAATATATAACAGTGTTGGTTCTTTTTCTTTTCTGTATCCAGTTGGCATTGTGATATTATGCTTAATAAGTCATTTCTGCTACCATGCTAGGTGACTTGGATAAGAAACACAAGCAAACACACGAACAGACACACTGACAACAAAAAATCCGTACATGGAGTTAATAACATGTTACACTAATGTGTTCCCCAGGGCAGAGTTCTTGCACCTTCCCATCCAGGCTGTCAATGCCAGACTGGCCAACATCACCCCAAACTCACTGGTTAGTCAACATCACACAATGAAAGAACAATTTTATCTCCTTTTGTCATCCTCATCAGAGGTGAAGCATGATGCTTTTTAAAGTACAATGTAGCTAATAGTGCAATGCAGCTTTGCTATGGCTTGCATATTTAGGGTGACTAATTAGAACAATTTTACTTTGACAAAATTTTTTGAAAGTAATCTTGAAATAGATATGGTCACATGCTTTTGTTTCAATATTGTACCAGGAGTTTGTCTTGATTTATTTTCTACTTTCAGTGACTTTTGATGATGTTGTTTGGTATACATTTTGTACTTTTTTTTCCAGGACAACCATTGGTCCAGTGCTGCTCGTGACAGGTTGTTAAGTCTGACCAGGGACAAACCATTAGTGGCACTGGTTACCCACATCAAGGTACATGCTTTTTTTTTATCTCAATTTGTGACAACTTAATGTAGAGATGAAGAGATGAGATAAACTGGTTTATCTTACATTACATTACATTACATTACATTACATTACATTACATTACATTACATTACATTACATTACATTACATTACATTACATTACATTACATTACACACTTTAAGTACAGCATCATAACCCTAGGGCTAAATTGCTGTGTACTAGGTACATCAGCTTTATCCCGTGTTGTTTTGCTGAGATCAGGGAGATATTGGGGGTGTTCTGATATTATATAGATTATTGATTTGAGTTTGATGTTATCCATAAGGTTTAGGTTCGTTTAATCTAAATATACCTGTATGTTGAGAGGCTGTGTTATGTTTACTGCAGGACCGTGTGCTGTCCCTATGTCCGTGTGACACCACCACTGAACAGGACATCCATATCAACGACACACTAGTCAGCGAGGGACATGCCATCCTGTCTCCTGATCTATGGTCCCTTTCAGCGGAGGTAAGTCAGTGTAAGAGTGTGTGTGTGTGTGTGTGCGTGCGTATGTAGGGGGAATTTTCATAAACTGGTTCAACTTCTCTTATACCCAATCTGTTGGTGTACTTCTAACTTCATCTGTCTACTTTGCTATGTAGATCAAATGGGAAACATGCTGCATACAACTTGGTAATAAAATTGTTGCTGTGCATTTTCTGCTTATTTTTTGTACTCACAATGTCCAAGCTTACCTTCCTAGTGTTATTGTCTATTACAACTGCATTGTTCAAAGTAGATAATGATCAATGAGCAACATCTTAACAAGGTTTGTTGATGAAGGAATTACCACATTATCGTTAGATTGAAAAGAAGTGTCTTTATCATTAAGTTTATTTCTTTTTTATCATCTTTGAACAAATATTTTTCTTACAGGCTCCTAACACCAAGTTGACTTCAGCTGTAGCATACAGCCATCATATTAAAAAGGAGTTTGACAAAATATTAAACCATACACACAACAAACTTTATTGCTCTGGGGAGCTTTCGAGATGTAACACTGTCTCTTCATCAGCCCAGTGAAGTTTCTTTATAATTAAGTTTATTTCTTTTTTTATTATCTCTAAACAAATATTGTTGTTACACTTACAGGCACCTAACGCTGACTTGACTTCAGCTGGAGCATCACCGCCTGTCAATCAAGACTCCATCACACCTCCGTCCACCAATCAGCAGCCAGGAGGAGTGTCCCAGCTTCAGGACCTGCAGGATGTGGTGATGCCTGGGATGATCGGCTCCATCTACCCCAGCCTCTTCCCCACCTTCCCTGGGCTGTCTCAGGGACCTCTCAGCCAGTCTGGTAGGCATGGTGGCTCAGCACGTCGGCAGAACGTACTGCGCCTGCGCAGAACCCTGATTTTTCACGTTTTTCGTTGGATGTTTGGTCAACGTTGCATCAAAATTTTGCCTGTTGCAGACGATATCTTTTCCTATACAACATCTGAAAACTACAGACAGGCTGTCAACCTTATATGCTCTAATACAACCTTATATGAGGCGTTCTGCCAAAGTGCTATGCACAATACATCACGGGTTTCGCGCAGGTGCAGTACGTTCTGCCGACGTGCTTGATGGCAGTAACAAAACTTGTTGCACTTTAATGCATTGTGCATGTTAATAATAGCTAAGGCAGTATTGTCTGCATGTCTGTGTATATGGATGGAAAGGTTTCACGGTTGAAGGATTGTAGTGATGTTTCTATTGGTAAAAAAAGAAAAAAAGGTAAAGGTCCCTTTTTGAGGCTGTTGGCGCAGTGGGTTGTTAATCCACCATGTTTTAGTTGTGGTATTGGAGGCAGAGGCCATCCTTCTCCTCCCACCACCTTTTACCTCCCCAACCAAAGTCAGGTACCATTTTACATTTGTACACAACATCTGGGCCAGTGCAGCCAGGAATCGAACCCATAACCTCTCGATCCTGTGTCCTAACTACGGTAAATCCTGTGTCATAACTACAGTAGTACTCTGCCCTAGACGCCACTGATGTTTCTATTGCCAACCACTAAACCAGTTCCTTCCCGTGTTGTCCAGCTCACCTGGACATGTCGTGCCTGTCTGACCGTCGGGAGGCGGCAGGTGAGGAGAACCCACCTGGTCCTGGTCAGGAGAACAGCGGACAGGTAGAGGAGGAGTTTATGCAGCAGGTGTGTGAGGAACTCAGCCTGGAGGAGCAGCAGGAACCACCTAAACCCAGACAGGTTAAACTGTAAGTACAGCACCCAAACCCAGACAGGTTAAACAGTAAGTACAGCACCCAAACCCAGACAGGTTAAACAGTAAGTACAGCACCCAAACCCAGACAGGTTAAACAGTAAGTACAGCACCCAAACCCAGACAGGTTAAACAGTAAGTACAGCACCCAAACCCAGACAGGTTAAACAGTAAGTACAGCACCCAAACCCAGACAGGTTAAACAGTAAGTACAGCACCCAAACCCAGACAGGTTAAACTGTAAGTACAGCACCCAAACCCAGACAGGTTAAACTGTAAGTACAGCACCCAAACCCAGACAAGTTAAACAGTAAGTATAGCACCCAAACCCAGACAGGTTAAACAGTAAGTACAACACCCAAGCCCAGACAGGTCAAACAGTAAGTACAGCACCCAAACCCAGACAGGTTAAACAGTAAGTACAGCACCCAGACCCAGACAGGTCAAACAGTAAGTACAGCATCCAAACCCAGACAGGTTAAACAGTAAGTACAGCACCCAAGCCCAGACAGGTTAAATAGTAAGTACAGCACAGAGACGGAAATTGTAGAAAAATTTGCTTTTACCTCTGTGTGGGGAGGTTTAGTTTTAAGTAGAGCACAGATGGAACAGTACATTGAGGAAGAAAGAGGGGTAGGCAATGGAAGAGATGGGAGGATGACAGAGAATGGACCAGCATGACACTAAGTGAAATGTTAAGAGGAACAGAATACTGACAAGGCTGGAGAAAACTGGTTGGCAGATCATCTGTGGTGCCCCAATGGTTGAACAATTAGACTAAGGGATAGATGGAGAAGAGACAGCACAGAGAAGGAAATTGTAGAAAGATTTTTACCTGCACATGTATTTCGGGATTTTTACCTGTGTTTCAGGAGGTTTTGTTTTCTATTTTTTGTTTGTTTTAGGGCAATATAAAAGAGAAATATTGTTAACTTTTCGGAGTGCAATTTTTACATGATTGTGCATATTTGTACCTTCAGGGTCCAGCTGACAGAAGAGCACCATGTCAGCATCATTAAGTACCAGGACAAGCCTTACGTCATCAGTGGAGAAATATCTGACTTCTTCTGGGACTCTGACCTGCTACGGTCCATGGTAAGGTGCCAGTCATGTCAATTTTGTTGTTGAAGGAGGGTCTGCATGCCTTTTTCTTTGAGGCATAGAAAACTATTTTAATACAACAAGTTTATTGCAAGTTCTTGTCCGAAGGCTAATCGCAAGTTACAATCAATCATGGATAAAAGAACAGTGAAATAGAGTTTAAAAAAACAAATATAAAAGCGTTTAAACTACAAAGTAGGAGATAAATATCTAGAGCTATGTCTGAAGGGCTTGACTTCTCTTTTGTAAACCATGGAAGACGTAATGCCCCACCTTTTCTAAAATTTGTGGGTTTTGGGAAGTTAAAAGAAGAATAGTTCTGTCCTTGTCTGCAAACTTTGAGAAATTGGGATAAATTTTAGTGGTTTGGATAGATAACTCATTCCGTGCGTTGTCGTAAAATGAACAGTTAGCGATAAAGTGTACTTAATTTACCATTAATCGCAGCCAGTCTGCGATTAAGTGTATTTAATTCACCATTAATCGTAGCCAGTCTGCTCCAATTCAACATTAAGTGTCCATTGTAAAACTGTGTCTTGTGTCTGTCATGTACCTTATACTTGATTATATGAATCTTTGTTCCCAGTTGCGCCAAAAGAAGTTGGTCATGCCTAAGGAGGTTGTGACGAGCGATCTGTGTCCAGAGCTGTTTAAAGAGTTGCAAAGGTAGCGATTTTACTTGCTTGAACTTTGTTGCTAGGAAATGTAAGTTTGTCCACCAATGGCAATGGAATGAAAAGGCCTTTGTTGTAGGTTATGCCTTTGTTTCTCCAATTGTTTCCTGAATCCAAGACAAATTTGAACAGTTTAACTCACAGCTAATATTTTAAACTCATGCCATGGAGAGGGATTTTCAAAAGTATCTGTATGTGGTATGTTATCTAGAATCAATACATGAAGCCAGAAAGGACACCCTTTTCAATGCAAATCATTTGTAAGTCATTGCTAATTAAGTTAATGAAGTGGACTTTCCATTGTGTGAATCCACATGGGTAATGATGCTTGAAAACAGTCATTTCCTTTGGAGGTAGGCCAGTAGAATACATGAATGGTTTTCATTGTCTACAGTTCAGATTTTGTTTGGTCCCTGATTTCTTTTTTTTCCATGCTATTTCAGCTTCCTTGCATAACTTTACCTTTACCAAAGTCTTCAGATTTGCACTATTTTCTCTCCCCCCTCATTTTGCTGTATCCTTACTGATTTTGATTCATCCACTGGTGTAAAATGATACTCCCCTGTAGGTGTTCCACAGTAGCATGGTTGAACAGGGCACATGTGGCCTGTCACTGAACCTCCTCCAGCCAAGACAAATGTGATTTTAAACATCTGTGGAATAGGTCAGGGCAACACCTATCACAGGCACTGGTCAACCAAAGGACAGGACCTTGTGCTGTATGAATAGGAAACATGTGGGAAACAGCTGAAACTACAGCAGAAAAGCAGCATATGTTTGGAAAATGCCCTCAAACTTTCAAAAGATATTAATTTTGTGACTAAAAGAATGTGACTGGTAGGATATACATGATTCCCTACAGAATATAGTGGAACTTGATCCGAATAATCTCCCATGAAATTACCATGATCGTTGGCTTGTCTGCACAGTCCAGACAACCATGGTTGGTTTACATGCTCACCCAGTTACACCATTAAAGGAGGTTAAATAGAACAAAAGGCATTTTACCTCTGGCATACAAAGCTGAAGGGAAAGCTAGCCAGCAATACTAACAGGGCACAAAGGTTGGAAAGAAACCTGCTTCATATTAGAGACACATTTTACCACTGCTCTTTGAGGTTTTAAGATAAAAAGACAAAATGGAAGATTAACCTGATTTACATTATAGCAGTCTTACAAAATGGGCCAAAAATAGACAATGGAAAACTGGAGAAGACGGCAGCTCACAAGACAACTGTTGGGGTATTTCCTTATATGGTTAACGGTATACATTACGCATGGTTAAAGAGTACTGCATGCTGGTCCAGTTATACAGTCTGGAAGGGGTTTAGTGGTTGCCGTTTGTGCACATAACTAGCCACATTTAGGTCTATTTTGAATAATTTTACTGAAAAAGCCCATGCTCTACAATGTGGTCTTTCTATTGCAAGGATTTGTCTCTTTAGGAGGTGCCTTTTTAGAATAAACACGTGCCATTCAGATGTCAATCAAACCCAATCAGAGCCTCGTTGGTTGAAAGGTCACAGATCCGTGTGTGTCATGTAAATCCTGTATGCAAACGTCGTACGGACACCACAGCGAGTCATGTGGCAGGCAGATAAACCAACTACGCTTCCAAAATATCCCACTATTCTAAGAAAGATCTGTGATGTTTAACTTAACTGATCAGAGAGTAAATTTAAAGTGAATTTGGTACATGGTATAAACAGAAGAAATTGGCCAGAGAAAAGCCTTCGGCTTTAGATAAGGCAAAATGTTCCTCCCAAATCAGCCACAGAGTGATCGAGTTAATCGGAAACGGGGCGACGGTGGCACCTTTAATCGTTATCGCTTCTCGGCCTTTTGGCTAAGATCAAGTGTAGTATCTGTTCTTATCAGTTTAATATCTGATACGCTCCGCATCGCGGAGCCATATATTAAATTGATTTTTGGAAGGAGGCTATGGACTAGGTGCTTGCACCATCCTAGCCACGGGTTGGCCCGGTATTGCAGTACCTCCGGGATCGGCCCACCCCTCCGGGGGTTTATCAATAATCTAAAAACAGTCACACTCACCCTTCTACACTTCTCTTACTCACTCTCTTTCCCTCTTTCTCTCTCTCTCTCTCCTCTCTCCTTCTCAAAAAACTTTTTCATTCTTTCTATGTGTTCTAGACAAGTGTAGGACATGTCAGAACATTCCTTTAAGGTTCCCTTCTATGAATGAAAGAGTCAAGAATTGGAGTCTTGCATATACATGTCTTATCAAAGGGCAAATGAAACAAAACACAGTACAAATTTTGACTTTGACTTTATTCGGATCCACATTTAGCTTGACATACAGCTATTCTTCCAGTGGTCCTTTACATTCAGAACATAATACATCAAAAATAGGGAAACCCATACATGTAACACATGATAACAACATTAGACAATCATACAAGTACAATTTATGGTATACTTTAAAACAAGTGTCCTGTCCTGTGAAGTATTCCAGTACATTGACATACGGTATAGGAATCTTTTCTTTTCTGGGTTTGTTTTCGGTTTGGGCAGTCTGATAGTGTTTGTTGTTGCTGACCGTGTTTGGTACCGACAAATTTTAGACTTTGGTAGTTACCACCAGCACACCCAGATTTTTCCTTTGTTCTTGCTTGCAGCTCCCTCAGCCACTGTTTGTCTTACCAAGTAACAAGCACAACAATGGGTTTTACACCTATTGTCATTCAGAGTACACCTGCTGGTCCTCACCTGACCAATCCCACAGTAGTCCGACAGAAGTTTCCATTGATAATCATACAATGTAGACTTACCTGTATTTTGTCTGATTTTCTCCAATTCTTAGTACTTTGTAAAATTCTACATGCAACGGGAAATTAGACAATTTTCTCTGCAAGAAGGTTGTAACGGGGAGACAGTCGTACCTGAAGCAGAAAGCTTTCCACGGATGCATTTTGACTGCATACCTGACCATAAAGGTACGAGGTCACGCGGTAAACCGGGCGACGGTGGCACCTTTTATCGTTATCGCTTCTCGGCCTTTTGGCTAAGATCAAGTGTAGTATCTGTTCTTATCAGTTTAATATCTGATACGCTCCGCATCGCGGAGCCATATATTAAATTGATTTTTGGAAGGAGGCTATGGACTAGGTGCTTGCACCATCCTAGCCACGGGTTGGCCCGGTATTGCAGTACCTCCGGGATCGGCCCACCCCTCCGGGGGTTTATCTATAATCTAAAAACAGTCACACTCACCCTTCTACACTTCTCTCACTCCCTCACTCTCTTTCCCTCTTTCTCTCTCTCTTCCCTCTTTCTCAAAAAAACTTTTTCAAACAGTACTCTCTAGAACACATGTACAGTAAACACTTTCCCTTCTCCACTTCTCTCACTCACTCTCTTTCTCTCTCTCTCTCTCCCCTCTATCTTGAAAAACTTTTTCAAACAGCTGTTGGGCAGCACTTTTCTAGAACACATACATTTATATATATATATATGTAGGACATGTCAGAACATTCATCAATGTTCCCTTCTATGAATGAAAGAGCAAGAATTGTATGCAATCTGAAAAAAAAAACAGTCCACAATCACCCTTCTCCACTTCTCTGTCTCTCTCTACATTTACTTATGTTCTGACTCCTGTGTGTTTTTCAGGCTAAAGGTGACAGGTATCTATGATGGAGAGAATTTGAGGACACATCTCACCATATATGAGCTGCAGTGGTGGGTATGAAAAGCATAAAATCTCAGTATAACTTACATCATTACATTACCAGTGTTGGTTAGAAAGAAAAGGAGGAAAAAGCTGAGCAGCTGTGAAAGACATTCGTAATGTTTTTGTGTATAGACATCATGGAATCGATTTGATTCCATCGCACAACATACATTTATGCATCATATTAAAAGTAATAATCTGTTAAAGGTTGCATCTTGCTAATATGGAATGGGCACAGACAAGGGAACTCTTTAAACATTAAGAATGTATGCCAAAATTATAGCATTGCAATGTGGCATCTTCGATGATGATGTTTGTGACAATGAATGTTTGATTGTTGCAGTGTCCCAGACATCCTGTTAGCCTTTGAACACTCGTCTCTGGAACTAGCAGACAGAATACAGGAGGAGTTCGAGAACTTCAACCCTGACCATCCTTACTGGAAGGTAGAGAATACTGTATTTCAAATGATTGTTTTGTTGTTAGAGACTTTAACAGGAAGGTTAGAGCTCTTGCCTAGCTTGGATGCCATCCTATTTGTATACTGGAGCTCAAAGAGTATGGAACATGGGAGTATGGAATCCCTGGTATACAAATAGGATGGCATAAAGGGAAGTTCTTACCAACCTCATTTGCAAAACTGGCAGGGCTCGAAATTCAATTTTATTCAAATTCCCAGCAAGAATAAGTCAGTTTAGCTGTAGTCACAACTGCTTCAAAATTCATAAAAGGGGAAATCTGTACATTTGTTAGGACAATGATGCCAGTAGTAGTAGTAGTAGTAGGTCCCTTAGCCTTGACGGCTGTCGGGGCATCATGACAGCCAGCAGCATGTCTGGACTTGCCACGATGACTCATCAGGCTTACAATCTTGGCGGCGCCTATCTCCTCTCCAAGATTTTTTTGGCTGATACAGACAAGGTTCGCCAGGCCTCCGTCCGGGTGATTTGTAGTGAATCACCAACTCCCAGACAGTAGAATTTGTACCATCGCACACCGGGGCATGCCCCTACTCTTTCTCGAAAGGTGTGGTGGGTTCTTTTACGTGCTCGAGGTGTGGCTCTCCCCAAACACGGGACCTCCATTACTGATGCCAGTAACAACCCCTGGATTGTGTCCTGTAGGGCATTGACCTGCCTGATTCAGACAGCCAGGAGGAGGAGGAGGAGGAGGATAGTGATGAGTATGACTTCACTCTGGACCAACTCAGACTCACCCTACAGACTCTACAGATCAGAAGGTCAGATGAGGGGGGGGGGGGGAAAGGAGAGCCTATGCTGTATCATGTTCACAGTGACTGTCCTTTTTTTTGGACAGATTGTAACTGAAAATGTGTTGGACCAATTCATTACAAAACACTGGAATTTTGTATAAAACTGACATGAATTTATTTTTGAGAAGTGAAGAGGTGTCTACCTGCACCTGACCTTCACTGGTCCGTGTGTAGGTGTACGTGGATTTTTTTATTTGCTGCATTGACTGTTACCACCAGTGAAGTACAAACGAAATACATGTACATGGCAATGGTTTCTGAACAGTTTTTAGTATGCTCCATACTTCCTAAATTCGAAGTTGTACTGGTAAAACTAGTCTGGTGCAGGTAATTTTCAATGTTACCTGCAGCAGTGCAGGCATGTAGAAAAAAATATTTCAAACCCTGCTGCTACACCAGGAGTACAATCGTCACATTGACATTGACTGTGTGACTCGCCCAGACAGCGGATCCTGCATGAGATGGTGAACAGCCCCGGAGCCAGCAGTGTGGACGAGCTGAACGCAGTGGAGCTGCAGATGACGGACGTCCGCAACAGGATCAAACGCAAGGAGCAGGAGGAGAAGGAAGAGATGGAAGGTAACGTAACAACAGGTCGATGAAACAACAGGAGCTTCTTCACTAATTTGCATTATCCTTGTCTTGTCTAACTTTTGTTTCCTTTTGGACTTCCGCAAAATTTGTCTTCACTTATTTGCATATCAATCAATAGTTTGTGCTTATAAACCTGTAATTCTCCTGCAGTCACTTAGTGTCACTGATGAAAGGTAGTGGATGCTACCTGAAACGTCTGACCGTTTCCAAAATCATATCCAGTTGCTTGAGTAACTGTTTTTTGGCGTATCTTATCACCTGGATGTCTAACCTTCACCGACGTAACAGGTCGATGGTGTGTTTATAGCAGAAGGTATTACCTCTGTGTATGGAGGTTTTGTTTTTGGCGTGTCTGTTAGTGTGTTTGCTTCTTTTTCTGTAGTTTGAACCATTGTATGTAGATCAAGATTCTAATTAAAATTCCAAATGGTAGGCATGTTGGGGAACACTGACAGGAAGTTAAGTCAAAGGTCCCAGAAAAGGTTATCTCATTTCCTGTCATCAATTCCCTGCTATATGCATGTCTGTTGCCTTATGGTAGCCAGTGGAGAAATGCATAGACAGGATCAGCAAGAAATTCACAATAATGAATAAAACAAGAAATTCACAAAAACTCATATATGGACTCTGATATACGTGTAATTGAAAGAGGTTGAAGTCTTGAAGTTCGTGTATTGTGATCAAATTGTGAGCTTGCACTTTAGCAGTTCAGTCCTAATTTTGAGTTGATGATTTTGTGAAGACTTAGGGTTTGTTTGATTGTTTGTTTTTCCAGACGAGCTGTCCTCGTCCTTCCGACCCCTGGGTTTCCAGGCGTCCACTCACGACGAGGTTGTCCAGAGGTGTGTTGACCAGCAGTACCAGTCTCAGTCCCAGACCAGACGTCAATCGGACACTGACACTGGTGGACCTGCGGACAAGGCAGGGAAAGGGACACCGGTGAGTTGGCAAACTTTGTTCTGGGAGAAACAGTGGCATTCTCAGACATGGAGTGCCAGGGCACAAATTCTTATTTTTTTCCCTGTTTCCTTCAATTTTGCAAGTTGTTAGAAATTTCACATACAATTTGAAAAAAAAAATTGCCAACTGAGAAGGCCTGCTCAGATTAGTCTTTTACTCTGTGTCTATAGGATTAATTGAAAGACAGATTCATTAGCAACCCCCCTTTCTTTCTCACACTTAGGCTAGTGAGAAGGTTGAACCAGACAAGACTGGTGTGAACTGGAGTAACTGGAAGGAGGTGGAAACGACTGAGAAGAAGGACGAAAGCCCTGCGAAACAGGGAGGAGCTTCCCAGACCTGCACGACACAGTCTACAGAGAAGGAGGCAATGGTGTCGGTCAAGATGGCAGAGGAGGTGGCAACACCAAGGCAGCCCATGACCAATCTGTCTGGACAGAAAGTACAGGCACTAGGAAATAACGCTGCCAGCCAACCCGTTGTCGCAGTGAAGCCCCAGCAGGGACGTGACGGGAGAGTTCAAGTTCAAACTCCCACCAGGCCTGTACCCCCGCACCCGCCGGCCATGTCTCCCTACATCCAGCAGCCTTCTGAGCAGCTTCCAGGGATGTACCAGCAACAGCCACCTGTACAGTACACAGTCACAGCTACAGCACAGTACTACCAGCAGTACAACCCTCAGCAGTACAACTCACAACAGCACAACCCACAACAGTACACCTCACAACAGTACACCCCCCAGCAGTACAATTCCCAACAGCACACCCCCCAGCAGTACAACTCCCAGCAGTACAACCCCCAACAGCACACCCCCCAGCAGTACACCCCCCAGCAGTACACCCCCCAGCAGTTCCCACAGTACCCCCCTCAGCATCTCTTCATGAACCAGCCCCCTCCCAACGAAGTTCCCATCACACAGGGCATGTACATCCCAACAGACATGCAGGTCCAGCCATACCACAGAATGATCCAGTACCAGTACAATAACATGTACGGGGTGGGAGGGCAGGCCCCTCTAGGACAGGGAAGGGGACAGACCATGTATAGGTAAAGATATAGTATAGTTTTATAGTACAGTCTAGTCTGGTCTAGTCTAGTCTAGTGTAGAGTAGGAGCTTGAAAACTCAGTTCACCAAAGAATAGACACCAAAAAGTTACACATATTAGTTCAGTAGATGTGGTTCTTTTGCCTTTGGTTGTGTCAAGATGTTTTAGGATACCTAGTGCCACAGTATTGTAGCACATTTTGGCAATCATTTGTTTGTATTTAGTGTTAGCATTTCATTTCTGTTGAGAAGGTTGGTCGAGTTCTGGAGGCCTAGACAAGACGAGGAACATACATGTCAGTTTAACAAGGATATCATGTCAGCAGTGTTATTGTTTGGGTCTTTTTCCTTTCCAAGCTTTCAAAGACCCTTTCCTTTTCTTTCAGGAAGTTTTGATAAGAATAAAGAACTATTTTTGTACCAGTAAAATCATGATAGCAAAAGAAGAGTATTTTGGATACAGTTGAAAAATGATGGACAGCTTTGGGTAGGCTTTATTTCTGTACCATTTATGTATAAGCTATTTTTGTATGTTTCATTTAAAGATGTTGTTGTTGCAAAGGACATCAGCCATGACATTAGAGGAATAGAATTAATAGAGGTAGTAGAGTTTCTTTTGGTTTCCTGAAGCAAATATATTTTCTCTTGAACTGTAGATACCCACAAGTTCCCAGACTATAAGTTAGTACCATACATGATGTAGTAGCCCTGCACTGTTTAGATGGATGAAATTTACTTTTCTTAACTCACATGGTCTTCTGGTTTTCATCACTTTTTTAATGAGTTTTAATGAAGTTTGTTTTTCATTAGTTAGTTGAATATTATGTTTGATGGGTTACACAACTAATCAAGTGAAATTATACTAACTCATTAAAAGTATTGTTACAGTAGATTATAGTTGAACTTTCTGTAAATGATGCCTCATGGAACTTCCCTGTAAACTGTGGAAAGATAGTGTTTGGAATTAGATCATGGGATACTCCTAACAGCCTTCGATGATTTAAACAAGTAGACTATGATGAAAATAGTAACAAAGTTATATCAGAAGAACCATAATTGGATTACATGTATTCTGATAGCTATACTACAGTTGCACTACAGTTAGCCTTAGAATATCATTAAGAATGATATGGTAGAGTTAGACAACTAAGTGCACTTTTGCTGTTCAATAAAAAAAGTCTTAAATTTAGGCTGTTGTCGAACGTGTGATAAATTATGGTAATGAGGAATCCTTAAGTGTTACCACACTCCTAAATTTATCATTAAGAGCTACCAGGAACCCCCATACAGACCCTCACAGACTTATCTCACACATTACTTTAACAGATACAATTGGTGATAAAATAATTAGAGACAATGCACAATATCAGCATAATGTGAGCAATGATTGTTCTGGATATATTTTTATTTACCAAGATCATGAATTCGAACTTGATACAAGTTACAAAACTGTAGCTTGTGTTTGTAATGTTACATATGACAGTCATGCAATGCTTTTTTTGGCTAAAATGTTAAGCAAAACTGATACAGGGGATGTGTCATATTGCACAGTGCCCCATGGTAAGATATAGATCTATATACAGAAGAATCACATTAAACAGGACGTTTCATAATTGAGCTATTCTAGAATTGGACATTTAAAACACTAGAATCCTTTTGGGAGCCAACTCTGCTGTGTTTTGCTCGTCTACTTTGTCTCAAATGACTTTTTTGTTGCTTTTTGACAGAACGTTATAAATTTAGGTTCCACTCTTTGATGGACAATTAGTGCTTCTGACATCCTAGGACTCCTTTGGGGTGCCGAAGTTCAAAGTAAGCGACTGCCTTTCAGTTTACACTGGTGCAAAAATCCACTCAACACTGAAGACTTATTTCTAATCGTACGTTTCTGGCTATTTCTCTATTACCATGTTATTTCTGTGATTGGTCTAAACTGTGCAGTCTCTACCAGACCTAGAATATAGTCCTACCAGCCACATAGTCCTTTTTACATTATATACATCCATGTATGTGTATTACTGTATACAAATAAAGATACATGTATTAGTATGTAGGGTACAAAGTTGACAATGTTAGTCAACAGAGTCTTTAGATTTGTAAATGATAAGTTGCAAGAATAATACTTACATCACCTTAACATCATGTTAATCACATTAGATAATTAGCAACTGAGGGTTATATTGATTTTTATGTACCTAAAATTTAATAACTAAAAGCTTTTAAAAAATGGTGAAAAAAGACTGAAGCAACATTCCGTGTGATATACAAGTGAGTATGCCCATAGTTAAACGTTTCAAGAATGCCAGTCAGTGATTGGCGCTTCACAGTACGCAACTGTTGAATTGAATTTTTTCGGGAATACTAGAATATAAGATATGCGTCTGAGACAAAGTTTCCTTCCAAATACATACAGTAGAAATTAATTTATTTCCAATATATCAATAGGGCAAGGGGTCTATAGTTTTCTTATAACTCTTCTTATAAATCATTTCAATAATCCACAGCGATTTTAACTGTAATTTTATAGATGTCTAAGGGGGCATGTTCCTCATTTATGGTCGCCATGGTCGTTTAGAAACGGGTCCACTCCATATCCCGTTGGAACCAAAGCGCCTGGTGGCACTGCCTGCAGTACTGGAATCGTTGCCCCTGAGGATGGGGGCGCTTTTGATCCGTACGCTGCGTTTGCTGCTCCCGGTGGGCACTTCTTCTGCCCGCTGCCTCTCTGCAGCCATCCGCTGGAGCTGGGCCTGCAAGGTATGCAGAAAATGTTGCTATCAGTATAATAATTTGTTCAGACCTTAAGGTTTCTAAGCGCTATACACACGCACGCATATGCACACAAACTCTCTCTCTCTCTCTCACACACACACATGCACACACGCACACACTCAAACACACACACACACACGGCCACACACACACGCACACACTCAAACACACACTCAAACACACTCACACATGCACGCGCACACAAACTCTCTCTCACACACACACATGCATACACGCACACACTCAAACACATACGCACGCACGCACACACACACACACACACGTCACGTACACATTCCTAACTACATATTACGCACCTCTATCTCTCGTTTTTCAAACGTGGCGTTCATCCTCTCCAGGCTGTACACTATATCAGTCGCCAGGTCCAGCGCTATAGGGAGTAAACTAACCAGCCCGCCATAGTAAGTCCGTGCCTGGAAAAAAAATTAGAAACGTGTAAAGAAAGCTAACGTTTACTCTGCCTATACAAAAATTGCAACAAATACAGAAGTAGCGAGTTTTAAAAATCCTACCCACACCTAGCCTCTACCAGGCTGGCGGCTGGAAAGGGTAGATATTGGCCAAATAGACAGATGATATTGTGCCAGGGGAGTTGGTCCGCTAAGGGAATAGTTAGAGCGGCAAACTGTTCCCTTAGCAGACCAACTCCCCTACATGGCACAATATATCTGTAACAGATATTAGCCAGAAACTTGGTCAATACTTTGTATAATACGTGTAGAACCTGTATAGTATACTAGTACGTACAACTGCCTATTGTACCTTCATAAATATAGTATAGCGTAGCTTAACATTTACTTGTAGAAATGCATATGCACAAGCTCTTAGTCAGTAGTTCTATTCAACATTTTAACATATATAGTACCCGTTGAACCTGTATATAGAATTTTGCTAGACCCATACCAGCTAGTATCCCTTTCTGTCTGCCATACATTGTACCTGTTACAGTTGTTGTGCAATAAACTTGACTTGACTATCATCTGTCTATTTGGCCAATTTCTACCCTTTCCAGCCGCTTCCCGAAGCCTGGTAGAGGCTAACCCACACCACGGTGGAGCGCATTACGCATGTTTTTCCTCATCGCGTTTTCCAATAGATGTTGTTTGTTTGTTTGTTTGTTTGTTTGTTTGTTTGTTTGTTTGTTTGTTTTGCCATTCCTCACCTCTGTGCAGCTGAGATGGTTGAGTTCCTGGTGAGGAAAGCCGACCCTGAGGCTGGAGAAGTCGTAGTTGGGACTGAGCATGCTCCGCCACTGTTCCATCCGGGCAGACGTCTCTGGCGTGGCGATGGCCTTGAACACTGGGCCTTTATGTACAGCTGGGAGGAGGAGGGGAAAATTGTCATTGGAGTTGTCCTAAAACACCAACTCTCTTTAGACTAGTACTAGTCTTCAACTGATCAAGGATAACTCGGCCAGAATGGTTGATAAATCTCTCTCATTTTCATTCTTTGCCACCTCCTTCTATATGCCACATAGTACAGTGGCTAGACCAAGGACCAAGGCTCCTTTGCCATATAGCACATAGACTACGGTATGCTGACCTTCTCTGAAGTCCTCCATGTCCCTGTGTAGGTTGAGGAAGATGGTGAGGATCCGTCTGTCTGTGGCGCTGACTGTGTGTTGGTCTGTGTAGGCCACAACCTGTCCTATCGTCCTGAAAATACAGATAATCATCATTGGAGGGACATGTCTCATGCTGTAGGGTATTGGCGTTCAAGAACGTAAAGCAATCATTGATCATCGTTAGATCTGATCTCATTTGCATCTCTGGAGCTCCGTACAACGACCTTGAGGCTCTTTAAGCGTTTTATCCTGTTAGGGACAGACTACAGCAATCAGCAGCCTCAATCACCCCCTCACCCATCAATAATCGTACAGTTGCACAGCACATCATGATCAAGAATTGTCGATCCGCTAGTCTAGTAGAAGCCAGACAGTAGCCTATAGGCCCACAGCTCTTTGGCTCCAGGGCTGACATGCTCACAAGTAAACTCTGCCCGAAACTATCGTTCAAACCATCAGCATAGCCATTGCCTAGGAACTCCGATCACCCTCTGTGTCATTCAACAGTTTATGCACATAGGACGTACGTTTATATAGGTTGATTTTTTTATTAACGTGAAGACGTCCTGTAACGTTACAGAACATTCCCCTCCTACCTGACTGGTTCCAGCCGCTCCATGTCAGGCACCAGTTCCCGGGTTCTGTCCAGCGCTCGGGTGAAACTAATCAGCTGGTTCTTAAACGGTCTGTACCTGTCCGACAGAGAGTTTGTAAATCATTTTTCACTGAACAAAGAATATGATCTAACGTTATAAAAGTAAGAATCACTACACAATACACAGGATGAATTCCCTTTTTTCTTTCAGCCATACTTATGAGGATATAAAAAGTTTGGCTATAAAAAAAGTTTGGCTATCATGCTTTTAATGTTTCACATCACACGACGAACGTAAAAAATATGACAATGCATGGTTGATAAGTTATACAGCTAGCATAATCATTGTCGTTTACGTCAATGATTTTATGTTCTAATAGAACGTGTAAGAATCTAGAATATGCCTTCTAATTACTTGGGACACCGTTAAACAAGTTTTACAATAGCCATATTATGAATGTTGTACGTACTTCTCCCTGAGTCTCTGCAGCTGTGTGTTGTAGTTCCCGGCCTGTAGGCTGCCTAACGGGGCCCTCCGGACGCTGGGCCGTGCGCTGGCCGGGCGGGCGCTAGCCGGTCTCCCCCCGCGAGCTTCTGCACTACACGTTTCCCGGGCACTCCTGGCGCTGCTGGGCCGGGTCATGGCGGACTTCGCCGGCTTGATGGGCCAGTACATTGCCTCAGCCGACCCCGACATTATGCTCTGCTTACCAGGTACCTGCAAGAGGAGGAACGTATATGTGAAGAATGTATCTTGCTATTTATACCAGCGGAGCGTTCATGCAAGCCGCGCTATCTTACTTCTTTTGTGCTCGAAAGCAGAGGTATTTGCGTGGAGAATAACTCAGCAGCATTTCTGACACCGCAGAAACGTTTTCAGTATCATTTTATGATCCTAAGTGTACACGATTTAGTGTAATGAAAAAAGCAGCTCAAGCAATATTGTCACTTAAACTATACAGTCACAATCGCGCTTTCATAATGCCCAAATTAAATATTCCTAAGCACAATTAACGGGATCTAAACCTTTTCTCGTCTTTCTTCTTCCTCATGCGTGGTCACGCCAAACATCTGATCTGCTACCAGAAAAATGCGAACTAAATGCAGTGCGTAGTCTTAGTGTTAACAATACACAATTATCTTGTTGTTATTCCTCACGAAAAACAAACTTTGACCCTTTACATTCCTTAAGCCAATAATCTAACACAGAATTTTTAGAACGCTACTCTCTCTCTAGAACAGTAAGAATTCGGTGTGAAGCAGTTGTGTATGAGTAGACTTCTGTGTATCAAAAAGCCGGTTTCACTACGGAAGAGTGAGGATTCTAGGGTTGTTAGTGTGCACAGGTGGTCGTTTGGTGTGCGAGACTGCTCATAAGCTCAGATGCACAGAAGCGGGTATTATGTTTCGTTCCGTCCACCTGCAAAATGCAGAATCATAAACTACAAGGACGTTGACCTCCTTGCATAAACAGGACTTAGCAAAACGTCTTTAAAGATATGCGTAAAGACAGACAAAAGAAACGGGATCTTTGTTGATAATCCAGGGCTTCTGAC
Organism: Branchiostoma floridae x Branchiostoma japonicum; assembly: GCA_013266295.2. NCBI lineage: Eukaryota > Metazoa > Chordata > Leptocardii > Amphioxiformes > Branchiostomatidae > Branchiostoma > Branchiostoma floridae x Branchiostoma japonicum. Next base: position 13,392,652 of record CM023828.1, on the reverse strand, counting down.
AGAAAACTGGCGCTAGGCTGGTTTAAATCAAGCGGCGAGAATGAAATGATATATGTCATGTCACGTCTTCGTCCGTCGTCAAAACAAAGAAACATGTACACACTAGAGATCCTTGGAACGTACATGGGAGTCACACGATGATGTCAATATAGATACAGGTATATAGATACAGATATATAGATATCGTGCTTAGTGGCTTCCTTGCTTTTTCTGTATCAAGACTTGTTTACGGAGAGGGTTTGCTAGCACCTTACCATTCGTTCTGTATGAAGAGTATTTTGGCCAGCACAACTGACCTAACCATCAGTATTCTTGTCAGTACAGGTAGAGTTATCTGGCGTGCTTGAGGCTCGCCAACTTCAACCAAGGAGCTTTTATCAACAAAGACGTTTGGTGAGGGTTTTACAAGTACTGTAAAACGTTCTATATGAGATACATGCTGGATCAGTTGGACAATATGTCTGTCCAGGTGGCCCACACATACACCGGTACCAGTCATTTTACGGTTGAAAACTTCGGCAAAAAATGTTGTCAAACCGGATTACTTCTGTTCAGTCATTTGTTGCTGGAAGGGCTCTAATTTCTCTGACACATGTTTTACTTTAAGGCGATAATAACAGGGTATTATAATTACATGCTCCTCAATTTTTCACTCGGAAGTGGGTACATTGTGAATAAGACGGTTTTAAACTCCTCCCTAGATGTGGGAGCATTTCATAAACCACATTTTTTTCGCCAAATGTCGTTTAAACGTTATAAATATGTTCTAGCAAGGACATTGCGTGTCTTTTTATACTTCTTGTTCTGAAACCCTTGCCACAACATCTGTTTGTCTCGCCGATAATCTAAGTTATAATCTTGATAACCCGTCAGTTTCCAGTCTATGCATAATTACTCATCTATATGTTCGTGTCAGTTTCCAACAAGAGACGCAAAATCGTCGTTTAATTTTCTGGTTGTGTTCTTTACGGAGTGATGTCGAATATTGTTTGTTTACCGCTGCAATGGTCAAGTGGGTGGAGTGATCGCCTTTTACAATGCGGTAGGTTCATTTGGTAAATTTCAAAGTCCAAAGTCTCAAGACTTAAACTAACTCTAATGTGGAATGTAACTTGTAATAGTCACTAGTTATTGGAATGACTTTGTGTCATGGTGGCTTGACACCTTTCTAGAACATATTGTACTAACGAAAACGGATATTATGTATGGTAAAATTGAAAAGCAGGAAAAGAATAGATACTTGAATCAATGTTTATTATATGCAAAATATGATATCTTTTTTAAAAAAGCGTATCTTCGAATAACAAGCCTTATTTCTGTAACACATTATTTTCAGTTGATAATATTCGAGACCAACTTTCTTTGTAACCTGTTACACTTTAAGTATGTATTATTACATTTGTATTAGGGGGGCTTGCCACAAGGTTTTTCTTTGTATTTATATGTAATATTTAATAAATAAAAAAAATTAAAAAAACTTGTAATAGCAGTCAAGAAATACGACAAAATACTGTGCATGAATGAAGCCTGCTACTACCACTCCACACGTCTGCTTGGAGAAGACATGTTCATCACCACGGAACGGTTTCATAAACAAACGTCATGAGGAGACAGGTTACACTGACGCCGTATCAACCTGTGTCATCTCAACTACCATTGGTCAAACATTGGTGAGGAGTGAGGCTGTTTGTTTAACGCTGCAATGGCCAAGTGGGTAGTGAAGGTTCTATTCGGCAGGTGATAGTTGACCCTTAATTACCTGTACTTTAAACATGCACAAAACATCCCCCACCCCCCAAGAATCGTTGAACGCTAAGTAGCATGCTAAAACACGTCCATATTACCGAACTACCCCCCTCTCATGCCAGTTGTTAGGTATCCGCAGAAAAACGCACAATGAACACAGTCGCTTCACGTTTGTTCTGGAATTAAACCTATATCCCTTCCAAATTAAAGGACCACCTCGACGTTTAACTAATTAAAACCAGTACCGCTAAAGAATCAAAGCCACTACATGATTAGAAATACCTTCTCTTTAGTCGTGTAGAATACCAGCCCAAACAGACCCCAGCTAGCAAGCGTTTCTTCTTTTAGTAGCTATTTGGTGCGTTTGTTGAATCGATCGCGTGGTAAGGCCGTGTTTACCGTGTCTGCTTCACCTGGTGACACGCTATTCCCACGTCTGCTGATTGGAATGCTAACAGACGATCACTATCTTTTCACAAACCATTAAAATCTGTCGACCAATTTGTACTCGCAACAGTTAGTTACGGTATCGGCTACATAAGGCCCAATTAAAAAGTCTGTTTTTCACAATGTTGAAAATTGTGCACTGGATTACGAGCACTTCAAAAACATGCTGGAGTCAACATGACTAAAAGGTTGTTTTGTCAACACGTCAAACATTGCCGAGCTACAAACTATTTGTTTGGGCTGTCAACAAACAAGGCTTGAAAATACCCTATGATGAGGTATCAACATTGAAAAACATCGTTTCTTTTAATCAACAATTGTCTCTTTATCGTCTTCATTACGGTAACGGTACCATATTCAGAAGGATTTTTTTTTCCATTCTACAAACCTATTTTTAGGTCGTGCGATTTTTTTGATGATAACGATTAGAACTACTGAAATATTTAATACTAACACATATATCACTCGCTACGTGAAAGGCCAAGTGCCGAGGTACCTTTGTCCCCTGTGACAAGATGTTGTTCCTTATGGGGATTTATGGAGAAAGAAACAGAAATGATTAACGACGCCAGCTCTCAGGTTGTCCTACTAGACGGACAGTTGACGTAACGTTAACGTTAGAATATATACAAGGAAGGAATACGAAACTACACAGACAAAAGGTTCATTTTTCTGGCCCTTTTTTCCTGCCGTATGGAAGGTTGATTCGGTTGAAGGACGTTCTCTAAAGCACCCTACACCTAGACAAACATGTCCACCCCTACCAAAGGGACTAAAGCACGCAAACACTTAGCGCTACACAATACGCGGAAATCCTCTAAAGAAAACTATAATCCAGGGCGTATACCAACGCTACCTGCTTATCGTGATTAAACTACTGTATCTAAAATGGCTTAATAATCTTGCGGTTATATTTTTATGTCTGCAGTGTATCAGATAGGGTTAGGTTTGATCACAGGTAACCGTAAGCGATATGTTGTTGCCGTGAGGAGAACAAAAAACAAACCTCTTGAGAGGACAGACATTCAAGCCGATTCTAAAGGTCTCTTTCTACTCTTGTTCTTCACGAGTGGTGCACATGAATGGGGCCACACTGACCTAATAGAGAACAAATAAGATCTAAGATTCCCTCTTAGCATGGAGTTATAAAAGGATCCTTTTATAACTCCATGCTCTTAGTATGGCCCAAAGCAACCCCTTGCATTAAAACTAAAGCTATACAGCTTTCGACAACTCAGCGGGGGAAAGTTTAATTATGTTCCACCGTTTTGGTGCAGATTAGGATAAACGGTTCAGATGTCGTCCGACTAAAGCAATGTTTGTTGTGATTTCTGTCAGGAAACAAGTGTAGTCGAGGTTCATCTTTTTCTCACTTTGCATATAAAACACACAGTTTTTATTTACATTGTAAGCAAAAACACAGCATAAACAGTCAATAAAAAGTGACAGTTTTGTTGTTAATTATCCAGCCACTGCTCTCTATAACTAAGGGACCTTGAGTAATCAGATTTCGAAGAAATGGTCTGTTTATAAACAACGTTTTCAAGGTGACGCGTGAAGTCACAATGGCGCAAGGTTTGGGTTTCAAACACCAAGACGACAACTTTCCTCTCTACGGGTGGCGAAGCTCTTAAGGCATAATTTGTCAACTCGACAACACTTTCTAGACAGGTACATCCGAAAAAAACCCACGTCTGACCACTGTTAACGTTATGTTCTTTCCTCGTACAAAATCACAGCTAGCGACCAAATTAAAAAGATCCAAACGGGACACACGACTTCACTACTTGTCATACCATCCGAATTTTCTCACCTTTCTTGTCGATTTTATGGCGAGGCAGTCCCCGACTGTAGCGTACGGTTCAACCAGTCTCTGCCTGTCACCACACCTAGCCGGTAACCAAGTGTCTATTGACGGATATGTACTGTCAGGTCCCTATCGCTAACGGTATATCACGTTACTACTGTATGTAAGAGAGATCTCCCACCTGACAAAAGCTCCTGCCTCTCCTCTTGCCGTATCGCTAGCGGACTGCTCCGTAAACCGGGACAGTTTGAACAGGTTGACAGGCCTCTCTAATGGAGAGACAATGGTTACTCATGTGAGGGCCCGCGGGGAGACCATCCTGTTGTGTACGTTAGCAACGGGAACTAAGGGCTTTGTTGTCCCGGGCACGGTTCATTTAGTACGGGGTGGCGACCCGCTCTTTTTTTCGGCTCGGTGCGTGCGCTGACCCCCAGCGGGAGCGTTCAGGTGATCTGGGTGGAATTTGCCGGGTTTTGATTGACAAACAAACCACAGTTACCTTGGACGGACTATGCTATGGGGCACACAACAACTATAACGTTGCTAGGTGATAATGCACGTCTTATGATATGCAATAAATTTAGTGGGCCCTACTGGGTTACAGTTTTGGATTGACAAAATAAAGGGTCCACTGTGGAGAACTATCAGTCTATCACTGCAATATCATCCACATATCCATTTAGATAATTATGTGTGTACTTCATGGGTATCCCCTGAGTCTGGCAAATACTATAGTATGTCATTCTCAATGACGTGATGAAATTTAAAGTGAACCAAAATTTCGAAAACACCGACTCTGTAGTTTTCCAACGTTCCGCCAGAGGGGGCATGTGGCGTTTGGGTAACCTCAGAGCAGGTGCCAAGCACATTGAACAACTTGCTGGTGTCACTGACACTGCTTCTGGGCGTGCCAATTACATAACATCTGGTGGTGATACAGAGGACAATCATGACCTTTTTGAACAGATGTTTTGCTCAGGCAAGACAGCCAATACAACTCTAATGGTCATACAAAGGCCATACAAAGGATGCCATACGGTGCCAGCTGGTACCGTCATGTACACTTGAATAGAGATCAATGGCAGACTTTTTTCAGTACACGATGATCAGATCTGTTCCCATTGTTTCAGTTTTAGTGTCACTTACCGAACCAGGAAGACACAACGTGTTGGCTATTTTCAACGTTTAAAACTTTTATCACAACACAAGTATATCTATAAGTACTGTACAAGAAAAAAATAATATAGGAACATATAAAAGACTTTGACATTGACAATGCTTATTTATAGTTTACTAACCTACATTGTGAACCATCTTATACAATGACACTTGCTTGGTGAATTTCTTTCAAATATTTTTTTTCGCAGTGTTTTCATTTTCATTTTTCCATTATTTGTCTTGTATTTCACTAAGAAGGTTAACTACTTGTATTTAACGATTTCTCTTGTCTTGTATCGGTGTCTCAGTTGACAATTATTCCACGGGCAAAAAAAATGATAGGTTCAGATTCTGTTCTTTAGGAAATGGTTTAACTATCCCAATGCAATGCTTTTATTTTCAACTACAAGAGGCAATATTACTAGCTACCTAAGCTTGCTTACGTGTTAGAAGTCTTGAATCATCAGAACGGTGCACCGGTGCGCTCGGAAATTACAGTTTTTATTGAATGATTGTACAGATGACACAGCCAATTCCAAAAATGTTGTGTCACCATTCTATATCTAATTTTTGCTGCATTGTTCTCTCGCCACAGTTCACAGACGAGCGATCATTGACACCTTGTTATTGTTACATAAACGTGATTCACACCACGTATTCCCAGGTGAGCAAGAACGTACTACTCGTGAGTCATTGTTGTAGGCAGGTATTTCCGGTATTTCAAACATTGGGGACTATCCATTTAGTCTTCTCAAAGTTTCGACAGGTTGAAAAAATCATTACACAAGCACGAAAGAAGAAATTATTTTTGTGTGTGTTTTTAACGTGATTAGGAGCGACAATAGTCCTGATTGCAATAATGAAAGCCCCCCACACGTGTATGTGTAGTGCAATCTCCACCTCCCCCGTACTAGTAGTGGTCTGTCCCCCTGCGGTAACCTTTAACCGCCGCCCATCCCAGCTGTTTCGTCAGTTGTTGATACACGCCAACGTCTCCTCGTTTCGTTATTGTTTTTTACCCGGCCAAATCGGGAGCATGTCGCCGCTGTGTGGCGCACAGGGCCTCGGCAAGTAGCAGCGCATCGTTCGGAGAGGTTTCTAGGACAGGAAAAATGTCGTGGAGCGTGAGGTTTGCCGTGGTTTTGGCGGCTTGTTTCTGGACAAGGTGAGAGACAAATACGGACGTGTGAAGTGTACACATGTCCGTGCATTTTGGATTTCCTGTTATACTGTGAGCACGCGTGCCAAGCACAAGCTACACCGCCCTGGTTTGTCTAGGGAGTGTCTACTGTTGTTGTCTGATGTAGTTTGACTGCAAGTATGCCAAGCCATTCTCACAACAGCGCGATCGCTTAACGCTTTCTCAGCGCATCGCCCGGCGATCAGAAATATTTTGTTTGTAGCCCATTTTTTCAGGCTTGTCAGACATTCCTGAAGCTTATCACCCGTTCCACTAACAGCCTACACGGAAGGAAATACTTCTAACGTTAAGTTACCCTTTTTTGGGCGTGGATATGCTGAGTTTTCGCAGAAATCGTGACCACATCTGTTGTGGGTGTACTGTAGGTGGGGAGGGGGGCTATATGAGAACATTTAGTTCCCCCTGCTGTTAACTGCATCATAGCGAGTAATGCATTTGTCACGCTTTCGGTCCAGGGATCAACTTCAGGCCATTTTGGCCATTTGAGAAACCTTGAAACCATTAGAGAAACAAAACCTTCACTGTCTGAGGTCACCATGTGCACCGCCTTGCTTGACAGCCCTGTACAGAGCTCTGTATATTTTGTTGATTTCACGGGGATAGACCGTAAAACTAAAAGAAATGGAGAAGACTGTCTGCATCATGCTTTCCTAAAATTGAGTTTTAATAATTTCCGTATTGTCGCATTAAAAGAAGGAAACAGGAAAAATTATAGTAGTTACAAGGTAGTACCAACATCCTGTTAGTACAAGGTTAACTTTTGTTCAGATCAGCTTCAGATAAAACCATTTGAAGGAGGTTCAATTTTATCTATCCCGCCATCCATTCTTTTTATCTCACATCCCAACATCCTTACTACAACCAAGGAGGTTAAAAATCTTGATTTTTAACTTCCTTGCTACAACTTGCTCGCTACAATTCCCACCAAACCCAAGAACTTCAAGTTTGTCCATTGCAGAGCAAAAAAAGCTATTTACTGATTGAACCAAAATTGTTTACTTTCCTTGGTTTGGCACCAGGGATTTCCAGTTGGCACATGAGGGAAAACCTCTCACAAGTGGTGGTATTTGCAGAATATCAGATTCCTTTTCCCCAAGAGCCCATCAACTGTCCAAATGCCTGTTGTTTCTTCAGCAGACCACACTGCCAGACCACAGCTGACTTTTGGTGGGGACCATGCAATATATGTAGGAAAGGGAGGGTTTGCAGTGTACGAAATACTTTTTTGAGCCAGGTTGCCCTGTGGCAGCCTAGGATGAAACTGAAAGTTAGGTTGCCCATCAAAATTCCAGGTTGCCCCAAATTTAAACTCTTCTACATTATGATTAACTTTGTTAGAATGCAATGTGCATCTGTATATTTCTGACACAGAGTTGTTTCCACTTACCTGAAGTGATGAGCTCTTCCATGGGAACTTCTCAATAAACAGTTCCCAATGGCATCCTCACCACAAAGTTTAGGTAGTGCACTGAGCTACCTGGGTGCAAAAATAGGTTGCACCAAGCAAAATATGGTTGCACGGTGCAACTGGGCAACCTAGTATTTCACACGCTGGTTTGTCATAGCAGAAAAAAAAATAGCCCCAATTTTTTTGCCCAAATTGGAAAGCTCAAACTACATTTTCTACTGCCTAAACTTGGACTCTTAGCACTACTTTGTGCCAAAGTTTCAATATTTTGTACCATACAGCTCAAAGGCGAAACACTCTCATTTTCACCTGAGTGTAGAGAAGAAATTCATTTTAACTTCATTTGAGTGCCTTTCACAGGGGCACAACTTTTGGACCTGCTAGGGATTTGAACCATGGAGTTGATTTTATACCTCCATGTTTGAACCTAGAACCTTTTCCCCAATGCCCATACTACCACTCCCTCGCGTGCAATCCCTGCCAAAGTTGTTGCAGAATATGATGGACTGTTTCCAACCCTAACCACGGTCTGCTGGTCTCATTACCCTGTCTACTGACTCCTACAGTGAAGTAAATGTCGCAGAGGGAAACCTGTTGGCACAAGAATGTCAACAGGTGCGGGGGTAAAATATCATCTTTTCTCTGCCCATTTTCTTTCTACATGGTATATCATAAAATATTCAGAAGGGTTTTATACTCACAGTTTTGGGTTAGGGACTTAGGGTCATCATAATGTGGACGTTATGTATGGTCTGTTAACTTGCACTTACTACAGGACAGGTGTTTCAGTGGCGAACTGACACTCCCTTTTCACTAAAGTCTGCAACCACTGCACGACCAAACATTTGGCAGGTCACTCAACAAATTTCATAGATAAAGAATGGATCTTTTTACGTCCTGTTTGTCTTGTTGTCTTTTAATTATACTTTTATATCATGTATCATATTCCAACCATAAAAGCAAGGGATACGCAAATCCAATTTTGTTTGGTTTTCACCAGACACTGAGAAAGGGGGCCTTAATTAATTAAACACCGCAAACAACACCTTTCCCTTGTACCATGAAATTAAGCAAGTTTGGTGGTAATTGTTACAGTGAGTTCTATAAATAATGTTCAGGGGTTTTTCTAAACCAGGGAATAAGGGCGCTGCTCCCTCATGTAACCAGCCAGCTCCCTCATGTCAATTTTCAGTTTGAACCCTAAGTGGCTACATGTACATTAGTACACAAAATGATCTTTTTCCTGTGAAAATATATTAAAAAAACATCATAACAATTCATTGTAGCATTACAAACTGTGTTACTCTTGTAAAAATTCGCATTGCTCCCTTGCCAAGCTAGTGACCTGCTCCCTCATGCAAATTTTTTCTAGAAAAACCCCTGATGTTACAAGGTAATGTTGAAAAACTTGATTGAGAGATCTACACTGAAGAAACAAAGTCTGCCTGATCTAACTAACAAGTTTTCCCAGACAGTAACACTAACAGTAAAAGGAAGTCCAAACAGGGTGGTCTCTACCTCAGAGAGGAAATATTTGTTCTATTTCGGGTCAAGTTTATCCTTTCCTTCCAGCCAAGTGATAAACAGCACTGGAGTCTTTAATAGGGATCATTTCCTCCCACTGGGGATACCACTTGACTTTGAAGATTTATCAGCTTTCCTTGCAAACCCCACGGGACATTTTTTCCAACTACCCAGTATGCACAGTTTTCTAATAGCTATATGATGACTGATTGTTGTCCAGATGGGGTCTGGAATGAAGGTTGTAGATTTATATGGTCATGGACAATTGTCCAGTTGATTCATGCTTTGTTTATACATAATTATTGTACAGAAATCGGGAGCCTCCTTAGCAGGCTCTACAACTTAGTACAAGTCCAGCTTTTTTTGGGCTTTTTTAATGACATTTCGTTCTTGGTACTTCTTGTGGGCCTGAGGCTATAGAATGGGCAGATAGAAGAAAATACTAGTAACCCTGACAACCCCTAGGCTGGTATACAATTAATAGAAGATTTGAAAGCAGCAAATTGCCAAGAAGGATGGCATCAGAATTTTTTTCCTCCTGTCAGCAAGCTTCTCAACTGGAGTTGTGTTTAATTATGTAGAATGTGTTTGGGGACAGCTTTTAGACCGGTTTATTTTACTTACCAATTCCTTAATGCAAGGGACTGGCTACTGTCTATTCTCACTCTATCACTGCTCCAGGTTTGATCAGTGAGTATCAGTTGTATTGTAGCTTCCTGAGATGCTTGTCATAATTTTGGCACGCTGTGAATGCAATGCTGTATACACATTTCCCAAATACCACGTCTGCCCTTTAGTGTCGAAGGGCTAAGTGCCAAGATGTCAGAAACTGTTATTTTTCAATCTTTTCCTGTACCCTGGGCGCCATTGATATTCTAATCTGATCCAACATTGTTTCATGCCAACTTTGATGTTGGCCTGTAAAAGAAAAACAGAGACGTTAGCAACAACCTGTCAAAATCTGTTACAAAGTAAGCGATGGTTACCATGCACCAAAACAGTTACATGGGGAATGTCGAGCTTGTTCCCAGAAGTCTTATCTTACCAGTGGTAATGGCACTTGCCATTGACGTGCTAGCTTTACTCTCCAGGCCTCAACTGAACAAGAGTTGTTCAAAATTTGCATTAAGTTTCAGGTTCAAGGACAGGACATGTATTATTATAATCTATATGATCAAATGAGGCAGCTGCTGTACTGTTATCTAGGATAAACAAATAATCCAGCTGCTACTAGTCGACTGAAGGCCAAATTTTGCATACTTGAGCCCAACTGCAAGGTCAAAGACAGACGCAAGCTCATGCTGTTAGTCTGGAATATGAACATATTTGGGTTCTGCCCAAGACTGGAAGAGACATGAGGTCATGTAAAGGTCAGGGAGCAGTTGTTACTCTGAGCTCCAGTATCAGGGTAATGCCTGTCAAAGCCTGCCTCAGAGATCTTTTAAAAGCTTTGGACTGCACTGGCCTTTTGTAAAGCTGGTACATGGGATGGGAGGGATCTTGTTAGGCAGAGTTGCTAGGATAAGTTTGAAAATATTATTTTGCAGGAACAGTCTTTGGTCACTCTTTGCGCATAAGCAGTAATCTCAGATTAGAAAATGATGAATCTGAAAGATGAAAAGAAAATTCACTGATACTTTGACATACTGGTAACCCTTTTGATGGGGAATTTTACTAGTACTGCCTAGCTCTTTGTTTTATCATATTATATTCTATTATGGCCTACTATATGGATAGTCATAGTCATACAATCTTCAAAGGGATAGCAACAATGTGCCTATGTTGTATCAACAGTATGGCTGCTGTATAGCATAAACACTCTACTACTAAGTACTAGACTAGTTCTTTCAGCTTGAACCCTTCTTTTTCCTTTGACTTGAACTGAAGGTGGAATTCTGATCAAACATAAACATTCAATGTGCCTATTATTATTAAGTAAGATCCAATTATAAAGATACAAGTGCATTATGTAACATTACACTGTACCTCCGGGAATTCAAATTGTAATTTGTAGCGAAAGATTCTAGATTCACTGGTACATGTACATGTACTTAGAAAGTGAAGCAATTTTGAGTGTAACATTTTAACAGTTAGCATGTATTCCATGCAGTTATGATGTAGACTATATTGTTTACCACACACGCTCGTCCCCAGCGTCCGCGGAGAAGCCATAGGTAGATCGTGTCTTAGAATAATGTCAGCCCAGGCTACCCAGGCTATGGAAAATAAACTTTCTTTAATTAATATCTGTAGTTTTGTTTTGTTCTGTGTCTTTCTATTATGATAACCTAGTGCTCTACTCCGGTGGTACTAGTATTTTCGTGCGCGCTCTCTAGTACGTACCCGGTGAATGATTACGGTACACGGTGGCGATCTGCTGTACTGCTATCGGGACCTAAATCAAGACAATTCCTAGCTATTTTTGGGCATAAAATGTTGTCACAATGGTAATACACTATATGAAACGGACCATTACAAAGTACCTTATTTGGTGACGCTGTGAGGGTGTAAGATCACCCCTCTACATTTGCCCAAAAGGGAGTTTAGTCACGGAAGTAACTTGCAATTGGGTACGGAGGGAGTTTGGGCATTCTCCACGGAGTCTTTGCCAATACACTCGTTCCCAGGATGCTTTGCGTACAAAATGCGATCTCTGTCCCAGGACACACACACCGCTTCCGGGCATGGCTCCCGGGATCCCCGCCCAGGACTTGAATTAATTATAGGACGCTGTGGAGGAGCGTGTTTACCACATGTGCATGCTTGTGTTCCAGGTTTGATGTGTTCCAGTGCCAGTCCATAGACACCTGTGTCTCTCACAACTGTACTAACGGTGCCACATGTGTCAGCAACAACTCCACCTCAAACTATACCTGCTTATGTCCAGAAGGTAAGAAATTACCAGTATTCATTCAAAAGTCAATGTAAATGTTGATAGTACCATATGATATCATAGTAGGCAAACAGTGAAAACCACAGAGCGTAAATATATGTATAAACATACCTGGGTGTTGATGCAACTTTACGTCATATAGGAGAAAGAAAAATGTTCAAAACACGTTTGTAGAGTATATACATGTACCAAAGTTGTTATATCAATAACTAGGCATTGTTTTATCCAGAGTTTTTATAAACATCTATCCCATTGTCATTTGATCCATCTGTTTTGCACAAAAAAGATTTGCAGCCAATCAAACTTTCCTTTCCTCAATGTTTATTCAGGCTATACAGGAGACTTCTGTGAGACAACAGACTATTGTGCCAGCAGACCATGTTATAACAACGGCAGCTGTACAAACCAGCCAGGTGGCTTCAGCTGCAGCTGTCCCTCAGGCTACCTGGGGCAGACATGTGAGGCAGCCATCAGCCGCTGTGCTACAGACAACCCCTGTCAGAATGGAGCTGTGTGTCAAGATTCGACACAAGGTCAGTTGGTCTTCTATTATATAATATATATATATATATATATATAAACAGCTTAGGAAAAATACCTTGGCCAAATTTTTCTAGGAACCATACCTTCAGTGTATGAGTTGGTAGGGATTTATGATAAGAAATCATTTTACAGTATAGCTATGACACTACCCCCCTTAACATGTCATTACTTATTCAAGAAGATCTTTTAATGATTAAAAAAGATTGCAATGTTGTTGTTTACCACTAGGGGGCTATCAGTGCTTCTGTAAGCAGGGCTACTTTGGAGAAAACTGTTCGCGAGAGATTGACGAGTGCGCCTCGAATCCCTGTGGCGACAACGCAACCTGCCACGATCTTGTCAATGGTTACGTCTGTCAGTGTCCAATAGGTGAGACCCTTACTTGTGACTTTGTTATTTTGTAACTTAGCAGTGAGTATTGATATGTTTAGTCACATTAATGTTTCTATGTCACTCATAGTTGGAGTCATACATGTACATTTTTGTACAATGAATTGTTGGTTTTACTGATGATGATGATGACTGATGAAAGGTCACAAATACTAGCTTTAACCCTTCCTTGCTGAGTCCCAATTTTGCTCCTAAATTTGTATAGACCCCTGCAGAACTCAGCAGGGACAGGTTAATATTTTGTTCCTTTGGTTACATTCCATCCAACTTTGATTGAATTTGTCGTAGGTGCCGCCAATGTCAGCAGCTGTGAAACCGACCCTTGCACCTGGAACAGGTGTGAGAACGGTGCCACCTGTGCTGGTGCAGGTGAGAACTACACCTGTACGTGTGCGGAGGGGTTCCAGGGAGCCCTCTGCGAGGTGAACATCAATGACTGCACCAACACCAGTTGTCAGCAGTATGAAGTGTGCACTGATCTGGTGGGAAACTACAGGTGAGTTAGCTGTGTTTTCATCATCACGTTTACCTTATAGGCCTCCAGATACTGGGTACATATGGTCTTATGTGCACCCAAGATTTTAACTGTGCGTCTAACTTTTGACTTTAGGTGCACCTAGATATTTGTGTAAGATGTAGATACAGAATAAGATATAGGATAGAACAAGAATGTCCCTAACCAAAGCTACATGTACTCATTTTCACCTGAGTCGAGTGAGGAAATACTCTAGTAGGTGTACAGTGCCTTTTACAAGGGCACAACATTGGGACCTGCTAGGAATTCGAACACATAACCTAGCAAGTCTAATCTACAGTACACATCCTGAGCACAATTTTCATAGCAAACATAACCAAGTAGGTTGCCATAACCTATAGATTACCGGTATTTATATCATTCAACTGTAGATCTATCCACTCATCCCTATCTCTATTCCTAGCTGTTCCTGTCCACCTGGCAAGACTGGTGCTCAGTGTGAGGCTGACCTGGACTACTGCTGGACCGACCCATGTCTGAACGGGGGTGCCTGCTTGCCTGTTGCCTCAGCACAGTATGGGACAAATTATACATGTAACTGTACGGCAGGATTTATAGGTGAGTTTGCTGTATTTTTTTAGGGAGATTGTTTTTCTATGAATACCAGTATTTCATAGATAAGAAAGTCATACTGTTATTATGTTTACCGAAGGAAAACATATTGTTTTTGCTCAGTTTCTTCTTCTTCTCCAGTGACCTCTGACCTGGTCAATGACCTGAGCCAGACTGTCTTTCACCATGGTAACTGGTGTTGGGTTACATCATGTTGCAATTTCATAGGGATTTAGACACCTGTCACCATATATGTGAATGTGTTTGAGTAAGAATTAACAGAGCAGACCATATGCGAAGGTAAACATTATGCATTTGCTTTGCAAATGTTACCTTTCTAGTATATGTATTAAATTGGGACTTTGTATGAAATGCTACAAAAGATTTCGGACATCTGTCCAGACTGAAGATGATGTATTTTGTACTCCTTTGTGTCCATCCAGGTCCGAACTGTGAAGGTGACATTAAAGAGTGCCTGTCCTCCCCCTGCCAGAATAATGGGACGTGCCAGGAGCCCACAGGACAGGCCGGCTTCACCTGTCAGTGCCCTGCGGGTTACCATGGCAACCTCTGTGAGACCCCGCCCAGTGCAGTGAACTGCAGTGTCCTGGACCCATGTAAAAACAATGGGACATGCGTTGACACACCACAAGGTAGGCAGTGTTTAAGATTATCTAATTAACTTTCAAAAGTCTCTTGTATTGCTATTAGCACTTGCAAGTAAGTAAAACTTACCACATAGGCTTTAGAGTGTAGTGGTCTGAATTAAAGTACTCTCATTCTATTAAAAAGATAGACATAGTGACTCAAAGTTCAACAAGTTTTACATTAAGAATGTTTTTCTTTGCAGGAAATATTTGCTGTGGCTTAGTTTTATACTGGAAATATACACATATTCACTTTCTCATGTCGATGTTTGCTTTTTCTACAGGTACCAACTGTACCTGTACTCCAGGGTGGGAGGGGGGCACGTGTCAGAATGACGTGAACGAGTGCTCATCCTCACCCTGTCTACACAACGGCGTCTGTGAAAACCTCCCCGGTACGTACCGCTGCCTCTGTCCCCCGGAATGGACCGGCCAGAACTGCCAAGAAGACGTCCTGGAGTGCGCCTCGAGCCCCTGCGACAACAATGGAACGTGCCACGAGGGGGTAGGGACGACATATAACTGCAGCTGTGCGGAAGGATTTTCAGGAATAAACTGTGAGGTGGCTGGTAATGCTACTACAGAGTGTAGCTCTTCCCCATGTTTGAATAACGGTACATGTGTGGAAAATGGAGCAGATATGTACACATGTAACTGTACAGGTGGATTCACAGGGCAAAACTGTGAGACTGCACAGAATGTGTCATCTGTGTGCACACCAAATCCTTGTGAGAACAATGGTACATGTCTGGAAAATGGGGAAATGTACACATGTAACTGTACCAGTGGGTTCACAGGGCAAAACTGCGAGACTCCACAGAATGTGTCTATGGTGTGCACACCAAATCCTTGTGAGAACAATGGAACATGTCTGGAAAATGGGGACGTGTACACATGTAACTGTACCGGTGGGTTCACAGGGCAAAACTGTGAGACTACACAAAATGTGTCATCTGTGTGCACACCAAATCCTTGCGAGAACAATGGTACATGTCTGGAAAATGGGGAAATGTACACATGTAACTGTACCGGTGGGTTCACAGGACAAAACTGTGAGACTCCACAGAATGTGTCTATGGTGTGTACACCAAATCCTTGTGAGAACAATGGTACATGTCTGGAAAATGAAGATATATACATGTGTAACTGTACAGAAGGGTTCACAGGACAGAACTGTGAGACTCCACGAAATGTTTCTACTCTGTGCACACCAAATCCTTGTATGAACAATGGAACTTGTCTGGAAAATGGCACTTCCACGTACACCTGTAACTGTACAGAGGGGTATGAAGGAGGGAACTGTGAGTTGGTGAATGAGTGCCTGTTGTACCAGCCCTGCCAAAATGAGGGAACGTGTGAAGATCAAGTGGATGGATACAACTGTACCTGCACCGCTGGTTTCCAAGGTTAGTCATTCTTTCTACTGTATTCAGGAATTTTGTGACTTGCTCTGTAGATTTGTTGCTCCTATTTTTAAGGCATCAAATACTTATTTAGACAGGCTTCCAGTTTTCTCACGATGCTTTTTTTTTTACCTCACACAGGTGTGAATTGTGAAACACCTGTTGCCACCTGCAACGCCAGTCTGTGCCAGAACAACGGCACCTGCAACGGATCAGCTACAAACTTCACCTGCATATGTCCAGATGGTTTCACAGGTGCATACTGCTCCGAGAAAATTCAGTTCTGTGCAAGCCAGCCCTGCAAGAACAACGCCACATGTAACGAATCTGATGCTGGTTTTACCTGCGCTTGCCCAGAAGGGTATACAGGATTGCAGTGTGAGAATGTTATAGACATGTGTGCCCTGGACAACAACACAAGCCCATGCAATAACAACACAAGCACCAACTGTACAAGTATCTTCCCAGCGGACTACATCTGTACATGTGTCCCCGGCTTTACGGGCAAAAATTGCAGTGAGGAGATCAACGAGTGTGAAAGTCAACCGTGTCAGAATAACGCTACATGTCAAGACATGGTTGGGGGCTTCACGTGCAACTGCCCTGACGGCTACAACGGCACCCACTGTGAAACTGTCCTGAGTATGTGTCAGCTAGACCCTTGTAATAAGAACACAACTTTAAACTGTACCGATGTTTCCCCAGGAGACTACAACTGCTCCTGTCTGCCCGGCTATACTGGTAAAAACTGTAGCATCAACGTCGATGATTGTAACAGTCAGTCTTGCCAGAACGGAGGAACCTGTATAGATGGGGTGGATTCGTTCTCCTGCCAGTGTGCCGATGGTTACTTAGGGGAAACATGTGAGATAGTAGATTTGTGCTTCACACAGCCATGTCAGCATGGTGCAAACTGCACATTAAGTCAGGACTATCAAAACTACACCTGCTCCTGTACCGAGCAGTACTTCGGAACAAACTGTAGCTCGTACAACTACTGCCACAACGTGACGTGCCAGAATAATGCGACCTGTAACATTAACGGTACAGGGTTTTCCTGTGAGTGTTTGCCTGGTTATGTGGGAGACTTGTGTGCTGTCTATGACTACTGCTTGGCACAGCCTTGTGTACATGGAACGTGTCAACTTCTACCCAACAGTTACAGCTGCAGCTGTGATCCGGGCTACGAGGGGACGAACTGTGAAAACGACATCGATGATTGCGCATCCAACCCTTGTCAAAATGGAGCAACCTGCGTTGAGAGTGGTAGTGATCCAAGCAGGCAGTTCTACCTCGGGTACAACTGCACCTGCGTGCCTGGCTTTGTCAGCAAGAATTGTGAAAATGAAACTGACGAGTGTGGTAGCAACCCTTGCCTCAATGGCGGCACTTGTAATGATCTTGTTAACGGTTACAACTGTACCTGCTTGCCAGGTTTTCAAGGCAATACCTGTGAGTTGGACAGAAGAGGCTGTGATTCCGGTCCGTGTTTCAACGGTGCCACTTGTGAAGAAGTTGACGCAGCCCTGGGTACATACAAGTGTCTCTGTCCTTTCGGTTTTAACGGGACTTTGTGTGAGAACAACATTGACGACTGCAAACCCAACCCTTGCCAGAATGGGGGTGTCTGTATGGACCTTGTCAACGACTTCAACTGTACATGTCCGGAGGGATTCAGTGGACGGGGTTGTCAGGACACCATCAACTCGTGCTCGCAGTCTCCCTGCCAAAATGGCGGAACGTGCCACTACATGGGAGCATGTACGTGTGAGGATCCCAACTACCAGCCCCCAGAAGTGATCGCCTGTGGGGACCACAACGAAACGTGCCAGAGAATAGCTTGCGAAAACGAGCCACTGAACACCTGTGAAGTAAGAACTACCTCGTACGAGTGTCAGTGTGTGCCGGGCTACTCAGGTAGTAACTGTGAAGTAGAGACAGACGAATGTAGCTCCAACCCTTGCCAAAACAACGGCACATGTTCAGACTTGTTAAATGCCTTCTCTTGCAATTGTAACAGAACAGGATACAGTGGAGAGATGTGTACTGTAGATGTGGATGAGTGTGCGGTTGCAGGAACATGTGAAAACGGAGCGACCTGCTCTAACTTTGCTGGTGGTTTCAGCTGCCAGTGTCCTGTAGGATATGAAGGTAAGGTACCTTGTTGCCAAAAACTCTACACTATCAAAAGTATGATTGTATTGGGTAGAAATTGTTTTAAGATATACATTTATACAGGTAGTAGAGTATTTGAGATGGCTGAAATCTTTCCCAATTATTTTATTTTGCTATAAAAGCAAGCTGGAGCAAAACTGCATTGTACCATTAGCTGTAACCCTTTGTATTATAATAAGCATTGCACTTTGAGTTCAAAGAGAGAGAGAGAACCTTTGGGGTAAAACCTTCTTTTCATTCTTTTCTTCAGGTCGCACATGTGCAGAAGAGAGCCCAGGTCCAGCTGCCAATGCCACCAATCCCTTTGTCTATATCGGTAAGGAAATTCTGACCTGAGTCCCTATCTGAATATAAATAGAGAATACTGAATATCAGTACATGTATATTCTTGTTTTGTGATCACTAGAGACAAAAAATATGCTTATCTTTCACTTCCAGTTGTTTCCGAATCATTTTTTCTGGACTTGTGTAATTGTTGCAAAGATCTCCTGACTTGTTTTGACAACATAATAAATTGTAGAATGTTCAAATATATAAGTCAAAACAGCCAAACTCCAGAAGACTCATGCCTATACTTTCTGCATACTTTCTCCTGTATTATGTATATTCTTTATGGTGCACTTGGTGGTTAATTTGGTGTCTTTTTTTCTCTCCTCTTCCCAGTTATTGCAGAGCAACTCCATTTCCTTTCCCTCTTTTTGATGATAGGTTGGTACCCTGGGCCCATGACCTTCCTTCTCTCTTCTTGTTGTTTTCCCTTCATGTGCATGCTACTCACTATACCTGCATGCCATTCTTGTATAGCCTGGATGCCAGACTGTTTCCTGGGCCTATATAGACCTGCTCATCAGCTCTATAAAGTGTACAATACCAAGGAAATTAGACCCTGTGTGGGCCCTGGAAACAGTCTGGCATCCAGGCTATTCTTGCATGTCTCAACATCTGAACAGTTCTCTTATTTTCTTTGCAAAATTTTGAACTTACTGCATGCCCTTCTATCAGGTTTCCAAATACATCTAGTGCTAACCCTATAGTGTAGTATGTGTATGTATTACAAAATGTATTAAGGTAGAGCATTAATTTGTCTAATTACTAAGAGTATGAAAAACTTATACATTGGTATCTTGCAGGGATTCCCATCATTCTGGTTCTGGTGCTGGTTGTCGCGGCGACAATCTACGGGTGCCGGTACGCCCGTAAGGTCCGGCGCATGAAGGGGAAGTACAACCCAGCTGCTGCGGAGATGGAGGTCGGAACACCGCTGGAGATGCTGGACCAGGATACGGAGGAGAGGCTGATATAGTCACCCAGGGGGAGGGTTTACGGAAAAGCCTGGGCTGTCTACCTTGCCAGGCTTTTCCGTAAACCCCCCAGGGGAAAGGCTTCTACAGTGGCATAGACTCCTGTCTGAGATTGTACTCATGTTAGGTGAAGGGAACTACTGATGTTAGATAAAGGTTTATAGGAAATGGGAAGTGTATTGAATTGACCACTTCAGTTTTGTTGCTTTGCAGCTTCAGTTCTTACCAGGTAGTTGTAGAAAATCAACTTGAAGGTATACAGGGAAATTGCTGTAAAGCAACATGCTTCAGTAGTATTTTATTTTACTCACTTAAAGTTCTCAAACATATAAACTGTGAAGCTATAGTAACAGGAACAGATGTGGTGACAAAACATCTTGGTGAAGACTCCAAAGTGCAATTTATACATATTTTTTGAAGAAGCTGTTATTTATTCAAGGCTTATTTGTGCATTGACAAGAGCTGGTTAACAAAATTCTTTTTCTAAGAATCATGTTGAAAGAAGCTATTTTTGTACATATCCAGAATGCCAGTGTGGTGAGAGTTAGGGAATGCTAGCTATTTTATTTTTGACTTTGACAGCTGGAGCATCTGGTATGGCAATGTTGGCCCCCACTGTGTAGTGGGTGTACCACATGGGGAAACCACATTAGAGAGTCATGTAGGGGTCGTGATCCTGGGTCACAATGGCCAACTGACTTGTCAGTCTTCAAGTCTAGATTCCTTAAAGGGGGCCTGCATAGGGGGGTCCCGACAACGCTCTACGCTAAATTTTGAGAGCCGGCTACGTATTACGCTGAATTCAGGAAATCTCTCGATTACGTTCTACGGTAAATTCTGGGGCACTACAACGCATTACGTAGAATTAAACGGCAAATTACGCTCTACGGAAAATGCACCGATTACGCTCTACGTTGAATTAGAGCGGTCCGTCTACGCTCTACGTAAAATTAAAACGGCCGATTACGTTCTACGGAAAAGGGCATGCGGGGCCCCCTTAAACAAGCTGGCGTCACACTGTCAGCAACCTTCGACCAAATTTCTTGAAGGTCATTGAATTTCAAAATCGCCAGAGAGTGATTTTTTCACCTGAAAACCTACCTTATCAGGTTGGATGGGGCTGGGTGACCTGCTAACATCAGCAGACTTCCGCAGATGCCAAAAATCGCTAAGTGATCGAGAGGACAACAGCAATATTTTGGCCGAAAATGTCCTTTTGAACTCACAGACTTGCCAGGCAAGCTATTTTTCTGCTTTGTGATGTCAGCTTTGTGGTCAGACAAAAGAATAATGAACCATTATCATTTGTAATGCACAAAAACGTAGCTAATTGCAAGACTGTGCTTCTTCTAAATGTTAGGAGTATCCAATTGTGTAAAACCAAATGATTCTTGGAATATTTTTATCGATGAATGGCAGTGTATGATGTTGAAAACAGGATGGTATGGTGTGACAGGTATCACCATAGCCTGTTGCTGGCTGCAGAGAATTTTAACATATCTAACATGTTGCAGATAGTGTTAACATGTGCTGGGGTATACTCCCCACTGGGTGTGAGGTATATACCAGATGTATCTGGTACGCAAGGAGAGGCGCTAGCATATCAGTCATGACGTAAAATGTTGTATATAGTGTACATAAGAGTCGGAATATTTTTTCCTGAGAAGGACCAAAGGTTTTTTCCTCTATTTTGTAACTGTATAGTAGTGTAGAAGTTGTTGTTACATGTTCTTCATAATACAAGTTATAAGGTTTTGTAGAATTCAAGCTGACAGAAAAAGATTTTGTGCCATCCAAAGATTTTGAAAATTTTGTACTTTAATACAAGTTTTTCTATGGTTAATGTATCAAACTTGGAATTCTGTTTGTGGTCTTCCTCCTTATGCAGTATAACTTGTCACTAGATTTAAATCACTGGTTGTGATCTAAGAGACATTGTCCAAACAGGGCAATTTTTGTTGATTTACTGGTGAAATATTCAGAGCTCAAACAACATGTAAAATTGAGACACATTGTCCAGTAGGAATGTTCTCTACATTTGGTCCTTTCAATTTTTCAAAATCTTTTTCAAATGATGGACATCACTCGTGTAAAATTGGACAAAATTTCTTAGTGATTGACAACTTTTCACAGAGATATTTTCTGCTGCATATCTTGCCTGAAGGGATACGGATCATGTTTACTAAAAATATGTGTGTCGATGACTTCTACATTTAGCACTAATGGGGGCCAATCCAGGCATTAGCACTCAACAACCCCATAAACACATGACTTGTCATTTGAAGCATTCTGTGCATACCAATGTGCTTTGGTAATGTCTCTACAGGATGTACACAACAGATTGCAGCTGTTTTGTACCAGTATTCGGTTTCATTGTTAAAAAAGACACAAAATCATTATGTTCTGAAAAGCAATACTGTCTCTGTATTTACTTCCTGTATATAGATACAAAGTACATACTATTGGGTGCCAAAGATGGGTTCTTGAATATTTCCTAAAATCATATTTGACAATATGTAAGTGAGAGCTTAGAGATATTTCTCATTATATATTCCAGTGTTCGTACATATCAGTTCAGTTATGTAACTTTTCTCTTTGTTTATTCTTTGTTACTAAATCAGGAGAATAAACTAAGACATTGGTCTAAAGTCTACCAAAGTTGTCTTCCTTATTCAATCACTACCTGTCATATGAGCCAGATAAAGACTGAGTCTGCCATGCTGCAGTTCCAAATAAACATGCTAGGTGGTACAAAACTACATGGCTAGCCTTGAACTACAAGGGAGCAGATTTTATGCATTTTGAAAGTATAACATCCATTGTAGATTGCGGTTTCCATATAACAACATTTCAATAGTGTTACTCCTTACTACTGGGCCTATCCAGACTGTCAAAGTGTCCAGTGGAGGCAAGAAGTCTACTGTATTTGGTTTGGATGTTCAACTACATGTTTAGTCCATTCCAACAGAAAATTCACAGGTTCAAAATCTTGGCAGATTGGCCTGGACAAATTCCCACTTTCTAGCCATCAACCTGACCAATAGTAATGTCCCGTGCCAGTACTGATGCTCACTTGACTAACAGTGAAATGTAGAACATCTGCATTTTTATCAAAAAGGTACTGGTGATAGCCTCTACCAGGCTTTGGAAAGCGGCTGGAAAGAGTAGAAATTGGCCAAATAGACAGATATACACGCCAGGGGATTGGTCCAGGTGAGAGTACAGTTCGGACGCGGCAAACTGTACTCTCTCCCGGACCAATCCCCTGGCGTGTATATCTGTCTATTTGGCCAATTTCTACTCTTTCCAGCCGCTTTCCGAAGCCTGGTAGAGGCTACTGGTGACACAGGAAAGGCTAGTCTGTCTTGACAATAGCAGTAGCAGGGTGTTTCCTGAAATACTCCTCATAATCATACTCCTTATATGGCACTGTGAAGGGGAGGAAACCTGTAGTAAAAAGAAAATAAATACAAGTTTCATTAGTTTAGCTCTCAATGTATTATGTTCAGGGGTTTTTCTAGAAAAAAATTGCATGAGGGAGCAGATCACTAGCTTGGCGAGGGAGCAATGCAAATTTTAGTGAAATTTAAAAGAGTAACACAGTTTGTAATGCTAGAATGACTTTGTTATGATGTTTTCTTCTTATATTTTCACTGGAAAAAGATAATTTTGAGAAAGACTTAATGTTGTGTACTAGTATGTAGCCACTTAGGGTTCAATCTGAAAATTGACATGAGGGTGCTGGCTGGTTACATGAGGGAGCAGCGCCCTTATTTCCTGGTTTAGAAAAAACCCTGATGTTGCCAGGACATATGTACAGATACTGGTATTGGTGAATTACACAAAGACTTGCCACAAAAGGAAAATGTGAACTCCTGCAAAACATTTCTGGATATGGTGTTACGCATGGTCTAGACGACAACTGTTTACAAGTTTGGGGCCTTCATATTTGACCTAGGACATATGCAGCTGGAATCACAAAACCTGCTTATTGATATTATTATCATGCTATTCATGCAAGTACATGAGCTAGAAATGTTGTTCTTCTTCTTGTTCATCCCCCGTGTAAATCATCCTTACACACTGTTGGAGAAGCCCTTACCGTGGTCTCTGGCCTTTTCAATTTCTCGAACCAACAGCTTGTGTTTTTTCCGGCAAACACCTGAAAATGATGGTGAAAAATAGTACTGTTATCAATCTATCTGAGACTGCATGATCAAAGGCATTGCACAGCAGGCTTTTAGCTAGGGGGGTGTCCGGGTGTCTTTTGGACTCCTTGTATTGAAAATAATAAGAAATTGGACTCCCTACTTTTTGGTAGGACACCCTAAAGACGCCCTATTTTTTCCACTCCCAACCTCTGCCATGCCCTCATGCCTCCCTTCAGCCTTACTATAAATACAAAAATGAAGTAGTGTTTGAAAGCATTACGAATTTCTAAAAAGCCCCCTTAAAAAGCTTGCACCTGCGCTGCTCGCTGTGTGGCTTCACTGTGCATAGCAAACAATAAAAAAAAATGGACACCCAGCAAAAAAATGCTAGCTAAAAGCCTGTTGCACAGTGATCTGGCTGGGAGCAAGGATATGTTGACAGTTGTTGAAAAGGCCCACCTGTTCTGAGAACGTTGTGAAGTTCTCCAGTATGTTGACAGATGAAGTGCTTTAGAAGCTCGACATTCTGAAACACAACAGAACAGGTTAGTCAACGCTAAGAACTCTCACACCAATGATATAATCACTGCATTTTCCCTACAATAAGATCATTGCTGTGCTGTGAATGTGCAACTTTCATTGATTCAGCACAGGTCAGTAGAAAATCATCACAACAAAATTACAATGTGAAATGGAACTAAACGTTAACTGCCAACACTACAAAGAATATTGGGACTTACCCCAAATTTTCGGTTGACTCCATCAACCTTGTTCACGGAATGGACCCGTCTACTCTTGGGACGTGACGTCAGAGACACGTGACCGTAGTAGCGGGTCATACGTGCCAGATAACTTGTGTCTCCCCCCGTCTCTGTTTAGGGTCGGTATGTGAGCTCTTATGTAGACCGCCTCCTTCACTCCTTTTGCAAAGAAGTCCGATTCAGAAACAAGTTATCTGGCACGTATGACCCGCTACTACGGTCACGTGTCTCTGACGTCACGTCCCAAGAGTAGGCGGGTCCATTCCATGAACAAGGTTGATGGAGTCAACCGAAAATTTGGGGTAAGTCCCAATATTCTTTGTAGTGTCGGCAGTTAACCTTTAGTTCCATCTCATAATGACTTGTACCAACACAGATGAACTTCCATGCAAAATTACAATGTATTTCATTGTCGTCACGAATGAAAAGGTTGTCCGAACCAAATAACAGTGAAAAATGTCCAAATATGAGACCTGTATGAGTTGTACATACCCTGTAGTCTACGACTAGGTTCTGATCCCGACAGATAGGACAGGGGTTCCCAGTGGATATCCTCCCTCCTCTCTGCAATGGAAACATTGACACAGAATTTTACCACATGGATGAAATATTGACAGTCTGTTGCAAACCCACTGTGAAGTAAATGTGCATTACCACACAAAACCCCCCTTTCTTAGACGTAGAGCAGTCCTGTTACAAACCCCCCTATCTTAGAAGTAGAACAATCCGACCCTGTAACCTCACTCTGGTGCTAGGAGTCCTGGAGGCAGTACAATAAAGTATGTAGCTCTGCAAATGTCCAGTATGCGACCAGTCTTTACAATATAGAAGCAAGAACTTACAACACAGTCTCAACAAAAACATTGTGGAAAAATGTCTTCTGTTTTGTATTCTTTTGCGAGTTACCACAGAAGAAAGCTGTTTTTTTGTGTTTTTTTTCCAAATTTTGAACAACAATCTATCTGTTAAGTGGTTAAAAGAACATAAGTATCCTACTTATGCAGAGAGGATAACTCACAATGCACATTTTCCTAGTTTTCTGGGGTGGGACACTTCCTTTGTGGTTCCGTACATAGTCCCACCAGACTTCCTTATCCTTGTATCGCTCAGCAAATTCTGTAAGAGAATTATATACAACTGTACTCCTTGTACTAAGTTGTAGCTGTTGAAGTTAAAACGACTGTTAAAAACACAATACGAACAATCACTGTTTTTGTTTACATCAATTCTTGGTAGGCAAATCACCCAACTACTAGTACCACATGCTTTTTTGCCTACCACTCACTGGCTGCGACGTCATGGCAATTGATCGTATTCTCATTGGTTCATGAGCTGGCAACACTGTTTAGTGCACTATATTCTATGTTATTGTATCCTTGGAAAGTGTAGTTTCTTAAAGAAACGCACCACAAAATTTTAAATTCATTATTTTCCAGGAGCCTACACATTGAAAAGTTGATATATTTCAATTTTTACAGTAGTCCGCCAAATAATTACCCTGTGCACACGTTTGAACTTTTACGCTCTCCTAGCTCGCCCGCCGCGATGGCAATGATTAATGCTTTGGCAATTGCTCGACGTCACCATTCCAAACCCGCTTATTTGCATATCACAGTCCAGTGATCTCCCAGTGACACTGCCAATATGCAAATAAGCGGGTTCGGAACGGTGACATCGAGCAAAGCATTAATCATTGACATTGCGGCCGGCGAGCTAGGAGAGCACGAAGTTCAAACACGTGCACAGGGTAATTATTTGGCGGACTAATGTAAAAATTGAAATATATCAACTTTTTGATGTGTAGACTACTGGAAAATAATGAATTAAAAATTTTGTGGTGCTTTCCTTTAATGGGGGCCTGCATGCCCTTTTTCGTAAGGCGTAATCAGGGCTTTTTAAAGGCCGTAATTCGTAGGCAGACGTCCCAAAAATCAACGTAAATCGTAATAGTACATTTGCCAAAAAGCGTAAAGGCGTAATCAGCTCTGAGAATTTAACGTAATTCGTAATCGGCGGTGAAAATTTTGCGTAATTCGTAATCACTACCCCCCCATGCAGGCCCTCTTTAATGATCTTTACTCAACTTGTATTGCCACATGGATATTTTTAACCCAATGCTTCTATAGCTGAGCTGCAGTAGGATTGAGTTATAACTATTGGTATACCTGGTGACTGCAGATAAGTGACACTCTCCTCCCAGGTCACCACGGGAAGTTCGGGCTCCTTCGATCCTCCTTCTTCCAGCTCTTCCTCAGCCTCGCACTTTACTACTGGTGTTCTGGACAGGCCCCTTGTCTGCTGTAGGTAGACTGAAGTGGTCCATCGAGACTGGAGCTAGACATTCATAAATCATGGAAAATACTTTTAGCAAGACCTAAATATGGAGTATGAGGAAGATATGGAAAATAGAAATGGGCTGTTCCAAAAAATAATTTTGGATTTGGTGGGGGGTGGAAGAGGTCTCAATCAGCTTTTAACCCAACCCCCCTGTCCACTCCAATTTTTTTTGCCCACCCCCTGTCCAGTCCAAATTCATTATTCTGACCCAACCCCCCCTGTCCGTTCCAGAGTTTCCTGACCCAACCCCCCTGTTCTTTTGTACAGTTAAACGTCTTCATGTTGATATTACTGAGAAGTTATGCTCGATAAAAGTGGTCTTTACAACAAGGCATTGACTTCAGCTGGGACAATAGCAGCCTCTAAAAGTTGTGATCTATCCTTACCTGCGTCGTCAGGTTTCTCTGTTGAGAAACTGCTTGCCAAAGCGGAAAAACTCTTCGTGAAAGTTGGGTGGCCACAAATCTGATGGGCGCAGCCATCTTGGAAAAAAAATAAATCACTCCCTGCTCTCGTCTGTTCTCGTAAATTCTCGCTGTAAAAGTCACGTGAACATTACCCGCGGTTTGAGTCACGTGATCTTGTCATGTGACTATGATGTCATAGAGAATTTGGAGAAGAAAGGTAGGCAGAGGTCGCCATTCTTTGTGCTTATCGAATTTGTCGTTTTCCCCTTGATTTTTGCGCTGTAACTCTTCGTTAGGGTAATCGTACCGTCGAAAGTTGTGCTGTATAGCATTGAGTATCTTTTTTGTGTGTTTTTGTCCGCAGATGGGGTGGATTCTTGAAGAAAACTTGAGTTTTTTCAAGAGGATGTGTCTTGGTCCACACCCCAGGGTTTGAACAACATGGCGCCGTTTGTTCTCTGAGAAGAAGCCATACAACTCAGATGCGTACGTTGATCGGAGATTTTCACCCCCGAGAGAAGAAAATTATTTCCTCTTATTCTTTTCTATACACCTCTCATATAGTCTTGCGCAATATTTGATACATTTGGTTGACGTTTCTGGGCGATTGACGTGGAAGAGAGCCAGTAAGGTCGGAAGGTATTGTACTCGTGATGTGCCGCCATCACTGAATAATTTTTTTATCGCATATAATGTTATCTATGTGAAGCTCACACCCGCATAAAAATAAAAATCCAGCCATAAATACTGATAAATGATATCAAAAAAGGATTAAATATAAAAGTAAAAAAGGTGAAAAAAAATTGCAGTCAGTTTGAATGACTGATCTGAGCACGCCTTGCGGTAGTAGTTATGCACTGGGAAGGTCATAAGCATGGGGACGTATTATGAGCCCCATGCCTCAGGTAGCTAGCGGTAAAAGAACCATGTGGCAATGGTAAAACTGTTCAGTGGTGCTATTGAACCAAAAATAGATGAGTGAAGTATTGGAAACCAACCCAGTAAAAAATTGGGTGGGTGGGAAACACCCAACAAGTGGTATGGACACGTTTGTGCCTGAGGGCTATATCCATAGGCAGGTTTGGAAAAGACTTTTTATGCCTTCAGTTATCAAGTTTTTCATGTATGCATTGTTGTAAAGAAGAAGAAGTAATGTTAGGCTAGTAGAAACTGGCACAAGTCAGGCAGGTAAAGAAAAGGGGTTTGGAAAAGGAAGATTTTTTTTAGTATCGTGTGGAAAAAAAATTAAGACTAGAACTGGGACAGGTAGTGTAGCTGTAGACAAACTTGTTGGACAGGGTAGTCCAAACTGCCAATTTGAAAGGGCAGAGAACAATGGCCGTCCTATTGAGTCAACTGCCACCATCACAAAAGTACGAAAATTCTTTAGCACATAGCAGTGGGCATTTGGCTGCCAATTCTTCATGATTATGGGGTTAGGCAGCAGGGAGAAGGATTCAGACTCAGAGAAAAAAAATGTGAAGGATAGCATGTGCTTTATCTGACTGATAATTTACCTCTTGTAATGCTTTATTAAAATGCAATTTCTTAATGAAATCACAGATAATGCACTAACAAAAAGGCTAAGGCATTAGCAAGTTTCCAAGTGTATCTTTCTGGCACATGTATAACACCAGCTAAATGGTAACTTCCATGAAATTTTGTTGTTGATTCACAAACCCTTTACCATTTTGTCACTTGATTCCTGGCTTTTCAAAGTATCACTGTTGCTTAGAATAATCTAGGTCTAAATCAACCTGCTTTGTGAAAATGTTAGGTTGTCTGTGCTGCATATTAAGTAGCCCCACCCTCCATGCCCACCATCAGTCATACCCTTGCCATATATAGAACTAGCTAGTTAGAATTTGCATAAGAAAGGCATGACATCATGAGGGCTGTACATAAAGCCCAGTCCAGTCAGTAGGCAGCAAATGAAAGGTGTGGATCACTAATTCAATTAAATGATTTCAGGTCATAAATATCTCGCAATGAAGTGTAGTAGGGAAACATGCTGAACATAATGTTAGGAGCTACACTAAATCTAAAGGTGCCCATTATTTTATAGGTGTCTTTCATTATGGATGTCAGTCCTAAGGACATGACATGGGTGAAATTATTCTGGTATATAAATTTGGTATGCTGGACATTTTCAAGAGCTGCAATGGGATGGGTTAACATTTTCATATGCATGGCATATCATTAGCCAACCTAATAGTCATTGGAAAGAAGGATTGTGTCTATTGAATCTTATGATAGAAAGCTAGCAGGAGTGGGTTACTGAGTGAGGTTGACAATCAAGCTGAAATGGGAGCACCTACACTAAATGTAGCAGAGTTGTCTTGCTTGAAAGCTTGTAAGAGTCCTTGCAAAGGTTATGAGAGGAAGGAATTGTATATCTGTAATTTTCAAATTGCTTTAGGAATTCAAAGACTTCCAAGGGAGGAAATTTGAATGCAAAATGTATTTCGTAACATGTTTTGAAAGTGAAAGCAAGAAAACAAGGCTGGCCCATAAACCCAGAAAGTATGGAGGTTGAGATATTGAATGAACTAGGCATCTGACACCATTAGCCATTGGAGTAACCAGTATGGATAGGGTGTACTTAAGTTAACCTAGTTAAATGGCAGGAGATATGAGTGTATGACAAGGGTTATTGGTTGTCCTTGAGCCAAGGACTGTCTACTTGCTGTTGTAATGTACCTGAGGGGATGTTGGAAAGCTGAAAAACTTGATTGTCACACATGCTACAATAGAACAAAGTCTAGTTGAATCCAAGAAGACAGAAATTGAGTAGGGCAATGTGAAAGACTGAATGAAGGCATGTTGCAGAAAATTAAGCGTCATTTTAAGTTATGACATATCAAAAGTATATGACTATTTAGGTGGTGTGTGTGTGTGGGGGGGTTCTTCCAGTTGTGGCAGACAGTGCTAATGTACAGATGAATGATATGTGATTTTCATTGAATATCAATGTTGGACAGGGAGGGCTGTTGGGTGAAATCATTAAGTTAGTTTATAAGGAAGGTATCTAGAGAGGAACAAGCATGTATTTTTGGCCCATACCCAAATAATTTGTAGAAATGATATTCAACCATTCCTACCAACTATACAGTCATTTTCTGACCAAATTCAACTTTGGATTTCATCATGTTATGTCTCAAGTTTATTAATGCACAAAGGTAAAGAAGTCATCCTGAACTGAGGTGAAGCATGATCGTTTTTCAGGTAGCTAGCGGTGATGCACTGCAGCTTTGCTGGCAGATACATAAGGTTATACATTGTACTTCAGTAGGAAAATACCAGGTCAGGTTCTCATTCATGCTTGTCACGATGGGCATAGATTTTACATGTAGTTAGCATTGCCATGCCATAGGGAAAAGTTGTTGCAAGTTATATATTGCAAGTTCTGGTATTCTGCATTTGCACAATTGCTTGATGTCTGTGGGAACTTTGGTTATCTTGTAAAGTCACTGTAGGTTTTTTTTTTTTTTTTAAGTCACTGTAGGTAGAAAGTTCATGCAAGCTGTTGTCCAGAAAGGCATTTTGGCATAAGCCATTGTTCTAATCTTGGGACATATACATCTAGAAGTTGACTGGTTTTGCATTATGAAGTATAGTTCCTAGAGTTCAGCTGCTTGAGTTGAAGGATGTGGAGTTAGTAATTCTCATGCAGTTTTAGTAACCTCCTGAAGATGGTTAGAACAATGACAATAGATGCATGGAGTATATTCTGTAGTCTTGTATCTTTACCTCTGTACAGAGGTTTTGTTTTTGGTGTGTCTAACTGAGACGGTTTGCTTGTGTTTCCATAGTTATTTCTACATCCTGAACACAGGGACACTGACAGGAAGTAAGGTCAAAGGTCCCAAAATAGGTTATCTCATTTCCTGTCTTCAGTGCATAGAAAGCATCTGCAAGAAATTCACAATAATGAAGAAATTCACAAAAACTTCAATATATCCTGGCAGTATGAGATCTTTGATTTCTTGTTGATTTAGCATCTTGGGAAGCCCTCTTAAGATAGGGTGAGATTATAGTGTTGGCTTTGTGGCCTTGACTTTTGGTGTTGTAAGTTCCTTACTTTGATTGGATCATCTTGGGGGTTGGGATTTCCATGAAAAATAAATCAGGACCTCCAATACTGTGGCTTGTCCAAGAATGATACCAATTATGGTAAATGCAGTGCATAAATGAAATTAGGACAAGGCAGCATACTTTTAGCCATTCTATTCAATTGAAAAGAAAACTGCAATAGGGCCATAAATTAAATTGCTAAGGTTAAGGCCAGTCTCCCAAGCCAAATATTTCAAGACTTGACAAGTTGTCTTTTGGTTCAACCACCTAACTTCTGATAAAGAAAGCATGATCTAATGGTGAAGGTAATTAGAGCATAGTCTAATGATAATGGTTTACTGTGTAGGCGTATAGCGGGTCTTGTGAGCTTCACATACTGTCCTATCGATAAAAACTGCATGCCCAAAATGTCATGTTAGCATTTGCATGTTGCTCTTTCTTGCTTGTAATTGTTACATGTATGCTTAGATATATTGTTGATGTGTTACTGTTCTAGAATGATTTAGAAAATTTCTGATGTATTGTTTGTATCACTATCAGAGAAATTTTATTAATCTTGTTTAATTGGAAAAACATTGTTGGCGTGAAACCTTCAGTGCTCAACATGACACTTGAATTGTCTACATGAGAAGTTGAGTGCTAAAGGTTGACTTGTAACTGTTCTACGTGCATGTCATTGTACAGCAAAGATTGATCAGTAAAGGCTGTTTCAGAATTTAAGGGGGCTTTCTGACCATTTCAATCCTCTAGAAGTACAAAAGAGCAAAACCTCTCAGTTTGTGTATGATATGAATGACAGGTAGATACATGTGTGTTTGATAATATTTGTCATATTTATACATCATTGCATCATGATTGACATCTCTGACTCATGATTGATGTAATGATATAAAAATTCTTGGTTAGTAGATATTATACGTGACTGATGAACCTCTTCAACAAAAATTCTTAAAACTATGCTGACTCTCTTGGGCTCTTCTGTTACATTAAACATAGAAATGTTTGGAAAATTCACTCTCTTTTGACCAATACAAAAATGAATCAAATGTACCAATATTTGCTTTTAAAGATGTCAACTTGACTAAACTGAGATATCCTTTGAATAGCAAAGTTCTTTATTCACAACCACTTGTTTAACAAGAGTGAGATATCTTTTGTTTGAAGTATGTTTTATTTGCTTGCTTTGCATAAGAAGAAGAGTTGTCAATGCAATATATACAGACCTACAGAAATACTTACATTTCTGAATATACCAGCCATGGGCTGTTTTCATGAATGTTTGGCCCTTTTAGACCGATCAATGTTAAGATAATTTGGCAGTTAAATCCAGTTACTGGTAAGAATACAATGTTGATATGAGCTTTTGGAACAAAATTGGAAACATGTAGATTAATTGAGCATTTGTTTTGCAAACTGACAAATTGTGATCAAGTGATTCTGTCTCAGAGTTACTTGTTTAATCTAACAAAAATCTCAACATTCTGGAAATCCATTGAAAGTTAGAGTGCCTAGGATAAATATATAAATGTTTTACCGTTAACAGCAAAAAGTTGTATTTTCTTGTGTCATAAAAGTCAGGACGTTTGGATCTTACACTAACATCATGAATATAAACAGATTGTCTTGTTAACAAAAACAATGGACACACAGTTGCACGTATAGTTATACACTGTTTACATGACATGTTCCTGTTCAAAAATTTCCTTGAGGGGATCAATTGTCATGTTTAAAGTTTCCCTTTTCTGCAACAGCCTTTACTGACTATGCTTGTTAGCAATTTGGGTATGATGTTCTCACCCTTCTTTATATATGTAAGTGTATGCTCAATTCTTATAGTATATAAGTGTATGCTCAATTCTTAAGTATATAAGTGTATGCTCAATTCTAATAGTAATACATTGTTGCTATACCCATTGTTGAGTTTGAGTCTTATCAGACATTCAATCTGGAATGTTCCCCCCCAAATTTCTTAGTTGTCCTGTTTTTTGTGATAAGAGTAAGACTTTACGCATGGTTTGCCAATGTGATGCATTATATGTTTTATTTTTGATCTTTCCACAACAGGCTAGCAAAGAAACACTTTAACTGTTGAACAAGGACATCTGACTAGTCACAACCCATCCATATAGCAAACATGGTAATTTGACATTTTCTGTGCACTCCAAAGTTTGCAGCTTTCAGATCTAAGACATATGCTATCAAAAACTTCATTCTCAAGGTAGTGAGATCACCATTTGTGCCCCCTTGTCTGAAAAATGTATGCTGCTTTCCTGAAAATGAAAATGAAAGGAAAACTTCTGTAATGTGTCCTATACAGGGAAATGCTGAATGTATTCCTTTTTTTGTCATCATAACAGCAATGTTTGATAATACCCTTTCCCTCAAAATTAACGTCTTTGACTGGGACAAAAGACAAAGATTGATATGGCTTAACAAAGGGGTGTTATGTATTTATCCCATTAATTGACCAATGTCATGAACACACTACTAAAGAAGTGCCTTCCATTGTTGATTTTACATACCGTTTACTTTTTCGCAGGATTTTTTTAAAACATGATGCTATCATGCCATTTCTTAAACAGCTGGTGATCTTACTATCTTTAATAATACTAGTAGGTTTTATGATTTAAACATAAATGTATATTCCATTAAATTTGAAAAAGTTTTCTTTAATGCTAACTTGGTGTATATGGACTGTAATTGGTGTTCAAAGTTTTTTTAGTATGACTCATAAAAGGCAACTTCCTTCCATCTTGCTGTAAGTAGAACTGTTTTAAGATCAGTGCTGCACATTCATCAGCTCAGATCATTCTGTCAAGATAAACTATTAAAGGAATGTGTTGTTTCTTTTGGCTTATGACTTTTATGCAAGATTGTATTACATACATTTTGCCTTGTTATTTTATGCATGATAATCATTGATACTTTGATATCCAACATTGTGTGTCAATTGCTTGGTATGATTTTGTACACTACATCTATTGTGTTGATTAGAAGTACCTGATTGTATGACAGTGAATTCCCATTGTTCCTTTTTTTCCAGGTCTGACTCCATAACAAGGCATTACGAGAACTTGTTTGCGACTTTGATCTAAGGGGTACATTTAATCTAGGACTTCCTTCCATGAATACAGATTTTGCAGTATGTGTTGTTGATCTTTGTATGAACATACCATGGAGGTTTTGAAGCGGCTTTATTAATATGGTCTTTGACAGTGTACTCAATGCCCAGTTTATTTTTCAATGTTGGCCTTTTTTGACTATACATGTACTTGTGACTTTAAAACTTAGTGTTTATGACACCAATATGTTTTTAATACATACAAAAGTTATAGTATTATTAAATTAACATACGAGATTGCTCCAAATATACATCCATCTCCTGTTCATCCTGGATTTCCTTATAACAGTGTTAAAATTTTGGCTACTGGTATACCGGTAAGGGAGAAGGGTATATATTTGGTGCAAACATGTATGTTAACTGAATAATACTACAACTTGAATATAATCAGAATTCAGAAAGTATTGGTGTCTTTTTGTGTTATATTATGGCCACAAGGGGGAACAGTGAACATACTAATTAACTTCTGAGTTTTCCTTGCCTTCATAGTAGGTACACTGCCTTTGAACTGCAGCTGAAGTAAGAACCTCAAGCAGCAACACAGTCAGCCGCTAGATCTGTGATCCAGATTACTCCCTGATACTGGGACCACTAGATCGCGTTACTGTGCTGGACTTTTCTTCAGTATCAACACTGTATGGTATGATGTGTGAGACCAGGACCGACTATTTCTTTTGACCTCGTTGCTTCCCCTTTTGTCCTCTTTGTGTATTTGTCTTCTTCGACTGACCATTGCCCTCACTTCCTCACTCACTTCTACGTCACTCTGCCAGCCTACCTCCATCCCTGCCCCCCCCCCCTGCAGTGTAATCATTTTGTTAGTTTGTCATGTTGTCAAGAGTTAGATGTCATATTTGACACTAGCGACAAAGCAATAGCACTAAGAAAAGCCTGCAAGAAGTGTCATCTTCAGAAAACTGAATTTTTAATCGCCGAGGATTAATGTAACATTAGGCCACACAAATTTTATTTGTTGCTTCTCGGATTTTTTCCAGAAAAAATATGAAGCGACAGGGCGAAAAAAAAATAAGATAAAAACAGGCCTGGGCATCCTATTATAGCCCCAAATGCTAGAATAGGTGCCATGAAGTCAACACAAAAGACTGGGTTAAAATTTAAACAATGAATTTTGAACTTTTAATCAAACCACTGCATTGGTAGATGTAACAACTGTAACAAGTAGGAAGAAAAGGACTTTCTTCAACTGTTGAAGGCAAAATATGTGCATTTTTTAGTTGATTCAGAACCAGAATTTGTTTTTTTTTTGCAAATCAGAAAAAAAATGAAGAGGCGAATCCGAGAAGCAACAAATTAAATTGGTGTGGCCTTAAGTAGAATAAAATGCTGCGTCAATAGTACACAAGTACACCTAATAATCAGTGTTTGTTAGAGAACAGTGATCCATATTCTATATTCAGGTTTGTGTGGAACAATTTTATGTTGACTGTAAGACTGACCTAACTTTGTAATACAGGTAGATTTGGGGAAGTTTGTTAGCATAGTAATTTGGGCCATTTCTTACTTGTGCTTCTGCCGCACCAACGTTATTTTGATTTTTCAAAACACGTGTGTGCTAGTGATTTTCTGATTGAATTTAAGAATGGTTTCATTTTTTCACATGGATTACAGGTGGCTAGGTCAGTGTAAACTTTAAATGTGGAAACGTTTGACTTCAACTGAACAGCCCCAGGTCGAGGCCTGTTGACATGGAACATGGCTTTATTTACAAGACTTCCAGCTGCATGTTCCCAGTCTTGAGGCCTTGTCCAGAAGCAATGATATTTGACTTCAATACAAGAAATGAAGATAAAAGTAACAAGTCAGTTCTAAAAGGAAAATCAGTTATGAACTAATTGCACCATAAAACCTGTTTCTTTTGCTGTCAATAGCAGCATTATTTTAGGTACACTCAGTGTTCGAAATACCCACTAGCACACTAGCAATTGCTACCTGATTTTCTTGTGCGCTAGTTGCTCTCTGACTCAGGTAGCGCACCACGCAACCTGAAAATATGTACCGCTGAACTCAAAGGTGCATACTGTGCTACCTGGTTCAAAAAAGTATTTCGAACACTGTACACTTGTTTGGGTGATTTTCACAGGCCAAAAATTGGATGAAAGTTGTGACCAGTTGTGTCATGCTGTTTTGAGTACAGAGAACACATTCAAATTTAAGGAAGAAGATATTTTTCAAATACATGTATTGGCATATGTATATCATAATGTAGCAAACCCCAAGGACTTAACCACATGGACCAAATGCATCAGAATTGTATCACGACAGCAAAGGTAAGGCAAAATGGATATCTTCCATTGTGCACTTATTTTTTTTTCACTAAAATTTCTGAATACATAGTGACGATACAATTGTGTAAAATATAGATATATATGTGTTTTGTCAAATGTGTCGGAATCAGAACTGCAGAAGATGATGAACAAATGCATGTTTTTGATTGTAACTTGTGTCCTTTTTGTAGGTATTTATTGTGTATAGACTTGTAAACCTGGTACAATATGCCCAAGAGATAATAAAAGATGTGGAAAGTACCTGATTGTGTGGAGTAGTCCTTCTCTGCAGCGGTCAGGTGCACAGGATGTATGGAAGTGGATGGATGGTGTTAGCTCACATTTTATAATCCAGCTGTGAAGGGAGCTGAAGAAAACTGTCAACCGCTGTCAAAAATTTCAGTTACTCTGAGCGAGTGAGTGAATGGGCACCCAAGCAGCACAGTGGACGAGTGATCGCTTTACAGTCCCATCTTTCTACATCCATTGGGGCTTGTATAACATATCCAGTGAAGGTACATAAGATGAAGTCGAAAGGGCTAAAGGCCACTGCATACAGCCACTGCATACAGCCCTCTTTTGGATACTAGATATCATAAAGGTAATGCAACCAGCTAGCCATAAAAGACATAAAAACACATCTGTCTACATTGAGTCAGCAAAGCACATTGTTTTTATTGCTGAAGAATAAAACTTTTTTTTGCCTTTTACAAAACAAACTGACAATTTTTGCCATGAACCAGAACTATGTGATCTTCAGTAAGCCTTTCCTTGACCATGAAGCATTTCAACAGTGAATGCTTTGCGTGTACAAACAAGTCTTTCATCCATAAAGATGACCATGTTCCAGAAGTCACGGATTGGAAGTACCAGTAATAGCCTGAATCCAGCCAGCCAGCTTGCACCATTTATTTGCTGGATATTTCACATTACCATAGACTTGCTGAACCATTTTGCCAAGATTTATTGAAACGAATTCACCAGGAATTTTTTAAAATAAAGCAATTGTAATTAGATGGCACAAGTGAGATTTATATTCAACCCAGTTACTGCTACAGCTACAGTGGCCGGGATTAAAAGGAATACCTGTCCCAACTATCTGATTACTGCATGCTCTTTTGCATCTCATTGGCCAAGTCTAATCCATTCAAAATAAATCAGTTGGAAACTTGGAGCCAATCATTTACTCCAAAATCAACTTGAGGTTTCAAAGTTACCTTTGTGGTGTATGTAGGGTGGAAAGCATTGATTAGTGGATCAAGTGAACCAAACAAATCCAGGAGTATTAAAATTTTTTTAGTCCAAACCTCGTCAACATTCATAAAAAAAATCAAAGGGACTATTTTTCATTGCCAATCAAAAACAAGTTTCAACTTTGACTACATTTCTGTGATCAAAGATGGTCTCATAGCCATGAAAAATTTCAGGATCAGTTTTAAGGTTCCTACAACTCAACCTAGTGCCATGCGAACAAGGAGCATTTTTTGTCCACTTTGAATAAACATTCCCGTATTAAGATGTCCAATTGTTAGGGTGGGTTTGGCCATTTCTTTCCAGTTTTAATTGGGAGAAAGAAGTACTAAGCAGCATAATTGCTACTTAATCTGAGCACACTTGAGTGAAATGTCCATCTCATCCAATCACTTACAACACTTCAATGCTTCTCAGTGTCCCTGGTCTCATTCTATCATCCCTTACCACCTATGTGGTTATTGTACTGACAGTTTTTCCATCAAAAATATTCTAGCTGAACAAGACTCCAGATCAAGTCAATTAATTATTTCAACTTTATACCTGCTAATTGACACTTTTATTTTGTCTATGTTTCAGCCAGGTCACCACAGTCCAGGCAATGGTACCACCTTTGAGTGAGCCAATATTCTGTCTTTAGAAATGTCTTACTCTTGTTAAATCCGTTCTTGTTTTTTCCCCCTGCAGCCGGAGGACAAGGACAGAATGAACCCGTACGAGTTCCTGAAGGGTTTGTCGCACCTACTCGGCGAGGAGGGAGACATAAAGAGTCCTCAGGAAGTCCTCAAGATAGTCACGTGAGTTGGCATCTTTGGCTGTTTCATTTGTGAAAGAGAAGCATATTGTCAAGTCATTTACTTTCACGATTGTTTCAATGTTTACAGTACCAAAACTGATAATTGAATTGTGTGACTTCTAATGTTGACCACCAAACACATTCCACCAAGCTTCAAGAGACCTTTTTGCAGATCCTATTGCATGCTGGGAGACGCGTGTCATTATGGGTAAAAACAAACAACGTCATTACCTAGATAAATAACACACTGTGGTGCATGTATACTATGTCTTATCCAGTCTATGTGATGATTTTGTTTCCCCAAACTACCCATGGTGCCCTGCATCTCCAAGCATTCAATGGGATCTGTGAAAAGGTCTATCATTTGGTTCAAAGACCAGTAATGTAACCTATCATTGACTATGTAAATACAAGCAAGTCGGCAGAACGTACTGCACCTGCGCGAAACCCGTAATGTATTGTGCATCAGCACTTTGGCAGAACATCTCATATAAGGTTGTATTAGAGCATATAAGGTTGACAGCCTGTCTGTAGTTTTCAGATGTTGTATAGGAAAAGATATCGTCTGCAACAGGCAAAATTTTGATGCAACGTTGACCAAACATCCAACGAAAACCGTGAAATATCAGGGTTTTGCGCAGGCGCAGGACGTTCTGCCGACGTGCTGTAAATACATTATATTAACACACAATGTTTATTTGAATCCTAAATGAAGTATGACTTCTTTTTTCAGAGAAATGAAGGCCACCAAGAAGTTAGTAGGCAGATGTTGTTATCTCAACATTTTGAGGGCAACGAAATCAGAAGAGACATTGTCAAAGTAAGTGGATTATACTTTTGGTACAATATTCATTACTGTGGTAATTTTGGTTATTACTATCCTTACTCATTTCCATGGAAAGAAGGAATTGCTGCTTGACACAAGCTTGCAATTTCAAAGCTCTTTTTCAATAAAACATTTGATTGCACTGACTTTAGTTGATCAGAGCTTTACCATTTAAAAGTTCAACAGAGCAAAATATAGTGACTGTCACTTTTAACTATATGGGAACTATTCATGTACTTTTATTTTCATTAATACAAACATGTATATGTTTTTGTTTCAGGTTTGTAGAGATTGGAGGCTGGGGAATCATGAACTCTTGGCTAACTGATGCCAAGGACACAAATAACGTTCCCCTTCTACAAGAAGTTCTCAAGGTCCTCAAGCACATGCCTGTCACGATAGAGCAGCTTAAGAAGGTGAGTGATCACGTATGTTTGTTGGAAATGATCCAATTCTGCCGTTTCTGTTTTGCTGTGTCTTTCCTCTTTAAAAAATGATTAATTGACCCTTCTGGCTTTAGATTTGTATATCTCAAAAGCATATTTTGTACTATATGCATTGTACAATAAACTGTGATCAAGCTAGGGGATATTGCACATTTACTGATAAACATCATTTCTTTTTCAGAACAACACTGCAAAAGTTGTAAAACAACTCAGCAAAACATCAGATAATGAAAGTAAGTAGAACAAATTTAAATGTGTAACTCACTACACTTTGAAAACATTTGTATTTGAATAAATGGTTTATTTCATGAATAACATCATGTTAACAGTTACTAGTTCTACAAGACCGCCACAAGTTTCATCAACTTACTAAAATTTGTTTGCTTTTTTTCTTGACAGAAACCAAGAGTATGGCCAGTAGTTTAGTGACGTACTGGATGAACATGATCCATGCCAAGGGCAAAGGAGGGGCAGAAAAGACTAACAAAAAACACCACAAGAGACACCACG
This sequence comes from Branchiostoma floridae x Branchiostoma japonicum, assembly GCA_013266295.2. Lineage (NCBI taxonomy): Eukaryota > Metazoa > Chordata > Leptocardii > Amphioxiformes > Branchiostomatidae > Branchiostoma > Branchiostoma floridae x Branchiostoma japonicum. The sequence continues at coordinate 13,351,957 of CM023828.1, read as the reverse complement.
AAGATACCAAAGACTCTAAAACCTCTTCCGAAAAGACTGCATCTTCCACGGAACCAGAAAAGCCCAAGAAAGCCAGGTCTACTAAAGTTAGAGCTCCTTCATTCGCTAAGACAAGATCAACAGGACTTGAAGAAGAGACCAAACTGCCGGCTCCGGTTAAGAAGTCTGGTTCTATAGACAAGAGACCGGGTAGTTCTATACCTGCGGCAAAGAGACCAAGTTCTCCCATTGACAAACTTTTAACCCCACCTGAGAAGAAACACAGACCTCAGCCTCTTAACAGAACTAGCAACTCACCTGTACAGGCCAAGGTCAAGATCATCCCTGCAAAACGTAAGTTCAAATTACAGCATGGGCAAGACTTGGGTTGGTAGATGTTACTGTAGATTCATTATTGACTTGATTTGGTGGTAGGAGGGAAATAGAGGTTTTCACTGTGTTTTAAGCTTGTGGTACAGCAGAAATGAAATGAAATGGAAACGTATATTCAACATTCAAGGTGTGATTTTGTGATGGAGAGGTCACTGCAAAGAAAAAAACCACTGTAATGCCCATGTGTGGCCTTTTGAGATGTTTTTTTTTTATTGTTTGTGTGTTGGTAGATGTATTGTAATTATTATGTAAATTTGTATCTGCTGGACAAGTTATTGTAAAAAATCAGTGTTATTCAGCATGTTTTTGTACTGCTGCGAGGCTGGTTTTTATGAAATAAACTGTTAAACTGTAAACATTGAAAGATTTGCAGTATGTATTTTCAGCAAAATTTACTGCTAACTGTAGAATTATTACAATTCCTAGCCATTAAATGCTAGATTAACCATTTTTTTAATGCATGCCTTATTCAAGCAAGACTCAAAAAAATGAGATGATTAGAAATGTGATCTAACCCTCCCAGTGTCATAGGCCAGTTTTAAAGCCTATTTCTAATATTCCCTGACACTTTGAGGGTTAAACCCATTTGTAGTGATGTTATGATTGACAGATGTCACCACTTGTTTCCACAGCTTTCGTTGCCATGGATGACACAGGGTTCATGGAAGCTCTAAGTGCCAATACTGCCAAGTCTCACGTCATCAAGGTCAAGAAGAAGCCCAAAAATGCCAAACCGGGAACCCCCACCTCCCCCACCGCCCCCAAGGGGAACCCCCTGGGTGGGGATGATCGAGCCAGGACACCGTCTCCTGTAGATGGGGAACTTAAGGAGGAGAGGCCGGGGACGCCCATTGAGGAGGCGATGGATAGCGACTTCCACAAGCCAACTAAGGCAGAAGAAGCCGAGAGGAAAGGTAATCATAGAACACACAAGTACAGTGTCTAGAAAGATAATTGGTACCAGTGTACGAAATACTTTTTTGAGCCAGGTTGCCCATCAAAATTCCAGGTTGCCCCAAATTTAAACTCTTCCAGATTATGATTAACTTTGTTAGAATGCAATGTGCATTTATACATTTCTGACACAGAGTTGTTTCCCCTTACCTGAAGTGATGAGCTCTTTCATGGGAACTTGTCAATAAACAGTTCCCAATGGAAGAAAGGGGCATCCTTACCACAAAATTTAGGTAGTGCACTGAGCTACCTGGGTGTAGAAATAGGTTACACCAAGCAAAATATGGTTGCACAGCGCAACTGGGCAACCTAGTATTTCGTATGCTGGAACACACAAGTACAGTGTCTAGAAAGATAATTGGTAATATAAAAATGGAAGTCACTATATTTGCTAAGGCAAAAAAAGAAAATTGAGGGATCTCGTGCTATATATTAAGTGCTATAGATGTACAGTTTATGTAAATATTATGTATATGCATAATATATATAAATAGTTGCTTGGAAATAAAGACCATAGAAAACAAACAAAAACTAGTACAACATAGGAATTAAAGTTAAACTATACTGTATTCTTCATACAAGTGGGTGAGAGAGTGAGTGAGTGAATGAGGGAGAGAATGTGAGTGAGGAATAATGGAAGGATGAATGGTTGATAGATTTGACCAATGACTGTAGTAGAGAACTAGGCAGTCAGTAAAAAAAAGGTAAACTAGAAAGGTAACATTTGCAAAGCAAATGCATAATGTTTACCTTCGCATATGGTCTGCTCTGTTAATTCTTACTCATACACATTCACATATACAATGTATGGTGACAGGAGTCTAAACCCTTCCTACTATAAAATTGCAACATGATGTAACCCAACACCAGTTACCATGGTGAGAGACAGTCTGGTTCAGGTCATTGACCAGGTCTTCTCACTGTTTGGAGAAGAAGAAGAAACTGAGCAAAAACAATATGTTTTCCTTCGGTAAACATAATTATATTTTATAGCAGAGGAGGACCTGGAGCCCCCTGAGCCGTACAAGGGAGGCAGCATTCTGGTCTCTCACAGGAGAAAGAACAGGAGGAAAAAGTCGGTCAAATGGGCAGTGGACGACGCACTGAAGGAGGTGTTCTACTTTGAGATGGACGAGTCTGAGAGAGGTTTGTCACGCCTGTGGTTTCCGTTAACTAGCACGTCGGCAGAACGTACTGCGCCTGCGCAAAACCCTGATTTTTCACGTTTTTCGTTGAATGTTTGGTCAACGTTGCATCAAAGTTTTGCCTGTTGCAGACGATATCTTTTCCTATACAACATCTGAAAACTACAGACAGGCTGTCAACCTTATATGCTCTAATACAGCCTTACATGAGACGTTCAGCCAAAGTGCTATGCACAATACATTACGGGTTTCGCGCAGGTGCAGTACGTTCTGCCGACGTGCCCTGTTAACTGTCTATTCGCAACAGCTGTTGCACCACAGGGCAGAACAACTTGCCCACTGAAATTTGACAACACAAGAAAATATCTGTCTGTTTTTACCAACTTTTCCCGTTTTTTTATATATACCAGTGTGGTGTTCTGCTACAAATGCTTTTTAAAGAACTGAATTCATCAATTTCCTCATGATTTTCATAAAATGGATCATTTTATAAATAGCATAATTTTTCAATGCAGACACCTGAAGGCTACCCATTCTAGTACAATGTTTTTGATTGGTTGGTTCATTGACTGATTTATAAATCTTTACCCCAACAGCCAATGTGAACGTGCAGAACTTCCAGGAGGCTGCACACAGAGAGATGTTACTGGAGAGGCAGGCCATGGAGACTGCCAAGAGACTCAGCGCAGACGAAATGATAGAAAAGAAAGGAGTAAGTTGGAAGTGTCTTACATTTAATTCTTTTCTAAGCAGAAAAGGAACTGCACTAATTAACCTGAATGAATCAGTATATGGAACATTCAAAAATAAGGCTAGATATGCTTTAGAATAGTCAAGTCAAGTTTATAGCACAACAATTGTAACAGGTACAATGTATGGCAGACAGAAAGGGATACTAGCTGGTATGGGTCTAGCAAAATTCTACATACAGGTTTAACGGGCACTATATATGGTAAAATGTTGAATAGAACTACTGACTAAGAGCTTGTGCACTTCTACAAGTAAATGTTAAGCTACGCTATACTACGCTGTATATATACTATACAGGTTCTACGCGTTTTAGAATGAGTACCTAGCTTCCATTAGGAACATTCTCTTGGATGGGATGTAAAGTGGAGGTCCTGTGTTTGAGGAGAGCCACACTTCGAGCAAGTAAAGAACCCACTACACTTGTCAAAAAGAGTACGGTTTCATTCCAGGGGGCCGACCCTTACAGTCTTGTCTTATGCAGCCTGTACTTACTGTACAAAACTCTTGTGTTGCGCCTAAAGATGGTTTTCCGGTTATTCGAAACAAAACAGAAGAACAAAACATAACGGGGATGATCCAATTGATCCATTATCCTAAATGTTAATCATTTTTTGATCAGTGCATGTGTACTTGTAGATATGTAAATATGTTTGGGAACGCATCTATAGCAGCGACACCTATGCTGCAGTGCAATGTGAACCAGTCAGGATTGCCCTGAGGAAGGTGACAGACGGTCACCGAAACGTCGGCTGAATAAAACTTGGTTGTGTAGAAAGAGTCTCTTTATTCATTTTTTGATCTTGTTTCCCAGTGGAAGCCTCCTCCAAGGTTAGACATCCCCCCATCTACAGTAGACTACGGCTACCAGAGTCTACAGAGAGATATCCAGAAGGAGAGGGAACAGTGTGTGCTGCAAGAACTTTTCTTCTCAAAGTCCAGGTAAGGATTTATGTGGCTAAATTTAGGTGTGTTTTTTTTTTGTGTGCTGAAATTCAAAAAGGGTAGAATAGGCTTGTGGGACGAAAAGTGTGGAGTGTTTTATTTTGATAAGTGTACATTGCATGTGTGAGAGGTATGAGGAACTATGAACAGCCATATGATTCAAACCCTCCAGCTTTTCGAAGGTCTCCAAGGGGGGTCCCAGAACTCCATAATGAAAAATAGCTGGAGGTCTTGAATCATATAGCTGTTTTCCCAGTTTTCTTGTGCAGTGACTCTTAACATTACAAAAGTATACAGTCTTGTTAGATCACCTTCACTTGTAAAAAGAATAGATAATCAATATGAAAAGTGAATACAAAGTCTATGTTTTGGTAAGATTTCTACAAGTGTACTAATCAAGAATTTTACTCTCCCAGTCTTCCAGATAGCCCTCATGAGCCTGACCCTGAGCCCTACACCAGGGAGGAACCCAAGATCATACCCCTGGATGAGGTAAGAAATCTTTGCCACACAGTGTTCCCACAGCAAAATGTAGAAACAAACTCTAGGTGTTGTGTCCTTCTAAGTTATAAACAAGTCATAATTGTTAATCAGAAGTGATCAGTGCATATTCCTGTTGTTTTGACATGCTTTGAAGATGTCAATGTGCCAGTGATGATCACCAATATTTGCTAGTTGATGCGTCACTGATATCAACCCCAACCACCAAGATCGCTGAGGCACACATGACAGTCTTACTGTCATACTGGCAAGCTACTATTCGGTTTTATATATGAGTGGTTTATTTCAAGAACCATTGTCACAGACATGGCAGCCAAGACGGCTGAATTGCGTCAGTACAATTACAATGCGAACAGAAGCTTATATAATGAAAACATGTAAAACATACAGCAAACAGAGTAAAAAAAATATATACAGAGAATTGTCTATTAATGCGACAAGATTAAAAGTCTATCCTTACAGCGCAACTATTTGATATAGTAAGCAGGTATAGTAAGTACAAATGGTCAAGGGCAATACAAAGTCTAGCTGTGGTTCAAAATATCAATCATATACGGTAGGGCACTGTTCCTTCCTTGACAGCCCATAGTACTATAAAATGCTGGATTTTTCACTCTGCTGTCGTGCTTACTCTGTTTTTTTCTGGTATTTTCTTCTTTGAGTTGTAGATACAGATACTTACTACTTGTTCAAAAAGTCTTTGAATAACTGATCGAAAACCCATGAGAGCCATGATACACTGACATGCAAATAGGGACACCAACATGGCGGCATCTAGGCAGTTGTAGTATACATGACGTTAATACAATTTCCCCTGCACAGGAAATGGTGCCAGAGGTGGACTTCTTTGAGCCGCCCCCCTTCCAGCCTACAGCCGAGGAGGAGGAACTACAACAGCTCCAGAGACCCCCCCCCTCAGCAACAGATGCTCCCCGACCAGGGGGGTGTGAACCCCCTAGCAGGAGTGAACCTGCCCCCTGCTCTAGCCAACCTGATGCAGTCCATGCAGAAAAAGCCGACACCAACCTCACAGGCACCACCTCAGACATCCCAGCCCAACCCAGGCTTCAATCTGTTATCCTCACTCATGGTGGGTACAATAGCTATCATAATGTAATAACGTAGTGTAATAACGTAACGGAATACATTTGAATATGTGCTGTATTTTGCCGGTTCTAGTCCCTCATTCGACCAGGGCTGGTCACCTGTTCGATCACGTGCGAGCGCACGTTTTTGCGTCGTGTTCGAACAGGTGATCTATACCTGTTCGAAGGAAGGGACTCTAGAACCGGCCAGTTGTAAGTTAAATAAAGTCAGGTGAGTTTCAGCTTTCATCGGAGTAAGACTTTACATCAAAAATACCATATTGTAGGGCACGAAATACTAGGTCCATATTTACTTTTCTGCACCCAAAATTGCATATAATTTTGACAGTGAGTGCACCAAGATATTTGTGTACTGTTTCATAGGTAAATATGTTTTGTACACTATTCTTGATATCGATTAAAGTGTCAGAAAATATAAGCTTTGTAGTCATTTTCATGTCATTGTAAAGACCACATGTAGAGACTTGAAATAGAATGTATTTCTTTGGCTTTCTTTGCATGTGAAGGTGCCACTCGTACAGGAGTTACTCAGGGTGCACATCAGCTGTAGACAGGTCAGGTGTTAGTGTCAGGTGTTAGGCAGGTTTTACAGCAGTTAAGACATGGTTGGGCAGTACATACACAAATAGCTTTAGCCAGGATTGTTCCAAAATTAAGCCAGTGGGGGATACATGGAAAAGATCATTCGAGTCTCATTGAATTGTACCTGTATTCATGAAAACGTGATAAGCAGGCAATTGATGCTTACCCTAGCCTTCCCTAGTGTGCTATATCTCCTGTTTTATTCTCAGCACTTGAACAACATACCTGCATGGTGTATTAGTTCTTAACCACATTTTGTATTAACTTGTTATGTTTACCGAAGGAAAACATATTGTTTTTGCTACGTTTCTTCTTCCTCTTCTCCAAACAGTGACCTCTGACCTGGTCAATGACCTGAACCAGACTGTCTATTACCATGGTAACTGGTGTTGGGTTACATCATGTTGCAATTTTATAGCAGGAGGGATTTAGACTCCTGTCTGACCATACATGTATATATGTATGTGTTGGAGCAAGTTTGAGTAAGAATTAACAGAGCAGATCATATGCGAAGGTAAACATTATGCATTTGCTTTGCAAATGTTACCTTTCTAGTTTTAACTTATATTAACTTTTATTAATAATAATATGTATTAACTTGTCGTTTTCTCATAACAGGGAGGAGAACACCCCGGGCCTGAACAGAGCCCTAACCAGGACCCCGAGTTGTTAACCACCCAGCTGAAGGACATCCTGAACAAGGTACAGGGAGGTCCGGCCGGGATGGGACCACCAGGAGGGCCTCAGGGACCAGGTAAGGCTGGACATGATGTGTATGGATTAATGCTGTGTACCTAAACCCACATTTAGGTTCAGGTCCGGATTCAAGTCCAGAGGTTTAGGTTCAGTTCCGGACTTGTAAGTCCTGACCTAAACCCACGGTATATACAAAATTGCATGTTGGCAACCTTGCAATGGTGTCTGGGCAAAACTGTGGCCACATAACATGGGGGCCGACACTTGGCAATGCCCAATGGCAATGTTTTCTTCATTTTGTACCACAGAAATTGCGATCTATGGAAGGTTTTATGTGGTTCGGAACGAAAAGGGGTATGTGACATGTTTTTTTTTCCAACCAAGTCCGGAACTGGTTCCCCCAATTCAGGTTTTTTTAAACTTGAACCTAAACGTTTTTACAAGTCCGGAACTGAGTCCAGCGAACCGGTACACAGCACTAGTATGGATATCCCTAGCTTGTGCACTGTAATATACTGATCCTTTGTCATCTAGCAAAATTGTATCCCTTGTAAAATTCTTCTGCCATAAAGTTTCTGAGGTTATAGATTATATATAGATACCTAGTGCTGTATATCCCAAGTTAATATGAATAGACTCTTTCTACACAACCAAGTGTTTTATTCAGCCAACGTTTCGATGACCGTCTGTCACCTTCCTCAGGGCAATTCTGACTGGTTCACATTGCACTGCAGCATAAGTGTCGCTGCTATAGATGCGTTCCCAAACGTATTTACATATCTACAATTCAGTGACTTACCAACCTGATGAAACTATTCATGGACCCAAGTTAATATGTTTTTTTTACCCACCTGACCAGGTGGTATGCACCAGATGCCGATGGACGGACAGCCGGGGCCCATGGGTAACGGCCTGATACGGGGAGGTCCATTTGACCACCAGGGACCCATGGGACCAGGAGGCCCTCAGATGGGACCCGGCCCTTTTCCAGGTACCAACCTTAACCTTTTGTTGTTTTATATAGAGCATACAACACGGTGTATTCCGTATTGCCGATTTATATCATACCCACCTTAGAAAACACGTCTTTCAAGGCGAAATGAGCGAAAATTTGGTGTCCCTAAACAAAAAAACTGCTACAACATCCATTCCAACGTCCGAATCCTGTATTCGAATTTTCGAAAGCGGCGCACACAGTTGGGGCGAAACGCGTTCGAATGTTCTATGGAACCGGGAGCACTGTATCGCCGCCCGGGTATGATATAATACTGCTTATTAAGCACGTCGGCAGAACGTACTGCGCCTGCGCAAAACCCTGATTTTTCACGTTTTTCGCTGGATGTTTGGTCAACGTTGCATCAAAATTTTGCCTGTTGCAGACGATATCTTTTCCTATACAACATCTGAAAACTACAGACAGGGTGTCAACCTTATATGCTCTAATACAACCTTATATGAGACGTTCTGCCAAAGTGCTATGCACAATACATTACGGGTTTCGCGCAGGTGCAGTACGTTCTGCCGACGTGCTTGCTTATTAGAACCTTTAAAAAATGACATTTCAGCCTTTGTCTTCCATTTTTAAAGGAGGGTTAAACATGTGATCTTCGGAATTCCAAGGTGAAGGTCAACCATGAATGAACTCAAATGCTCTTGACTTTATGCCATGGTTTTACAGAAATGTTTCAACTTTTATGTGTTTAACACACTATGCATTCCAGTACCTTTAGCACATGTGCAATGCACTGTTTTCATTTTCGTTTTTGTTCAGAATTGTAACATGACAATACAAAGTGTGCACTAGGCAGCAAGTATGCTGATAGCGTGCACACCTAACACATGATACTCATTTACACCTGAGTCAAGTGAGGAAAGTCGTGTAAAGTGCCTTTCCCAAGGGCACAAGGTTGGTAGCATGTCAGGACTCGAACCCGGGACCTCTTGGTTCCGAGTCGAGTACTCTGTCGTTGCGCCACACGACCCCACACTGTTTTCAATTGAAACTGACGTCCTACTGTTTCTTGTTGCTGTAGGAAACCAGAATGGCCCACCACCATTTGGTCCAGATGGGGGGCCTCCACCATTCCAAGGGGGCATGCCGAACAGAGGCCCTCCCCCCATGATGCACCCCCCTGGCCCAGGGCCACAGTGGCCTGGCCCTAGGGGGCCACCCAGGGGACCGATGAGGGGCAGACCATTCCCTGGGAGAGGGAGAGGCCGGGGCAGAGGTAAAGTCTTTCCCTGTATATTCTAAAGAACCTCTAGTAATCACTCTTGCAGTTTCTTAAACATGATTTCACTTTCTGCTAGTGCTGTGTACCTAAACCCACGTTTAGGTTCAGGTCCGGATTCAAGTCCAGAGGTTTAGGTTCAGTACCGGACTTGTAAGTCATCATGGTATATACAAAATTGCATGGTGTCAACCTTGCAATGTTGTTCTGGGCGAAACTGGCCACATAACAATTAACATGGAGGCCGACACTTGACAATGCCCGATGACAATGTTTTCTTCATTTCGCAGCACAGATTTTGCAATCTAGTGGAAGGTTTGATGTGGTTGAACCTAAACGTTTTTACAAGTCCGGAACTGAGTCCAGCAAACCGGTACACAGCACTACTTTCTGCAGTAGAATACTGTTGCCTTGGAAGAGACCAATAGATATGCTATGGAGGTTTTAACGTTGCCATGTTGACTTGAGCTGTTACCAAAAGTCTGTTACATAATACAGTCACAGGCTTTTAGGTAGGATTTTTTTGTTGAGTGGCCATTTTTGTTTATTGTATGCTATAAGGTACAAGCTTTTTAGGGGGGTTTTTATAGTTTTTTGAAATTCGTAATGCTCTCAAACACTACTTCCTGCATTTTGAGGTGGAAATTTTGAGGAATACAGCCAGGTTTTTTTCCTTCGTTACTTCATTTCTGTATTTATAGTGAGGCTGAAGGAAGGCATGAGGGCATGTCAGAGGTTAGGAGTGGAAAAAAATAGGGTGTCTTTAGGGTGTCCTACCAAAAAGTAGGGTGTCCAATTTCTCATTATTTTCAATACACCTGGACACCCCTCTAGCTAAAAGCCTGTACAGTCAGAATTGCTCAAGAAGACCACTCTGGGGACCATTAAAATTTGGTCTATGTGGACAGGTGGTCGCTATAGACAGGATTCTTAATGCTTTTGTCAAACAAACAAAATTATCTAAGGGACCACCAAAAAAAAGTCGTCATATTGGCCAGGTGGTCCATATGTAGAGGTGGTCACTTGTACAGGTTTGACTGTAGCATGTTTTTTTTTTTTTTAAATTAATTATTTACTTCAGTTTTCACCTCAAAACAAGACTCGTGAGAGCCACTTGCATGTTTTGGGTTACAGTGAGGACTGCGTGGTCAGATGTTTGTTCACCCTAGATTTAAACTGTTGGAGGTCGTACCTAGTGGGGAAACATTCACGGGGAAGCTTGTTCCACAGTAAAGTGGTTCTGGGGAAGAAACTGTCGGCATGGAATTTTCTCTTGAGTGATGGAGAATTGAGGAAGAAAGGGTGATTTTCTGCTGTTGAGGTGGCAAAGCGTGTTCTTGCTGAGAATGTTCGGAGTGGGGGTACAAGGGAGTGAAGTTCAGCAGAGCATCTGCCGTGGAAATATCAATAGAGTAACGCCAGGCTTGCAACATCGCGCCGGTGTTACGCTCTGAATATATTAAAAGTCAGACAAGGGAATTTTTCACTAACGTTTTTGCTTTGTTGTTGACCTTACAGGTGACAGATCCCACATGCCAGTCTGCCGGCACTTTATGTCTCCCACCGGCTGCAGATTTGAAGGCACCTGTACGTTCTACCACCCAGGTGTCAACGGACCCCCACTCCCACATTAACAATAGCAGATACCCCCCTCTAACACAAATACTCCAGCACATATTCTTCTCATGATCGCCATCTAGTGATAATTTATAGTGTTGTTCTTTACCTTCTCTTTTAAGTTCTTTAGTATGCATACCACCGTCAGGTAGATTTGCCAAAAGATATCATCTATACATATATGCATTATTGTTAGACAACTTCTTTTTGTTTTCATGTATCCTATACACGACACTAGAGCCTTGAATAAAAGCTTAAGTGACAGCTATAGGATTGTGTGTCTGCTGCAAAGGCTAGAAAATAGAGATTTTGTTTTCTGTATTGTAACAAAAGTAATACGTAAAACAAGGCAACAAATTATAATCTGTATTTTTGTACGAACATTCATGCAAAAGAGGAACTTTGTGTTAAACGCTGAACACCTGAAATTTCTGAAACGCAGTTCCTACAGAATGTAAATATACGGTATTTATGCCAGGTACACGTTTCCGCCATGCCCACATCATAAATATGTATGTGTATATGTATATAAATGTTGCTGTGAATCCAAATTTTTCTTTGATAACTGATACTGGTGCTTTTGAATCAACAAAATAAAAGGGAACCTTTACATTTGTATATGTTTACATGGATATATTCATAATATGCTTTTTTTTTGCAGCGCGTATGAATCATTAGTGAGTATCAAGATCAAAGCACTCCATAATACAATGTACAAGAGTGATATGATAGAAGAATTATCAACCTTGCTTGTTTGCAAATTATTTCTCTAACCTGTATGTTGCAATGTCACTGTAATCTTTGTACTCACTGTGTAGTCAGCTGCAGTTTACATGTATACGTCATTTATGGTACTGGTACTTAACTATACATAACACACCAGACATTCTACGCAATGTGACATCCTAGGCGTGTACATACGGAGCATGCAATTGCTCCAGATAATTATGTAATAAACTTTCGTATCCAAGCAAATGACATATCTCCTTCCGTGTGTTTTAGACTTTTATTTATTTCAACTTTATTACATGTATGTATACATGCAAATGGTTAAGGGTAAACAGGAGTACAGGACCGGATGTTCCTTTACAATCTCCCCAACCAAAATAAAAACAATATGACAGAACTTTACAATAAATGATATCCAATACAAAGTAACAGTAATTATAACAACAATCATGACAATAAAACTAATAACGAGAAGAGTAACAACAACAAATAAACAGTTAAACAATAATGAAAATAATGTAACAATGCAAATAATAATTCACCAAATCAGAAGTAATAATAAGAAATAAATCATACTGCTAAGGATGTAGGTAACACGTTATTGAAAGAAAGTATATGCAATAGATTGTGATTAGTTCAAGTGAAAGAATGCGGTACATATGTCAAGTGCAAGAAGTAATGGAAAGTATGAAGGCAGGAATCATGATCTCCGCCTTAGATCATTCTACACAATAGAATACCAAATCTGCCCGAGTAACTAAGTCCTTACATGGTATCCAACTCAACACGAAGAGTCTGATATTGGCTAGCCTCCACCAGGCCTTCCTACGGGGGTACAAATAGTAGAATTCGGCAAAAGAAGGGAATAGCTGGCCAATAGAGTCGGTCCGCGGGAGGGTTAGTTTCACCCCTCCGAAGCGCGGCCAGTCAACCTCAAGGCGGCCAAACTCCCCTAGCAAATATCTCCCATGTACCTGTACAGTTCTATACAGTGTTCCTAGTTGCTAGGTCACATGTACCTGTACACAGCGCAGTTCTATACAGTGTTCCTCGTTATAGTCACATGTACCTGTACAGTTCTATACAGTGTTCCTCGTTATAGTCACATGTACCTGTACAGTTCTATACAGTGTTCCTCGTTATAGTCACATGTACCTGTACAGTTCTATAGAGTGTTCCTTGTTATAGTCACATGTACCTGTACAGTTCTATACAGTGTTCCACGTTATAGTCACATGTACCTGTACAGTTCTATACAGTGTTCCTCGTTATAGTCACATGTACCTGTACAGTTCTATACAGTGTTCCTTGTTATAGTCACATGTACCTGTACAGTTCTATACAGTGTTCCTCGTTATAGTCACATGTATCTGTACAGTTCTATACAGTGTTCCTCGTAACACGACACCGCTGCGTACCCGTCAGGAGTCAGGGCAACTCCAATGGCCTCGTCGCCCTTAACTGTCGCCACCTTCCGTCTGAACGTGCCGTCCGGCCCGAATACCTGCACACGGCCGCCAGCTTTATCACATACAATAACATTACCTGCCTGATCAAGTGCTATACCTCTCGGGCCTTGTACTTCGCCATCATTCTCACCTTCCTTGCTAAAATCAAACTTCGATTTTCCGTCAAGGTCGAATGCCGCTATCTTGTGCGCGCCGCCGTCTGTGACGAACATCACACCACGTAACTCGTCCACTGCGATGAAGCGGGGGTCCTGCAGCTGTCCCTTGCCGATCTCCCGGATGAGGCTCCCGTCAGGCTGCAGGAGGAGGCAGGACTTGCCGTCCGCCACCACCATGCGGCCGTCCTTTAAGACTGCAACATCAGTTGGTACTTGCACACAGCCAGGCCTGAACGTGTTCAGAAGTTCGCCTTTCTTGGAGTAACGCCTGATTCCATGGTCTTTGTTGAACGACGTCACAAGAAAATGTCCATCCGGGTCGACGCCGATTCCGTAGGGGTCCTCACCGTCTACGTGGAAGCTCCGTATAGGGTGCCCGCTGTCTGCGTCGAATATCTGGACTCGCTTGTTGCCCTGCTCCACTACAACAATGTTGCCGTCCTTATCAACAGCGACACCTGCCGGCCCGTTCAGTTCCCCCACCCCACTACCCGGCCGTCCGATAGTTAACACAGGAACGTCACTTTCCTGTACATCAACGACAAACGGGCTTCCGGACACCTGCTGCGAGTTCACCTTGATCTCTAACTCATGGCTGCCGGTGACCTTGGGTTTGTACGATATTTTGCACACCCCTCCGCCATGCACCTGTAGTTGTGTCGTGACGTCATGTCCAGACGGGTCCTTCATGTTGGCCTTGATGGTTTTACTGTTGGCGACATACGGACTGCCATCTTTGCTCATTGTGGTCAGCAAGGTGAAGCACTCGAACCCTCGAACTGCCGGTTTTACAACAACTTTACATTTCGGGACGTCTCTCACTAATGCTCCGAAATCTCCCACTTCTTTCTCAAACTCCACAAGAGCCGTGTTCTCTACGAACAGAAACTCGCTCCAGTCGGACTCCAGGTCCAGCTGTTTTGTCAACAGAGTTTCTATCCTTGTTTGGACTTGGTTTCCCACCTCCAGAATGTGCACGTCACTTCCGTGTTCTACAGCTTGTTGGCAGAACTTCTGTGCGCTCGTCAGTTCGGCCAAGTCCAACTCTGCCGCTTCCTTCTTTGCCTGCAGACCTTCCCTGTCGACTCGGCATTGTTCATCAATCTGGCTTAACATTTCCTTTTGGCGCTTTTGTAGAATGACAGCAAGTTGGCGGAAATACGCCTTGGCTTGTTTTGTGGCTGCGTCTTTAGAAAGGACCAACTTTGACATCTTGATGTCAACTTCTTTAATGGAGGCTTCAATTTCCTTCAGTCGCGGGTCTATCTCTTGGAGGAGTCCTTGCAGCGTTTCTTTTTTCGTCTGGGCGATGGACGTGATTTCTACTGGGTTGTGATCTTTGCCGGGTCGATGGTTGAACACAGTGCACGCTGTACAAACCAGAGCGTCACAACTTTCACAATAGAAGCCCAGCTCGTGGTTCTTGTGTTTGCTGCAGTGTTGTTTGCGCTGAAACTTGCTCGCACCTGTTTCTGCCTCTACGGCGGTGACTTCGTGATCTTTTGTAGCTGGAAGTTTCCGGTGTACAGCTGTGCACGACTCGCACATTAAGGTAGCACAATCGGTACACCAAGATTTTGACCCCTCCACATTCCCCTCGCACACCTGGCACGGCACACCTGGCTCCGCCCCTTTCTTCACTTCCGCGAAGTTCAGCAGGTTGTTGACGTAGACGTTGGTCTTGAGTCCGTCCACTCCTTGGTCTGGTAGACTGATCTGTATGTGACAGGTCGGGCACTCCAGTGGGTCCTGCCTGCTGGCCCAGTCCTGTAGACACTGCTTACAAAACGTGTGCAGACATGGCAGGATCCTGGCATCCCTGAGGGGCAGCGTGCAAACAGAACACGTCAGAAACTGCTCGTCGACTGAGTCGTTGCTTGCCATCATACCTGCCATTCTAGATTCAGACGAGTTGTGGTAAAAACTTAAAGGTTTTACAAAGAACCGTTTTGACTCCTTATCAAGGACGCACTCAAATTACCTGGTGTGCCTGATTTCTTGGATGGCAGTTCTGGTCAGACGGCTAAAACCACGTGATGGTACACTCCCAGAGGGGCAGATGTGACACTTAATGTGAAAAAAAGAGTGTAACTTAAACTGTGACTGCAGCAAAAATATGTAAAAGGGGTAATATAAAACTTAATTTTGGGGGGAAAATCGTGAAATTCGGATAACCCATAATTTCGAAAATACATGTACCTGAAAAGTGGAGTGGAATGATTTTCGATTGACAGAAAAGTGGCCCAGGCGTCTTCACAGATAATTATGAAAATTAAAGACACACTTAAACAGACAGTGAGCAATTGGGGCAAGGACGCATAAATATGACAAAGGGGGATTGTATAGCATCTAGGTTGGTTGTTTATTAGTTTCTTGTTGGTTCTAATTCCTAAAAACCAACAACGACATCTTTGAATCGAACAAAGCCAGGAATCCAACAACAATACTTTCGCTTTATGCCCATTGTTTTACCCAAATAAAGATTTCCAAATCTAGTACATGTTAGTAGAACAAACCTCTGGGCTGAAACAAGTAATCCTATTCCACAGATAATGCGTCAATACAAAAGCTAGACAACTGGTTGGGGATCGAGGATAAAAGATAACGTCCTGGGGGGGATAGACAGTGTGTTTGGTATGGTCCATCATGCCAGATTTCAGCGCGGCAGGTGACATTAAGTACGGTATCTCTGAGTCGAACAAAACCATTGATTCCAACAACAATACTTATTAGGGAAAATATTCGCTTTATGCCCATTGTTTTACCCAAATAAACCTTTCCAAATCCAGTACATGCTAGTGGAACAAAATCGGCTCCGGGCTGAAACCATACCCTGGAGCAAGGAGGATTAAATGAGAGTTAAACCTCCTTGCCTGGAGCAAAATACCTCGTGTTATGCGTCATTCATCTCTGCATGGTTGAGCCTATAGACGACGCAAAATTTCAAAATTGACAGGTGGATGGCAGTTAAATGTCGTTAAAGACCGTTGCGTGCCTTTTTTGTTCAATCTAAACAAAGTCAAAGACACCTGTAATGTTGGTAAGCTCCAGCTGAATAAATTATAATTCAAGTGTGACTACATGACCTTTGTAATGTTAGCATACACAGTCACAATCGGCACACATCCGGGGACCATTACATATTACAAAATTATCTTGATAGATATAATTTCATTGGATACAGATAAAAGTTCAACAAATAAAAATCTAGGGATTTCAGGATAATCACAAGGGATAAATATATTGCTTGAGATTGAAAAAAAAGAATGTCCACACAAGTGTTAAGTATTTTCCGACAGTTTAATTACGTACAGCGATGAGACTACAACATTTGATACAAACCCTTGCATTTGACCCGACGCCACGCACTAGACAGTGGGCGTCCCCACCTACGCGTACGTGGAGAGGATTTGATTCAAATGTACTAGGCTCTTCCCGAGCCAACAGCGACTTATTGCCGGCCATGTTGCGACTGTGCGGCCGTCTTGCTGTCGCAGACCGGGTCTATCGGGAGGAAGACAGTCTCAATGCCGAGTTGACGTACGCAGGCGCGCTGAAAGAGGCGATGGAGGGCGGAGACAAAGAACTTGAAATTGCCGCACTAAAAAGCATGGGTGACGTGTATCTGGACAGAGGCACTACGAGTAGAAATGGGGGCGACTTTACAAAGGCTGCAGCCCTGTATAATTCAGCTCTGGTGCGTTGCGAAAACCCAGACAACACCCAGAGCCTCCAACACCGTATCAAACGTACGGAGAAGGTTTTTCTGGAGAAGGTGGGCGGGATGAAGGAAGCTGTGCCGTCCACACTAGAATCAGACCTCACCCACAAGTCTCATCTTCAAAACATCAGGTCAGAATGCGATACTCGCTTACAGGAGATACAGAAGTTGTGTAGCTACGACCAAGGCGATCGGGAGAGCGAAGAAACCCTAGCGGCGGAGAGAAGTAGGGCAGCTGCGGTAAGACGACTTTACCATGATACCACCATTAAGACAAAACAGTTTATTTCTGACCTCTTGCAAGAATGTTTTGACTTGTTGGGCGATCCACCGTGCCCATATGCCGTCATTGGCTTGGGTTCCATGGCAAGGGAAGAGATGACGCCATTTTCCGATTTCGAGTTCGCCATTCTCGTCGAAGAAAGTGAAAGAGAAAAGAGCAACGCTCAGTACTTCAGGGTAGTGACTCATTTCCTCCATCTTAAGATCATCAATCTTCAAGAGACGATTCTTCCCGCCATGGCGATCAGATCTCTGAACAACTTTGATTCTGGGGACCCCACAGGTAACTGGTTTTACGACTCAGTGATGCCACAAGGGTTTGCCTTCGACGGCGCCATGCCCTGGGCCAGTAAAACGCCCATAGGTAGGGGACCGTATAGAAACAAACCAGCTCTAGAATACATCAGGACTCCCGCCGGAATGGCGGAGCTACAGAAAGAGGAGGAAGATCACGTGGCGGACGTGCTACGTAAAGTGTGTCTGATAACAGGAGAGGAGCGCCTGGTGAACGAGTATGAAAGATTGGTGAACCAATATCTGGATTCACCCTCTTATATCAAGGGCCTGGCTGTGCGTACGGAGAGGGCGCTGTGCACTCTGTGCACCGACATGGAAGCGTTCAACATCCACAGGATCCCAAGGAAGGGAGAGTCATTCAATGTGAAAAAGTTCGTGTATCGCTTGACCAGTTTGGTGGTTGATAGCCTGGGGATGTTGGTTGGTTCGGATGAGAAAACAGCCGCCGCCATTTTGTCGGAGATGACAAATCACACGATAATGCACGAAGTCAACGGTCACCACCTGCATGCGCACCTATATCGCCAACGGTGGTCAAAAGGAACTAGCCTCCTTCTGGCCCACGTCTCCCACGGACGACTACGCAGGCGCGCCTATCTTCAGAGACATCGAAGCAGGAGCCATGCACCGTTTTTTCAAGACTACATTCCCCCTGCAGTTTTTCTTGACGACTTCAGTTGACCAACAGCGATTCAAAGAGTTCGAAACTATCCACAGGCCGGGTACTGTACACTTGACGAAGGAACAGGCTCTATCTGTCGTTTCCAACTTGTTCCACAAGCTGCGGAAATTAGAACTGTACGTGGACAAACCTTCGATACAAGCCCTGGTACACAGTATACTACAAGAAAATGCAGAAGCAGAGAACTGTTACAGAGTAGCAATGGCACAGCCTGATGACACAATGTCGAAATGCAGGATAGCCCTGGACTTCGCCGGGACACTTCTATTCAACGGAAAACGGGGAGAAGCGATAGATGTGTTGAAGGATACTGCGAGTACCCTTTGTGTCTGCCTCAAAACGCCTTCCTCTGAAGCCTCGCACGTTCCCTCTGTGCGAAAGGAGCTATTCAAAGCATGGCGTAAACTGATAGAGGTAAATTCAACAACCGGAGACGTGGCAGCCGTCAATGACGTATTGAAAGCTTACGATGAACTTTCGCCAATTCTAGCTCAACACAGCGATTCCGGCGACAACTGCTCCGTCGATCTTCTCTGCGAAGTCGCGCAACATTACAGTCGTATAGGAAAGCAGGACCTCGGACGTAAATATCTGCGTCTTGCTACAACAGATGCAGATAGAATGGCAGAAATGGCAGCAGGCCGCGAGTCGTCGAGTCTCGCCAGGTGCAAGTTCACAGTCGGGTTCACCGCACTGCAACTGGAAGAACAGACGACTGCCGTGCAGTTCTTGAAGGGGTCGCTAGAGGCATATAGCCGTCTCTACGGATCTGACAGCCAAGCAACTGAAATCACTGCTGTAAAACTGGCACTTGCACGAGCGTACAAAGAGCAGGCTATGCCAGGCAAGTCCAAAAGCATCCTAAAGAAGCTCTTCAACTGGTTTAAAGCCACGCCGTATTTCACGGACATAGAATGGTGGTGGAAGGTATTGGATCCTCAGGAGGCAGATGTGTCCAGTTTGACAGACAGCCTTGAAGAGATGAAGTTGGAGATAGAAGACGGGGGTTCCAGAGTTGATGCCGTGGCCTTGGCGCGGTTCGTCTGCATGTACGCGCGGTTACTCGACAAGCAGCAACGTTATGACGACTTGGACGTCTTCTTGGCGGAGACACTACCGAGACTTGAGACGTGTCGATTTACCAGCCAGATCGACTCTTCAGAGTGTTTCTGTCTTAAGGCTGAGCCGTACATACTAGCTGCCGAGATGCTACGGAAGCGACAGCGCCCATTGGAAATAGTACAACACCTCCAATTGGCTTTCTGTCATTTGAAATCGTGCAAACACACCGACGCCTGCCGTTGGTCAGACCATACCGGCTTCCTTTACCGGTTGTCAATACTACAGCGTGATATCGGGGACGGAAAGGCAGCACTGGACACTGCGTTTCTCGGGCTTGCCCAGCTCAAAGAACGCAGCGAGCGAACCGCCATAGAACCTGGGCGTGAGGACGCGTTTCTGCTATCTTCGGTTGGGGAGGTCTTTGCGAGTCTGAATGAAATTCAGGAGGCTATAAACGTTTGGGAGGTTGAGCTACAGATAAGGACATATCTGAAAGAGTCAGGAGTGCAGGTGGGGCTGCTTTACTACCAACTGGGCTCCTGTTATCAAGTTTTCGACACAAAGAAAGCAATTGAATATCTGGAAAAAGGAATTGATGTCTTGAACAAAATTCCTTTGTCTTCGGCGGCTTTCCAGGGCGACCATGTCCTCGAGATCGACAATCGAGCTGAGACGAAATCACGCGTACACGTTCCCGAGTTAATAGTTCGTTCAAACGAGCTTCTTAACAAGCTTCGATCTCAGGCAGGCGAAAACTCCGCCAACGTTTCGGCTTATATTTAGAGCCTTTGTTACATGAATGATAATACAACTGAGTCAGCTTAGAAATGTGCCCTGTGTGACAGAGACTGTCATTCTCGTATAGGAACGTTCAGTCATAGCCGAAGCTGATATCAATTAGGATTTGACCATGGTCAATATTGACTGAAGGAGGCCAATATCTAGTCTCTACCAGACTAACTGCGCGGGCTATAATAGTGAGTTATCAACTAGAAACACTATAGAACTGTACAGGTAACGTTAAATGTGAGCTATCAACATGTATCTCACGGTATCTGTGTGTATCTGTATAGCCGTTACAACGACTGTACAGGTAACGTTAAATGTGATCTGTGTATCTGTATAGCCGTTACAACAACTGTACAGGTAACGTTAAATGTGAGCTATCAACATGTATCTCACGGTATCTGTGTGTATCTGTATAGCCGTTACAACGACTTGTACTGTCACACCTAACCTTTGCACAACTAACTGCAAGCGATGTGTAAAGCTATCTAGTGAGGATGCTCCTATTGTGCTGGTGGCAACGACTTCACCTCTACGATAACGTTGCTAGTAGTTGTAGTGAAAAAAACAACAAACAAACAAACAAACAAACAAACAAATTTTTGAACATTTCAATCCTGGGTTATAATTCTGCATGCTTGAAGGCCTGGCAGCGTCTTGTTCTTTTAAGAGCTGGTATTAGATATATTAGTAGTTGGAACGTTAATCGGTTTATTCGTTGTGGTGTAATACTTCGGGGAATTTCTGTTTTGCTGTATTGTTTTTGGCGACGCCTCATGGGCGAGCCAAATGGTACAGTATTGTGTGTGATTTGCAAGAATTCTAGGAATTGTACAGGAATTTTATCCACAGGTATGGAATGTCCAGAGGAATGTCTCACAGCTCTGGAATTTTGCTGACCCACATCTATATTCACATTGACCTACTTAGTGAAATTCCTGGAAACCCTTGGGAGATATGGAATGTTTTCTGTGAGCCCCAGGGCTTGTTCACTATACAGCCAGGGGGGGTAGGAGTGATATACTGAACTGCGCTGTACTATATCTGACTAGACTTAACAGGTAACAAAGTACTGTACTTGTATACTTTCCTTATCATAAAATATGTACACTGTATATCATCTGCACCAGTATACGAATAAACATCTATAGTCATCAGCTTCATTGCATCTGAACAGGTACTTATATATCGTTTAATATTATAAAGTATACTATGTCCTGATGTGATTAACGTTACTGATGTGAGCCCCCAGCTGGTCGAGTTCCCTTTGCACAATTCCACTGTTATGCCCGATGTTAGTGCTGCGTCGATTTCACTTAAATGAAGTCTACTCATGAGGATATTTGTGCTGACGGTGCCATACATTGAACACAAACCCTACCAACAACTTCCGTCGCCATGGCAATGTATTTTTCATTGCCAGTCTTGTTGTTATATGAATATATTACTAATTTTAGGGCAATAAAAGGCGATATGACGCCATTGATGCAACGTATTGCTCAGTCATATTGTGTGCATACCAATTGATACGTATAGAAGCATCCCCTATTGAAGTACTTCTGTCATTCTTCATAACGTCAGTATAAATAAAATGGTCACAGCAAGTTTGTCATCTTACTTCCTGTCTCTTTTTCTGTGTTACCCAAAACTTCGAAGGTGGTCAGATGATTGTCCAGCGACTGTTTATCTCGAAACTTGCGTCACCCGCATTTACCCCAGTTTCTCCGGGATTTATATTGAAAGGTGCACCACGAAACAGGTGCACAGCGTATGACATCATAGAGTTCAAAGGTGAGAAGTGAAAGTAAGGCTCCATCTCGTACCCAGGATCCACCGTACACACGCTGTGTTGTAGCAAAGCGCTCTGGGATCGAGATTAGAAAGAGCGAGATCCAACATGGCGGACGATTTGAAGGCTGTGCTCCAGAAATATGTAAGAAATTTACGTTTTTCTGCTGTAAAATCACATATTTTCAGTAACAGTGTGTAAGAGCGTTCCTCGTATAGTATATGTAAGCTATGGGCTGAAAAAATTAGCCTTTTTATGGCCTGCTTCTTTCATTTTGCCTGTTAAACGTTGCACATGTTCGGACAAAAATCGTCTGCTATTTTTGCTCCGCTCCGATGACGGAATAAAACAGCTGCATCCGCAGAATTAAGATTTTTATGACAACTCTTCATTTTTATGACTTTTAGATTGGAAAATCCTGTCAAGATGATGACCTTGACCCAGAAGACAAGGACGTGTTCCTCGTGTCTGCCCAGAAATGTCTGGAGAACGGAGAGACCGACTCGGATATGCTGCTTCGAGAAGTTTCCAACAAAGCAAACGAGGTATTAAAGGATGAGGCGTGGCACTGGAAACACAATGTTTGACCCTAGTAGTGTACGAAATACTTTTTTTGAGCCAGGTTGCCCAGTGGCAACCTAGGACGAAAGCTAGGTTGCCCATCAAAATTCCAGGTTGCCCCAAATTTCAACTCTTCTACATTGTGATTAACTTTGTTAGAATGCAATGTGCATTTTTTTATACATAATTTTTCTGAAACAGAGTTGTTTCCCCTTACCTGAAGTGATGAGCTCTTCCATGGGAACTTCTCCATAAACAGTTCCCAATGGAAGAAAGGGGCATCCTTACCACAAAATTTAGGTAGTGCACTGGGCTACCTGGGTGTAGAAATAGGTTGCACCAAGCAAAACATGGTTGCACGGTGCAACTGGGCAACCTAGTATTTCACATGCTGCCTAGTATTGCTAAAATATCTTCAATTTCACAAAGGTGAAGACTTTGTGATTGTGCTACTGCAATGTAAATCCCACATTGAAAAAAAATGTAATACTATATTTTATGGCCATTTAATGTTATTGCCATTATAATAATCGATTTTCAGGTTCAATAGCACTTTATACCTGAGATGACTGTAGTAAATATGAATTCAAGGCTCCTGTATGGTTTTTGCTGTTACACGTTCTGTATTAATAGTTGATAAAGACTCAATATTACTTCTGGTAATACCTAAATTTGCGATTTCAAATCTCAAAAGAAACATATTAATTATCATATTGGATGTACATGTACTTGGCATTCTAGCATGTACATATGAGGTTGTAGATATAAATTGATATTTTGGTACCCTGTATCCTTGCATATTTCTTTGTCATATGTGCAGATGTAGTACAGGAAGCTGATTTAGAGTCTAGAGTTAGACGTTCAAAGGTCAGGGGTAACAGCTCGTTCAGTGTAATGTAGCCAGCTGCCGCCGCGCCGCGTGCCTGCAAAGCTGGTGTGTTACGCCGAAGGGCGGTTATACTGGCTATACAGATACAGATACAGATTTTCTGATTTTCCAACATAAACACGTAAATATTCTTCCTGTAGGGGTTTATCCGTGAGGTCGGATGGGACCTCCTGCCGGTGGTTACACCATTCCTAACAGCTGGGAAAGCACCAGACATCGTCCAGCAGCACTGCAGGGGGGTGCTGGGGGTGTTAGCTGAGGTGTGTGGAGATTAGTCTAACCTTCATTAACATGTATGGAGATAGCACGTCGGCAGAACGTACTGCGCCTGCGCGAAACCCGTAATGTATTGTGCATAGCACTTTGGCAGAACGTCTCATATAAGGTCGAATAAGGGTGACATCCCGTCTGTAGTTTTCAAATGTTGTGTAGAAAAAGATATCGTCTGCAATAGGCAAAATTCTGATGCAACGTTGACCAAAAATCCAGCGAAAATCCAGGTTTTACGCAGGCGCAGTACGTTCTGCCGACGTGCTTATGGAGATAAGCCTCCTTAGCTGGCTCTACCAGTCTCTGAAATAAATGCATGTAGATGAAGCCAGCATAGATGTTGACTCTGACTATGAAAAACAAATACATTGTAAATATACAAAAACAGTTACATGTATGATGAAAATATAATTTATTTACTTATTAACACCTTGATACCTTGATACAGGAGAGAAGGCATCCTGGTCTTCACTTGTTCACACTGTGTACTTGTGCCCCTCCCAGTGCTCATCTAGCCTAGTCTTGAACTGGTTTATGCACAATGCTAAAAGTACTTGATTTTCCAAGATATCTGTGTAGTACATTGTTGCATGTATCATTAGAAGTCAAAAGACACTTATTTGTTTGGCTAAAGGTGTGCAAACCCAAGGAGTTTGTACTGGGGATTCTGGAGAAGCTGGAAGGACTGGAAGATGACAACGTCTTCAAGGCTCTTCTGCCTCCATTACAGAGAGGTGACTAAGTCTTTTATTTTATTCTTTTGTTTATACATGTACATGTTCTTACATATATGTGTACACAAGTACTGGTATGTATATTTATTAGTTGAAGGACCATTATTTGCAGATCATTACATATCAATCTGTCTTTTACATTGTCAACAAATGGTGGGCTGCCATCAAGCCTCAGCATCAAAGTGCAAGAACATCTATTAAACTCTCGGGGAGCAACTGATGTTAAATCAGATAGTGAGTGTTTGAATGAGTGAACAATTGGGTGAAAGTCTTCTCACATATCACACTTTTTATTACCTGAAGATGGAAACAAATTTTTGACACACAGTCAGAGTAATGCTTCATTTTACTGTGAATAGTTTCATCAGGTTGGTAAGTCACTAAATAAAGAGACTCTTTCTACACAACCAAGTGTTTTATTCAGCCGACGTTTCGGTGACCGTCTTTCACCTTCCTCAGGGCAATTCTGACTGGTTCACATTGCACCTGTATGTTTGGGACCGCATTGTAAATACAGTTCCCTAAACAGTGCATGTGTACTTGTAGATATGTAAATACGTTTGGGAACGCATCTATAGCAGCGACACCTATGCTGCAGTGCAATGTGAACCAGTCAGAATTGCCCTGATGAAGGTGACAGACGGTCACCGAAACATCGGCTGAATAAAACACTTGGTTGTGTAGAAAGAGTCTCTTTATTTGCTTCATTTTACTGTTGTACATCCTAGTTCTCCAGAGACTGACCGGGAGGAGAGCCCACTGTATCGGTCTGACGCTGACCACCCTGCACTCCCACCTGACGGAGATCCCCCTCCCCACCAAGAAGAAGCCCCAGGATCCCGAGGACGAGTCCTGGAGACAGTTTGGTGTGGACATGAAGGACAAACACGTGGGCAGACTACTGGACACCACTGAAGCACTCATGGAGTTTGTGAAGCCATTTGTGCACATGGCAAGGAAAAACTCTTCCATAGAGGCAGCTATGAATAAGGTAGGAAATACCAGTAATGCTGTGTACCGGTTCGCTGGACTCAGTTCCGGACTTGTAAGAACGTTTAGGTTCAAGTCCAAAAAAAACTGAATGGCGGGAACCAGTTCCGGACTTGGTTGGAAAAAAATATTTCACATACCCCTTTTTGTTGTGAAGCACAGAAAAACTTCCATAGATCGCAAAAACTGTGCTGCAAAATGAAGAAAACATTGCCATCTGGCATTGTCAAGTGTCTGCCTCCATGTTATGTGGCCACAGTTTCGCCCAGACAACATTGCAAGGTTCCCAACATGCAATTTTGTATACATGTACTAGTATACCGTGGGCTTAGGTCCGGACTTAAGTCCGGAACTGAACCTAAACCTCTGGACTTGAATCCGGACCTGAACCTAAATGTGGGTTTAGGTACACAGCACTAAATACCAGTCTGTCGGTCTTGAAATACTGTATTTGTGGTTAGTTTATCTGCTGTGCCTCTCCACCACAAAATCAGATTGAATTTCGTGTTTACTTTAAGCTGATCACGATTTTTTTTTATCTCCAGGAGGAACTGAAAGACTTGGAGATACTTAGAAAGGAACTTGTCAAGTTGTAAGTATTAGAATTCTTAATCCTTACTTCTGGAAAGTGGAAATTAAACAATGTGTTAGAAAAAATGAAACTATAGCCACAATGCAGACTGTAACATATTCAACTATTGACGTTTCCCCAGCCTGACAAGACTGTTCAAATACCCTCTGATTTACCTGAACCTGGAGGAACTACCTGTGAAGGAGGAGGAAGATAAGACACAGGAGACTGATGGGACAGGAACTACACAGGAAGCCCAGCAGAACAGATGCAGGCTTTGTGCTACAACCAACATGGTTAGAGCAGTCCTTACATGTTCATGTTGAAATGGATATGCATGTGCAGTGTACGAAATACTTTTTTGAGCCAGGTTGCCCAGTGGCAACCTAGGATGAAAGCTAGGTTGCCCATCAAAATTCCAGGTTGCCCCAAATTTAAACTCTTCTACATTATGATTAACTTTGTTAGAATGCAATGTGCATTTATACATTTCTGACACAGAGCTGTTTCCCCTTACCTGAAGTGATGAGCTCTTCCATGGGAACTTCTCAATAAACAGTTCCCAATGGAAGAAAGGGTCATCCTTACCACAAAATTTAGGTAGTGCACTGAGCTACCTGGGTGTAGAAATAGGTTGCACCAAGCAAAATATGGTTGCACGGTGCAACTGGGCAACCTAGTATTTCGCACGCTGCAAAGGGCAGTGATACTGGCTATACAAAAGTACAGAGCAAAGCCCTGTATTATCCATTCATGTATCAGCCTGATGAAACTATTCATGGAGGTTGGTTGTGCATGTTTGTGCTAATACAACTATTTTGCAATGATTGCAGTCGTACTTACAAGCACTAGACCCGAGCTTCTCCCGACTGCTGGACCTGTGTGACCACTACTGTGGGCCTCCTGACATGCGCGCCAAGAGAAAAACAAAAACTGCCGACAAACAACAGGAGGGAGAGGATGGAGAGGAGAAGAAAGAAGAGGATGATGGGAAAGAGGAGGCATCCCTGTTGGGCCTGTGCTGCTTTAGTTACTTGCTGTTTGTAGAAAACATCTGTATGGAGAAGTTGCCTGCTGTACTGAGGTGAGGAAAGTAGGTCTGAAAGTAGAACTTTTTGTCAGTTAGTGCCAAGCAATAGTTGGTATGTCTGTAGGTATGACACATTTTTAAATGATATAATCTCATAATAGTACAATAAAAACTGCCCAAGCGGACCACTCAGCTGACCAATAAAATCTGGTCTATATGTAGTCATTGTGGACAGGATTCTTAATGCTTGTGCCAAAATTATCTAAGGGACCACCAAAAAGTGGTCACATTGGCGAGGTAGTCCTTATGTAGATGTGGCCACTTGTACAGGTTTGACTTTATGTTGAATAACGCTGCATCTTTACAAAAACTTTTATATGTATAGCTGATCTCATTCTGATGTTCATATGATTGTTGTATGTTTCCCCAGCCATGAGTTCCTGGGAGCCATACATATTGTTCTCATCTGTGAGGTACTGAAGAAACCACACAGACCTGTCATCCATAAGGGTTTGGTAAGTAGGCTGACTCCTTCCTTCAATCCTTCTGTCATTCCTTCTATTCATCCATCCATCCATCCATCTGTCATTCTATTTGTCCATCCTTCTTCCATCCATCCATCTATCACTGAAGTAGTTGCTGACGGCCATGTTGGTGTCCCTATTTGCATTTCAAAGGATCGTAGCTCAATCATACACAGTATTTTTGTGTTTTGTCAGTATGTTTTTTAATGTTCTTCTGGTACAAATGTATTCTTTTCTTTGAGCTGTAGATATTTAACAGTCTTTATTTGAGACGGTCAAAAGATCTTATGTCCAAAATGCTTGAGCTGTGATTCTCTGAAATGCAAATAGGGACGCCAACATGGCAGCAGAGACAGTGATGATGTCACATGGAACGATGTATTTGTACGTCATGTTTCAGGAGTTAACCAAGAGGCTGCTGGGTAACCTGGAGCCATTTTCTCTCAGCTATGAGATTCTGGAGCTCCAACCGTTTGCAGTGCTGCCTGAGGTAGGTTATCTGTGTGGAAAGTTTTAGTCTCTTCTACTTATCTTATTTTAAAGTGTCTATTCATGTTGTAATTTAAATTGTACAAGACTCTAATAGCTAAAATTGGTTATAGGAAAACAAAAAGTTGAATTGATACAAAATTAAATGATCTGCCAAAGTAACCTGTCTCTCAAAACTGAATTATTTAAAGCACTTAAAATATTACTGATTCATCAGTACACGTTGAGATAGTCTTTCATAGCATGCTTAAAGGTTATGACTGTTGTCCTTCCACTGATATAAAAACCAGGAACTATCCTTTCTCTATTTTCCAGTCCTTGATTCATGTCATGGTGAACTGCCCAACCAAGTCTCTGGTGAGTACAAGTAATGTTACCTTGTTTCTAGACTTTGATAAACTAAAGCTTTATCATTTAGACATAGTATTTTTTTAAATCTTACATTTGGCCAGTAGTCATATGAATGTTCTTTCTTATTTGTTGTTGTATGAAAAGTGTATGCAGTAGTTTTAGAAATGCACTTTAATTTGCCACTATGTGTTGTTTCAGAGAAAGTTAGCCCATGACCAGTTTACAGCCTATATAGAGAAGTTTGACTGGAGAGGGAGGTACCAGTTGCTGAGGTCTGTACTATGTACCTGATCATTCCAACTATCTTGGTCCCCTTCCATAAACATGCAATCAGTGGCTATGAAGAACTGTCAGACTGACCAGCAGCATGCATATCAGGCTGGGATATCACATCATGATCCACATGTGGGATCGCAAACACCAGACTAATCATGCTGTTTTTTCATGTAGGGTGTCCTTTCTTTTTGCATATACACATGTATAAGTAACAAAGGAAGATTTTTCAACTGTTATTGTTTGTTGTTTGATAAACACTTGTTTTCCAGAGGGCTGATGGAGAAGACTGGAGGTCATGCAGGGGTCATGGGTCTGATTATTGGCAAGGTCAAGGATCAGATAGACATCTGTCTCAAGGTTTGCAATTCTGCAAATTCATTTAAGTTTGTGGGACTTGAATATCGCAACACAGTATGGTATGAAAGATGCATAAACTTGCTCTTGTTTCTTTAGCCTTAAAAGGTAACTCCAAGCTCAAACCTTTTCAATGTTGTATTACTGATATATACAAGTCCTTAAAAGACTTAGTCAATGCTTCTTGTACCTTTTTAGCCTTTATCATCAGGTTGTTGTAGTACAAGTCTGTTGTTGTAGTACAAAGTCTGTTGTTATGTCCCCCCTCCCCCAGGATGATCCGCCCAGCGACTGGTTCACAGGGAACAAACTGAGCGAGCTGCTGAGGAAGATACTGTACCTCCCTGATGGGGCCACAACAGACCTACTGGACAACAAGGATTGGTCAGGATTCCAGCTATTGTCTCTCTGGAGTTTTTTTTAGTGTCTGACAAGAGCAGGCAGTTACAAAACTACCTCTCAACTTTGATGTGATAACCTCCCAATAAGAAAGAAATCTTGAATGGGTGGTGTCTTGTTCTGTCATGTTCATCATGTCCAGTATCCCTTGAATTTGCTGCTACATGCTTTTGTGTATTACAGACTCTGCGTTATCTGTGCATGTGTGATTTCTAACTTGTGCATTTGTTCCCTCTATTCTCAGGATCATGCCAGCCCTGAATCTGCTGCGGTACCTTGTGATAAGGGACAAGCCTGATCAAAACCAGGTAAAGATGTTATTCCCACATTCCTGTACAAATGTATTTCACTGTATTATGTACAATACAGGTGCATCTGTCTGTATTGCAAAGTTTTGTACTTTACAGTTTCATTGACAAAAAAAAAACATAACACCATAACATCCCTGGGCACTATTCGTTTATGTACTGTACTACTAAGGACATATTCTTTAAGTAACATGTATTGTGTAAATTGGTTGATTGGAGAACAGCTGTTCTGTTGTCTCCCACAGACTGGAGTGTGGACAGACTGGCCTGATGTGGAGAAGGGTTTCCTCCGACAGCTCAGGACCGGAGTCAACCTGTCCAAGTCTCACTTCCAGGAGGAACTCAAGAAAACCAGACTCAAGCAGAAAAGTGCCAGTGAGTTCAGATCTTCTGTAACATTTGTAACAGGCTTGTTATTTGATAAAACCATTTACCAGTACATATATCTCAATATTTAAAAGAATACACAGAATACTAGCAGTTTTTAATCTAAAGTAGAGTACTGTCATGTAGTATGCCTGAAAAACAAGATGACCGACACTACAACTGTTAGATACAGTCAAGAAGCACTGGTATGTTTTTTTGTTTGTTTCTTTATTCATTGTTGTTCTTGTTTTTGCCAGAAAAACCAGAAGTGCAGGCCAGCATTGAAGTGGCCGGAGACAAGATGCCGGACATGCCGTATGAACAACAGATCATGGTGAGGACAATGCATTTCTTACACTGTACTACTGACTACTGATGTCTCATATAAGCTATGCTATATGATCATGACCTGAGGAGACTACAGGCCATTCAGTGGATGTAGTCAAGTATCATTCTGTCCAGTTGTTGTGACAGAATAAATGGGTATATTTTGCTATTGAAAGCTGTTGGTGCAGCCAGTATTACATGTACATGCTGTCCAGTTTTAACGTTTCAAAAATACTTCTCCAGGTGTTGGAAAGCTCGATGCAGATGTTTAGTGTGATTGAGAGTCTTCTTGGAAGAATTACAGAGATCACAGAGACATACAGGTATGTGGTGACTTGTTAACTATAACTTAGAACACTTTCAACCATGCATGCATTTACTTAAGGTAACCGTTATAGTCTTGATAGGTGAATGGTAACAGCTTGAACCTAACCATCTGTCTTTCTACTATGTAAGTTTTGATTAAAGTAAGTTCTACTGTTGTAGAATTTAAGTCAGCATCCTGGATTGTTATTTGGAATTTGTCTGACAAATGTACAAAGATGTATGTATGTATAGTTTGTGTTTCTATGTTTGTATTGTTGTTTTATATGCGTGAATAGCTGAAATAAAGACATTCATTCCTTCATTCATTCAAAGATGTAGTCATACAGAAATAAATAATCCTCAAAAGCTTTGTCAACATAGTTTTGGTCAGAATGGAAACTATGATGAAGCTCAGAATGATATAATGAGTTAGCTATGGCTGGACACAAAACAAACAAACAAACAAACAAACCCAAATGTGTGTCCTTCCTGCAGGACCGGGGAAAAGCCCCAGGGGAAGATCTACAAACGTGAGACGGACTGGAAGTGTTCGGACTACCACGCGGCGGAGGACGACGAGGACGCCGTGTACATGACCTGCCCGTGCTGCGGAGAGAAAACGAAGATGCCGAAGGGCTTCGAGCCCCCCAAACCCGGCGAGGAACTCAAACAGTTTGACATTGAACTGGGTCCACCTGATGATTTCAAGTATCTGTAAGAGCAACTGTATGCTTTAAAAAAGAATCGTTTTCAGTCAAAACTTTTCAGTATCTCCAATAAGATTGGTTTGTACATGGGATATTAACCTTCAGCCTGCTAAGGTAGCCTTTTGGCACCATTTTGTATTGGGTACTGGGTAATAGACAGCAGGGAGAAGGTTAAAGTACCTGTAGTTTGGGAAACAAATACAAAATGAACATGCCTATTAACTCCTGAAATTAGAGATATTGACTTTTTCTGTAACATGTCAGAATATTGTAGCTCCTAGTAAGTTATGAAAGTTTACAAAAAAAAAGAAGATATTCCTGGGTTGCCATCTGGTTGCCCTTGAGTTGTTACATGGAGAATTTACTGTCTCAGGTTGTAAGGACTAACAAAATGATAGCAATACAAGTGTACAATGCAATGATGTATTTGGACTCATGTATCAGTGTGCGAAATACTTTTTTGAGCCAGGTTGCCCAGTGGCAACCTAGGATGAAAGCTAGGTTGCCCATCAAAATTCCAGGTTGCCCCAAATCTAAACTCTTCTACATTATGATTAACTTTGTTAGAATGCAATGTGCATTTATACATTTCTGACACAGAGTTGTTTTCCCTTACCTGAAGTGATGACCTCTTCCATGGGAACTTCTCAATAAACAGTTCCCAATGGAAGAAAGGGGGCATCCTTACCGCAAAATTTAGGCAGTGCACTGGGCTACCTGGTTGTAGAAATAGGTTGCACCAAGCAAAATATGGTTGCACGGTGCAACTGGGCAACCTAGTATTTCGCACGCTGTGTATGTATTGTAGTCATTCTAGTATCTTTAGAAGTAACGTTAGACTATATTCTAAGATCAGGAACAGTGTTAAGGAATACGTACAGTTAGTTAGGACCAGGTCAAGAGGAGGACTTTTGTTGTAAGTATACAGGCATATAGCAAGGCAGTCCAAGAACATTTGTTCTTGCCCAGTATCTGTATCTGTATAGCCGGTCTAACCGCCCTTTGGCGTAACACACCAGCTTCGCAGGCACGTGGCACGGCGGCAGCTGGCTACAGTATCAGTCCTTCTCTACTTCCCCAAAGTATTGTAATGGACTTTGGAGTTATCCCTTCACTTCAATATTACTAACAACTTGTAAGTAACTAATAACAGTATGTAGAAGCAGACAGTATATTATCTTTACTATCCGTTTGGTAGAGGAATCTGTACTTTCCAAAAACTCATAACTACTAGATGATGTAGTTTTTGATACATTTTGATACAATTCTTGTTTGGCTACCATAATTTGATACATTTGTTGCATTGTTTAAACAGGTTTGATATAGGAGGTCTCTTTGAACTTCTTTGGTGTAACTTTGCAGAAGTTATCTATGTAAAAGTATCAGGTATTTTCTATCTGATGAGGATCTATTGAACCCTCAAGTGTTTTGTGTGTTTCATTTTTGTGTGTGTTGCATATACCTGGTAGCTATCACCTATCAGACGTGTGATTTGCTGCTCTCCTAATATGGAATGTTACATTGTTGTTTGTGACAAGAATTTTACAGAAATAAACATTGAGAGTCTATTTCACTGTTGCTTTTTAATGAAAAATAGTTTCCTCATCCTATGAAGAAAGGACAACTCACTGAAAACTGTAAATTGTAGGGCTGTATTTTCTTTAAATGAAGAAGAAAAATCACTTGAAAAAGAATAAATGTGATATTCAAGAAAGTGAATTTTACGTGATATTTCAACATCTGCATTACAAATCAAGATACTAGCACACTACACATCGTAAGTTTATGAAAAGAGTATAACCTAATACTGTACATTTCAAGACTTTAATGTGAAGTCTTTTTGGCAAGCCTAGTGGCAGAGGCATTTCTTATTTCCACCTGTAGTGATGATATTGAGAAGTAAGGACAGATTTCAAACTTCTTCATGAATAGATGTTAATGCTAGTAATATAGTCTTCACTTTCCTATTGCATATTTGAATTTATATCATACCCGGGTGGCGATACAGTGCTCCCGGCCGTGTTGTATTCTCCTGTACGACCGGGTGTATAAACCGGGCTTCCATAGAACGATTCGAACGCGTTTCACCCCAACCGTGTGCGCCGCTTTCGAAAATTCGAATACAGGATTCGGACATTGGAATTGATGTTGCAGTTTTTTTGTTTAGGGACACCAAATTTTCGCTCATTTCGCATTGAAAGACGTGTTTTCTAGGGTGGGTATGATATAAATAGCATACAACACGGTGTATTCCGCATCGCCCTCGGTCTCGGCCCTCCCGCGACTTGCGGTCGGGCCGATACCTCGGGCAATACGGAATACACCGTGTTGTATGCTATATGAATTGTACAGCACCACATGATGGCTAGCCAGGCTTTGCATGCCTTACAGCTCCATATATAGTACAGTACTGGGAAAAATTTCTGGCTGCTCTTTTACCTTCATTCAGGTACTGTAAATGTGTACTGATGTGCGGTGATCAGCATCATGATAAATACATCTAAAAACAAACAAAAAGCATGCATAAATAAACGTAAGTAAAATGGCAAAGTATTACACATGAAGGAACATTGACATGATCCTTTAGTCTCAGAATAATAGTAAAAGAATATTCCTAAAATCTAAATTGCTCTTTGATATTGACCATTGTGTTTCCTACAACTTGTTTAAAGCTGCCATGTTTGGACAACAACTACTGTGGCACAGCTATGGTCCATGAAATTTAGCTTAGTTTACTGATATTTCTTACTGAGAGGGAGACACATAGTGTCCATTCAAGTATCTGTTGCAGTGTAGATTTTCCTTTGTTGTCAGTGCTGGCGATATCAGATGCCGAGGACATTGTCAGAATTGAGAAGTGAAGAGCGTTGTGGATATCTGTTACCCATTAGGACTTCCCCCGGAAGGATGAGTCCATGTGGATCAGTCTGTCTTCCTCCAGATTAGATACAGTCATGTTTGAGAACGCATCCTCACCACTACATTGCGTTCGCTTGTGCCACATGTGCCACTTTCGAAAATTTGACTAGTCTTTAAGGGGCCGTCACATTGCCAAAAATATGCGCGATCCTCGGTCGATCTCAAAATCGGGCGACCTTTCGGCGATCAATAAATATGGCCGAAGCTCGTCGACAATGTGACGCAGACATTATATAAAGAACACGTTTCGCATGTCAGCGAGCTTCGGCCGACTCCAAAAAATCGCCTGCGATCCCGAAAATTTGCGCGATGCTCGACGAAACATTAGGCGTACTACTGCCGTAAATGTCGTTAAGAGCTCGCCGACTCGTCGGCCGATCGATTTTCGCACAATGTGACAGCACCTTTAGGGACACCAAATTTTCTCAGTTTCAGGCACATTTTGCATAGAAATGTGTGTTTTCTAGGGAGGCTATGACATAAATAGATTACTACATGGTGTATTCCACATCACCCTCAGTCCCAGTCCTCCTGCAGGTGATATGGAATACACCGTGTAGTATTTTATGTGTATTAGTGTAACAATAGAGATGATTGCACTGTATGCTATCCGGAAGAAAGTTGACTGATCCACGTGGACCCATCTCTCAGCATGAAAACCCACTGTCTCTCACAAGAAGCCAGTATACAGCAGTTAGTGATGTCTGGAGTCGTCCACTAAGATGTTGTCCCTGCCGTTCTCGTCTATACACCCCTGCACCATGTCGATGGCGGTCAGGAGTCGACGGTCCATGGCCGCCAGGTGCGCGTCGGTAAGGACGGGCGCGATGGGATCGTGGGCGAGCGACTTCCGCAGCAGCTGGCTGAGACGGTCACCTGTCAGGAGCTTCATTCTCTCCCAGGTGGTGGATCTTAACCTGAAATAGAGAGCAGTCAGGGGATAAATTAAAGGCAGTCAGACTTTAACTGAGGTGAACAAACATGATGCTTTTTCTTCAAGCTAGCAGTGTGAATGAATGAATGAAGCTTCATTATTGCTTAATTAATTCATTAGATCTGAGATATACTCTGGTTAATAAAAATACACTTGAAACTTGAATGAAAATCATTGACAAGCAAACAGAGGTACAGATTGACATAATGATATATACCAAAAATGAACAAAAATATAAATAAGATACAATGCAGGTGTACAGAGTGAACAAACAATAAACACCAATACAGGTGATAAATTAGATATTAGTATTATTAGTAGTGAAATGTAACTTTGCTATATCTTTCATTTTCAGCCAAGTACTCCAAGTCATCTCTACTATTCTTGGTAACTGTTTTGGGTTCTTTTACGTGCACATAGAAAGACAGACAAGTCTGACTTACTTGCAACACTGGTAGATAGGTGCCAGGATGGTTCTTTCATCATGATTGGGGTTTCCAAAGCTGTAAACAAACAACTTAATTGGTTAAATGAATTGAAGAATTGACAATTGAAAATGCAAATAGATACCAACATGGCAGTTCACTTATAAAGAAAGTGATTATAATGCTCTACATACAATATACATTACCTTTTGGCATTGTCTAACAGGAGTAACATCCCCTTGTCCCCATCCTTCTCAAACGTCTCGTAGTGATGTCTGTCAGCGTTACCAATCAGGTAGTCAAAGATGGCGGCATCTAGGATATCCAGAAGCCTGGGCCCAGAGTTGTAGGGTGCGGACTGTTTGACTGAGTTACAGTAGGTGTCATCATACTCCCATCTGAAACAGTTGGGTTGCATATGTTGTAAAAACCACACTGATATGCAGTTCAATAAACTTCTAATGTACTGAATCATCATTGCGGTAGTATTTTTCTATAGCAGCTGCAGTACATCTATGTCAATAAATTGTATTACAAGAAATAGAAAACAAAATTGTTGCTTTTCTGTGCAAATGGTGCTATAAGTTAATAAATAGATACTAGTACATGTATATAAAATGTTACGTACAGTTTTAGCAAACTGCATGTATGTAACTGCAACTTTCATGGCTTTCCCTGTCCTTTTTCTCATATGTCAACACATGACTTCATCTCCAAGCAGATGTGGGGTGGACAGCCATCCATCCCAACTGTTCCACCTGTCAGAGAAGCCCAGCACTCAGTTCCAACCTTCCACCCCAACATCTGCTTGGAAATTTCACAACTCACAACTGAAACCTCACCTGGCTTGTTTGTCATTCCTGTAGGTCCTCCCCCACGGATGTCTCTGACGACCCTTCAGAGACCAGTTGCTAGGCAACCACAAGGTCACTGACCCCTCCATGACCTCTCCGTCGGCACATGCTGGTTCTGTCTCCTTGCAGTAGTAACATTTCCCATAGAAACAGGTGTCATTCCCTGGAGTAGATAAAAAACATATGGATCTCAAATTCTCATGTATACTAGGAACTCTACCATGATACAAACATATTACATGTTTTGACTGTGCAAGAAGGTATAAAGGTAAGGGTCTCAAAGCCCTTTTTGAGGCCGTAGGGACAATGTGCTGTTAATCCAATGTGTCTTGGTCATGGTATTGAAAGGTGGAGCCCAACCATCTCCTTTCACTGCCTTTTACCTCCCCAACCGAAGTCAGTTAGGAGTGGGAAAAGTCATGCCTTTTCCAAGGACACAACATAAAGAATCAGCAGTCCCTTGATACCCTGTCCACAAGCCTAATGCCATGCAAGGACAGATGGAGGTAAAAGACAGCTACATGTACATAGCTTACACTTTATTTTATACAAGACTTTTCTGGCAAAGGGATAGCAAGAGTCTAATAATATCAGAAAGATACTGATTTGGTTACAACCTACTATAGGTCTTGATATGATAAGTGAAGTATCACAGATATGAGACAGAGTTGAAGAATGACAAGTTTCCCACCTTGTGTTAGGAACGTTGACATCAGCCTCTCTGACCCAACAGGCATGATCTCTGTCCGCAGGTCCAGTTTTCTCCCCACCACCAAGGGGGCTCTTCTGAACCCCAATAATCTGTACACACCAAGGCCGGGTTAGTTGGTAACAGTGTCCATCTACAGAGTATGCGTTTCCTTTAAAGGGATATCTGCTCAAATACCTAGCGACATGGCGATACCTTCATTAAAGCTAATTGATATTAATTTTGGTGAGGAGAAAATTGATGACCTCAACGTTATACAATGCAGATATAATGAATATTGATGAAGAACTTTATTGCACAATTGTACAAAGTACAAAGTTTGGCAACAAAATAAACCTTAACATCCTAATTACTAAAACAACTAAAGGGCTAGTGTAACGGGGTGCTCTAACCTTGTATTATATAATAGTTAGAGTTAGTTTCTTGGACATCCTAGGACATCACTTTCCTTGTGTATGACTCAGATTAGGTTCCTATAACAGTCATTACATGAATCATTGGTCATCACTTCCTCAGACCTTAGTGGACAAGCCCTCAAGCTATTCCCAAATAAGGCAATGGCCGGAGACCACTTACACGTGTCCAGCAGATCCCCTGGTGGGTTAGACCATTACTATTGTCACTCAAAGGTCGCCCACTGTTCAGGCCATGCTTCTCAGAAGAGAGCAGGGCTAATCTGAGTCATACACAAGGAAAGTGATGTCCTAGGATGTCCAAGAAACTAACTCTAACTATTATATAATACAAGGTTAGAGCACCCCGTTACACTAGCATAAGTCTTTGATATATTGTTACAACATGATGATATAATTTTTCTTAAAAGTTTTCTTTCTTATGATTTTAGATGTAAAAGTTGTGAAAAATGTTGCATTTGACCAGATATGAATGTATGTAATGCAATCTACTTAAACTAAACAAAGAACACAATGAAAAACTCCATTGTTACCTGTCTAAATGGAAAGCTGCTATTTCTGCATTATGTCTGTCATACCCATCATATGGCTTCCCTTCTATGATGTGGTCTCTTGGATATCTGGAAAAGAAGAGGTAAGCAAGTAGTAGAATAGAAGGATATTTGTATAACCGTCATGTAGCACTGTACTTCATGTACATGTACAGCACAGGGAACAGTTCTGACTGCAGTTTTACCTTCTTCAGGTTACTAGTATGATGCCCTATGCCGGCAAAGCTGGTGTGGTATGCCAAAGGGTGGCTGGCTATACAGATACAGATATAAACATACATAACAAACAGTAAAAGTAAAATGACAAAGTATTTACGCATGAAGGAACATTGCTATATAATGATGTTTTGACTAGAGTCTAGTATTATTACACTAAAACATATTCATGAAGCACAGATATTCAAAACTGAAATCTGGTTCAGCCACCTTTTTGGTTTGAAGACAGCTTTTTGATGCCCATTGAGGACTAGCAGTGCCTTCAGCTGAGTGCCCTTGTACCCGACGTCAGCATGGGTGATGTCGGCAGTGGCCATCACTCGCAGGATACCTCCCAACTCCTCAGCATCTCTGTCAGGGTGTAGAAGTGTATTAACACAACTGATATCTTAGAATGTACTGGACCGTAGTGGTGGCTACAAGGGCATCAGTTGTGAATTGTCAAATGGCACTTAGTATACTCTCTACTGGGTGGATGGAAAAATATTAGTAGAAATTGGCCAAATGTAGTGAATTATTTGGCAGAGGAGTTAGCCGACCATAGCATGCATTGTACGTCACTGACAAACAGGCAAATACTGATGGGAAAAAAAATAAAAAAGAAAGGTATACTAGTAATCATAATAATGTGGCTTTGCTTCAACTTTTATTGCCAAGTGTGTTGGCTTCCTTTACGTGTAAAGTGGTGATGCCTGAGGCTAATGCCTAAAGCTCCCCTTACACAGGGCCGCTGGCTTTATGTCACCAACTGAAATGACACATGCAATCCCTCACACTGAGCCCAAGCGGGGTTTGCACCTCTGCCCTCTGGGACCACAGAATTTGATCCACATGGCAAGGCAATGGGGGTGTCTTTTTGCTTGTACTCTAAATTGTCTAATAAAAGAAAGTATTTTACATGTGCAAACAAAAGTCCTTACTCTGGGTATATTTGTCTAGAGCTGACCCAGCTGGCAGCAATACTCCAGCGCCAGTTATGTAACGCGTCTAGTAACGACTCAAGACAGCAATGTCGATGGAGTTATACGGAGCAGACGTTTAATGCAACATTCAACGAGGAACAAGATGGCGGACAAGGTCTCACCACGAGGTGACCTCCAACCCTTGGATGACCTAACGGGTCAACACAACATACCTAATAATACACATAGTGGCGTGATCTCTTTCCTTCCTTTCTCTCCATCTCTCTCTCTCTTACTTTCTAAGTTTCAAGTGTCCTCCCTTTCTTTCTACCTAAAATAGAGTAACTTGTCTGAGGTATAACAACACATAGTAGGTAAGGAACTAACATAACTAACATAACAGTGCCTTTCTTGACATAAATCCTGACCATGTAACTTGTCAATCTTCCTACAACGATGAACATCATCTCTCTTGATAAATAATACTAGATATTCTAATGAAGTAAACGTTACACCTACTAAATGAAACTGAAGTACAGTAATGCTAACCATGCTACCAATTTAAATTCTAGAATGACTACTAGTAATCTTTACCTATCAACGCTTATATGCAGTTCTCCCTTATCTCAACTTGTGGCATAAGACAAGTGTGCTAACAAATGAATACAGAAAATAACTAAGGCTTAACATACCTGGTCTTTACGTCTCCTGTTTTGTAATAAAGTATATCCTTCATAAATCTTAGTTCAGTTGTACTATCAAATCAAATAAGGAATCTTAAATATACTTTGGTGGGGATCGAACCCGAGATCGAACTTACTTAAAACAGTTCTGGAAAGATATCTCTGCAGCTGTTGTTCAATTCTAACCACAGCTATCAGACAAACAATAAACATAGGAATAACGTGATCACTTTTACTGTGTATCTTTCTTCTACTTCTCTGTAAAGAAATAAACTTCTTGTGATTAAGTATCATACAGTCCTGTGAACTGAAATATGAGAGTTCTGTGCAGAATGTCCTGATGTGGGATTACTGCTATGTAGTTATCAAGTCTTTCAGGTAAGTTCTGGTCCGGGTGCTATGCTGGAGCTGCAGTTGGGGGTGGTTCAGGTGGAGGCCGAACTGCTGGGTGATGATAGACTGGAGGGTCACGTGGGTGCCGATGCTCTGGAGGATCAGCTGGGTGCCGACGTTCTGGAGGATCAGCTGGGTGCTGACGTTCCTTCAGCATCCATGATACATCAGGGAGGGGTGGAGACACTGGAGGTCTTTTGCATTCTGTCTTCACCTGTGGTGTGTCAGCCTCTGCTATTGGAGGACGAGACTGGTACTCTCCCTTCACCTGTGGTGTGTTAGCTTCTGCTGATGGTAGAGATTGGTACTCTCCCTTCACCTGTGGTGTGTCAGCTTCTGCTGAAGAAGGCTGGTACTCTCCCTTCACCTGCTGTGTGTCAGCTTCTGCTGAAGGTGGAGAAGGCTGGTACTCTCCCTTCACCTGCTGTGTGTCAGCTTCTGCTGAAGGTGGAGAAGGCTGGTACTCTCCCTTCACCTGTGGTGTGTCAGCTTCTGCTGATGGTAGAGATTGGTACTCTCCCTTCACCTGTGGTGTGTCAGCTTCTGCTGAAGAAGGCTGGTACTCTCCCTTCACCTGCTGTGTGTCAGCTTCTGCTGAAGGTGGAGAAGGCTGGTACTCTCCCTTCACCTGCTGTGTGTCAGCTTCTGCTGAAGGTGGAGAAGGCTGGTACTCTCCCTTCACCTGCTGTGTGTCAGCTTCTGCTGAAGGTGGAAAAGGCTGGTACTCTCTATTCACCTGCTGTGTGTCAGCTTCTGCTGAAGGTGGAGAAGGCTGGTACTCTCCCTTCACCTGTGGTGTGTCAGCTTCTGCTGATGGTAGAGATTGGTACTCTCCCTTCACCTGTGGTGTGTCAGCTTCTGCTGAAGAAGGCTGGTACTCTCCCTTCACCTGCTGTGTGTCAGCTTCTGCTGAAGGTGGAGAAGGCTGGTACTCTCCCTTCACCTGCTGTGTGTCAGCTTCTGCTGAAGGTGGAGAAGGCTGGTACTCTCCCTTCACCTGTGGTGTGTCAGCTTCTGCTGATGGTAGAGATTGGTACTCTCCCTTCACCTGTGGTGTGTCAGCTTCTGCTGAAGAAGGCTGGTACTCTCCCTTCACCTGCTGTGTGTCAGCTTCTGCTGAAGGTGGAGAAGGCTGGTACTCTCCCTTCACCTGCTGTGTGTCAGCTTCTGCTGAAGGTGGAGAAGGCTGGTACTCTCCCTTCACCTGTGGTGTGTCAGCTTCTGCTGATGGTAGAGATTGGTACTCTCCCTTCACCTGTGGTGTGTCAGCTTCTGCTGAAGAAGGCTGGTACTCTCCCTTCACCTGCTGTGTGTCAGCTTCTGCTGAAGGTGGAGAAGGCTGGTACTCTCTCTTCACCTGTTGTGTGTCAGCTTCTGCTGAAGGTGGAGAAGGCTGGTACTCTCTCTTCACCTGTTGTGTGTCAGCTGCTGAAGGTGGAGAAGGCTGGTACTCTCTCTTCACCTGTTGTGTGTTAGCTTCTGCTGAAGGTGGAGAAGGCTGGTACTCTCTCTTCACCTGTTGTGTGTCAGCTTCTGCTGAAGGTGGAGAAGGCTGGTACTCTCTCTTCACCTGTTGTGTGTCAGCTGCTGAAGGTGGAGAAGGCTGGTACTCTCTCTTCACCTGTTGTGTGTCAGCTTCTGCTGAAGGTGTTACAGAAGGCTGACTTTCTTCCCTCAAATGTGTGGTAGCGTCTGCATGAGTTGTAGAGGAAGGCTGACTTTCTTCCTTCACATGTGTGGCAGTGTCTGCTTGAGTTGTAGAGGAAGGTTGGATTTCTTTCCTCACATGAATGGCAGTGTCTGCTTGAGTTGTGGGAGAAGGCTGGCTCTCTTCCTTCACATGTGTGGTAGCCTCTGCTCGAGTTGTAGGGGAGGGCTTGTTTTCTTCCTTCACATGTGTGGTAGCTGATCTGTGCTCCATGGAGTAGGTAGGCAATGTTGTCTTCAGATGAGTGATGGTCATTGGGGCATGGAGCACGTGCCTGACCCTGGTTACTTGACGTGTTTTGGGAGGATCATAAGCTACACCAGTGTAGGAGACACTGTGTATGCATGGCTTTGATTGCTTGGTGGATGAGGAATAGGTTGAGATGGAACCGTCAGGAAGGTGGATCTGACGTTTACTGAAGTTTATGATCAAATCGTTGGCCTCTAGGAAGGGGCTTCCGGCGACAATCGGATCGGCTAGGTTGTTTACTACGATCGCGTCAAACTGAAGAGCAGTTTTCTTCCAGTAGAAGGAAGTAGTGCACTCACCTATGACACTGAGTCGCCGCCCATCTGCTTGGATTGGGGTGAGGTTTGATACATGTGGCGGTACATGCACGAACAAGCCCAAGCGCTCTGCCTCGTCCACTCTAATCATACTTGATTCGGCGCCCGAATCCAAGATGATCCTGACTGTCTGTCCCTCGTGGAAGACATCAAGGCGTGGTGAGGCCCGAACACTGACTCCTTTAGCCTCCGCGGCTTGAGGAAAATTGTCGACGTACACGCGGTCACGTCGGGCTTTTGGGCGCTGCAAGTACGCTCTGTCCTCTTCGGGCAAGTATGGGCATGTGCTCAGAAAATGATTGAACACATCCCGCCCTGTTTGTTGACATATCGGGCAGATCTTCTTGTCTTCTTGGTTCTGCCGAAGGGTAAGATCTTTTTCGCCCAGATGTTGGTGAACTTGGTGGTTGTTGTCGTGGAACTTGTGGGTGGACCGCCGGTAGTCCCCGGATGTTGCTGAAGTACGCCATGCCGCGCCCCCAGGTTTTGCCATTCTCGGACGTTGATCGACGCTTATGTTGAAGAGACGTAGTATCCGAGGCTAATCGGTGCGTCCGTGGGTTCTAGACCAACTGCTGCCACCACGCCAGTTATGTAACGCGTCTAGTAACGACTCAAGACAGCAATGTCGATGGAGTTATACGGAGCAGACGTTTAATGCAACATTCAACGAGGAACAAGATGGCGGACAAGGTCTCACCACGAGGTGACCTCCAACCCTTGGATGACCTAACGGGTCAACACAACATACCTAATAATACACATAGTGGCGCAGGGGGATCTTCCTCCCAGGTCCGCAGTGAAATCTATCGCCTCGAACCCTGCCAACCCCCCTTTCTGTGCATGGTCCCGTCCAGACTGTCTTTTGTCCAACATCAGATCATCCAGCAGTAAATTGGAGGATAACGCTTGGCGCTCCTCTTTCTGTTCTTTCCACTGTAACCACGTTTTGTCCTTTCCGTGTGCGCTGGACCGTCCGGCTAGGATGTACAAGACCACCAACGCCA
This sequence comes from Branchiostoma floridae x Branchiostoma japonicum, assembly GCA_013266295.2. Taxonomy (NCBI): domain Eukaryota; kingdom Metazoa; phylum Chordata; class Leptocardii; order Amphioxiformes; family Branchiostomatidae; genus Branchiostoma; species Branchiostoma floridae x Branchiostoma japonicum. The sequence goes on along the minus strand of CM023828.1, from coordinate 13,308,354 downwards.
GGATCACAACGACTGCTAGTAGAACGAAGCGTTGTTTCAACTTCAATCCCATCATGATATCTCTCTCATATATCTGTCCTGTATACACTCAGATGTTCCTCTTGGGCAAGGTTCTCGGCAACTTCAGGATCTGGATACGGGTAAAAAAGTATCCCTCGCCATATGTGATAATTGACACATAATTAAGGAAACAAAAATAAACAGAAAGCTCACACGGCATTGCGAATTCTACCAACTCTTCCTACGGAAATTAGACAGGGTTCATCAATAGATCCTTCCGATCGGCGTACTGGTCATGATCTTGGGCAGAAGCGGACAGAATAAACGAAAAATGCACCACGTCCGCATTGTTGACATCCCACGGTCGCCATCTTGTTTCTCCCGCGTGGATAGTGATTCCCGTTGACCAATCAGCGCTCAGGTGAAAGGTCAATTAAAACCAAACCCGGAAGTGTCAGACTGAGAAGAGGACAGGAAGAACAAGTTGTCCTGCTTTATTTCTGACGCCAGTTATTACAGCGAAATTATCTAGAAAACAGAAGACATGGTGGAGACATTGCTATCGCATCGTGGGGGGATGTTGGTGACTTTGCTCGTGTTGTTTTTGGCGACGGGACAGGGGGACGAGCCGCCGGCAGGCCATCTCCAGCGTCTCGGAGCTCACCAGCCTCCTGTTGGACAGGTTAGTCTGTCCAAGGACTTGGTCTGTCCAACTCCGCTAGGGGATAAATAGGGACAAATCAGTAAATATGCGGCGTACGTACGGTTTGCCAAAGATGATAGCAAAGTTAGTTCAGTTTAATAGCCATAGGCTCCTTTGGATGGCATCATAGCATTGACCATGGTGACTTTCAAGAATAATATTTCTATCCAAAAAGTTTCATAAGGTTGGTTTATTAATAAGAAGGCAAAACTATGTTACAGTCAAACATGCCTATAGGGACTCATGTGACCTGAAGAAAACAGTTACAGCAGACTGTAGCCACGGCGACTGTTGCAGGGCTTCTCTTGCTTGCAGTCTTTTACATTAGCCCTAACAAGACTGCAAGCAAAAGAAGCCCTGCAACAGTGGCTAAGCAGACTGGTGGTCACTGTAGGTCCTGTCTGCAGTGACCTGAATATAATAGTGGACACAATGGCCAGGTGGTCATAATATGCAGAGGTGGTCATTGGTATCAGTACAGGTTTGACTGTACTATATGTAGTACACGTGGAAGGATGACAAAAAAGTGGGGGAAATTTTGTTTCTCCATCCTCTCTCCAGGTTGAGTCCTTAGATTACATGCCGGCTCCAGAAGATTTCTACCACAACTACATCCTGCCTGGCAAACCTGTCATCTTCTCAGGAGCAGCCAAACATGTCCCAGCTTTCCAAAAATGGTCCGATGCTTACATAACAGAAAAGTATGGAGACGTTGAGGTATGTGGCACCACCTGTTTGGATATAAGTTTAAAGTCTTTATGTAATGCATGCAGTATATACTAGTACCTCACTGTTAATCTTTTATAAGCTGGTTCACAACTTTTGAATCAGGCATGCACCCTGTGACTTGTTGTGGATAATAGTCAAAGTTTAAGGCCCCTGAGACAAAAACTAAACATGTCTGGACATGGTATCAAGCATGGTGGAGGCAATAATTCCTTATGTATGTATGCAGTATTTCATTTAAATTTATTTTCATCTCAATTTATGTATACTATTGCTTCATTATTGTTATTGTATCATTTTGCCTATGTCTTAAATTATTTTGCTAACAATTCCTTATGTATGTATGTATAATTTCATTTCAATTTTGATTTATAATTAGTTTTAGTTAGTATAGAGGAGGGCTTAGAATAAGCTAAATAAGCTTTATCCCTCCTCCTGCACCTTGTTTTATTTATTATTATTGTATTATGTATATTTTTTTCTTGTTGTTGTGCAAATAAATAAACAAACAAACAAACAAGAACATGTAAGACCGATGGGCCTTTGCCTTTGTGCATGTGCAGTTCAAACCATGAGCCATCTTATTAATTTGACATGGCTGCAGGTAGAAGTGGACTTCAGGAAGAAGGAGAACAGAGATAGACCAGGGGATACAATGATGATGGAGAAGTTCCTTCTGAATTACAACTCATCAGACTTCTACATGGTCACCACTGTCCCAGAGGTACACGTTAGTTTAATTGTCATCTTGTATTCTAACACAGTGGTATCTTTCTAAGACTGTGCAGAATAGGGTTGTACTGAGGTTTTGTTTTCCATGTGTCTGTCTGTGCATTTGCTTGTATTTTTGTAGTTATTTTCCATTGTAGGCACCTAGAAGACACTGACAGAAAGTTAGATCAAAGCTCCCAGAAAAGGTTATCTCATTTCCCACCATGTGCATGTCTGTTGCCTTATGGGAGCCAGTGGGAAAATGCATAGAATCAGCAAGAAATAGATGACAATGAATAAAACAATTTAGCCTCTACCAGGCTTCAAGAAGCAGCTGGAAAGAGTAGAAATTGGCCAAATACTGAAATAGACAGATAATATGCCGGGGGAGTTGGTCTGCTAAAGAGTACAGTTTGCCACTCCTGAACTTTACTCTTTAGTAGGCCAACTCCCCTGGCATGTTATCTGTTTATTTGGCCAATTTCTATTCTTTCCAGCTGCTTCCCAAAGCCTGGTAGAGGCTACAAGAAGTTCACAATTGTACATTGCGTCTGTCCCTCCCAGCCCATGATGGAGGAGGTGTACCTCCCCTCCTGTCTGACCTGCGGTGGTTTCACCAGTAACCTACAGGACTATGTCATGTGGTTCTCCAGCGGGGGGACCAAGTCCCACCTACACATGGACAACATCGACAACGTGATGTGTATGATCAGTGGCAGTAAGCAGTGGTTCATGTTGGACAGACAGGCAGGCGCTAACGTGAAACTGGACAGGAACGAGGGAGCTTACAGCACTGTGGATGTGGACAGGTCAGTACATTCTTACTGTGATTGAAAAAAATGGTTGCAATTGTAAGATGCATCACAAAATAATGGTTGCAGTTGGAAGTTGTCCATTGATATCATGATGGACAAGATATGTCGATGAAGGTTAGACATCCAGGCAATGAGACACACAAGGAAACTGTTACTCAAGCAACTGGATAGATTGAAAATCTATCCACTGTTGCTTGAGTAACGGTGTCCTTGTGCATGATGGACAAGGTTTTGACACATACTCTGTCACATCTACAATGTATAGGAACATCTCAGTTTGTCTTCAGTTGCCCTACATGTTTCAGGCCACAGTGATTACACATCTGTAACCAATTCACAATACTGATGGATAGGTTCTGAAGACGTTCCTGGTTCAGAGCTAGCCTTTTTTAAAAGAACAAGAAAATCAAAAGAACAAGAAAATCAAATCTTAGTCCTGAAGAGGTCTTACAACTAGCTATTATTGGTAACAGTACATGTACGTAACGATTCCTTCTTCACCTACAGTGTGGACATGTACCGGTATCCAGAATTCCGTAACCTCCCATGGTGGTCAGCTGATATCGGCCCCGGTGACTGTCTGTACGTTCCGTATGCGTGGCTACATCAGGTCCGCTCCCACGGGAGGAACATCGCTGTCAACAACTGGTGGACACCGCTGTCAGAATTTGACTACCTGGACTGCAAAGGAAAGGACACAAAGGCACCTGTTCCACTGAGCACTCTGGCATTCAATCCTGGTGCACAAACTAGGTAGGGAAAATGCTTTACATCTTGTAATAATGTTTTACAAAAGCCAAATTTGTAGCTGGGTCTGCTGTTCACAAAGTTCTTTTTATCAAATAGTGTGTCAGGAAAGACTGTATTTCCTTCTCATGGAAAACACATTTTTTTTACTTGCTAAATGTTCATTCAATAGTCTCTTCTTTTTTGCACGTCTTATGTCTGCGAGTGTTGAATTGTGTTTATGATGAACAGGTTTATAGTGAAGGTTCTGTTGGAAGAACATGGCGGCCAGTTACCCAAGGACACCGTCCAGCGCTGGATCCTGTGGGAACACAACGGTCAGCAGCTCATCAGTGACCAGGACTTCAGCCAGATGGACAGCAACGGTGATGGACAACTCAGCATAGAGGAGATGGATCAACTTGGGGTACAGTAAATTTATTTCACTTCTAGGAGATCTAATTTTGCAGTAGGATGGGAAAGGAGGTGCTAGGCGTGTTTTAAGTTTGCAGTTGAAACAACCATAGTAACATGATGGAAGACAGGGCATATGTTCACTGTGTGGTCAGTTTGCAGTGAGAAGCCACTTCGAACACAAAACCACAACAAATACTTCTCTGTATTAATCTGTATGAGCATAGTTCAGTTTGGTATCATTCTGATCAAGGAGGTCCAAATAGAACCTCCTTGTTGCACTAAAACATGTACATTTCCTCCAATCTTCTTCATTTTATCGTCTAAATCAATACTGCTGTATTTTCAGTTGGGGACGATACACGAACTCTTTGACGGCATACATCCCGGGGAAATCAACACCATAGGAGCGTGGCAGAGTCGTCGGATCGCCATTCAGAAGCTGCTGGACTCTCTGGACACACCCTTGGAAAGTGAAGCTAAAGAATTTCTGTACAACTGGCAAAGGACAGATAAAGAGACAGTAGAGTTCTTGGCTGCACGTGAAGGAAGTCTTCCAGAATCTGTTGTAGAGTTCATGAGATCAGAACTGAAAACCAGGCCATCTATTGGTGGACATGAAGACTTGTAAAGGTTTTGGTTTGGGTGCAATATGGTGGGGAGGTCTTTTTATCCTTGGTTATTGTTACAAGCTACTGCTGGGTATTGAACGAATACAGTTCCATACACATGGAGGATACTTTTTTTTCGTGAGGGTGTAATGTCACTGCCACCTTTGAAATAATGGTGTCAGTTATGATAATTTGAAGGCAATATGCAGAGGTGACCACTAGTATCAGTACAGTGTAACATGTACTACAAGTAATAATTTTGTCACAAAGGGATTTTTTGGTATGGACAACACTGCTCTTATAACAAGAATTCGGAGACCTCATATCTCCATGAAATAGGGTTTCCTCAACACAAATAACATATATTTGATGTGAAAGTCCAATCCTTTGGCAATGTTTCATTTCAACACGTTATCATAAATTATGCAAATGACCTGTACATTAACATAATATATGCATGGTGTTGTAAACTTTTAACTAACTTACACATGTCACAAGTATGAAATTCCCATCATTCACCACTAAGGAATCATAGAATTTTCATTAATTATGCAAATGAGGTCCATATTTGCATAATTGGTATCTGTTTATATTCTACCTGCGATAGATTACACACATTACATGTATGAAAGTCCTATAATGTAAAACACTGGAATTTCATAATTTCCTCATTAATTATGCAAATTAAGTCCTCATTTGCATAATTTGAATTTAATTATGTACGTCTCTGTGTAAGCTACCTACATACCAAAAATCATGATAATACGTTGCTCCTTTCTGGACTTATATGCTCTTAAAAATTTCTCCAAAAACCCCCCTGCAGTTCCAGCACAAGCTGCTAGGGGGACAAAACCCACACCACTTATTCCTGACAGGAAAAGCTATCTGCCACCAAAAAATCAAGACCATAGCATGTTCAGGACAAAAGATACAAAAACCGGAAGTTCTGCTGCAGTACCAAGGTCAGCCACCAGGAGGCCCAGATTTGACCTTGACCTTTGTCTTCCTAAGACCTACCTACACACCAAATATCATCACCATCCATAAAAGCGTTCTTAAGTTACCCTCACCAGTAATTGGCGGAAACACACACAGACACACACACAGACCCAAAACAATATCTCCATTTTTCATGGAGATAATAAACAAACAATCAAACAAATAAAAACACAATTCCTGCAATACCACATGTCAGATGTTTATTATTTGACTCTGATAGCACAGACTGACATCTATTCTGCAGAGGGCTTGGCCTTGGGTAGCCTCTTCTTCACCACCACAGGCTTCTGGCTGCGCAGAATAGCACTGGCACGGCGCAGGGCAGGCTGGAAACAACAGAACAATGTTTTTAGTTTCTTTCACATAACCATCAAACAACATAATGATACACATGTATGTATCCTTATTACATGTATATCGTAATCCAACTTGCAATTCATTCAGTAGAGAAAATCACCAAATTTTTTAACTGCCACAGATATCATATTACTCCCCATTCCATTTTCAAAACTCATCTGACATCTTGATGTGATCTTAATATGATACAGAATATCCTCTTTAGAAACTTTCCATCTAATTCTAAATACATGTATCTAAGCTGTGCAATACTGAAGATAGAACAGAGTTGAGCTATATTCACCATCTTCAGGTCCTTCCTGTAGCCCCGGACAGCACGTCTGATGGTGGTCAGTGTCTGCCGGCCTCCACGGGACAGAGTCACGCGGCTGGTGGCCTTGGCTGGCTTTCTCAAGCCTGAAACAGTGGAGCAATAGTTCAGTACCTAACTGTACACTGTATTGGGTTCCTTATATTCATGACTGAGGAGTGGGTACTCTTAAAATATGGAAACAATGGCTTACAATGTCTCTTCTACCTTTGGTGTGCAGCGAACTGATGCCATGGGCTAGACAGACATTCAAACCCTTAGGCCACACCAATTTAATTTGTTGGTTCTCGGATTTTTTCAGAAAAAATATGAAGCGACAGAGCGAAAAAAAATAAAAATAAAAACAGGCCTGGGAGCCATGAAGTCAACATAAAAGGCTGGGTTAAAATTTAAACAATGAATTTTGAACTTTTAATCAAACCTCTGCATTGAGAGATGGAAAAACTGTAACAACTGGGAAGAAAAGGACTTTCTTCAACTGTTGGGGACAACATGTGAGCATTTTTGAGCTGATTCAGAGCCAAAATTTTTTTTTTTTTTTTTTGCAAATCAGAAAAAAATGAAGAGGCGAATCCGAGAACCAACAAATTAAATTGGTGTGGCCTTAACTAGTAACTCAGAGGCAGCATTCAAGAGAAGTTTCTGCCACCAGACTTCTGTATGCTCCTGAAACCCAGGATTACTAAGTTTATATATCAACAACACAAGGCAGAATAGACTAACGCTCCCTGACCATTGACAACACACACACTTACCCTTCTGCTTACGAGTCACCAAGACAACACCCTTGCCATCTGGAGCGGCCTCCACTCCCACAGTCTGAAACAGACATGTACAGACATTACATAACAAAATATGTCCAATGTGTCTTCTGTTACTTAATCACTCAAATCCTCATCAGTCCTGACAGCCAAGTATTCAAAGAAGAAAATGCTAAGAATGCTAGAATACTACTAATATTTCATAGACAGAAGTTCAAGAAGGGCTTTTGTTTGCATCTAAAATTTTTACATTTGGTGAAAAGCAAGTACATGCACATAGTGGAAGAGTACAAGGATTGAATTTCTCACCTTCTTGTGGACCAGTCCGTTGTACCGGAAGGAGTTCCTAGCCTTCAGGTTGTTTGGCTCCTGCAATGGTACACAAAATGTCACTTTAGCTCATCCTTACAAGCATATAAGTTACAGTAAAATAGCTGAAAGAAATGCTTGCATCACTGTCACCATAGAGTCTGTGAACATTTAAGATTAGACCAGCATTGGAGCAAGAAGAAGTACAAAGAGTGAGGTACTGCATACCTAAACCAATTTTCAGGTTCAGGTCCGGACTCGAGTCCAGAGGTTTAGGTTCAGGTCCGGACTTGCAAGTCCGGACCTAAACCCATGGCATGATGTAAGCAAAGCAACTTGCCTACCTAAACTAAAGCCTTGGATTAATTTGAGCTGACTGCTGAACTACAAATGCAATGTATATAGACCTAATTACTAATATGGGTGTTTCATAATCATGAGTCAATGAATACTGTATTATTATACTCAGTAGTAAACACATATTATTGAGTTACTAGTATTATACAGTGTATAATTTAAGAAAAAATCTTTTTCAGCTTTAATAGTACAATTTTTTTATAGCAACAACAGCAAAGAAGTACTTAATTTCGCCCTAAGAGATAAAATAGCGGTGGAAACGCGGTGCTAGATTTAATTTGTTTTCATTATCGGCTCTCTACCGATATCTGTAACCCTGCAATAGGCTGCAGTCTCACCAATGTCGCTAGGGGCGCTGCGTATTACTCGCGTGTTTTTGCGAGATCTAACGTGAGTTCGCGAGCATGTAAGATGGCCGCTAATGTTTTCGTCCGTCCCGACCGATCACTGCCGCTTGTTTCGGATGAATTTTTGCGTTTATAGGCCCATTAAAGCAACTTGACTACGGACGAAACTGCTTAAGGAACATTTCTCAATGAAAAATGGGTCGTTGTTACCGCAAGCAGACCGGGGCAAGATCAAGCAGGCAGGACCGCGGCACTGTTTATTTCAGAAGCCGCTGGCCGTAAACCCAGCCGCTGTAAAAATAACTTGCGCTCCGGGCAACCTGGCTTTCGGAATAAGTCTCGCACAGAAAAAATTACTTGCGCGGCGAGACTGCGAGACAGGGTATTTTAAACACTGGAATGTATGTTAGTGCTATTTTTTTAACAAGTCCAAAACCGGTTCTCAACGTTTCGGTTTTTTTGGACTTGAACCGAAACATGCGGTCCGGTCCTGAACCGGTCCAGCGAACCGGTACGCAGCACTAGTGACAAACAGGCAATGCCTACATTCACCTAGGCTTCTTCAAGGTATCAAGGTATCATCATCATCATAACTCCACTTTACTTCCAGCCAGCTGAAAAAGTAGCCTGACTAATCGCGCTCCTGGCGGCCGGCCGCCCCGAAGTTGGGGTGGGGGTTATTATACCCCCGGCCGAGAGCTTGTAAACACGGGCTAGCTGAATAAGCTGCTACATTACTGAATGACATGACTTACCCTGGTGAAGCTCTGCTTGTTCCTCTTCAGCAGGAAGGAGGAGTTGTTCCTGATGATCATCCACTGGAGATCTGCTGACATGGCTGTAGCTTTTTGTCTACAACATAAGAAGTGCACGGTTAAGGACTTGGTTGTTCTTTTAATGCACTCGATCATGATAATGATCATTCTGGCATTTAACACCTGAGTGAAGTGAGGAAAGCTGCGTAAAGCGCCTTTCCCAAGGGCACAAGGTTGGTGACATGGCAGGATTCGAACCCAGGACCTCTTGGTTCTGAGCCAAATGCTCTGCTGTTACGCCACACGACCCCACGACTTATCTTGCCATTCTGTTTTGCGGTGTCTAGCTTTACTCTCAGGACTCCTCCCTTTAGTACTACGATTTCCAGGGTTTCCAGTACTACATGTAGATCTAGAACAACACGCAACATATTCAAGCATAATTGAGATATTGATTGCATCAAATTGACTTTTCTCAAAATGTGTATGAGTATTTCTTTGTACAAATGATACACGACAAATGGTGCATCAACAACAAATTTTGTGATGTTGAAAAATGTAACACTAACATTAACACATAAAATCATGCGATTATTATAACGTTCACTATGTGAGTCTTATCTATGAATGGCATATCAGTCATCATAAGCAAGTGCAAGTGTAGAATTTAAAACATCGTCACCATGACAAGTAACACCAAGTTACAGGACAATACTCGTTCTTTCAAACGTACGAATTTGTAAATCTTTTGGTCACAACCGGCCTTCCCACATGGCTGCCCCCCTCCCCCTTCATAAAATCTGGTCCACATGCATGACCAAAATTTCGTCAAAATCAGACGATAAATCTTGCCTGTGCTATCAAATTTCACAAACAATACATTCTCAACACTACAGGGCTTCTAACTATGCGTTAAGATAGTGTTAACTTCACAGTATAAGGACGACTTCGACGAAAATATGAAGTGGTAAAAAATTCTGTCCAAACCCACCTCGTCGGAAAATGAAAGAGGACGATGGGAGGCGGCGTATCACAGACGGCGGTTTATATCCTTCCGCGAACCCTATTAGAAAGATTCCATTTTTTCTTCCCATATATCTCGATGAAATTGTTAAAACTAAAGTTTTGAAGATGAGATAAAATTATCTATATAGTTGAAGTGAAAAACAAGGAAATTAATCATTTCTTCATTCTACGCAAAGAACTATATTTGTTCGGCAGGAAATTGCGTAATGAGGCAGGGTTGGAGGTTAAAGGTTACACGAGGTCATCGAAGGTAAATACACTCACCTGCAGAGTTTCTGTGGCTGACGTGGCAAAACAACAATTCTCTAAAGATTTAACGACTCTATATAGTTAACGTGAGTTCTACTGATTACACTAGTGAGTTATATGCACGTCATAATAATGATTATTATCAAATTACGATTGAAATGTAACCAGTAAGTGTTGGCTGCATATTTCAGTATCAACTTCAGGGGGTCTGTGAGTGTGAGGTTGTGGGTTTATGTGGTTGTGCCCTGTCCAACATATATATGTGAGGTTTTCATGTTGCTACTGTAATGTACATTGTCATCGAACTAACATATTTCTCGTATTCAAAACAGATACCACAATACCTTACTGTGAAAACATCAAAATTTCAGGATGTTTGAAATATAACATAACAAGGAATGCAGATATAAGAGAGGCTGATTATGATGAGCAAAGAAGAAATCGGAGAACAGTTACTTGAGAAAGTGCGGAGACTGTGTCCTACCCAGTCTAACAAGGTGACCGGTATGTTACTGGAGCTGCCCACTGACACACTACTGGGGCTACTGAGGGAGGAGGGACAACTTCAGGCCGCAGTGGTCAAGGCACAGGGGACACTACAGGAGGGACAGGCAAGGGAGACGGAAAGGTAAAAGAAGTGTAGTAGGTTGTAAGAAAAAAGGGTTAAGTGTAATTTGTAGGGACTTTATTTTACGGTAGGAGGGAAAAGGAGGTTGAAACACCATACAGTAGTAACACGACACATTTGCAGACATTGTACTAAGTAAACAGTGAAGATAAAACCACCGCAAATCTTTCATTATTAACATTATTACAATTGCAGATGAAGGTTTACCTATATCATTTCTCTAACAGTCTCACATCTCTGAAATTTAGGCCTTGCAAATGGATCAGAAGTCCTGTACTGTAATATGTTTTTAGTTATTGTATGAAAATTATGTGGTTCAACATTTTAGTGAAAATATGGTTTGATAATGTTCCAGAGTTCACTGTCAAGACCAGGTGCCAGTAGTGGACAGATGTGTGGTGCTCAGGGAGCATCTATACGCCGCAGTCTGCACTGTGAACTCATCAGACAATACAGACAGAATTACAGAGGAACTGCTGGAACAGGAAGAAACAGAGGTTTTTAAGTTGCTGCAGGACAGAGAACTGTTGGAAACTGCAGTACAAGAAGCACTTTACAGAATAGAAGGGTAGGTTTTCACTTCAATTTAAGAAATTGTTGGAAGGGATATTTCAGGAACTGTGGAGAGGTTAGAGACAACAGAAAATCTTTGTGGCCCGTCCCAAACTTCTTTTTTCTTTCATTGCCGGAATGATTTTCTTGGAAAACTTGTACTGTAATTTTTCTTTCAGGCAGTCATGTAGATCTGGTATGGTTACATCTGAAGGTGTGGACAAGGAAGACATAGGAAACATTCTGTATGAAAAGGTGGAAGAGCTGCAACCTGATCTATGTGCAAAGATCACAGGTACTGCTCTTCAGTGTGTTTGACAGTAACAGTTTGTATACTTTTTATTGTACTTTTGTTCTTTTAGAGGTTTTTACTTTGCATACGTTTTATGTTTCAAGAATTTAAGCAGTTCTTAATATGCAACAATATTGATGTAGTACACAGATATATAGTTTGTTACCTATATTTGTAGAAAATGTATAACAAGTCTTGCTGTCCTACAGGGATGTTACTAGAGTTGCCAGAAGGCACACTTCAGACACTAGTAGCTGACAAACAGGCCTTACAGACAGCTGTACACAGAGCTGTGAAGGCTGTACAGGGAGGGGAACAGCATGGCACTGTTGATGAGTCACAGCTTGACTCAGATAGACAGGAAATAGGGGAACAGTTGTTTGATATCGTGTGTGAACGATACGAGGAAGATGCTCCCAAAATTACAGGTAAGATCCTGAGAATGAACTCATCTGTGAAGAAAATTAGTGGAGTGGTTGGTAGAATGCTTAATGATAATCTAATTGTATGAAAATATTTGGTATAACTACTATGAACACTTTTATACAAATTAAGTAAAAATTATACATTTGTACTTTTGCTTTCTTATGTAAGTATACATGTGTTGAATATATGCATAATCTAAATGTGTCTTGGAAGAATCTGTTTTTCAAGGTTGAATGGCTCTTAAAAATTTGAAGTTCATGACATGTCTATGAACCTAAATTTCAGATACTGCACAATCTTATATGTGCCAAAATATGAACTTTGTGTACTTCTTGTCATCCTTTTCATGCAGGAATGCTGTTGGAGATGGAAACTTCCACTCTAAGAAGACTGTTGGAAAGTCCTGAGGACCTGAACCACAAAATTGACCAAGCCTATGATGCTCTTCATAAAAGCTAGAAATAAAAATGTCCACAACTGCAATTATTACCAGCAGAGATTTTGGTGGCATAGGGTGAATGGATAAAGGATATTTGTAATCAGTGAGGAAGAATGTGTGTTGAAAATCTGAATGCAGTACATTTAGAATACATGTTATTGTACAAATGGTATAGTGTTTGTTGAACCTTACATGCTTACATTTCTTGCCACCAGACTGAGTGTATTGTACAATTGTACATTTTCCACACTGTGAAACAGTGGTTGCTATATACATAAAAGATTTGTGTTTCTGAACACTTGAAATAGATGATTTCAAACTGGTTTTCAGCAACATTTCTGAGTATGTACACATCTACCAGTATGATCAGAGAAGGAAATATAGACTTAATACATCAGTCAAGTTCTTACCATCTTTAACTTATGTGCAATAATGTCAAGATAGGAGTGTGAAATCTATCAGTGTTACTAGTACTTTTTTTAGAATAAAGGGTTTTTGGCTGACTCAAGTAAGACTAGTGATGTATCACTAATGCAGATCTTAATAAACTAAACCAAACCAAACCAAACCAAACACAGTGTGGTAACAATTGTATTGTGATTTCTTGTTCTTGAGAACCAAACACAATGGTGCTACAGTCATTGTCCACTATGTCTATACATGGATACATTATGAGCATAAGACACAAAATTGTACATTTCATTAGTAGAAGTCATTGGCTTAGATTTTATTTCTTTACAGTTTGATACTAAATATCTTATGCTGGAGTCACATTACCAACGGGGCCTGCTCGGCATGTTCCCCGGGTAGACGCCGACCGGCGTAATGAAGCCGAGCGTGCGCCGTCTGTCAGGGTCACAATTAAATGTTCCTTTACGGCTCCCTGTCGGGGCCTTGTTGTGCTCCGTCCTTTAAAATTCATAAACTATCGGTCCCCTTGACGGCCGGTTTCTGTCAGGGACCCGTCCGATTCCTGGTCAGTCTCCCGTCTTGACCCGTGCGGGGTGCGGTAGGGTGCCGACCACTCTTACAGTCCGGCCGGGCAGCTGTTGGGTCCCTGGCGGGGTCCAGGGGTGATCCTGGCGCGTTCCTGGTGAGATCCCGACGGGCTCCTGTCATGTTTTTGAGCCGGTATATATATATAAGCGCTGCTCGGCCTGTCAATGTTCACTTTTTTCTTCATGTACGACACGTCACGTGAAGAGTACTAGTAGACTGAAGTTGGCGATGCAGCGTTTAGTCAAATTAGTGCAACCTGCAGACAACCTGCAATTAGCAAGCAAGCCCGTCTGAGGTTGAGGTTGGCGACAGCGCGTCACCGTTACAACCTAGGTATTGTGGTATTGGTACATGTAGCTGAAGACGAGAGGCAGGCCGAACTGGATTGTCACAAAAGACGAGGGTGGGTTCGCCCCTGGTTAATGCGCAGACCCGTGCATGGGTAGTACGACTCACTGATGATGGAGCTATGTCGCAAATTCTGACACACAAGAACTACTCACACAAGAACATAATGTAACACACACGTGGTGAACTGTGCGACATAGTCTGAGGAAGCACTTTATGATATGTCCCCTGTAACCCCCTTTTTCTGACCACCTGATGCACTGATCAGCACATGTGACGTCATAATCTTAGGCAGGTGCCTGTGCGGCCGCCTGATGGGTCCCGGGCAGTTAGGTTACGGCTTTGTTTCGGCGTACCTTGCCCGACGGGGCCCGAAGTGATTTTAAGTTTGTGTTAAAATCAATTCGGCGACCGCGCGGGCCTCAAAATAGGCCGGCAGCCGTCGGGAATCCCGCCAGTCTCCGTCCAGGTCCCGTACGGTAGTGCCCCAAAACAGCCCGAAAACGCGCCGAGCGGGCCCCTTTTTTGAATTGTGACCTAGGCTTAAGCCCCACAAAAAAGGCAAGTTACAGGACAGTTGGTGTCACAGCAAAGTGTTCAATTCCAAACTTTGTTCAAATCATGTTACAGCATATTACATATTAGGATTATATTCCACAGGTTACGAGAGGTTCACATCAAGTTTGCATCTGAATATTATGAAGGTTTATTAAATAAACCTATGAATCCTTTTTGATGTTCATAATATTTACACATGCATCATATCAATGTTATCAAATCATTCAATGAAAATATGTGATATTACTTTTAACATGGTAGCACAGTTGATTCGAGCCAGAAAGGATAGATGCTTTTACTGTTACACATACTAATTTACCTTAAAACAGAGGTCAAATATTACACTATGGAAAATCATCATATTTTATGGTCCCATCTTTCATAATCAAATAAACAACTTTCTTCTTTGCATATGTCATGAACCTAAAATATTTCATCCAACTTCAATGGACCGATCCCATAGCCCTGCCCACCTCTGTCAAACAGTAGAAATGCAAGATAAAAACATAAAAATGCAAATATATCAGGGTGTGCAGCCACTCTCTCATTGGTCAAACTGCTAACTACCATGCTATCATTGGTTGAACCAATGACTTGGTTGAACTGTTAATTGTGATGGACAGTCAGGATCAGTCTATTGTAAGCTGGTAAAACAGGTAATAACTCGTCTAACTTTCTAGGTACATAAACAGGCCAGAGACGACCACTGCTATGCCTGCTCCAATCATTGTACCTGTGAATAAAAGAACATTCAGTCATGATTGAGTACAAGGTAAGTAAACATGCATGTACATTGCCTTATACTCATCTCAAAGACAGCAGATGCATAAAATATACAAGACAGAAAAGAAAGATTGTTTTCTGATTGACAATTCAATTTGGCAATGGAGGACATTTCATGTTGGAACAGCCCCCAAAAAACTTACCAATATAACTCTTCTTCCACTTTTCCCATGATGCCTGAGCATTGATAACCTCTTCCGCATCCGTATCATCCTCTTCCTCTTCTCCCATCAGTCCACACATGGGCTTCTCCAACTCTTCTGGCTCTGAAACAAGGACAAAACTTCAGTGAATGTCTGCAGTTTCCTTATAGGTGGACAGTGATGAGGGGGATACAAGCTTAGTCAAATTTGGGACTGCATTCCTCTCAGTGCAGCGCCACCTAGCAGTGGGAAGGAAAACTTCAGGGAGGTAGTAGAAGGACTTTCAGAACTTGCTTGAGCTCTCATAAACACAATGTAGAAGATTCCCAGCTAAACTTGTCTACATGTACACTTGCACTCAAGGGGCTTGGAGAAAATGGTCACAGTAGACAGGTGGATGCTATGGACAGGATTCTTGGACCAATGGGAGAAATGCATGCCAAGTGGTCCTTATGGCCTTATGGAGAGATAGTCACTAGTACAGGTTTGACTATGGATCCATTCCTTAACATTACCTGGTAGTCTCTCAGCATCGGTCTCCACATCACCAGGCTCCAGGGTGACATCCAGGAGCTCCTGACACCTGGCTATGCAGTCCTCCACACCCTCGTCCTCAAACATGTAGTCACACACGGACAGGTGCGTGTCGTGGAGCCGCCCAAACACGCGCCGCGGGGTGATGTCCATCTCCTCTGATGGCGGGAAACAAGATCAAGGTCAAACTGCATTCTGTAGCTAGCAAAGTCAATAAGTATTCTGCAGAAAAACAGTGATTTCAGTATTATTCTATGGAAATTCACGAATCCATAAATCTATGATCTCTGGCTACGTTTATACCAGTTACAAATTGTACTTTAATTTTCTCTCTATGTTTTATACATGTTTTTTAGACGTCTTCTACATCTTTCTAGCTACACATGTATCCACATTCTTATCTTTTTGCTCTCCTCCTGATCCAAACATTACATCTGTTTGAAGATCATAATGTAGTCAACTGACTTAGATTCAGATTTGAATACAGTTTAGTGCATAATGTACAGAGCTGTACCTCCATCTGCTGATAAGTCCTTAACTTCCAACACATCCTCAGCCAGTAGCTCACATCGAGCAGTCAGGCTCCTCACTACATCTTCTCTTATTGCCTGGAGACAGATACATGGTTGGGAAAGTATTCAATCAGTAAAAAAGTTGTAAAAAATTCACAAAATATGATTGGAAATGCTGCTGGCATGGTCATGAAAAGACTATATTTTGAAGTAAAAAACTTTAAGGTTAAGGCCTCATAGCCTTTTTGCTGTTTCTTGTAAAGTATGTTACCTGTGATGCCTGTGCCACAGTTGCCTTGCCGTGCACATATGCCCTCGCTTGGATGAGTCCACGAATGAACACAGTCCCTCCACATTCTGTCACCATTGCCTCTTTTGACTTGTTAGTTGTCTGTAACAATGAGAACAATACAATAAATCAACTACAGAGACATAATAAATGACTTTTGAAATACCAGTATGAAATTCTGGCAAATCATCCAGGCAAACTTTCTCTGCAAATAGATGTGCTATTAAAAAAAGTATGTTGAAAATCAAGAAGAAAGGTAAAGAGAATATTCTTCTTACTGCCTTTGAAAGAATCTGTACACAGAACATCTCAGGACCGTCACTGCTGGGCTGATGCGATGTCTTAGTCTCCTTGTGTCTTCCCTTTCCTTTACCCTGGAAGAACATAAGAATACTGTCAATTTCTTCTTCTTCAATCTTCCTCTGATGAGGTGCAGCTAGTGAAGTTTTGTCTCCAGTAAGGTCTGTTAGACATTACGGATAGAAGTTCCAATCCTTGCAGACCCGTCTCAGACTCAATGAGCTTCTTAAGAGTTGTACATGGACGTCCAGTCCTCCTTTTTGCCTCAGGAGACCAGAGTAGGAGTTGCCCCGCTGGTTCTGTGCCACGTGTCACGTGACCCGCAAGACTGAGACGACGTCTTTTCACAACCGTGGTGATGTTTGGGAGTGTTCAATATAACTGTCAATTTATGGCACTTAAATTTCATGGAACAGTAACAATCTGTTCCCTGTGTCTTTGAGTTCATGGTTGAAGCATAAGTTTGCATTGTGGAGAGTTAGCTTTTAGAGGTCACTGCAAACATAAAACTACATGTATTTAACAATCTACAGCACTTTTTTGCAGAAAATATATGTTGGCATAAAAATGATACGTGTAATTATAATTAGAATATGACATGCTATTGTGTATAATGGTATATGTATGATGATTGACGACATACATGTCCCTTCTTGCTTTGTGGTGGTTCCTGTGCCTGTAGAGGTTGGTCTTCCTTCCTCAGTACACCATTGAAGGTACACAAACCCTGCATGATGCACTCACAGAATGGACCGACGGAAGTCTGTGGAAATGTTACAGTGTACAAAATATTTACACAATGCAATTGGGTAGCCCAAAATTACATGTGTACCTCTGTATCTGTATCTGTATCTGTATCTGTATAGCCGGTATTACCACTCTTTGGCGTAACACACCAGCTTTACTTGTACTTTACAATAAGAATAATTAAAACTTTTTTAAAGTGTGGGTCAAAAAAGGTATACAGGGAATCATCATAGGTTACTAAGTATAACCTTCAAACAGAATAATGTAAGGACATGCTCAGAAGAACCAAGAAAAGAATACATTCTGTCAGTCTCACATCTAGCTGCTGGTGTAGAATCTTTGTTGCCTCCCCCCTCAGTATAGGAATGTTGATGTTGACAGTTACAGCAGTGTGCAGTAGAGGCCACTGGCTAACAAACGTCTGGAACTTCCACTCTGCAACTGTACCACTGTCCTGGAGTCCGCAGGAAACAACAAGAAAGCAAGTATTTCAGACTTCTGACAGCTGAAACATTCATGAGTTCCCTATAATGTATTTTTTCATGGCATTTTACTTTGTGACATTGCTTCCGACCAATTACTAGTAAGATACTGGCCAAAAAAGGTGACAATCATTGAGAAGTTTGTCAAGAAACGGAATAAGACTTTTAAAAAGTGATGAAAACTTACCCTAGGATCTACAACATTGAATGTCTTTGTTGTGAATCTGGGAATGAAGGTCAAGGATAACACACTCATGATGTGTTATGACACACACAAACAGATAAGCCAGTTCATGGTTTGAACTGTGCATGCCTTAGGTCAAAGGTGAAGGTCCCTAACATGTGAACAGTTCTTGTCTAGACAGTACTTGATGTTTAGACATGTTTGTTTATGTCTCAGGGCCCTTCGACTTTGACATATTTCCCACAGTACATCACACTGTGCATGCACAAGTCAAATTGTGAACCAGCTTGTTATGTAAAATTGTTTCAAAGCAGGCATTATGTCAGATTTGAGACCAGTAAAAAAAAAAGACTTGAGGAAGGATACTTCTTGGTGACACTACAGATCTGCAGAACTATTCTGTGCTGTTCCTCCTCTTCACCCTCTGTCTTCATAGCCTTCTGCCAGGGCATCTTCAGGAGAGTCTTGTGAACAGAGTACAGGACCTGGATCAGCTGGGACTGGATGGTCCTGCCCTCTTCTGATGGCAACACAACAAAGATGCCCAGGATGTTCAGTCCCCCTGGGAGCATTCTCTGCACCTGTGCAACACACAAAAATAATACATGTATGTACTTCAATAGTGATATGTACTTTTCAATTGATATTGCTGTTTCCACTGCCAACTTTTGAATCAACGCTCAAGCATTTTTTACATCTTGTTCATCTTGTGTAACAAACTTGAATGTCATCAATCTGTCTATGCCAGGACATTTGAGTGAAGACTTATACTGTACCTGTTTTGCATGTTCTGCAATCCACTGAGAGTCAAGACTGTCTGATTTTGTTGCTGAGCCCTTCTTCTTTTTCTTGCCAGTCTGTTGGACATCGTCCTCGATCTTAGGTGTCCTGATGAGATGCACCACATAGTCCTCACGCTTCTGTCCATGGGCCTGGAACGGAAAAGACATTTAAATCACTGTAAATCATTTTAAGTTCGCCGAGGCATAATTTCAACATTATTTCACAATCTAGGATATTATTACACTATGCAAGGACTTGCACCACGCAGTGATCACCTCACACTAAATGGGATATGGGGATGATCATTGAAGATCAGAAAGCTTCCTGTCACCACCCCCGGCCCAACTAAGTCTGTCACCACCCCAAGCTCCTAAAGCCTCCCCTCTGGGTTTCCATAGAAAGGTGCACACGTGTAACACGTTACAGCACTGTACTCCATATGTCTTCAGCACTGGCACCAAATTATCATCTTACCTGTCCCACAAGAAGCCCGGTTGTTATGCCTTTGCCTGAAGTCTTCAGAATTTCCTGAATTCTATCCTGTAGCAGATCCTCGGCTATCACTGTCCGACCCATCTTCAAAACGCGTCAAAACGTCTTATTCTTGCGATCACAGCACGTCTTCCGTTTTCAAGACTGCAGACCATGCAATAGGTCGAAGGTCAGTGGACGGTTTCATTGAGCCAAAGCAAAAAGAAAGAAGAGTCCTCGATTCAAATATTTGTCCACGTAACTTGCATTCATCCAGCTTTCTTTCATCTCCAAATTACCACAGCTACTTCATTTTGTTACAAAAGTTCGACAGTATCTTATAAATTTCGATTTATACATTAATGAGAGCCAGCCCACCCCTATATATACAAGTCGGTCAGCCCAAACATAGTTTTGGAACACGTCATTTCCAAGATGGTCGAGGTCTTATTTCGGTGTCTTCAAATTCTTCCTTATTTCTGCAAGTTTTATTCCTTATTCTCAGGCACTACACTTCTACACGTATCCATAAGTATTTCTGGCGCGGTTTTATAGTGGAAAGTGCCCCAGAAGTGTGATTCCAAGACGTCGAAGCGGCGAGTTTTGTGGGCTATTTTTGGTTGTTTTGGAGTTGTTGGCTGGCAGCCCAGAATGGCGGGTGTGTGGAAGAAGCCGTGTTGGCGGATGTTGTTCAGTACCGCCGTCCTAGTCAGGTCCTTCCACGTCTGTATAACCACTGGGGTGGTGTCCTTATTGTTCTTTAAGGACACAGGTAAGTGCTTAGATACGCTAAGCAAGGACATTATATACAATGTCCTTGTTAAAAATTATAATGGGAAACTTTCTTATGGTTGCTCTTTTTGCAAAGAAAGTTGTATTCAGTAACATCAAGATTGAACCTCCTTGGTAACAGGGACAAAGTACTAGTACCCATGATGATAAGCTAATTTTATTACACATTCCTGTATTTCCTTGTACAACTTTAAGACAACAATTTTGCAGTCAAGTATTAGGTTAGTCCATAATCTAGGATGTTTTTGTATTAAACGACTGTAGACAATTTTTATTACACATTCGTTTCCTGTATTTTCATGCACAGCTCTAAGACAACAGTGGCTATCGGGTGACTACCTGGTACCATGTATATACCTGGCCCTGGTGTTTCTGAGTTTAGTACTGTACGCAGCCGTGTGCTCCATGGACCCTGGGTTTGTCAGTCTCACAAACAACAAGAACGCCATCAGGAAGGGGGTAAGTCATCTTCTTGTTCTAAAGAAAATGACTTACTGATATAGCTCTGTAGCACAAACTGGTTCATGTTTGAACTGGGTATGTGCAGTATGATGCATTGTGGCTAATATGTCAATGTTGAAGGCCCCTGAGACATAAACAGTGAGGGGGGAAATGACGTAACCACAGGCTTACAGGAACTTGAGGAAGGTCAAATTGAAGGTCGAAGTGGTCTCCCCACAGGCTGGGAGGAAGTAACAATGGAATATGCATAGGATTAGCGAATACAATAATGAAATTCACAGCAGCTCTAAATACTGAGGTTTGATATCTTTGATTTCTTCAATTCTTGTTTTTGTTGCTTGCAGAGACCGTGTGTGGAGTCCAACAGTGAGGAGGATGACAGTGCCTCTGCTACTGAAACAAGTGTGATGATTGAACCATATATATATGGCCTCCGTCGGTCAATACTGACCATGGTAAATCCTACTTAACATCTCCTAATTACAGTGTCTACTATGACTAAACAGTCCTATTCGTGAATGGCAGTCTCTGCCGCAGTTCTCACACTTATAGGCTGACTCAGTTCTCTTGGAACTATCTTTCCTACGGATTCGCCTTTCATCTGCATTGCGCATCAGTCTGGCTTCTCCTATATTCAGTTGCCTGGACAGTGTGCATCTCCATCTAGCGCGGTCATCAGCAAGGTCCTCCCAGTGCTCTGTATTGATATCTAGAGCCTTCAAGTCCCTCTTACAGACATCTTTGAACCGCAGCTGTGGCCGCCCGGTGCTTCTCTTTCCTAAGATCAGTTCTCCGTAGAGAAGGTCTTTGGGGATTCGACCATCCTCCATTCGACGGACGTGGCCTAACCAGCGAAGTCTGCGCTGCCTAAGCAGGGTGAACATGGTTGGTAGGCCGGCACGGGACAGCACTTCAGCGTTGGTCACTTTGTCTTTCCATGATATGCCCAGGATACGGCGGATACACCTCATGTGGAAGGCATTTAGCCTATGTTCGTGCTTGCTGTAGGTTGACCATGTTTCGCTCCCATAGAGCAATGTGCTCAGGACGCATGCATTGTACACAGCCATCTTGGTCTTCACAGAGAGTTTGGGGTTCTCCCACACCCGAGTAGTGAGACGGGCGAGTGTAGTTGCTGCCTTTCCAATCCTCCTGTCTATCTCCTTGTCCAGGGAGAGATTGTTGCTGGCGGTTGACCCAAGGTATGTGAAGTGGTTCACAACCTTCAGTTGATAATCACCAATGGTGATGACCGGTGGCACCTCCACGTTCTGCCCCATCACTTCCGTCTTTTTAAGGCTTATGATAAGGCTGAAGTCCCTGCATGCCTGAGAGAAGCGATCCATCAAGGACTGGAGTCCCTGCTCTGTATGTGCTGCAAGCCCAGCATCGTCAGCGAAGAGCAGATCTCTGATCAGAGTTTCTCGTACCTTTGTTTTGGCCTTAAGGCGGTTAAGGTTAAAGAGTTTGCCGTCTGACCTTGTGCGAAGGTAGATTCCCTCTGTTGCAGTACCAAAGGCGTGCTTCAGTAGTAAGGCAAAGAAGATCCCGAACAGCGTAGGGGCCAAAACACAGCCTTGTTTCACACCGCTGCATATGTCAAACGGCTCAGATAAGTTACCGCTGTACTGTACTGTCCCCTTCATGTTGGTGTGGAAGGATTCGATGAGGCTCTGTAACTTTGGCGGACAGCCAATCTTTGGTAAGATCTTGAAGAGGCCGTCCCTGCTAACCATGTCAAATGCTTTGGTGAGATCAATGAAAGCTATATACAGGGGCATGTTTTGCTCTCTGCACTTTTCTTGAAGTTGACGGAGAGAGAAGATCATGTCGATTGTTGATCTGTTGGCGCGAAATCCGCACTGGGACTCAGGGTAGATGCGCTCAGCGAGTCCGTGTAGGCGGGTCAGGATGACTTTCGCATACACTTTGCCAACAACGCTGAGCAGTGAGATTCCCCGGTAGTTGTTGCAGTCACTCCTCTCCCCCTTGTTTTTATAGAGGGTGACAATCTTTGAGTCTCTCATGTCCTGTGGGACTGCACCTTCCCTCCAACACTGACACAGAAGTTCGTGTAGCGGGCGTAGTAGGACGGTCTTGCAGTGTTTGAGTAGGTCGGGCGGGATTCCATCACTGCCGGGCGCCTTTCCTGTGGTCAAACTGTCAATGGCTCTGCTCAGCTCGTCCAAGGTAGGCTCAGCATCGAGTTCATGCATGGTCGGCAGGGATTCGATGGCGTCAAGGGCTGTAGGGGACACAGTGTTTTGCCTGGAGTAGAGATTGGAGTAGTGTTCCACCCACCTCTCCATCTGTTGCTTCTTGTCTGTGATCTCTTCCCCAGTGACAGATTTGAGGGGGGCTGTCTTGCTCTGTGTTGGTCCAAGTGCCCTCTTAATGCCGTCGTACATTCCTCTGATGTTCCCCGTTATGGCAGCAATATGGATGTCTTCGCTAAGCTTTGTCCAGTACTCGTTGGCACACTGTCGAGCTGTCTGTTTGACTTTTGCCCTTGCGGCTCGGAGGACGAAGAGATTTCTCTCGCTGGGTGCCTTCTTGTAATCTGCAAGAGCAGTACGTTTAGCTTCTATTACAGGAGCCATCTCTGCTGATTTGGCTTCAAACCAATCATGTGATTGTGTTGCCCTCTTTCCGAAGGTAGCCATGGCTGTGCGGTGGATTGTGTCACGCAGCTCATTCCACTTCTTTGCTGTTGTGGACGCCCCAGGCGGATGGCTGTTGACTTCCTTCTCAAAAGTGACAGTAAACTTCTCCACGAGTTCTGGTTGAGTCATTCTGCTCACCTCGATTCGTGGCTTTCCCGGTTGTCTTGAGAAGTGGAGCTTTGACGGTTCCATTTTGAACATTGGTATAAGACCTCGAGTCAAGCTCAGGAACTGTGGCTTTTGTGGAATACAGGTACTAGTACTAGTACTTGCACTCAAAAGCTTCTTAATCAGTTCATCTGCTTGTTGTTTGTTGACAGATTTGTATTTTAGTATCCAGAAAGTACTGACATAATGACATTTTTTTCTGTAACATGTGTTAGATGTGGATGCACTGGGAGTGTGTGTAGGTTTGCATTTCAGACACATGTTTCCTATTGTCTCTGCACTCACAAAATTCTTGAACATGCACTTTGCTCAAGCTGTTTAACTTGAGTATCATACCAGACACTTTGCTGCATTCCTCTCAGCAACCCATCCGAGCCAAGCACTGTGAGCTGTGTGGGTTCTGTATCCACCGTTTTGACCACCACTGTCCGTGGTTCGAGACGTGTATCGGGGAGAGGAACCACAGGTTCTTCTGGATCTTCTTACTGGTGGAAACCTCACTGGTGGGCTGGACTGTCCACCTGGTCTGGTAGGTGCATTGTGGTTTGAGTAGTGCTGTGTACCTAAACCCACATTTAGGTTCAGGTCCGCATTCAAGTCCAGAGGTTTAGGTTCAGTTCCGGACTTGTAAGTCCAGACCTAAACCCATCGGTATATACAAAATTGCATGTTGGCAACCTTGCAGTGTTGTCTGGGCAAAACTGTGGCCACATAACATGGAGGTCGACACTTCGCAATGCCCAATGGCAATGTTTTCTTCATTTTGCAGCACAGATTTTGCGATCTATGCAAGGTTTTATGTGGTTCGGAAGGAAAAGGGGTATGTGACATGGGTTTTTTTCCAACCAAGTCCGGAACTGGTTCCCGCCATTCAGGTTTTTTTGGACTTGAACCTAAACGTTATAAGTCTGGAACTGAGTCCAGCGAACCGGTACACAGCACTAGGTTTGAGTTAACAAGGCTCACAACTTACAGGCCATTGGCCTACAAGAGCCAGAGTGACACTTGGATACTTTATTAACTTCATTAGCATTCATACAGCTCAAATACAAATGCTAATCTTCCTGGAGTTTTTAAAAGAAACATATGCTAATAGAACAATTACATAACAAATCTATCACAATTATTTACAAATTTACACAAAAGGCTTACAGATAGACAAGGAGCTCCAGACAAAATTAGTTTTTAGATGCATGCAGTGAGTGAGAAGAAGTATTGTAGAGTGGATGCCATTGTTTTATCTTCCTTACAGGACTGCCTTTGTGTATGAAGCGAGCTGGGGCAGCTGGTTTGTGTCCAATTGGCTGTACCTGGTGGCCATGTTTGTGTTGGTGCTGGGAGGCACAGCTACCTTCCTCCTGGTGGCCTCACACACTTACCTGATTGGTATTAACCTCACTACATGGGAGTTCATGTCAAGGTGTGTGGGATTTAGTATAAGATGTCGTTGGCAGAAGGTGATGTAGAATGACGTGACACAGGAAAAAACATGGGGGTGTGGGTTCTAATCCCACTTCTGACACCATCTCTAAGGTGTGTAGGATTCACTATAAAATGTCATAGGGAGAATGCAACATGACAGAAAAAGACCACTACTGTTTCAAGGATGAATTTTTTTCTTGAACACATTGTACTGCAGAGAGGTAGTTCTTTTTGCAACATTCGGGTGGCGTCTATATTATAGTGGCAATCTTTTTGTGTTCCTCTAACGCAATTATTGGACTTTCATTTTTTTCTCCACAGGCATAGGATCACCTACCTGAAAGACTATTACGGAGACGAGAACCCATTTGACGAGGGTTTGCTGAAGAACCTGTGGAAGTTCTTCCTGCACCTGCGACTGAAGGACTGGGAACTGTACCTGATGAACAGGCCAGCTAAAACACTAGGCAGGGCATAGACACCTGGGTAGGGCAGCACTGGGTGCTCTAACATGTGTCCTCAGGAGGGTGTGGAAAAACCCAGTACACTCTGTACTGCAGGGTAACACCCCTTCAACTAACCTGGATGAACTTTGACTTGACCTTAAATGAATTTTTGGTCAGATAAAATCAGGACATAAACCAGGCCGTAAAAAAAGCATACCCTAAGGTCATGATCACTTGACCATCATGAGGTTGTGACTGGTGGGGAATGTCCAGAAAGGTCGTGAGAATCCCCCCCCCCCCAAGAACTTACAGCGCCACAGCTGTCGGGGATCGTAAAGAAACGCCCTTTGTTTTCAGATTGAAAACGAGGGGATCTGACCCTGAACAGAAAGCAGTCTTTCATGTTGATCACATTTTGCCCTCGTACTAAATGTGATTCAGATCTTGATCCATGATCTGGGAATGTGGTCTTCCTAGGCTGGATCTGTCTGGCATTGAGAGATCTTAGGCCCCTTTGATCAGAAAGATACATGTACATTGTACATTGGCTTTCCTTGTATCTGAATGGTCCTCAGTGCCATAACCAGTATATTGTGATACAGTAATGTATGTACACACTGTATAATCACAAAAAACTGGAGCAGTGCAGTTCACTGTGAGTGCTACGGGACTGACAACTTTTCCCCTTGCAGAACGACTGAACTGCCTGCACCACTGACTTAAAAGTCGTATACAGTCACTGTAAAGTGGTTGTAATTTCTCAGGAAATGTCCTTCCTTTGACAACTTTTCAAGTTCCAGTAAAAGGAAAGAGCCAGGCCATTGGCTATAGACATGTGCCATAACCTGTAATACATGTATTAATTAAAGAATGACATGGTCACCCTTATTTCAACTATTTGGGCAAAAGAGTCTGTACGTCTAACATCTTTACTAGAACAAAATGTTAGACCTACAGTTGTACCAACCCTTGAAGGTCTGCTAAAGCTGGTGTCACACAGTGGAAGAATGGCTGGCTCAGCGAGTCACAGAGGGATTTTTAGGGATTGGTCACTGAGCCCTGTCTAATGTAACAGGTAGATTTTCAGATAAAGAATATGCTAGACTCTCTGGTGATTTTGAAATTCGGTGACTTTCAGCTTCGGCTGTCAATTGTGTGATGCCAGCTGAGACTATTTTACTGTTGTTTTACCAGAGTGGACAGAAGCATAGACAGGCCGGAAAGACTCATCATTCAAAGAGTAGACTTGAGTCTTACATCAGTGCAGATGTTTTTATGTATACAGAGGGACCAAGTTTATGTACTTACACTTTATTTTGCAATAAAATCAGTTTAAACTACATGTTTGGACCTGCATGGTGCATGTGTGTGGTTCTATACTGCAGTGTGATCTTGACTCATGCTTGTGGTTGATGGGTGTTTGGTGTGGTTTGGCACTATGATGTATACATGTACGTGGTAAAACCTCATTCAAGTGTTAGAAGGATGAAAAGCATTGGGCATGTCAACTTACATGTACCAGCCTGGCCAAAGGTGAAAGGGTGTCACAAGATTGAATACTTACTGACGAAACCTTTTGGAAGGTTGCATGGTTGTGAAGCTGCACAGAGTTGTGTATCTGCACTTCTGGGTGATGAAGACTGCAAGAGGGTTTGTTAACAGGTGAAGTGAATAGAGGAGGTGCTCCCTCTGTGGACACAGAGTGGAATTGCAAGTGGGATGGTGGATAATTTTTTGAAGTGAAGAAAAGCATGTGACTTGATTTTCATTGCATATGACAGGTGTAAGATTCTCACAATGCACATAACAGACCAAACAAAGCATACAACTTCAGGTATGAAAATTAGGGACATTTCTGGCTTAAGTATGAATACTCTAGATCTACCTCAAGTTTTATTTCGTCATTCATAACCCTAACCCAATAGATACTGAGGTTTTGGGTTTGAATCCCAGTACAACCATCCAATCAATGCAAAGAGAGTGACATGGTGGCCTTGTGGTTAGGGCTGTTGACTAAGAATCTTTAGGTTCTGGGTTCAAATCCCGAGCAGGTCCCAATGTTGTGCCCTTGGGAAAGGCACTTTACACCAATTTCCTCACTCAACTCAGGTGAAAATGAGTACCTAGGTTTGGTGGTGATGTCCTCTCAGATGGGATCTAAAGCACAGATTCTGTGTTTGAGGAGGTGTTTGATATCTTACAAACTTGCATGTACTCTCAGATTTGGCCACACCAATCTGATGAGTTGTTTCTTAAAATTTTGAGAAGAATGCGTCCCCAAACATGACTGAGTTTGTTTTCATGACTGGAGAAGAGTTATGTATCAAACTGCAGTGATCAAAACAGCCAGGAAGTAGTCTCTACCAGACTAACTGCACGGGCTATAATAGGGAGATATTTGCTACGGGAGTCTGGCCGCCTTGAGGTTGACTGGCCGCGAAACTAACCCTCCCACGGACCGACTCTATTGGCCAGTTATTCCCTTCTTTTGCCGAATTCTATGATTTGTACCCCCGTAGGAAGGCCTGGTGGAGGCTAGCCAGGAAGACCGTAGCCTCCTTAGTAGGCTGTTTTTTTTAGGCTTTTATAATGAGCTTTGTTTCCTATGGGGCATATCACTTCGTTTTGTGTAGATTGATATGCTATAAGAAAAAACAAACACATTATTAAAGCCCCCCAATAAAGCTCCAGTCATAAAGGAGGTTAGGAAGATGGCAGGTTCTTATTAACATAGGAACCACACAAGCCATCTAACGTGGGGTCGTGTGGCGCAGCGGTAGCGCGTTTGGCTCAGGGCCAAGTGGTCCCGGGTTCGATCCCCACCCATGTCACCGATCTTGTGCCCTTGGGAAAGGCACTTTACACGACTTTCCTCACTTCACTCAGGTGTAAATGAGTACCTAACTTTGGTTAGGGACGTCCCTTGGATAGGACGTAAAATGGAGGTCCCGTGTTTGGGAGAGCCACACCCTATGCACGATAAAGAACCCACCACACCCTTCGAAAAAGAGTAAGGGCATGCCCCGGTGTGCGATGGGTCAAATACTACAAACTGGGAGTTGGTGATTCACTACAAATCACCCGGGCGGAGGCCTGGCGAACCCCCGTCTCGTATAAGCCACATGGTGATTAACATCATCACCAGGATTCCAGGAAGAATAGTGTGAATTGACACACTAATGGAGATCCTTACTAACCAAACCAAACCAAACATGACTGAGTTTGTTTTCATGACTGGAGAAGAGTTACATGTATGTATCAAACTGCAGTGATCATAACAGCCAGGAAGACCGTAGCCTCCTTAGTAGGCTGGTTTTTTAGGCTTTTATAATGAGTTTTGTATCCTATGGGGCATATCACTTCGTTTTGTGTGGATTGATATGCCATAAGAAAAAAAACACACATTATAATCATAAAAGCCCCCCAATAAAGCTCCAGTCATAAAGGAGGTTAGGAAGATGGCAGGTTCTTATTAACATAGGAACCACACAAGCCATCTAACTTTACATAGGATTGTCACGAAGGAGCAATCCAAGGTGGTGTCAACAAATAGCCTCTACCAGGCTTCGGAAAGCATCCGAACGCGGCAAACTGTACTCTCTCGCAGACCAATTCCCCTGGCGTGCTATCTGTCTATTTTTGCCGATTTCTACTCTTTCCAGCCGCTTTCCGAAGCCTGGTAGAGGCTATCAACAAATACAGGAATGACATCGCAGTATGGAAAAGACTGGTGAAAACATATCGAGTACATGTGTATCAAAAAAGAGTGGAGGAAGGTAGAATATGTATGTTCATAGAACACAAGTTTATTAAGCAGAATGTATTCCATCATAGAAATGAACAGTGCAAGTTAGGGAAGCAGAACAAAATATTAGTAGAAGTTACTACCAGTGTACAAGTAAGCTTTACTATCTGTTTAACAATACATGTACTAATAATTACATTCTAATGTGCCAAATGTACCTAGAGTGTTTTCACTTATGTAAGTTAACATATGCTACTAGCAGCTACTTAGTAGTGACACTTCCTACTATTTTCTACTCTTGCCTGC
Organism: Branchiostoma floridae x Branchiostoma japonicum; assembly: GCA_013266295.2. NCBI lineage: Eukaryota > Metazoa > Chordata > Leptocardii > Amphioxiformes > Branchiostomatidae > Branchiostoma > Branchiostoma floridae x Branchiostoma japonicum. Next base: position 13,278,704 of record CM023828.1, on the reverse strand, counting down.
TTGCATATTCTCATCACTAAATAAATGTTGCTATTAGGCTTGTTACAACACAAGCAATATGTAGATCTTTGTTAGAATATGTATATAATTGCCAATGCTTAATCATTGCAGTCTTTTACTGTTTCAAATTACCCAACAACCTGGCACTACTACATGTAATGGAAACTGGTAGTAAAAATTGGGAATTTCACTGGGTCACCAAAGTTTCAGAAACCAAAATGAAAAAATGAAGACATGTTTCCAGACAGAAAAGAAATTTGAAACAGCAATTGAAGTCGACGAACACACAGCATCATTATTATCAAAGAAATTTATTTCTGAAAGTTAACTGACTGTATGACATTACGTTTGACCACATGACATTGGAACACTTGTAGAGGAAAAGAAGTATACAATTTTCTAGACATGTGACAATCAACTTGTACACATGTAAATATGGTATACAAGTTTTTTTTACGTGTCTGATTAAATTTCTATATTACTAACAGTTAACGTTATAGTGTTTATGAAGGTACACATACATAGATGTAAAACAGAAATGGAAAAATACATGACACGTATCGCCGTTGTTCATGAATAAGTTAAACATTTTGAAGCTACTTTGAAAAAGGGTAAAAGTTCCACTCTTATGCATTAGCGGTGTCAAAAGTGAAGGCCCCTGACTTGTAAATAGTTCTTATCTAGATCATGCTTGATTGTGACCAGACGTGTTTTGTTTATGTCTCAGGGGCCTTCAACTTTTACATATTACATATTACAATGTATAAATGTATCACCCCGCACATATGCAGTTGAAACCCTGAATCAGCTAATAGATTCAGTTTAGCACCATTGGTTTGTTTGTATTATGTTAGTACAAGCCCATATAATACATTTCCCTGCAACAGCATTATTTGAAAGTTACATACTATTAGGTTGTTACATGTTGCAAAAATGAAATAGAATCTGCATAAGAATTTGTCCAGCACCACAAAGATACAAAAATATAATAATCCTTACCCATAAAAGCAGGTTTCTATATTAGTTTCTACAATATCCTTTAAAAACTGTCTAAAGCTACATGTATGATGTAATTACAGGTGTTATCTTGCATAATCATTCAAACAGATATGCCTGACATAAAATAGTTGTTACAGAAGAAATATGATTGTCATACATACATAATAAACACATTTAACATGACAGTTTGTAATAAAACATTGCCTTTTCATTCATTCTACATTTAAAGATTAGTTATGGGAGAAATACAAATTCTAAAAGTGATACTGTAAGTACACATTTTAGTCCTTTGAAAACTGATTATTTGATGCCCAAACTCTAGTCTGACCTAATGATATTGATGAAACTCCAAAGACTTTTTTTTGTTAACTCTGCATGTTTAAACAGCTGGAGGATTTGAAGCACAAGTGATATCATTAGGTAAATGGCACAGCAAGGGCCTTATTATGAAGTATTGAGACACATTTGTAAGTAGTTGATACATGTATCATTGTTACTGAGCAATCATGGAAGACTTGATTGTTAGGCACAACCTTGGCTACAACTGAAGCTATTCAGTATTGAATATCAAAAATATACTTGGCTACTGGCTATCACTTGCTCATGTCTGTGCTTAGACTAGCTCAGCTTGTTTCAGACTGGTGGCTTGCAATGCCTACCATACTCTTAATGTAATGGAAGCTTGCGTAAAATGTTATAGAACGAACGTAAACAAAACACTTTCAGACCATTTTTACAAATACAAAAGGATAAAGCAAGTTCCAGATTTTTCCTGCTATGTAATACTTAAATTTGTGCTTCATCCTTTCAAAATATAACCCAACAGGTACAATGAATGTCCTATACAAAGAGTTTGAATGTTAAACCAATTATTCCTACCCAGCTCCAGTCTTCAGCTCCACTTTTACCAGTTAAAATTTTGAAAACCAAAAATCAATTGCATTGGTGTCACCTAAACAATCTCATAATAATACATATAGCTTATCATGGCACAACCCCCCCCCCCCCAAAGAAAAATGCCGTGTTCTCTTCTATAAAGTGATGTACTACGACTGCGTTCATCAGAGTTCTCCTCCATGCGATGACGGCTCCCCGTCTGGTGTGGGTAGACCTTCGCTGGGCCCCATGGCTGGCACAGCTGGCTGGTCCCCGCTGTCCGCTTTCTCAAGGTCAGGCACGATGGGAGAGGAGCCGGTATCTGTTGAGAGAGAACAAAAGTCGTTCTGAAAATATGGTACAGAGTCTTCACTTATCTCCCTAAATAATTTCATCAGGTTGGTTAATGATTGAATAGCAAAGTGCTTTATTCACAACCCCTTTTCTTGTTTAAAAGATGGTTCTGAATAAAGAACTTTGCTATTCAGTCTTCACTTATCTACCGGTATTATCTAATAGGTCTGAGACATTCAGATTTTTAGCAACCATAGACAGCTACCAGTAAATGCTTTAAGGGAGATTTGTGTATGGTAAATATGGTAAAAGGTTGTTTGTAGATTGTACAACTAGCTCTTTTTTGTCAAAACGACTGCTACGTTTTGGAGGGCTCAATGTCTTACTTTGGAATTTACAATGTAACACTGTAGGTTTCTCATTAAGTGGTCAAGTTAAGCATTGATATATGTATATTACCGGTAGGTCAGTTATCATAGCCTGGTATTCATCTATATTTATTTACCTGGTCCCTATCCAGAACCCATTGCAGGTTTTGGATCCATAGGGACTAGGTACCTAAATACAGAAGGATACCAGGCTACATGAAAGTATCAGATATTAATATTGTGAAACAATGGAGCATGGTCGGATATACAAGTAAGCCAAAAAAGCATGACAGTGCTTTAGGTGGCTCGGCATTCATGTTGCAAGTGTTGCAGGCTGAGTGGTAACAGCAGCAACATTCTCAACCCATCCATCCACAAACTGATGGATGGCCTTTCCGAGCATGTCAGAGGAGTACAGTATATAGGACTGGCCCCCTTCTCTTAGTGTGACCTGTCAGTGGTTAATCTAGTAGATCCAGTCAGTAAGCTGGTTCATAGGTTGAACTGTGCATGTGTGAGGTCAACCTGTAAACAGTTTTTGTCTAGACCATGCTTGATACATGTCCAGACGACCTTGTTTGTGTTTGTGGCCTTCAACTTTGACATACATTTGTATTTGTATTATTACTCACAATGCGTAGTTTAAACCATGAATTGGCTTATTTTATTTAATTATTAGTGCATTTTCAACAATTTGTCATTGAAAATTTGAAGCACAATGACACCATTTGAGATCCACTTCCAATTTTTTGGGAAAGAACTTCGAATAAAGTTCGCCTCTGACTTTTTACTTGGGTTTTGAAAAGTTTAAAAAGTGGAACCTTTAATCAAGAAATATAGCACGAATTTATGGCTGTAAAACTGGGCTGCAGGTCAGCACTGTGACAGCAACACGGCAGTGCCTGACGTAACAGGCACTTTTATTGCCTTAACAATGTTTGTATGTCGTGCTGTAGTAGTGCTGTGTACCTAAACCCATGTTTAGGTTCAGGTCCGGATTCAAGTCCAGAGGTTTAGGTTCAGTTCCGGACTTGTAAGTCCAGACCTAAACCCACGGTATATACAAAACTGCATGTTGACAACCTTGCAATGTTATCTGGGCACAACTGTGGCCACATAACATGGAGGCTGACACATGACATAATGCCCAATGGCAACATTTTCTTCATTTTGCAGCAAAGATTTTGTGATCTATGGAAGGTTTTATGTGGTTCGGAACGAAAAGGGGTATGTGACATGGTTTTTTTCCAACCAAGTCCGGAACTGGTTTCCACAATTCAGTTTTTTTTGGACTTGAACCTAAACGTTTTTACAAGTCCGGAACTGAGTCTAGTGAACCGGTACACAGCACTATGCTGTAGTTATGTTAAGCTGTCAAAGCTTGGAACTGAAGGTGACATATGAAGCCATGACCAAGCTGTTGAGAACCATGCTGGTGATGGCAAAGACCTGTGCATGGATTATGGAACATAAAATATGATTTCAAAGAAAAAATAAAATAAAAGAATAAGCCTGATGAGTACAGGATTAGTGGCAGTAGGACCAAACCTGGCAATCTTGTTACTCACCCTCCTCTATGACCAGCCTTGAATCGGGAGCAGCTTCTGTATTTTGTACAACAAGTTCTGATTTCGTGATTTGGCAAATGTTTCTATGTAATACTATGTCCATGTCAATGTCAACGTAATGCACCTATTACCTTTGTGTCATGCCATAAGTATAGGGTGTCTGCACATAAAATTTCAGCTCATATATATGAAGTAAAAAACAAAAACATTGCAACCATGCTGGATCTAAAAGATCCAAAATGGCAGCTTGTAATTTTCAACACACAGAACAATTCTAAGAAATAGATAATGATTCATAGTCTAATTTAAGATAAAGTAGAGGAGAAAATTAGGCATGTTAGGAAATCAGAGAATTACATAACATTCCTTACAATCATATAATTACATCATGGTTGAGCAAGTGCAAACACCCTATAGACTGTCCAATACAAGTACATGTACTGTAACCCCTTTTAGAAGTAGAGCCCTCACAAACCTTACTTTGAGAGACTCAGTTTAGTGATATATAAAGCCCCTGTCACACATGCTGACCGTAACCTTCCAACTTTTTCCAGACCATGGTTGGGAGTTAGTCGCAAGCAAGGCCATCTGTGGTTGGGAGTTTGTTGACAAGGTTCCCTACTAGTCTCTTGAAATTGTCTGTTCCATCAAACTTTGAATTTTGAAAAATCAAAATCGGGAAAGTCATATTCTGCTTGGATACGATCAGGGAAGCGAACTGAAGCTAGATTAGGACAGATTCCAGGCTACTCCCAACCCAGCACTAACCATGGTTGGGAGCAAAGTCGTGGGAAGACCCTGAATGTGTGACAGGTGCTTAAGATGACAGAGCAGTCAGTATAACTCACCTGTGTCTGTAATGTAGTTGGCCTCCCCGGTGTAGTGGGTTGGGTAGATCATCAGGGGTTCTGCTGAGAAAGCCTTCAGGTTCCTTGGCTCAAAGGCATACATGTAGTGCTTACTGTAGGACAAAGTTTATAAACATAGAAAGGTACAGATTTGTTAAACTTTCAACAGGTGGACCAACTTCCATGTGTTTATCAAACTTTGGTACCATAATTCGCTAATAGAGGTTACCTCCAGTAAAAGGCTACTTTGGTCAATGTTGCATTAGAACTTTGCCTGTTGCAGACGATAACTTCCTCAAACATTTGAAAACTATAGACAGGATGGCATCCTTGAATACGCGGAATAAATGAGACGCTCTGCCATGTACAATACATTACGGGCGCTTTGTGCGCGCAGGCACAGTACGCTTTGCCGATGTGCCGTAGTTTACCACTTACTCTGGATGGTCGTCAAACATCATGGGGAGGAACTCATCCACTGGGATCATCTTGGTGAGCGGTTTGACATCCAGCAGTTTCTTGGCCCCCCTCCAGGTGATCATGTATCCCAGAGTCCAGTAGGAGTAGGTGACGTGGATCATGGTGGTGGAGCCCAGAACCCAGTGTTCTCCCTCCAGCTGCATCCGCTTACGACCTACGTAACTATGGCCAACGGAAACGCAATGCAATATTGCTCTAAATACAATCATGCCAAGAATGGTGAGGGGATTCAAAGTGACAGTAAGTGTTGTATAGGCATTGGGATTGACAGATCTCAAGTCAACCATACACGCTGAAACTCTTTCCTCAGAAAAGCTGCTGGAGCCATGTGTTCTGGTTAGGAAACTTTATTCAAGTCCACCTTAGTTTCCTCTTTATTCAAGTCCACCCTGGTGCAATAGCTGAATTGGTAGAGTGCTCGCTTTGTAACCAGGAGGTCGTGAGTTCAAACCCCGGCCGGGTCATACCAAAAACTTTAAAAATGGTACACACTTCTTTCTCTGCTTAGCACTCAGCATATACATACTGTATGAGAAAGAGTGTGGGAAGGTCAAACACACAGCACTGCCAGCGGACCAGCCCCCTACTGTAGTGCATTGCACAACTGTGTGTCGCCCAAGGGCTACAGGAATGGATATGGGCTCTGCATAAGGGCACGGGAGACCTTTTCAGTTTCCTAACGGGAATATGTGGCTTTACTGAGGAAAGAGTGTCAGTGTGTACCATTGACTTGACATCTGTCAACCCAATACAGTAAGTATTGTATTTGAAGTAAAGTCTTAATTAAATGTATCACCTGACAGTGGTCTTTAGACTAGAGAAAGTGGCCAAGAGAAAAGAAACTAATGATCTAAGGTCATTATCATTAGTCGTTATAACATATCTTTGGAGTGTTAAAGAGACTACCCGTTCTTCAATAGTTTACAAAGGAAAAAATTATGGCCACACAGAAAGTATGACGTTTCTGATCCACATTACTGCCTTAGAGGCCCTTTTTGTAATATCTAAAAAGGAGTTTTGTAAATAAGAAAATTTTGATTTTCTGCAAAAATCTTGCAAACAGGGCCTGAAGAAGTGAAACTAAACCCTGCTAAGAAGTAAAGACCACATCTGTGTTCTTGTACTGTATATCTTTTTTCATTGTGTTCTTTAGGTGAGACACAGTAAAAAAATACCACTGTGTGTGTGTGCAATCCTTTCCACACCTCATAACTTTTTAGCCTGAAAAAAAACTGAGAGAAATGTACACTTCTGAGGATGGAATGATGAAGCCATGATCATGAATGTTAGGAGTCGTGGTCTGCTACCTCCTTGTCCATCATAAAACATGCCTTTGGCAGTTTTTCTTTTTGCTTGTCAGCCCTATATATTTGTCAGGGTCAAAAGCACACAATTGGTAACCCACCCCAGGCCAGGCCTCTGTTCAGGAACAACTTTCTTCCTCCCGATGTATCTAGACAGGAACAGAGAAGAACACAGAGTACTTCCCTATTAGTCAAGATGATGGCCCTCCAGAAAGGAGGAAGAATCTCAAGAAATCTCTACAAAAAGTCTCAAATTTTACTGTATATTATGAATGCCAGTTATTCAAACTTTACTCAAAAGGCCCTATCTCTGACGAAACCATATTTTGCTGAAGTACTACTGAGAAAAGTCAAAAGATATGCATTTTGGTTCGTAAGATACTCAATGATCCAATTCTAAAATAATTTTATGTTTTTGTTTTACAAACCTGCTAATGATAAATCGATGTTGTATATTTACCATGCAGTATGATCTTATTCATTTACTTTTCAATAACTATACAGAGAAAACGAATATCATTGATGTTGGTATTTTTCTGTGATTTTTTGACAATAGGTTCCATATTCAAAATGTATGGTCAGTTGTCCTCAGTAAACAAGCTATCTTCTACGTTAAAGCATAAAGAAAAGCAAACTACTAAGTAAGCAGTTTAGTCCATCTCTAACAAGTGCCTGGGGACAGTTTAAGATTAAGGGTCCAGAAAAAGGATTGAAAGAATCTTTAACAGCAGCAGCTAAACTTGGTTAGCATAAGAGGAGGACCTAACGTCAGTCAACTGTCTTTTATTGGGATAACGTCACGTCACCAGGGCTTGAAATATTTTGTTTTTGGCAAACTGGTGCAGGTATGTAAAATTACCAGCATTAGACAATTTTACCTTTGCTACTCATGATCATTTTCCTTGCTTTTCAGTACATCAAAATCTTATTATCTGCTGTATTCAAGGATGCTACTATGAAGATCCAAAGTACTTTTAGACCACTACTTGCCATATGTTACCCTGGAGTTGTGAACTGGTTTTATCATGGGCCAATGCAGGTAGACATCAGAAATACACTGAATAAAGAGACTCTTTCTACACAACCAAGTGTTTTATTCAGCCGACGTTTCGGTGACCGTCTGTCACCTTCCTCAGGGCAATTCTGACATATCTACAAGTACACATGCACTGTTTAGGGAACTGTATTTACAATGCGGTCCCAAACGTACAGGTACAAGTACAAATGTACAATCATTGTAAATACAGTTCCCTAAACAGTGCATGTGTACTTGTAGATATGTAAATACATTTGGGAACGCATCTATAGCAGCGACACCTATGCTGCAGTGCAATGTGAACCAGTCAGAATTGCCTTGAGGAAGGTGACAGACGGTCACCGAAACGTCGGCTGAATAAAACACACAGAGCTCCAATTTTACCTGCAGTAACCTGCATGTGCAGGGGGGTATTTCGAGCCCTGTAATTCCACTATCAGCTAAGAGTGAGATGAGAGCGGTGGTGAAAAGGCCAGTCAGGTTGTGAAATGTTATGAAAGTAAAAAGGATAGCAAAAAATATGGAAGAAGTAAAAACAAAAAGAATGGAGATGGGGGTGGGTGCAATGTCCATTATGTACATATTCTGTCAAAAAAAGTAGCTTCTTAAATAAAAAGTATATAGACCTTTTCACAGATCTCATTGCATGCTGGGAGACTCAGGGCACCATGGGTAGCATGGGGGGACAAATAAAATAGTCACCACGACACCATAGACTGGACACAGTAAGCATGTATTGCATACACATTGTCATGGTAATGATGTTGTCCTTTTCTTCCCATAGTGCCCAGCGTCTCCCAGCATGCAATGAGATATGTGAAAAAGTCTATGGTTTGCCCACATGATACAAAGAGGTATAGATCCTCTTAGATATGTCAATCTGTTTAACCTAACTTCACAGTCAGACAAAAATCTAAAATGACGCGTAATAATTAATCTCCAAGCAGATTCTATGGTGGCATGACAATGTCCATTAGCCACCAGGGTCTGGGAAGCTGAGGACTCTCTCTAAATGGCCAGTTCTAACTGTAACGCTTTTGCCGCCAGACATCTGCTTGGAGATTATGTAATAATGCCTTGAAGTGGTCAGGAAAACATCTCGACACCATCCGTAGGTTTAACTGAGTGTTTGGATAAGATTTCCCATCCATCCTTACATGAGGTCCCAGTCCAGCCGGATCTCCTCAATCTCGTTCAGCATCTTGTACATCCGCCGCTTGAAGAACGGCTCGAATCTGATGTCATCCTCGAACACAAGAACCCAATCCAGGTTCTTCTTAACAATCTGTGGGACAAGAGGAACTTAATGCTGGTCACTGAGTACTGAGGAGAAATTTGCTACGAGGTTAGTGTGGTACACACACGGTATCAAAATGTGTGATACTACTACATAAAGAATTAATCAAAATCGCAGGTCTTATCAAGCAAGAAGAATGAACAAATGAAAGCTTAACACTTTTCCACATATTGTAGGGTATATGTAAATGTATGCACACTGTAACTACATGTATGTAGTGATGTCAATACATTGCCATCATATCTGACCTTCTGATCTTTCCCTATACAAAAGTTGTATTGAAGTCTTCTAAGTGCATATGCAAGTACTATCATATCTAACCTTTGAGCTTTGTAACATGCAGCCAATTGCAAGGCGATACAGATACAAGAAGTCCTTCACTCTCATCTACTGAAAGTTCTGTCTACCAGTTCCAATGTGCTTTGGGTACAATGGGCCCTTACCTCTTCCCAGATTTTGTAGTGACTGAGAAAACAACCAATCTCTCCCATGGTCATACTCCTGTAAAGTACCATCACAAACACTTCAATATGAATCAAAACGGAAAGAACAGACTGATGGCTTCATGTATCATCAGGCATTATTTGGGATGGAAGGTCTTCCATGTCTTTCTAACCCAGCGGCTGTTTAAGATGACATCTAAAAAATAACAGTCTGTCTAATATGTGTGCGAATGTATGAGAATGACTGTTGATATTTTTGTTGTTGTAGACATATTGCCAACCAATCTACCCGGTAAGCTCTATCCGTCATCCACTTTTTTAAAAGCTTTCTTCCAGTACTATCAAATTGAGTTACATGTAAATGTTAAAAACAATAGCTACTATATGGTAAAAACTGATGAGAACAAAGTTATTTTGTTGTCCATCACCCACCTGTCGGCCCAAGGGTCCTTATACTCTGGCAGGACGGTCACGCCCATTTTTTTCAACACAGAGGCATTCAGAGTCCTGGAATACAACAATTTATCTTTTTTTGCTTCCAGACATCTTGTCAACAATAGGACATAAAATCAATGCTAATTCAATTTAATGTTTCATTAAAATTTATCTCAAAGAGCCTAGTGAGAACCCTGATTATACATAGTCACATTGAAAGATTATGGTTGTGATGTACAACACATTGTTACACTTTGTAAAAATAGAATCAGCTATGGTACTATGCCAAATTATCTAGAGCAATATAATTCATTAAACACAGAGACATAGACACACACACACACACACACACACTGGAGTGAAATATGTCCAAAAACAGACAGTACAAGTTTATCTACTTACAGTCCATCCACTGCGTCCATGAGTTTGAAGTCCAGGCCGATCTCCTTCAGGGTGTGCACCATTCTTTTCCTCCGCTCTGGACGGCGCTTCAGGTTGATCACAAAGATCTGCAGGTAGGATACAAAAAACCTAGGAGTTTTAGATGGTCCCATAGCCATTCTTATATATTCAGTATATGGCTTTTGTATCTGTTGATCATAATCATTAGAAGCAGACTATCACGAAAGTTCATCTGTGTTGGTAGTTACATGTTTCAAGTTAAGTTCAGAGAAGCCACGTGACAAGTCTCACTGGGTCAGTCTATTGAAGAAGATCAGAGTGGCTGGTCGAAAGCTCTAGGTGAGTACAGTCCTTTGTGTTGAATAAAGAATTGAATCGCAGTGTTGGAACAAAAGTTTTAACTTTAAACATTAGAAGGAGAGTCTGAACGTACCTCATCGAAGCCCATCTTGGTGGCAGTCTTGTTGGGACGGGAGATGTGAGCAGACGGCACCAGTGGATCGTACACATACCCTTCTGCTGTGTCATGTGCTGTGGGCAAGAAAGACAATTTTTCTGACAAACCATCTTAAAAATGACCCTTCCACAAAACCTTTTCAACCCCATGCAAAGGGCAATATATTTTAAAGAGCAACTCAGTTGCAGCAGTGACCAGCTTACTCCTAAATACTAAATCCAGTATGAAATGCAAGCTGTAACTCTGAATCTAACATAACAAGATTTCTATCATATTTCTTTCTTAACTGTATGTAATAACACCACATGGGCACACAGCCCTACCTAGATGGGTACTATACATGCACTGTCTGTACATAGCAAAAAGACAAAGAATGAGATGACACTGCTTACACATTTGGTCCAGGAGGATCTGTTTAAACTTGAGTGTCTCCTCCTCGTGGATCATGGTTTCATCCAGGGCTGATGGCAGGAAGCCAAACTCCTCCGTGTTCATAATGAACATCTCCATCCCTGGAACAACAGTGTGCATGTTGTTATAACAGAGAGGTGCAGTCCTGAGATTTGGCACAAAAACATGATTTTTACATGGTGTTAAATGGCCAAGTGGCTAAGGCGAGCGGACAGGAGATCGACAGGTCACAGGTTTGATTCCTTGCATTCCTACATTTGTAGCTAGATGCTGTGTCCTTGGGAAAGGTCCTTTATGACTTTCCTCACTCCACCCAGGTGTAAAATGGGTATCTGTCTTTAGACTTCATTCATAGCTTTCTGAGATATCCTGTTATCAAAACATCCATTAAAGAAACCAACAAATCCAGGCTTTACATAAACTTCCTGGAAATAAATTCTCCAACAAAAAGGTCCCTGCAGTTCTCCCCAAAAGCTGCTAGGAGGCCCAAATGTATATCTTCTCTTCCTGAGTCTAGGGGCTTAGTCTCAATCACCAGCATGTACAGAACAAACACACACAGACATACATAAGGACACACACACACTGACCCAAAGGTAAGGCCCTGGCAAAGCTAATGATGAACAAACTGACCTGAGGTCCTGGCTGACCAGGCAAACTGTATGATGTCGTCCTCAGGTCCAAAGTAGTCCTCAGCAGGGGAGTCATAGTTGAGCTTCATGGCGCCCTCCCTCCGCAGGTCCACAAGGTAGGTGGAGTGCACCATGGGTACTGGGTACACGCCTTTTCTTTTCCTCTCAACAGTCGGCATGTACTCGTCAGTACGCATGTAGTAACCCTGTACAGGGACGAGGCCACAGACATGTTAGTGTAACTAGGGCTGTGTATCAATATGATACCACAAAGATACCAGAAGTCATATACTGCTGTACCTATATCAACACACTCAAGTATATAGTACATGTACATGTATGTGCATACACTGTATCTCAATTCCTACCAATGAAAACTTTGGCATTGGAAAAAGAAGAAACCATTCTCTAGGCATTAAAATCAGCGCGATCTTTGATTTCAGGTCCTTTCATGAGAGTAGGTTCTCTGCATGAGATACTGCAAGTCCAAGTAGATAATTTGTATACTGTTTCCAACACTACTTTGTTGCTAACTTAATTTCCAGATTATGCTTTTAATAGAACCTATGGCATTAGCGAGAGACTGAAAATGCTGCAAAGGATAAAGTTAAGGTCATTTGAGGATAGGAAAAAAAGAGGACAATTTGGCTAACATACTTTTTGACCTTGACCTTTAACCCTTTGCATTGAAGAGATTTGAAATGCTTAGATTCACTGCAGAGGATAAAGTCGGTAGGAAGCCAGTATCGAGACAGGATTCCTGTGAAAGCACGACTATTCAAAATCAACAGTAAGCACCTGTTCCCTCGTAAGCTGGGGGCACCCTTACTTACAGAAAATCACGCAAACACAAGGGCACCCCGCAGTGACTGTGTTCTGAATTAGTCAACCGGTAAAACTGCCATTTGGCGTAACACACCAGCTTGTTGGCTCCGAGACATTTCCAATTTAATGTGATTTTAAAGAAAACTAGAAAGGTAACATTTGCAAAGCAAATGCAGGATGTTCACCTTTGCATATGGTCTGCTAGCGCTCTGTTAATTCTAACTCAATCCAAGGAGGTTAACCTCCTTGCTCAAACACATTCATATATGTGGTCAGACAGGAGTCTAAATCCCTCCTGCTATAAAATTGCAACATGATGTAACCCAACACCAGTTACCATGGTAACAGACAGTCTGGTTCAGATCATTGACCAGGTCAGAGGTCACTGTTTGGAGAAGAGAAGGAAGAGGAGGAAGAAGAAACGTAGCAAAAACAATATGTTTTCCTTCGGTAAACATGATTAACAAATGAAGTGTACACATTTATGATAAAAGATGCATGCGAGGTTTTGGAAAGCAAAAATCGGAATGATCAAAAAAGAAGGAAAGAAAGAATGGGGATAAAGGATAGAAAAGTCAGTCTTAGATACACTTTTAGCTAACACAGAACTACTCTGGCACACACCACAGCAAGAAGAACAGGTGCTATTTGTCCAAGAGTTCAATGAACTGGAGCTACTGTATTCCCCTGCCTTACATTAATTAGCATGATGAAAGGTGGACCATGGCTAACAATGTCTGGTACTAAGGACAGTAGGGCCCTTCTGTTGTTGTAGCGTGCCAGTTGTGTGAGCAACTTCAGACCAGGACTTAAACTCTTAACCTTATTGTCCAGAAACAGGGTTGCTGGCCACTAAACTTAACACGCTATGCTATGGTAGGAAAGATTTCTTGGGAAAAAGAAAGCATGAAAAAGATCAAGTTCTCAAGGTAGTCACGACAGGTGAGAACTAATAAGTAGAAGCAGACATGTAGCGTGTGTAGTCCAGTGGTTGGTCTCCCTGCCTCTGGACCAAGGGGTTGGGAGTTCGAATCCGAGCTGTTGTTCTTCACCCGACTTCACACGCAAGGGTTACAGTCGTTAGGACGGGGTTTTGAGTCATGGTCCACTGTTCATTGTCTTTGTTGATAAGAGCCAGGGGAATTCCCCCCTACAACTACCCTGTAACTTCTGTACATGGTGTCTGTCTTTCCTGTCACAACCAGTGGATGACTAAGTCTTCAGTTAGCTGAACTAGCTGAAACAGTGCTATTGTATATTTGTTACTTAATGGTTTACTTTTACTTTACTTTTATCTAAACTCAACTCTCAAATACTCATTATTACACAGCTATATCTCTCCGAAACTAAGCGATTTAACAACTGATTTATACTTCTGTATTCATTTACATGTACAATATCTTATAGCTAAACTTTGTTCCCTTGTTACCTGGACGATGCCCATGTTTTGTGATGTAATTTTTATTTCATGTCTAGTGGTGACGTGAATATAAGCATGTTGCTTGAGTGCGTCACCACTACGTATTGTATTTTTTTGCATGTTGAAATAAATAAAAACCAAGGTTGTGATCACTTTCACACCCAGACTCACCTTTTCCGTCATGCCGCACCAGAAGTTGGAGTAGGCGGTGCTGCTCTCCAGCATGGGAGCGATGATGGGTCTGTTTTGTGCGATCAGGAGCTTCAGGGCGCGCGGGTTGGTCATCAGGTTATCGGCATCAAGGGACTGTCAATCATAGAAACATAAACATCTGTAGTATCAACACATTACATCACTCAGTCATAGCAACACTTTTCTGTAGTTGATGAAAGGTAATTTAATTTCTTTATTATCAAGACGAAGCAAGATGTTCTTTTTGATAGCTGGCAGTACAATGGGGGCCCGCATGCCCTTTTCCGTAGAGCATAATCGGCTGTTTTAATTCTACGTACAGCGTAGACGGACCGCTCTAATTCAACGTAGAGCGTAATCGGTGCATTTTGCGTAGAGCGTAATTCGCCGTTTTATTTCACGTAATGCGTTGTAGCTACCCGGAATTTATCGTAAAGTGTAATGGGGGAGGGTTCTTGAATTCAGCGTAATATGTAGCTGGCTCTCAAAATTTAGCGTAGAGCGTTGTCGGGACCCCCCCATGCAGGCCCTAATAAATATATGGGGCTGTCGGATTAACCATCAAAATGATGATTGCTGTCCCTCGAATGTTCAAGCCGAATGATCCACGGAATTTGATCCAAGGAGGTAGTATCAAAGTGTCATTTTAGATTGACATTCCTGTCAATAACTGTCTTTCAAATTACCTTGTAATAAATTGTTATACCAAGAATTAAGGTTTTATTCTGACTAAAACCTCCTTGGTTATACAGTGTAATTTGATTATTGTCATTAGGTAATTGGAGAAAGCTGAAACAGTAGAAGGCATCCCTATTTCCATGCTATAATCAGATTAAACTCCACCCCAATTTCCTTGCTTGTGATCTGGCCCTGGCCCCCCTCCTAGCTCTGACCAGATAAATACAGCATGTGCCAACTCATCCAGTACTGTAAATTCATTTACTTTCACAGTCTTTTATCTCACGGTAGGAAAAGGAGGTTTTAGAATGCAGCTGAAAAAATTTTGTAGTACAGTATCCATACAAGGGAAACATATTCGCTGTGGCATGAATTTGCATGAAGAGGTCACTGTGAAAACAGCAAAAATAAAACTGTTACAAAAGTTTCAAGATTTACAGTATACATGTGTCCTACAGTAAGGGGGCCTGCATGGGGGGGGGGGGGTGTCCCGGCAACGCTCTACGCTAAATTCTGACAGCCGGCTACGTATTACGCTGAATTAAGGAAGCCTCTCTACGCTCTACGCTAAATTCGAAAGCTTCCAAATGCAATGTGCAGGACTCAATCACCTAGCGACTTAACGTTTGCGTCAAAGCGAATTTTGATTCAACAATCCTCCCTATCGAGCGCCGCAGGCATCACTAACCTAGGGGGGTCGAGGGGCATGCTCCTCCGGAAAAATTTGAAATCTTAACATTCTGAAACGCCATTTCCTGCATTTTAAGGGGCAAATTTTGCTGGGCAAGTTTGATTAAGCTATACGCACAATTCATCAATTACGTTTTACGGTAAATTCTGTGTAGCTACAACGCATTACGTAGAAATAAAACGGCCAATTATGCTCTACGCAAAATGCACCAATTACGCTCTACGTTGAATTAGAGTGGTCCGTCTACGCTCTACGTTGAATTAAAACGGCTGATTACGGTCTACGCAAAAGGGCATGCGGGCCCCCCAGTAAGCTAGCACTCCCAGCTGCAGACAACTTCTGTAGGAGACACTTCCCTAATCCTGACAGCTAGACACTGTCTGGTACAGGTACAAGGATCAAGTGCTGATACAACAAAAACGGAGCCACAAATTTAGAGGAATGCTAACTGTCATGACAATGCCATGTACCATACAAGTAGGGCATCAGTCTATGGTTGATCTGATTGAATTTCGTGAGAAGGGAAAATTGTTTGGACACAAAACCCTGGACGACTTATCGAAACAGTCAGGCTCACTGGTACATTTACAGTGACCTTGCTCTGTGGGAAAGATCGCCTGAGGGAGACTATTCCCACCACATGGAGTCAATCAACCTCACTGGATCCCTGGATGGGACAATGCTAGCAGTAAAGAAATGGAGCTGTCTACCTCTTTTTTGATAGCAAGGGGGGCCCGCATGCCCTTTTCCGTAGAGCGTAATCGGCCGTTTTAATTCTACGTAGAGCGTAGACAGACCGCTCCAATTCAACATAGAGTGTAATCGGTGCAGTTTGCGTAGAGCGTAATATTTGGCCATTTTATTTTACGTAATGCGTTGTAGCTACCCGGAATTTATCGTAAAGCGTAATGGGGGAGGCTTCTTGAATTCAGCGTAATACGTAGCCGGCTCTCAAAATTTAGCGTAGAGCGTTGTCGGGACCCCCCCATGCTGGCCCTCAGCAAGTAGTGCAATGCAGCCTCTCCACTGCTTGCATTTTCAGCCAAGTATACTGGGGAACCCCTACTCTTCTCAATATGCATATTGGCTTGTTTTACGTGCTGAGGTTTGATGTGTAAGGCTATTAAATACACGCCAGCTTTACGTCACATCGAAATCGAAAAGGACTAAATGTAACCCCTCACACTAGGGTTTTGATGCCCCAGGATTGCCAATGCATGGGACTGAAGGGTAAATGTCCCCTCCGAAGGACATGGTGTTACTTAAAATTTCACAAATACTTTCAAGTCAGCACCACAAATGACCTTACTGTCTGGTCAAACAGAAGTTGGCCGGGGTCAACTTGTCAGTTGACTGAGACCAAGAGAAGCTCCAGACTGCACTTGGGGAGTGCAAACCTCAGACAAATCATCAGCAAATCTTCTACAGAATTCTCGTACCTGTAGATTGTACTACTGTATAAAAGGAAGCTACAGTTCAACAAGAAATCAAACCTTTGACACTTCTGTGAACTATTTAGAGTTCTTGTGAACTTCATTCATTCATTTTATTCATTATTGTGAATTTCTCACTGATTACGTGCATATTCCTCCCAGCCTGCGGGGATACCATTTTGACTTCCAACTCGACCTTCCTGTCAATCTGCAGTTACACCATTCCCCCTCACTTCCTGTGATTCCACTGTATTTAAATAACTATGGACACACAAGCAAACAAACAAACACACCATTAACTTTGCCAAAATTCAGTTTTTTTTCTATATGTCAATGCCTAACCAACCATGGAAAATCTTAATAAAACTTTTATTTGGTTACCCTCCTCCCAAGGGTACCTAATGCACTTCTTAGTTATCAAGGTCAAGGTAGAAGATTTAGGGCTTAGACACCCATGGGAGGCTTTTGAGCTCAGAGTTCATTGACCCCTGGTAGTGATCATGTGTTGATCACATGCAGCCCACAACACATGAACTATACCATGACCTCTAGTAACCTCGCCACCTGTTTAGACTAGTTTAGACTAGACTAGAGGCAGCCAGTTTGGCAAGGCAGTCAGCCAGAGTTGGGGGTATCTTATATGAGGGCCTGCATGGGGGGGTGCCGACAATGCTCTACGCTAAATTCTGAGAGCCGGCTACGTATTACGCTGAATTCAAGAAGCCTCCCCCATTATGCTTTACGATAAATTCTGGGTAGCTACAACGCATTACGTGAAATAAAACGGCGAATTACGCTCTACGCAAAATGCACAGATTACGCTCTACGTTGAATTAGAGAGATCCGTCTACGCTCTACGTAGAATTAAAACGGCCAAATACGCTCTACGGAAAAGGGCATGCGGGCCCCCTTATATACCCTGCTAGCCTGGAAGCTATCCAAGTTAGGTCTGTTCCAACTTTTCCCTCCGGTCCGTCAGATCATACCGAACGTTAAACTCTTGCCTATATATATGGCAGACAGCCTACATGTCCATGTATATCATCGTACAGTTAGAAGTTGGTGCTTACATATAGAATTCCTTGGTGTGTAGCCAAGCCGAAACCATAGCCCAGACAAAATGTACTTTTGACCTTCTAGGCTCGGCTGAGCATGTAAAATGTTTTCTTGCCCTCTCAGCTAATTCCGAGAAATCAGGAGGTTCTGCATGGGGGGATCCCGGAGATATCAGGAGGGTCTGCATGGGGGAATCCTGGCAATACTTTCTTGCTTATCCTCTTTATCCCTTGCAAGACATAAGGCCATGACTTTTTCTGTTCTTGATCTTGTTCAAGATCCTGGCAATGCTTAACAATATTTTTGGAGGGCTGGCAATGCATAACAGTACATTCAGGAGGACCAATTTAGATTCAAACCACTCGCAATGTTGAAAAGAAAGCTTCTATGGTGGCTTAACTCAGTGGCATTTCTGTTTCTTCTAGCAATCCTGGAAAAGCCTAGGTAAAGCTAAAGGTCTGTTCTTTATTTCCTGTTCATACATGGCCTGGGTGCATACACATGTCTATAATTAGGGCATTGATATGGGAATCATGGGAGTCTGTCAACTGGGTCAGCATAGATAATGTGAAGACAGGTGTTACTGGGTATCTGTACAGCCGAGTTCTTCAGCATGGCAGAAGCTGTAGACAACTTGGAAGAATTGAACTGTGTAGTTTCAATGAATAACGACATCCTCTTCTTCTTCTTCTTCTTCCTTATTACGTGCTTAACCTCAATAGGCTGAGGGCTCCAAGCACGGTACGTACAAGACTGCAAGGTTTGATCCACTCACAACGGGAAGGACCCCAACTCTTTTCGATAAGTGTGGTGGGTTTTTTTAACGTGCTCGAGGTGTGGCTCTCCTCAAACACGGGACCTCCATTTAACATCCTATCCGAGGGACGTCCCTAACCGAAGCTAGGTACTCATTTTCACCTGAGTGAAGTGAGGAAAGTTGTGTAAAGTGTCTTTCCCAAGGGAACAACGTCTGGGCATGTAACGCTACATGTAGGTTGGAATCGAGCCCAGGACCCATGGGTTTCGGGCCGAACGCCCTACCATTACGCCACACGACGCCACCATCCTAAATTCAGTTTCCCCAATTTAGAATATCTCCTCTTCCGAGTACACATCTATGACATCTGGATGATCCAGAACATGAGGGACTAATCAAGTCCAAGACAGCTAGTATTGTATAGTGGGGTTTTGTTCCATGAGAGGGATAAAACATTTCAACACTGAACAACACCTGTATAAAGAATATTTTGGCCATACTGTAAGTTGATTTATATTTGCAGAGATTTAATTTCATGGCAGGACTAGGAGTGGGAAAGAGGTTTTTGTGGTGCTGCAACAATACTGTAGCATAAAAACACATATTCACAGTGTCATGATTTTGCAGTTGAGAGGCACTGCGAAACCGTCAAAATAAAACCACTGCAAACATTTCAAGATTTACAGTAGTATATGAGACATCAAGCAGCCTCCAAAATGTGCTTCCAGCAATCATGATACAAATTTGACCAAGTTTTTCAAGTTTCAAGTTTATTTATTTTACCAGGGCATACCTCAGATCCGTTGATCTGATTTTCAGGTATCCCTGGGCACACACATTAAAAGCATACATACATAACAATTACAAGTAGAACACAACAATATACAAGTAATGATACAGACATGTACATGTACAAAGCAGTCACAGTATAGGCACATTTAGTTCTTTCATTTTCCAGGTTCCGTCCTACAGTCAGCAGTCCTCTACAGTCTGTTTTTAAATGCTGATGTTGATGTCAGTTGTCGCTGATCAGCAGCAAGACTGTTCCACAGTACAGGCCCTTGGTACTGCAGGCTCCCCTTGAAGGATTCCACGTGTGCTTTAGGAGTGTCCAGCATGTGAGGGTCAAAGCTGTAAAGCTGACCAAGAATAAAGAAAAAGCATTCACTTACCAACATGAAGTCTGCCCATCTTTTTCTGGCATACTCCAGTGCCTGTTGGCGTAACTTGATGACGTGTCTTAGTCTGGTCTCTGACCAATGGTTGGCACCCTCCTCATCGGGAAAGTAGTTTGGAGAGTCTTGGTGGTAGAAGTCGACGTGGTGGTACAAGTGCCCTACGCCATCCAGCCACTCCTGTATTACAGCTGATGTGTTATCTATGTTATGGTCACTCTGGATCCTGGAACGAGGATGGGAAAGAAAAATCAACACCATAGCATGTTCAGAACAGGAGATATAAAAACTGCAGTACCAAGGACAGCCACTAGGAAGTCCATAAATTGCAATTCATCTGGTCATGAATTGAATGGACAGACCCTGTCAAGACCTACCCACATACCAAATATCATCACCATACATCCATAGCTTTCTGAGTTATGCTATGCAATGAAATAAACAGGCAACAATATCTGCAATAGAAGGCTGTGTTTTTGGTGGTGGGTAGGCTATGTGATAGAGAATAATTTGTAAGTGGTTGCAATGGAAGCTGCACATGGCTGGATACCAGGTAAGGCATATGTAATGTCTGACTCTTGTCTATGAATAATACGCCAGGCAACGGCTTAGAAGTTGGCAAATTGTACTGATCACTGACTCCGCTGATCACAAGCCAAACTGGCTCTGATCTACTTGTACTGGTACTGATGTACATGCTTGTAGATGTTATACCCTTACTGTTATATACTATGTCGACTTAAGATTAACCGACTGTGGCAGGGGTTCGGCTGATACCTGAAACCTTTCGTGTGTCTGACTGTCTGTTTGAATCTGTACCAACTTGGGAGGTGTGGTGTTGCCATGGGTGTTAGGCCAAGGAAAAAAAATGTCGTGTTTCCTGTTTCAGTCCTGAAAAAATTAGGGTCGGTATAGGTAGGGATTATTTTATTTTATTTTTATTTTTATCTTTTTTTTAACTTAGGTGATTGGTGTGTACATATAAACAGAACATGTTGGAAAATCGATTGCGCACTATTTCATCACTCAGGTACTCAGTTGTCAGATCATGGAGCTAGAAAAGGTCAATCAGCTCGAAAAATTTATGTCCCTAGCCCTTGCAGTGGTCGTGACACAGCAATAGGCGGTAGGGTCCACACAAAAATAAGGCTAGGGTCGGCGTTTTTTTTTAGGGTCGGTCGGGAAACAGGAAACACAACATTTATTTTCCTAGGCCTTAGGTTGAGTGAGCCAAGAAGACGATATTGCCAAAAAGTCCCTTGGAACGTTCAGCTATTATGCCAGTCACATCAAATTCAGAAATACCTACAGGTTAACCTCTTATCCCTGTCCAGTCTTTTGATGGCTTGCCAGGACGTTCACATCACCACTTCAAGAATTTCTTTCCAGATAAATGCTGATAATTTCAGATAATAACTATTGGTACGTTATAGTAAATATTTCTTATAGAATAAATTTATAATGCTAACATGTTGTGGCATCGGACAGCTCAACAACCCCGGCCCCCTCCAGCAATAATGCATTCTGAAGTTTACAACTTACATGAGAATGAATAACTTATCTGTTCCAGTTGTAATGTAAGTAGGAAAGTATATCTAAAGTAATGTATATGCATAGCTTATGCCTTTGCCAAGTCTGTCCTTATCTACAAAGTACAACCACAACTAAGTGTATGTAAGTCTGGGTGCCTGCGGAAAACCGTTGCCTAACTCTGATGTGACAAGCTGCAGTGACCTTTCAGTGAACTTATGGCCCTCAACAAGTATTAAGAGGCATATACTGTTTTTCACATACATATGGAGAAAACATTGATTCAGTACAATCATATACAGTTGTACACTCAGTCGCTGGGTTATGAGGAAGGAACAGTAATGCTGTGCACAGTACGGAATAAGTAGTTACAACTATCAAGACCAGAAGTTGCCTAATGACTTTTTACTACATTTTATTGGAATTTACTGGCTGGGGTTTCACCTCCAAGCAGATGTTGGGGTAGGAATTTATGCTTTTGTTTGGGTTTCTCTGGCAGCCACTGCTGTTGCTAATACATGTATCAGCGAGGCCAGTCAGAAAACATTACGGTTTTGTATCCAATATTTGCTTGGAGAGATTAGCTGGGATTGAGGTCATGGCTAAGAGTTATGTTGTCTACATATTAGGATTAAGGTAAACACTGGTGTTGTTAATAGCCTTATCATTTATGTTCCTGAGCACAAGGTCATTGACTCTTGGGCTGTCAGAGGAACAGCTACATGCAGCATCTTTCCTGTGTGTTACAAAGCACAGCTGCCACCATACTGGCTTCTTAAGTTCCTTAAAACAATATAAAAGTATGCAGATTTTATCTAATGTCCGGATATTATATATCCATACTGTTTAGCCCTTAGAAACCCAATGTTCATAGACACAGAGGAGGCATGAGTGGAATTTCTAGAATGACCCTATCGGATACATGTGTCAAGTGCTGGGGTTAGGTTGTGGCCTGACCTTTCAACTGGAGACATGTAGACTAAACATGCAAATGGACACTTAGGACAGACATGGCCCAAGCCTATTGGAGGAGAAGCTAGTGTGAGTTCAACTTGACAATGCTGTCATTGTTTTCAGTATAACAGTAACTGTTCTTTCGCAATGTCTAGACAGAGAGGTAGAGGGAGGAAAGGAACTGTCCGTATCAACCGTAGTAACGCAACTGAAGACAGAGCGTGTATTTGTGGTGTGTTATGTTTGCAGTAAGAGGTCACCACAAAAACAGTGAACAAGAACCCTCCACGACGATTTCATGATTTCCTTCTTCTTCTAGTAGTACTGGTGAGATACAAAAATTAATGGACAGCTGCATGCTGTGACCATGGCCTTGAAAAAAACTGTCTACTAATAACTATGATAACACAAACCTGGCAACTGGAAACTTCTCATGAAAGACAGATAAACAAACCAGCTGTAACATTGCATATTTGTACTGTAGTCCATCCAACTGAGCCCAGTCCTAAGTACATGTACCGAGAAACCAACTAAGCTAATTGAAACAATACTTTAATGGCCCTCACAGCAGATGTTGCATACCGGTACTTTACTACTACTGTAAATTCATCTATTTTCACAGTGGTTTCATTTTTTACAGTTGGAGGGAAAAGGAGATTTTCATAGTCTTTTAAATTCATGATTGAAACAATTCTAGTAATACCTTGGAAATGCACATTTGTGATGTCATGACTTCGCTGTGGAGAAGTCACTGTAAAAATAAGACCACAGCGAAAGTTTGACGATGTACAGTATTCACAAAGACACTGCTACACTGACGTTCGGTACCTTTGTTAAGAAACAGCTGTTGTAGGGTTGCCATGGTATCTTCTGCATACAACGATACAGCTGTGTTCTTCAAACCAATTGACATTCAAACCAACAGATCCAAATGACTTACCTTTAGTTCAAAGAAAAATACATGTCTACTCTAACAAAATGGCAAAATTGGTCAATGCCAGTATTTTAAGAGAAGCTATAACTTTTATTGTGTCACCTAGGATTTAAACTCCTAGATGTCATGTCACCAAGTTGACTAAGCTCTTTAGTATAACCTTGGTATAACCAGAACCTTTCCTGGATCATGGAGGATGACCCATGCCCTAAGGGGGCCACAGGAGGAAACAGTTCTGGAACTTGAAAGGACATAAATCTTTTTTATAGAGTCACCATTCAGTCTGTATGGTGAATTGAAGGGGAACTGTAAGTACAGATGGGCTGAATAGCACAATTAAGGGTTACTAGAATTGAATCAGAATCTCAGATAATCAAAAAGCAGTTATCTGTTCTACATTCATTACTAGTTTACAAACAACATGAAAATTAAGATTTCACCCCTCCATGAAGTTTTATCCACTATAGTGAATTAATTTCTCACTGATTCTGTCTGTGCATTTTCCAACTGCCTTCTGTTAAAAAATAGATATCATGAAAGTACCCCAGTGTAGCAGGAAACTGAAGACAGAAAATGAGGTAACCTTTGTTTCATTCACTTTCTCCCAGTCTGCGAGGTAGACTATTTGACCTCCAATTTGACCTTTCTGTCAGTCCACCACCATTTCATTTCCTGTCACTCTACTGTATTCAAATAACTACGGACACACAAACAAACAGACAAACATATCAAAAAGTAAACAAAATCTCCATAAATAAAAGCAACAAAGCTGGGCTGAGAAAGTCTAACTAAAAAAAAGTTGAAACCAGGTTATTCACCCTGTAACATGTAATTCCACTAACCTTCATATTACAGTTGGCAGTTTATTGGGCACTGCATATTCCACACTAAAAGGGTGAATAACCGCACTAACGAAAAGGCGGTTGCCCTTGGTTACCAGTAGTAAGCACACCTGGCATTTTCCTGGCAAGTCCCCCAGACACATCAGCAAAAATTTGGAGTTGGCAGAACTAGGTCAACTGGAAATTTATTTACAAGTCTTGCCAAATAAGGCTTGTCGCAAATCCCCGCTTGTGTTGTAATTGGATTTGAACCAACAGCCTATGTTTGAGAAAGGCCTTACCGAACGTCTGCTACAGTAGTTTGCTGTGCCATGGGTTAATCATACATGCAATATTGCGGAGGTTTCACTAAGTTCAAGTGAGTTTGTCTGGTACCATCAGTGACGGAGCCAGTGGATGACTTCACTTTGCAAAAATGTGATAAGTCTGACCACATAACCAAAAGGGAGGTCATGAGCAAAGCTGTACAAAGTCCCTGTTAAAACCTCCTTGGTTTGACCTGTTTATGGCTTTGTCACCAGTTCAGTGAGGAATTGTTTGCTCCTCCTTATTCTAGACAAACTGACAAAATTCTAAGACTGGATGATAAAGTCTCCCATGTTTTTCATATGCTAATAATATAGAATTCCCCAAAAGTCCATATTTCTCCCACACTACTGGCAAACTGGTGTGACATTACTTACTACTAATAAAAGCAAGACTTCAAAAAGATGTGGCTATATTCAGTTCCACGTAAAATCCACATAAACACCTACATAAAGCCAGCACACAGTCTTAAAAATCAAGTGTACTGTTTTTCTCCAATCTGATAGACCCTCCTCAAACAGAGATACTAATAGAACTGTGTACTCTGTCCTGAATTGTTTGTACTGGTGGTTTGCGTACTGTCTATAATCAGATTTACGATCAATCACGGTCAGGCAATTAACTTGGAAGCTAGAACAGCTTTCTTGAGAATGTAGCACCTATCCCCCAGCCAGTCTGTTGGCCTGAGACTGAACTGAAAGGACAAGCCTAAAAACCAATGAAGACCAAAGGCAGACAGTAGAGTAGAGTCCTTCTATTCTGCATGGAAGGGCACAATTACCAAATTATCATTTATGCAGATGTTATTGCTACTAAACTAACAGTAGTAACACTGCCTATGTGTCTAGGGCAGGAGCTGGCCCCTTGCTCCCTTCCCTTAGGATAAGTTAGGTTCCTCCATCTTCCAAATTAACACACAGACACTGACTTCAGATTTGGGCTGATAATCAAGCTGATAATATTAATATAGATATTATCAAGACCACTGCTGATTTGCTATCAAGTGTCAGGTCATGTATGATACATAAGGGTGGCATCAAATTACATGTATGTAGATCCCTGTCTCCCCTCTACATAATAGATTCAAGGAAGTGAGGGAAAAAAAACAAGCGTTTCTTCACGTTTCTTTTTCTATGATTCTACCAAAGTAGACTATGTGAATGCGTTATCTCACAGTCAATGAATCACGCGGTACTCTTTGAAGGAGTGGACCGTGGCCTGTGCTTTTTCCTGCCCCAACCCCTATGTCTGTAGGGCGCTTACGGCCCCAGACGAACCCCAAATGATCTAGGACATCTGTGTCCGCATGGCAGACCGTTAGAAACACCCCAGAACCATGCATCAAGAAGTCGCCCTGCCTCGAACCATTTCTGATCCGGACTTATGAAATACCACTGGTGATTACGGAACTTTGATCGCCGGTAAACCGCAAAAACCGCTCCCGGAAAACTCAGTCAAGCAGAACGAAAAAGTTTTCTCCCCTTACCCACCGCGGAAGATTCGCGAAGTTGACAAAATACACGACACTTGGCCTGATCGGTATACTATAACCAGTTGTAAACTAAGCTGTGTTTGACACTGCACACCTAGATGAACAGAGACAAAACAGACCAACAATTGAAGAGTGTTTTGTAAACAATAGGATTGAAATTTGCAGACGACGGAACTCACCAAAGTGCCATTCGGCTTTTCGGGTAGTCCTGACGCTCCAGGTACCCCAGAGTATATGGCAGGGAATGTGCCTTGTTCCTAGCCAGGATTGCAACAAAAATTGTCGGCCATTGCAGCCTCTCGGGATCCAACGATTCTAGTTGTTCAAAGCTTCCCGAAAGTGTCCAGAATAGCGGTGTCAGCAGCAAAATAAAACCGAATCTTAGCAGTGAAACGTGTACAATCCCCAAAATCGCCGCCATCTTTATGGAATCTGCCACTGCCCTTTTCGGGGTGTCCTGGTCTACATTTTAATCCGATTTTTATACTCACAAATACTCAATTAAACTCTTATTTGAATAAAGAAAATGTAATAAATATGTTACAAGAATTGTTGAGTATCTCAAATTCAGTACTATTTAATGTTTTTTAAATTTAATAATTACCCCGATTTTCTGAATAGAATATCCAGGCGCGGCCCGAGAAATGCATTGTGGGATTCTATGACGTCTTCGAAATTCGTATTATCATAATTTATGCATCCTTCATTGGGACGCCATCTTGGTTCGCCAACGTAGAGAAAAGACTAAAAGGAAATCCAGTGCCATCCTTGGATAATTTGACGGTATCCACCGTAAATTGTCTCTCAGACATAAACCCAGAAGAACGGGCCGAGGTAAGGCTGTATATTTTGTGACATTTTAAAGTATTTTTATGTCAGAGAAGCTGTTATTTGGTAGACATCGTTCCCGACACAAAGCCGTCAGATTTTCGGCCTTGGGTGGAGAACCGATCGTAAAGATTGATTGTTCAGGTCAAAGTATTGGGCACACGTCCTTTTAGAGGGCATTTGTTGACTTAGAAGAACGCAACAAGTCGGTTGTGTAATGTCTGGTTGCTCTGTGGAACTTAGAGGAAACGTTCTGTCGACAGGAAGCAACTGTTCCCGATGAGGTCACTTGATCAATCGCCCTGATCAAGTAATGAGCCAGAAGAGAACCTGTTGTGGTCTTTAGATCTTGTCGCCAAAAACTTTTCCCACAAAGTACATAACTTATCTGTCACAAATGGCTCTTATCGTCCGTCCAGTTAACCAAATGACGCACGCAGTAAAAATATACAGTATCAATATTATGAGGTGACGGACCCGTTGCATTCTCCGCTATGAAAATATTTTCCTTGACTACGTGCGAGTACTGAAGTGCAAGGCGCTTTCCGTTGACAGACGGAAAATAAGCGATGTTTCTTCGTGGCTACATAATCTGTTGCAAATTAATTATTAAGATTAGACCACAAAATTCGGTAATTACGTTACGTCACTTGCTCATGGCAAGTGAAAATTACTTGAGGATGGGGGGGGGGGTATCAGGATATGTCATTTACAGTTGACACAAGTTATGTGTATTATGATTTGCTTGAGCTATAATTTATAGATTAAATGGTTGGATAAACAATCCTCTTTGTTAATCAGGCTGTATGGTTTCTGCCTTTTACAATCAATAGACTAGTAATTGCAGCAAATATTAAAAAGGACCTACAAATAGGGACATCTCTCAAAGAAGGACAATAACAAATTGATCTGTACGAACAAGCAGGCTGGTCGACTCGGTCTGAAGATGACTCATATGATTTCATTTGCAAAGAAGTTTGAAAGAAAATAATTTGTGGACCCAGCTGTGTGCAAACCTAATATGTTAGCCAGTCCTTACACTTCATAATGATTTACAGTGATGGGGGATACAAATTATAATATGCTTCACCTATGATGTACATGTATGCGCTTAACACATGTTCCACATGTTGATTGTACAAGTTGCTTCATATAAGTACGTTTTTGTAGCTCTCCAATTGAAAGTGCCGCACATAATGATTTACATTATGGTAGTCTCCCAACGGTATAGTCCATTGGGAGGGGTCTACATTATTTATCTATTGTATGCCCCCAATTACCTTCATCCCCTCTAAAAAGACAAAGATCTGTCACCAGGCTTTGTTCTCTATGAAGTTGGCAGGTCTATTATTGCAGGGAGGCTTACTATAATTGCCCCTGTGCATGCTATGATAAACTGTTGACATATTACATGTACATGATCATAAGCAAACAGGGGCTAGATTATTGGGATTTCACTTGACAGTTGACAACATTTACTTCCTTCATGTAAACAGAAAATGGAAATGTTAAAGAATAAAGAACATCTAAATGATTATGTTGTTTGGATGGATATGGTTGTGTGTCCCTTACATCATAGGTCAAGCAGGTCATAATGATGCCTGTATTTGACCTTGGTATATCCATGTAAGTCTGTTCATTGATGTCTGACTGATAGCCACTTCAATATACTGCCTGACTTGACTCATTGCTAGCATTATTGCTATTGTTCCTTCTGTATAACTGCTGGAAATGATAAAAAGCCATTCAATTTGCATGTTTGAAAATCCATTGATAGCGACTCAGGTTGAGACATTTGCTTTCCATCCAGTTGTCAAATCACTGGAAGTACATGTCTGTGTTGGCTGTGAGAAGGCAGGCTAGGAAATAACTAGTCTGTAATCTGATTTGCATCAACATCAGACGAGGATTTTTTTCTTTTCAACATGTTTGCTTTGATCTTTTGGTATTTCATATCTGTCTATGCCATCTTTTGTTTATACCTTATGTAGAAGTACTGTACTAGTGCATCTGTAAGTTTCCAATCAATGGTCAGACTCCTTAATTCCATCAACTTTGAATATCATTCTTACTTGTCATATTTATCGATATTTAATTGCTGGTATTGTCGTACAACATGTAGCCGTATACACAAATGAGTCCCTTGCTTAGCACAAGCAGCCTAATGTTTCTGCATAGCAGAAATGTTGATGGCCCCTTTGAGGGGATGTGTAGATTTTCCCCCATGCTGTAGTCGACCACCTTGGTTCCAATTCTGCTTTCAGTAAACAGTACATGGTTGAATGAACAGTACATACTAGCGGTAGTTACAAGCCAACTATATATCTATGAGGTTTTTCCTGTCAATAAGGATCTATATAATGCCTATTCCACAAAGACTCTGCGCCTTTTCAGCCCTTCCCTGATTTCTTCTTGATTAAATATATAAAATTTTCATTGCTTCCTTTTTTTCTATTTCATTCCTTCCTACTCCTTCGTTGTGACATATTTTTGACCCCCTGGGCATAACTACAATGTAGCTTCACTTTCTTAGAAATCGTTCTCTTGTATCGCTTGAATGGCTATGAAGTACCATACCAGGAAATGGTAGCCTGCTCAATTTTAGCCTGCTTACAGATTTATGTACTGAATTTTACTTTAAAAAATGACAGTAGTGTTATGCAAATATCAATTATCCAATTGATACGAGATTTGTAATCTTAAGGAACAAAATGACAAGATGGCAGTTTTTTGAATGCAGAATGACATTATTTATTCATTTGATAATTGAGATAGTTATGGCTGTTTTCCTAGACCATGGGTACTAGGTACATATTAATGGCAAATTCATTATTGACCAGTATGGTTGGCCTAGTGCCAAGTGCAAGATGCCAAGTTTGTCTGACCTTCGGACTGTTCTTTATAAGTATAGAGTCTACATCATGAGCCTACTGACTTATGTCAGGAGTTGTGTAGTTTACCTCTAATAACAGTGTTCGAAATACCCACTAGCGCACTAGCAATTGCAACCTGATTTTCTTGTGCGCTAGTTGCTCCCTGACTCAGGTAGCGCACCACGCAACCTGAAAATATGTATTGCTGAACTCAAAGGTGCACACTGTGCTACCTGGTTCAAAAAAGTATTTCGAACACTGAATAATATTTGATGAGTTGATCGTGCCTTTGACAAAGGGAGTAACAGATCTGTTTCTGTGATTCCAGAAAGAGGCACGTTCATAGGGCGTTAGTGCAGCCACTCGATGACCTTCATTCAGGATGTCCGAGCGCTCGGGGAACACCGCCAAGGGGAAGGATACTGGAAAGAAGTACTCCCAACTCAACCTATACAACACTTATAAGGGCAAGAGTGTAGAGCAACAAAAGACAACAAGTACGTTTGCTCATTATCCCTGGTGGAAACTTGCTATGAAAGAAACTTGGCAAATTTTGGCATTTCAACTTCAGTTAGCTTCTATAGCCCAAATCATCTTGTTTGACTATATTAACGATGGACTAACTGTAAACCTCGTAGCAGGTGGGCATATGTCTAGCTAACTGCAGTGCTAATTGGGTATTACCGTATGGAGCTTCTGCTAATGCCATTTACCTTTGGCACCCTACTACTACCAATGGGCACTGCTAAAGATCTCATCACCATCCAAGTCTTAATAAGAGTGAGTGGTAGATGCTATAAAACTTTAAAGTTGTAGAACCAGTGCTCTCTTCACAAGTTAAGAGTCACTAAAAGTTCTTCCTTTTTTTCCAGCAATCAAACATGGCTTACAGAGTCTTGGCAAGGTGGGCACCGCTCGTCGGATGCCCCCACCGGCAAACCTTCCTAGTTTGAAAAGCGAAAACAGTGGAAACGACCCGAACGTGAACCTCGTGCCAGCAGGAGGGTCAGGATGGGGTGCTTCAAAGGACAAGGACAAAGACAGGTCAGACTTTTATTTAAGAAGAGCTATATTTTATTGATTAAGGTACAGTCTGAAAGCATCTTGTGGCTAGAATTTGCAAGGGTGATTTCTTAATTGCAGTCAAGAATTGTGTAGATTTTGTTAAAACTTAGATGTTCTGATGATCAGATGGTCTAGGACAAAGACAGGTGAGAATTTATTTAAGAAGAGCTATATTTTATTGATTAAGGTACATTCTGGAAGTATCTTGTGGATAGAATGCAGGACAATAATTTATTAATTGCTGTCAAAAATTGTGTATATTTTCTAAAACTTAGATGTTCTGATGGTAAGTTTGTTGTACTGGCATAGATTCTCACATGTTGGTCTTGTGTTTTGTCTGCAGTACTACTTCTTCAGCAGCCAATCAGCAGCCGGAACAGCAGCCGCCGCAGGCTTCACAGCCGTCGGCAACCTCACAGGGGCAAACTTCCACAGCACAGAAGGTAGCTGCCCCCCTCCCACACAGTGTTTCATCTGTAGGGATGATTATAAATCTGTTATGCATATTTACAAATGTTTCAAAAAGGGAAATTCAGGAGTGCAAGTGTATCATGTTTTAGAATTCGTTCTGATAAACTTCAAAGCCTCGGCACAGTTCAAAGGGTTTCTTTCATCTGTCAACAACGCTGTCAACAGCAGCAGCCAACAAGAGGTTCTTTGGTCACTATCAGTAAAGCCTCCAGACCTAGATACCCGAAATGCTTTAGCTTCATGGAGAGATAGAGATGCTATATGGAGTGCCTGCCCAGAATTTGTAGCATGAGGGAATAATGTAATGCTATCGTGGAAGTTTTGCATACTGCTAATAATTTCAGTATTCCATAGTAGTAAAACTTAAGTGCATTGACGTCATCTACTACATGTAGTCTTGTATTAGTCTTGATAATTCTGTTCTTGATGTTGTTTTCTTGTTTTTCAGACATGGAAACAGGCAGGTGCAAAACCAGAGAAGAAAGGAGGTAGGTTGCCATATACAAAATCAGTGTTGTTGTTAAATAAACAAAATCCAGATTTCAAAATCTATTCAGTTGCTTGAATAAATGTGTTTTTGTGTTAAAGTAGTGTAAGTTATGAGCAAATGATGCTGTTATGTTGACATAAAACCCTCCTGTGTTGTAGGTGCTTTTCCGCAGAATTCCCAGTACTTCAACAAAGAATTCCCGACCTTGGGGAAAGAAGAAGAAGAAAGCAAACCTGCCAAGGAGCAGCAATATGGCCCTGGACCAAGCCTCCGCCCTCAAAGTTAGTATTTCTCACTGTGGCCTAGTACTGATGAAAGGGAAATATATCATTGCCATCTTTGAAAACTTTGTGGTTTCTCCAGACATTGAAGAAATAATAGTTCAGTCATTGATGACCCCCACTTTTCGTTTAAATACATGTTGTCATATGGCAAGGTCGTGGTTTTTTAAATTTATTTATTTGGCTGAAGACACAGCCAAGGCTGCCCAACTAGCACGGGGCTATTATTAAGGGCTAACCTTGAGGCCAGTCGCTGTAGAAATTGCACCATCGCACACCGGGGCATGCCCCTACTCTTTTCGAAGGGTGTGGTGGGTTCTTTATCGTGCGTGGGGTGTGGCTCTCCCAAACATGGGACCTCCATTTTACGTCCTATCCGAGGGACATCCCTAACCGAAGCTAGATACTCATTTACACCTGAGTGAAGTGAGGAAAGTCGTGTAAAGTGCCTTTCCCAAGGGCACAAGATCGGTGACATGGGTGGGGATCGAACCCGGGATCTCTTGGCCCTGAGCCGAACGCGCTACCGCTGCGCCACACGACCCCACAAGGTCGTGGTTTTGTTGTTTTTTCCCTGTCTGACCAAAAGTATTATTTGTGGTTGCAGACGAGGGCAGTTGGAGAGCAGGAGGTGGTTCAAACCAGAAAGAACAGCCGCCGAAATCCGATCAGGACCAAGGAAATGGTACACCATCCTCCCCTGGCCCAGGTGGCGGTGGAGGGGCCGCCCCAGCCGGGGGCCCCCCTGCCCCTGGCCGCCCGGGCATGGGGATGAACGGTGTACCCCCAGGAGGACCCCCTGGACCTGGCATGCCACCTTATCCCCAGTATAGAGCAATGCCACCTTATGTAAGTATCAACTGTCAATAGGCTATCATCTTTCATGTTTTAAGATATTTCCATTCAATGAAAGTAGAATGTCAACCTTGTAATTTACTCCAGTACCAGATAAGGTGTGCTGTATGTTATGGTTATTATCATCTTACTGTCTTGATGTGGTTGGCAAGTAAGCCATATTTCTGCCAAATAGTGCCTAGATAATCTTCTGTTTTTCAACATTTGAAGTGTAGATGTGTTGTGTATCAGGTGAAAATGAAAGTGATCTCGAACCAGTTTAGCTCACTGAAGCGCTACTCTTCCACTGGTCGTGACAGAGAAGACAGACGCTATGTACAGTATTTATAGGTTCATTGTACCGGGGAAATTCCCCTAGCTCTTTTCGACAAGCACAATGAACAGTGGACCACGGCTTAACGTCCCGTCCTAAGGACTGCGCCCCTCTCCAGTAGCGTGCATGTCGGGTGAGAGACAACAGCCGGGATTCGAACTCCCAACCTCTTAGTCCAGAGGCAGGATCGCTAACCACTGGACTACGCACGCAAGGTTCTCTTGTGTATTGTCCCTAAGCTATTTTTATGCCCTTTGCAGATGTATGGCCGTTTTCCACCTGGAGGTTTTCCTCCTAATTTCCCTGGCATGCAGGGAGCCCCCAGGTACCCCTATCCCTTTCCTGATGCCCGCTACGGACCCCGTGGGCCTCCCCAGCACTCCGGCCGACCACCGGCCGAGGGGGAGGACGGCTACTCTCGCCCCTCGGTGGTCCCGGACTTGAACCAGCCTCTGGACAATGATGACGACGGTGGCTGGGCAGGGGCACAGGAGGAAGTGGACTACAGTGCAAAGCTGGTCTTTTCTGATGATGAAGATGCAGAGGCAAGCTCTTCATCCCACAAGAAGTCCTCCAAGGAAGGCTGGTAAGTACTCCCTTGTCACTTAGATAAATATGATTCTGTATTTGAGATAATTTGACATCACAACAGCTCTTTTGTCTACTTTGATACCAGATAAATGTTTTTACCATAGGCCGCGCCATGCGGCCTATGGTATAGTGCCCGGAATCACGTTGGTTGATGGGTCGACAGAGGTTGCGCAATGTCTAACCGCACGTTACGCAATGCGAAGCCAGGCCGGCCTCGAAATTAACATGTGAATGTTGGATGGCTCACAAGAAGTTGCGCAATGTCTAATCGCACGTTACGCAATGCCAAGCCAGGCCTCGAAATTAACGATGCCCCGATGACAAAATGACGCTCAATTTCAGCTCGGGACAATTCAAATTACGTTTCGGCAATTTCGGGGCAATTGGACTATTCTGACGTCTACGTCATTTAGGAACGCGATCCATCCGTGGGAAGCAAAGGGAAGCAACACTGTCTATTTTTCAGGTCTTTCAATTTACTCTTTTTAGCATTGCTACAATTCGAGCAAGGTGAGCAAGTCATTAATAGTGCACACCCATGCCACCCAACCAGCTATTCCCGTTTTGGCGGCCTATGGCCAGCTTCTTTTAAAAGCTTTCTTGTTTATGGTGTTCCCATAGGGATGACAGGTCCCAGGATGACAGGCCTAGAGAGCGGTCACGGGAGGACAGAGGACAGGACAGGAGAAAGGACTCGGAGAGCTCTGACAGAAGTGGAAAGGTACATTATAATGAAGATAATAGAAAAAGATCCATCTAGGAAAAGATCCATCTCTGCTATCTCAGTTATTCAAATTCATGCACACTGTTTTTAACCATATCAAAAAAAATGTTGAAGGTAGTGTTGCCTGTCGTACACATCAAGATCATTATATTGAAAATGCTTCTATATGAGTTTGATGCACCATGCTTGTCTGTCACCCACAGGACTTAGAAAGGCCAGGTCCACCCAAGGAAGCCTGGGCACAGCAACAGATGTCCGGTAGGGGACCTCCTCCCCCTGCCGGCCGCATGCCTGCTGGTATGGACCCACAGGTAAGCACAGACACTCATATCTAGTGATGTGTACCTAAACCCACATTTAGGTCCAGGTCCGGATTCAAGTCCAGAGGTTTAGGTTCAGTTCCGGACTTGTAAGTCTGGACCTAAACCCACGGTATATACAAAATTGCATTTTGGCAACCTCGCAATGTTGTCTGGGCCACATAACATGGAGGCTGACACTTGACAATGCCCAATGGCAATGTTTTCTTCATTTTACAGCACAGATTTTGCGATCTATGGAAGGTTTTATGTGGTTCGGAACGAAAAGGGGTATGTGACATGGTTTTTTTTCCCAACCAAGTCTGGAACTGGTTCCCGCAATTCAGGTGTTTTTTTTTCACTTGAACCTAAACGTTTTTACAAGTCCGGAACTGAGTCCAGCGAACCGGTACACAGCACTACTCATATCTCTTCTTTATTATTATTTCAGTTATCTAGTTTGTTGTGTTGTCACTTGGAGTGTCAGTTGTAAAGCTTCCTATAAGTTTCTAATTTCAAGTTGCTTGAGTTTGAGAGCTCTAGAGGAAACACCTGTGTTTGCTGTGTATTTGCAGACATGGAGCCGTATGCAAGCCCAGTGGGATCACCGTGGACCACCTCCACCTGGCTACTATCCCTACCCCTTCCATGGACAGTACAGAATGCCCCCTCCTGGGCCCCCTCGGGAAGGCATGCAGCCCCCCAGAGAAGGCATGGTGCCTCCTGCTGAGGGAATGGCAACTCAGCCCCCCAGGGAGGGAATGCCGGTGCCCCAGCCAGGCCAGCAAAGAGTGAGTATTTTGCAATACTGTCTACACATACAATACTTAATTCAGTTAGAACTTATTGTTGGGTCCAAAAATGTTCCAAACACTAGTGTTTTATTTGTCTGTTGTACACAAGGCTGTCACAGATACCATAGCAAAAAAAGTCTGACGAAAAGTAGTGGATGCTACTACTAAAATCTATCCAGTTCAGTAACTGTTTTCTTGTGGATACCATAGAAAGTTTGCGACTTGTATCATTGTGGTAGACTGTCGTAAACATCTTAGCATGCCAGAATTCCCCCGCACAATCCCCCAATGGAACGCCTTGCCTGGCCCGGTAGTTATGGCTCCCACCGTTGAGTCTTTCCGGGCCAGGCTGGAGGCCTGCCCGCCTTAGACCAAGGCCTTCCCCCCCTAAAGTGCCCCAACAGGGGCTATATGGGGGTGTAGCCGGGACTCATATAACATCTTAGAGCCCCGGCAAAGATGAAGATGAAGAATAATCATAGTGGTAATGTTGGCAGTAACCAAGACGTTTTGATAATGATGACTATTCATTTGTACCTGCAGCCTCCGTACCCCACTCAGCGCTTCCCCCAAGGAGTTCCCCCTGCTCAGCAGCAGCTTGAGAAAGACGTGGAGGAAGTTGGGCGCAAAGCTCGCCACAACAAGCCCGTGTCCGATGAAGTTGCCGCCGCCATCGAGCGAGCTCGCAAGCGGCGTGAGGAGGAGGAAAAGCGGGAAGAGGCCGAACGCAAGAAAGCTTGTGCAGAAAAACTGAAAAAGCTTGAAGCAAAGATGGGCTTGAAAGAGGAAAAAGAGGGGCAGAAGAAGGAGGGGGCAGAGGAAGAGGAGGTAGCTGATGAGAATAAAGAGAACATTGTGAACACAGCATCAGTATCTCCCAAACCACCTGCCGAGCCCACAAAACCGCCGGAACCTTTTCATGCTGGACCCGAGACAATCGTGAAACGTCCACGAACGGAAAGTGAGAGCAGCCGCGACAGTGGCAAAGGAAGGGAGACCTTCATTCCTCCCAGTGAGTTTCACATCTTGATTTAGTACTTTTCAGCGTGCGAAATACTAGGTTGCCCAGTTGCACCGTGCAACCATATTTTGCTTGGTGCAACTTATTTCTACATCCAGGTAGCCCAGTGCACTACCTAAATTTTGTGGTAGGGATGCCCCTTTCTTCCATTGGGAACTGTTTACTGAGAAGTTCCCATGGAAGAGCTCATCACTTCAGGTAAGGAGAAACAACTCTGTGTCAGAAATGTATAAATGCACATTGCATTCTAACAAAGTTAATCATAATGTATAAGAGTTTAAATTTGGGGCAACCTGGAATTTTGATGGACAACCTAGCTTTCATCCTAGGTTGCCACTGGGCAACCTGACTCAAAAAAGTATATCGTACACTGCTTTTACACTTTTACTTCTATAATGTATTGTCCTCTCTGAAATACAAAGAAGTTGAAGTGTGTAAAGTGGGGCTTTTGTTGTCTGTTGTGACAGGTGGACAGCAGACGTTCGGGGAGCGTGGACCAGGTGGGCAGCACCCCAGCTACTCTCGGCAGTTCCAGAGAAACCTGCCGCCTCGGTTTATGAAACAGTACCTGCAACAGCAGCAACACCATCAACATCAGCAGCAGCAACAGCAGCAGCAGCAGACATCCCAACCTCCCCAGCAGGAGAACAGACCTCAGCCACAAGCTGCTGCCCCAGGAGGTACTACAGCTACTTTGTCTGCTTTTCCATAGGCATGATTGTTCATTTAGATGTGTGGTCACTGATATCTGATATGAGTGTGGATAAGAAATGTAGACTGGTTTATTCAATGAAGGTTAGACATCCAGGTAATGAGATACCCAAGAAATTGTTACTCAAGCAGCTGGATAGATTTTGAAAACTGTCCGACGTTTCAAGTAGCATCCACTACTGCACTCGCTGATGAAAAGTAGTGGATGCTACTTGAAACATCTGACAGTTTTCAAAATCTATCCAGTTGCTTGAGTAACAATTTCTTGTGTAGACTGGTTTTTCTATATAATTTTTTTTTTTTTTAGATTTTGCAGGTAAACATTGATTAGGAACTGCGACAGAAGTTTTCTTTCATATATAGCCCTTTTGCTAAAGTTGATACTTTTTTTAACAAAGTACATTCTCTTTTTTTGTACACAAGTGCCCCCTCATCATGCCATGGGCCCGGCTCCAGGCATGGCGTTCGACCCTCGGATGGACCCCCGCGACCCCCGGTTGTGGGGCCCACCGCACCACCCCCACATGGGCATGCCTCCACAGTGGGACCCTCGCATGCAGCAGAGAATGCAAGCCATGGAGGGCCAACATGTCATGGCACAGTTACCTCCGCAAGGTTGGTGGTGTTTTCTTTATCTTGCACTGAATTTGCAGTTTGTTTGTTTATTTGCACAACAACAAGAAAAAAATATATACATAATACAATAATAATAAATAAAACAGGTGCAGGAGAAGGGAGAAAGCTTATTTAGCTTATTCTAAGCCCTCCTCCTCTATACTAACCAAAACTAATTATAAATCAAAATTGAAATGAAATTATACATACATACATAAGGAATTGTTAGCAAATGAAGCTATAATGAAGCAATAGTATACATAAATTCAGATGAAAAGAAATTTAAATGAAATACTGCATACATACATAAGGAATTGTTGGCAAAATAATTCAAACATAGGCAAAATGATACAATAACAATAACAGTGCAAGTGCCAAATTGATTTTGAATACTACACTTAAGTGAGGTTTCACAGCTTCTTCCTGTATCATCTTCTATATGAGTGATGACAGTATTTTATTTCTAGTTACTTATTGTTGAGGTTTCTCTTTTCAGTTATACCACAAAAGAGAATCATGCGCCGGGACCGCACAGATAGCATGGGCTCTGGGTCAGACAGCCACGACAGTGACCGTCGCACTCCTGAACAAAGAGGGCCAACTCCCAATCAACACGAGAGGGACAGCAGGGGACCTGCCCTGCCACAAGTCAGCGAGAGGCCGCAGCAAGAGGAGCCCAAGAGGTCCACTGTACAGAAGGACCCGTTCGAGGAGTCGGAACGTTCTGAGGAACTGAAGCGAACTGATCGGCTGGAAAGAAGAGACCACCAGCGAGAGGACTGGAGGTTACATCATGAACAGCCCGCTGCGGAGGCTCCCCAGAACGAAGACCCCCAGCGAAGCGAGAGAAGAGCCCTCAAGAGGTCGGCCTCAGCTCTGTCCAATACTTCCAGCCAGTCTGATGAACTGAAGCACAAAAGCGAACCTCCAAAGATGCCCCTTTCCGATACTGCTAAACCTGGAGAAGAAGGGGTAAAAGACCAGCAAGCCAAGAGCAGGGATTCATCCCGTGAAAGCTCTGGCTACAGGCAGAGGCAGGAGTATGAGAGACCCAGAGCCTACCGTGACAGGGACAGGTCTGGGCGCCCCAAGCCTGAGCTTCGAGACAGAAGACTTGCCGATCGGGACAAGAAGGACAGTAAACCTGACGGTTCCAGATCTGGCCCAAAGGATGCTGGCAAAGATCGCAAACAGAAGGAAACCTCTGAAAAATCGAGCGAGCCAAGTGCCAAGCCTGTGTCAGCCTGGGAGAACAGAAGCAGAACAGCAGAAGTGGTGAAGAAATCCACCCCTGATGAAAGTAAACCAACCAAGGAACCAACAAAGGAAGACAACAAAGAAAAATTGGAGTCCAAGGATAGCAAACTGCCCGCCAAACCTGACAGACCTTTAGACAAACAGGAGAGGATTGAAGACAGACCTGTACAAAGAAGAGAGGACTCCAGGCAGGACTTCCAACAGGACAACAGGCCTCGGAGAAGAGACGACCGCCAAGAGCGTCCACCCAACCAGCAGCGCAAAGATCGTTCCAGAGACGGACCGCCACGAGATAGGACGTCATCTCGAGGCAGAGGAACCAGAGGTCCCAGCTACAGGGGCACCTATCCTGCCGTAAGGGGGAAAGGTCGTGGGCGTGGAGATTACAGGAGTGGACGGGGAGGACCCAGCAGGCCGTTCAACAGCAGAGAAAAATCTCTCGAGGACAACGCTCCCAGCGGCAGCTCCGATAACGATGAAGCCCCTCAGCGCAGGAGAAAGCCTGACGAAGTGAGTGATGTTGATAGTGATGTCGAAAGTGCGGAGACCATCAGCGAATCCTCACACAGTGCCAAAGCCTCGGAAGAGGACCTGACTAGGGACAAAGAAAAAGGAGAGAAGGAGAGGGAGGGAGGCAAACACCCACCTGCAGACACAGTTAACAAAGGGTTCCCCAGAGACAGGGATGCCAACAGGCGAGGGAGGGACGACAGAGGTTTCCGAGCCCGCGGAGAGCCCACAAGAAGAGGCCGGGGTGGAAGTGCCCCAGTCCGCGGCTCTGGCCGAGGCATGCCGAGATTTGGCAGCAGAGGGAGGGGTGGTAGTGCGGCACCTCCCCGGAACCACTACGAGGAAAGGGACGAAAGAGAACACAAAAACTTTGACATGAATAAGAGGGAGGAGGGTGAAAGCAAAGACGACCACCGCCCTAATAATGACCGCCAAAGAAACAGCATGCAGCGCAAGTCTGACGGAAGAGGTCCACCCCTCAGAGACAGACCTGATCGGGAGAAAAGAAGGCGACCTCCCCGACCAGAAAGGCCTCCACGGTTCCAACGCGGCCCTCGTCCAGACAACAGATATCGATCAAACGATAATCGTGGTCAGGGTGCCGGGAGACCCCCTCCTAGAGGCAGCTCTGCTGTTAACAGTCTCCCCAACGCTGTGACCAGCAAGCCACCTCTACAGAGGCAGAACTCAACCGGACAAGTCGATGAGGTGGAGGAGTGGGAGACAGCGTCAGAGAGCAGCGACTTCAACGACAGAAAAACCAAGGACACCAAGCCCGACTCGAAAGATGCCAAGCCTACGTCTGCACAGATGAAGAAAGAACCCCAAGCCAAACGCACTTACTCAAGCCAGCGACCAGGGAACGAACGGCAGAATCGCCGCACTGGTGACGGCCCAAACAGAAGGGACGGTGGTCCGAACGGTCGCCCTGATAGGAGACCTCCTCGAGGTGACAACAAAGACGCAAACTCAGGAGGCAATGGTGCTAACAGAAAAGGACTTCCTTCCAAACCACCTGCAAGTAACAGACGCATGGACAGTACCTCTGGATTGAGTGCAATAGATACCAAGAATGTCAGCACAGTGTACCGCGTAGACGAGATCATCCCAACAGACCCAGTGGCCATCCAAGGAGCGCTGCGAGAC
Source organism: Branchiostoma floridae x Branchiostoma japonicum (assembly GCA_013266295.2). NCBI lineage: Eukaryota > Metazoa > Chordata > Leptocardii > Amphioxiformes > Branchiostomatidae > Branchiostoma > Branchiostoma floridae x Branchiostoma japonicum. Next base: position 13,237,725 of record CM023828.1, on the reverse strand, counting down.
CTCCAGAATCGGAGCAAGAAAAAAGAGATCAACGGGAAGACCAAACCACAGCAGGAGAAAGTGGACAAGCTGGCAGGGATTGATATCAACAATTATGCAAGTGAGTAACTTTTCTCTTAGTTTGAAGTCATAAGGTCTTTCTGTAATGACACATATAACTACCAGCACGTCGGCAGAACATACTTCGCCTACGCAAAACTCTGAGTTCTACACTGTTTTAGTTAGTGCTGTGTACCGGTTCGCTGGACTCAGTTCCGGACTTGTAAAAATGTTCAGGTTCAAGTCCAAAAAAACCTGAATTGCGGGAACCAGTTCCGGACTTGGTTGGAAAAAAAACCATGTCACATACCCCTTTTCATTCCGAACCACATAAAACCTTCCATAGATCGCAAAATCTGTGTTGTAAGGCCACACCAATTTAATTTGTTGGTTCTCGGATTCGCCTCTTCATTTTTTTCTGATTTGCAAAAAAAAAAAAAAAAATTCTGGTTCTGAATCAACTCAAAAATGCTCATATTTTGCCTCCAACAGTTCAAGAAAGACCTGTTACTCCTAGTTGTTACAGTTATTACATCTACCAATGCACTGGTTTGATTAAAAGTTCAAAATTCATTATTCAAATTTTAATCCAGTCTTTTGTGTTGACTTCATGGCACCAATTCTAGCATTTGGGGCTATAATAGGATGCCCAGGCCTGTTTTTATTTTTATTTTTTTTCGCCCTGTCGCTTCATATTTTTTCTGAAAAAATCCGAGAGCCAACAAATTAAATTGGTGTGGCCTAAAATGAAGAAAACATTGCCGTCGGGCATTGTCAAGTGTCGGCCTCCATGTTATGTGTCCACAGTTTCGCCCAGACAACAATGCAAGGTTGCCGACATGCAATTTTGTATATACCGTGGGTTTAGGTCCGGACTTACGAGTCCGGAACTGAACCTAAACCTCTGGACTTGAATCCGGACCTGAATCTAAATGTGGGTTTAGGTACACAGCACTAATGCCACCTGAGTTCTACACTGTTTTAGTGCTGTTTTCTAACACAGTACTCCCCCCTGTGCAGGTGTTGTGGTGATCGATGATGTCCCAGAGATGACAGACGAGGACCCCATAGCACTGATGAATGACGAGGGCTTCACGGAGGTCATGTCCAAGAAGAAGCAGAAGGCCCTGGCAGACGAAGAGCGCCGTCGCAAGGAAGAGCAAATGCTACGAGAGGTAAAACCACTGACTTGTTTACAATACAGGTCAGGTGTTGCGTTGAAGCATGCATTTGTTAGATTCTTGTTTGATTCTGAGCCAATGATGTTGTTTCCTTCCTACTGGCATTGCTAGTCTGAGGACATCACAACTACCACCCTTTTCTGACGGCTCATTTTGTACTAAATGGATTGCTCTTTCCTGTTAACAATTCCAACATTAGAATGTGTTTTGCAGTAAAACACAAATGGAGATAAATATGCATTTTTCTTTTTTTGCTGCAGGCCCTTCAAAAGGCGAGGCAGAACAACATGCACGACAAAGGAGGGAAGAAACTGCCTCCTCGTTTTGCCAAGCAGATGAGCAGCACGGCGGCCACGACCAATGGACAACCGCCCCTGAAGATCGACACATGGGATGCCAGCCAAGCAGACAACATGACAAAGACCGAAGCACCTGCTGCAAATAATAAAAGTGAGTCAGTGCATTACATGATACAACATTCTAGCTTCAGTGCACAGTGAACCAGTCATGATTGCCCTGATGAAGATGACAGACGGTCATCGAAACATCGGCTCCTGTTTCACACATGGTTGTGTATAAACTATGAAGAACTTTGTGATTCAATATGTATGCTTGTTAGTACTGACTATTTAAGTGGGTAAATTTGTCTCCCACTGCCTGAAAAGAAGAAGTCAAACCCAACCAAATTAGTACCATGTATGCTGTATAATGTAGTATCACGTAGTCTCTCATATCATTGTATGTTAATGTTGTTTGTTGTTACTTGTTCGTATTTGCAATTAGCCCTCGGGCATGTGTTTGCAATAAACTTCTATTTAAGATGGAGGACGCATAGGTTTCATTGCAGTGTTCTGAAAAGTTTGTTGTATTTGTATCCTAATGTTTTTTTTTTACTTTGTAGATGTGAGGTTGACTCCTCCGCCGCCGCCATCAGTGAACGCTTGGGACAAGCCCATATCATCCATCAACGCTCAGTCTCCAATCCCGCTCATTTCAAGCCAGACACCCACAGTTACAACCAGTACGCCTTCCACCACCCAGAACCTGCTGAACAAGGCAGTGGGTGCCGAGCGCACGCCCGACAAGAAGGCTAAGATGAACCAGCACGACAGTGGCGTGGACTTGAGCGTGGACTCTCGAGGCTCGTCCCTCTCTTCCTCCCAGCGAAGTTCGCCCGAGAACGAGGAGCACAAGCCCTCCCAGCTGGGGTTGGACCCAAGCCTGTTGAACCACATTGGTGAAACTGTCCCTGCAGTGGAGAAGGACGGAAAACACGCAAAGGGTGGACAGGAAGGCACTGCTGCTTCAACCCTGGAGCCTCCCAAACCCCAGAGATCCATGCGTCAAGACAGGGTAAAGGACAGGTCCCTGTCCAACACCAGGTCCAAGTCCTTCGACACGGCCAGAAACCACAGTGCTGGTGACAGTGGTCCAGATAGTGGTGCCAAAGGGAAGGAAGGCTTCCCCAAGAAGTCAGCTTCCTTCGACATGGATGACGCCGCCCAGGTACTCCATGGTTCTATGTGGCGTAGCTGCTCTATCTTTCCAGCTGCTTTCAAACTTCTTAAATCTATAGTCGTCTATCACTGAAACACTGTAAAAACTGTAGCGTGCACAGTTCTCCATTTTGATAAAGCGTTCTCAAAATTGACAAAAGAAAGGCTAACTAACTGTCAAGGGTACCAAACTGCAGCTGTCTCTTCTTCCACTGCTGCATAGGTACCCCCAAGTGAAGGCTCTGTAAAAGCACCTGACCAGGCGGAAGGTGCTGTTGATCAGTTCCGACCAGACTCTCCAAAGGTTTGTTTGCACCCTTTCTCCTAGTCTCTATCACGACTCTCTTCTTCTGTCTGTTGACGTGAGTGATAATGCATGCGGCATGTTCCTCTTTCAGGTGGTGGGGAAAGCCAGATCAGTCATCTTCAACCATTTCTGAAGACAGGATGTTTTGTTGAATAAAGAGACTCTTTTTACACAAACGTACAGGATTGTTATATATACATCATTGTCCAGTAAAAAAACAACCTATGCAATGTGATCCAGTCAGAATTGCCCTGAGGAAGGTGACAGACAGTCACCAAAATCTTGACTTAATTAAAAACTTAGCTGTGTAAAAAGAGTCTCTTTATTCAGTGACTTACAAATCTGATGAAACTATTCAAAGAGGATATTTTGTTGGTAATAGCAGAATATTCAGTTTGGGCAACGTCAATAATAGATAATCTTTCCGCTGGCAGGGTGGTGGCGATGGTGACGAGCTGGCATCCAGTGTGGCGTCAACTCTGGACATCAAGCCTGATGTGTCGCTCCTGAACGCTGGGTCCCCCCGTCCCGTGGACAAGACGAAATCTGGTCTCCCCCAGTCCATACCCATCACCAAGGGTGTGACCGCCGGCATCCAGTCCCCAGTCTCCCCAGCAACTGCTGACCTGACCTTGAAAATGGAGCTCGGAAGGAAGGCTTGGGAGAACCTCCCGCCTGTTATGGAGCATAGTGTCCCTTCGCCGAGCTCTGTCACACCGTCCAGCAACCAGCCCATGTCCTCCAGTCCCTCCATCGGTGCCTCCATAGGCACCACGGACACCAAGACCTACAGCACCTTCTCCACTGTGTCTGCCGAGGGCCCAGGTGTGGGGAGCGTCAATTCTGACGGAGGGAATGCAGGTTTGTGTTCATAACAAAAAGACTCAGTAACTCATTTCATCATCAAGTCATACATTTATATAGAAAGTCAGTCCGTTAATGTTAGTCTACAGAGCACCAGTAGTTACATGTACCGTTGGGTTGTAATAATCCTAACGCCACACTGATTTAATTTTGTGGATGACATCCTCTGGGGACCACAAAACTAATGCGAGAGGGCAAAAAAAAAAAAATCCAGCAAAAAAAAAATGCTGCTTAACGACAGAAATACAAAGTCGGCATTGCGAATTGAACCACAGGACACAGTGACTGCATCAAACAAAAAGTTTTTATTTGCAGGAGGTAGATGTAGATAGTCTTGTTTGGGTCTCATCCTCCTTCACAGCTTCCTCCTTCGTTTTACGATAAGCCGCCCTTTTGCGGCATTGATGAGTCGGCAGTCTGTACTGAGTTCCAGCCGAGTTCCGGAGTTTCGTGAAGCCTCGAAATTTTTTTATTTTTTTATTTTTAGAACAGGCGAAAATCAATGCGTGCGCGGATGTCATCCATAAAATTAAGTCGGTGTGGCCTAAGTTTATAATAACACAATTCAGATGTACCTTGTCCTTCTGCCAGTTTGAGTTCAATAAAATTGAATTGATAAATTTGAATTGAATTTCTTCATCTGATTACACTACGGGATCAGATCATCTCATAGTCCAATTTTGAACTTATAGGCATGATAGTACAACATGAATGTCTGTTGGCAAGTATGGTAACTTGAGGCGAGACATAGAGAATACAACACGGTGTATTCCGTATTGCCCGAGGTATCGGCCCGACCGACTCGCGGGAGGGCCGAGACCGAGGGTGATGCGGAACACACCGTGTTGTATGCTATTTATATCATACCCACCTTAGAAAACACGTCTTTCAAGGCAAAATGAGCGAAAATTTGGTGTCCCTAAACAAAAAAAACTGCAACAACATCCATTCCAACGTCCGAATCCTGTATTCGAATTTTCGAAAGCGGCGCACACGGTTGGGGCGAAACGCGTTCGAATCGTTCTATGGAAGCCCGGTTTATACACCGGGTCGTACAGGAGAATACAACACGGCTAGGAGCACTGTATCGCCGCCCCGGTATGATATAAAAATACTTACAATCATTAATGTGCCCACAGGATCCCTGTCTCCTATTGTGTCCATGCCGGTGGCATCAGTTGTGACCACCAGCTCGATCCAGCAGCCCTCCATGAAGCCCAGCAATGACCAGCCCAACGTGGCGAAAGTCAAGCCTCAGCAGTTACAAATAACATCTATGACCTCAGGTAAGTCATTCTCAACATGTATGTTCTTCTTTAACTTGTCCTGGCGGCATAACGTTCTATGGTTGTACTTTATGGCATGCATAGTCCAGTGGTTGGTGGCCCTGCTGCCTCTGGAGCAAGAAGTTAGGAGTTGGGAGTCCTGGCTGTTGTGGCTCACCCGGCATGCACGCTTCTGGAAAGGTTTGCAGTCCTTAAGGCGTGAAGTTATAAGCTGTGGTCCACTGTTCATTGTGCTTATCAAAAAGACCTAGGGGAATTTCCCCGGTGCAATGAACCTGTAGATACTATACATAGCATCTGTCTTCTCTGTCACGACCAGTGAGCTAAAACTGGAACGAGATCACTTTCCTTTATACTTGTGGCAGTGGTGTCAGCATGTCCATTTGTACTTTACAGGCAGTAGCTCAGCCTCATCTATGTCTAGTGGGAACTACCAGACCCAGTTTTCCAGCCAGGCTGACCAGATGCAGAGTCTGCAGGCCTTCAGTGTGACCAAACCCAGCCAGTTTCAACCATTCTATGCACTGGACACTACTCAGTTGTTGCCTCAGGCACAGGTTGGTCACAGTATAACGTTGCATTATGATTGGTGGCTGGAAAGTAATTAATTTATCACCAGGTTTTATCTCACATAAGTTTGGTTTGTAACCAAGTTGCCTTGGAAAAAAACTACCCATGTTGATTGTGTCAGTGGTGTTTTAGAGATAACATTTTATTATTATCATGGGTCGAAATACCCCTCTGTGTGCAACTTGGTGCAAGTAAATTTGGTGTTGTGCAACTAATTTTTTGCCGGTATGCACCGCGGTGCAAGTTTGCTTTATCGATATCCGCTGTTACTACCTGTAGAAATACCCAATAAAGAACTGGAAAGGGAACAAAACCAGAATCCATTAAGTTTTTCTTCATTTTTGTAATTACTTTCATCTGCCGAATAAACGTATGGGTACTGAACGTTTATTTTTTTGGCCCTGAAAATCCACCCGGTACGTTCTTATTTTGGACGGTACGTTTAATAATTTTTTCAAAATAAGGGCTTCCAAACCCAAGTAAAGCTACAAATTTTGCGGTAACAACGACCCATTTTCCATTGAGAAATGTTCCTTGAGAAGTTTCATCCGTAGCCTAGTTGCTATAATGCGCCTATAAACACAAAACTTCATCCGAAACGCAGTAATCGGCCGAGACGAAAACATTAGCGGCCATCGTAAATCCTCGCGAACTCACGTTAGATCTCGCAAAACACGCGAGGAATACACAACGCCCCTAGCGACATTGGTGAGACTGCAGCCTAGTGCAGGGTTACAGATATCGGTAGAGAGACGATAATGAAAGAAATTAAATCTAGCACCGCTATTTTATCTCTTGGGGCGAAATTAAGTACTTCTTTGCTGTTGTTGCTATAAAATAATTGTACTATTAAAGCTGAAAAAGATTTTTTCTTAAATTATATACTATATAATATAATACTAGTAGTAATATGTGTTTTACTACTGAGTATAATAATACAGTATTCCACATGTTCAGTGGAAGTATACTTTAGGTTAGTAATGTAAGCAAATATTGGATGCTATTAAAGTTACTACACGTACTTTTGGTTGTGTTCCTTTTATTTTTGGGGGGTGCAACTATTTTTCTTCTGGTGCAAGTATTTTTTTTTTCATCTGCACCAGTGCAAGTTGGCCCCAAAATCTATTTCGACCCGATTATTATTAGCTTGTATTGTCCCTTTTTTTTCAAGTTACTTAGAAGCATGCATGAAGAAGAGTTGCTAATATGCAAAAAGATTGGAAACAAGATACATGTATTTCTGAATACATCTGCTGTATGACGTTGTGCAGTTGAGACACCTTGCTTTTTGTACTTCAGGTGCTGGCCAGCCTTCAGCAGCAGCAGCAGCAGCAGCCAGGCACTGGGTACCAGTTCCCCATGTCCCAGCATCAGCAACTGCAGCCCCTTCTCAACACCACCTTCCAAACACAGTTGAGCATGAACCAAATCCAGCTGGGGGTGAACCAGACACAGTTGGGCATCAACCAGACACAGCTTGGGATCAGCCAGACTCAGTTGGGGATGAGCCAGGGCATGCAGCCCCCGCCCCCCCAGTCCCAGGCCCAGGAAATGTTCCAGTCTACCGCGATGCAGGGCTTCCGTTCCCAGCAGCAGCTGTCTCAGCCCAGTTTCTCCCAGGGGTCCATGCTGATCTCTGGAAGCGGAGGGCCCCTGATGTCAGCGTCGGCGTTTAAGCCGCCTCAAAACACGGCATCGAATCTACAGTACGGGCAAACGCCGGTAGGGGCGCAGCCTTCCCAGCAGGTGTTCCTACAGTACGACCCGACCCAGGCCAACCAGGGCTTGGCCGCCAACACGTCCATCCTGAGCTCCCAGGTGTTGCAGGCTCGTCCAGCGACGCTCCAGCAGCCGACCTCTTTCCTTCAGAACCAGCAGCAGTCCCAGAACACGTTCTACACGGCAGCGCCGTCTCCATCCACCCAGCTGCAGCAGCCGTCCTTACAGCTGGGCCAGTTCTCCCTGCAGGGGTACCCCAGCACCGCGGCTGCAGCTCCACAACAGTTACACATTCCATTACCACCCTCTGTGCAGCAGCAGCAAAACCAGGGACTGAAGTCGGCACTGGAGGCCATGGCGCCAAGCATTGCCGCGGAAGTCAGTCGGCAAGAAGCCAACGCAAAGGTGTACGGTGTTGGGAAGGACCACCATGCGGGGAACGCTACGCCGCCTACGAGCTACACGCCAAAGAACGTGACTCCGACGTCGAGTCCGTTCCGCCCGAGCACGACCAGCCCATCGTGGCAGACTGGAACAAGTGGGTTATCTCAGTACCAGAAGCAGCAGAGCCACCTGCGGCACTCCCAGCCCCAGTACCAGCACCAGCACCAGGCTGCCTTCCCACCCGCGGGGCAGCAGAAGTTCCAGGTCCTCCAAGGGGGAGGGCTCCCCACTCAGCTAGGGGCGACCATGCTTGCCCAGAGTGCAGGATTGGTGCGGCCTCAGCAAGCCATGCAGCAGACCATGCTGCAACGAGCCCCGCATCACAGCGCTTACCCGGCACCCATCCAGCGCCCGACCATCCCCCTCCCCAGCCAGATCATGACTAGTGTCCCACGGCAGCAGCAGAGGCCTGTGACGGGGATGCCAGTGATGCATCAGCAGGGGCAACAGCAGCAGCAACAACAGCAGCAGCAGCAGCAACGTCAACTGGGGCAAACAGCACCAGGCACCTCTTCAGCCCAGCAGAAACTGAAGGACGCCCAAGCACGCCAGAGAGCTGAGTTGCTGCAGCACGCCCAGAAGTTCCTGAGCCAGCAGGGGAAACCTTCGTCCAAGTCTTCTCCCTCGCCTGGCACTCAAGACGAGAAGATAGACAAAGCCAAACCGAGTCCGGATGCCATGGGTGCCGCCTCTGCTGGAAGCACCAGAGCTGAGGACACCCATGCAGCTGCCAAACCTGATGAAAAGATAAAGGAAGGGAGTGATAATAAAGACAGCTCCAAGTAAATCCAGCACTCTGCCCTGTATCAGAGATAGATATAACACTATACAGTATATATCGAGGCTAGGAAGACGTGACATGCCATCCCTTGAGGAGGAGGGAAGTGTATGTCTTGCAACGGAGAGAGACGCCTCGGAGTGTCCAAGCTGGCATTCAAGACTTTACTCTTATGAACGTAAGAAACTATTGTGTGTCGTTTTCACTGTGACTGATTACATGTGAAATTTTCATTGTGGAGTTTCCAGTGGATTTCGTGTCCTTACGGAACCTATCACCGAATTGCTTAAGCTGCAACAAAATGAGAGAAAGAGAGAGAGAAGTCACCAACCTGTCTACCATAGGGTGTTCTAGAGGCTGCAGAACCCGTGGTGTTAGTGCGATAACGCGTCCACACGCTCTCCCAGACAATTGGTGTCCAGAGAAATCTGTCGAAGCAATCTTTAAGAGACTATTGGACTCTCAAGTTCTTCTGTGAAGTGGAAGTAAAATACAGGCTACATTGCCCCTTTAGCCTAAAGATCAAGCAAGGATTTGACTGTTGAAGATATGGTACATGTATAAAGGTAACAGCTTACTTGCAGTGTTGGTGTAAGCAGTCTATTTTCATCGCCCCACTGTTGCTTATCCACTTGTGTGTATGTGATAGTACAAATAATGGAGAATTTGACTTTCTGTTTACGTTGGCGCCAGTTACGACATGTACGATACATGCACTACTATTTGTCAAATATTCTACATTGTTGAAGAAATTCATTTCATGTTAGCACCTTGTGATCAGTGTCAGTAAGTACGTGTCAACACTGCCCTTCCATGAACTGGATTTTTGCACTGTTAGTTCATGAACATGCACAGAGAATGCTAGAATGGAAAAAAAACAAAACTTGTGTATAGCTTATAGCAACATAGGAAAAGCTTTATCTCTCCAGGAGGTTCCACTTGTTTCTTCCAGTATGTGTGGAAGAGTGAAGAATAAAACTGGAATGTAGTTAGAAGCATGGGCCTGCCTGAAGAGTCTTGAGTTAAATACACAGTACCATGTAGTCAGTGGACAGACCTGTGGAAACAGTTGTTTAGTACCATGTTGAGAATTTATAAATTTTTGGGAAATGTATTGCAGTGTACAAATTTCTACATGCTATAAGCTTCAGTCTGCACTAAATAAAGTTACTTAATATGCAGTTTTTAAAATGTTTGTCGAGTCAGGTTAACAATATTGTCAGTGGACTAGAAATTCCCACCAACAATAGGGGTATGTCTAACATTGTAGTGGAGCCTACAAGCAGAAATGTACTATCTTTCAGACCAATCCAGGATTCCTAATGGCATTTTGCCCTAACCATTCACTGCCTAAACCTCTGTTTTGCCAGGGCTGACTCTGTACTCTCCAAGCAGAGGTTGGTGGAGGAGATTGTGACCAACATGGGGAGTTAAGCGACAGAAAACGGGGCATATGATAGAAAGGTCACATGCAATCTTTTCCACCAACCTTTGCTTAAAGAGAAACTCTGCTGCATAATTTTAAACCCATTCTGTTAGCCTGGGTGGCATCCTAGGTAGTTAACCAGGGCTTCTATACTCCCCCCCCCCTCAACAACTAGGTATAGAATACACCAGTATCAGCTAATGAATGCTAACAATAGATCTGTCTCCTTTCTATTCAAGAAAAGTTAAGTGTATGCCCGTACAAAACCAGACAAGACATTTCAAGAGTTGATGCATTTTATTCTGGCCAACAAGTTGCAATAATGGTTTTAAAGGCCTATCATAGTTTACCACAATCATGATTGAGAAGTCACATGCCTTGCCCATGTAGGAGGTAGTCAAGGAAACCATATCTACTATTTTTAATGACCTTTACATAGATAAAATACATGTTTATCGGAGTCATAACTGATCGACAACCTAAGTCATCTTTATTGCAGTTGGTGAATAACAGCTATTTGGTCCTTTGAAAGACAATTGCCTTCAGCTCTTGGAATGTCCCCTGGTGTAGTGACTCCCTTATAGCAGAGAAGAATCCAAAATAGTGATGGAAGTTGTGCCTGCAACAACAAAAGATGAATGTAAACATCTGCTGTATATTTATCAGATTGCCAGGGAAGGTACTATCATTAACAATAATTGTGACAATATTTTTAGGGTAAGAACTGCTAGAAAGTAGCCTCTACCAGGCTTCTGAAGCAGCTGGAAAGAGTAGAAATAGGCCAAATTTTCATTCTGGAGCCGCAAATGTACTCCTTCAGCGGACCAACTCCCCTGGTATGTTATCTGTCTATTTGGCCAATTCCCACTCTTTCCAGCTACTTTGGAAGCCTGGTAGAGGCTAACTAGGAAGGCATGAAATATAGAAAGGAAAGGTCTCCCGTGCCCTTATGCAGAGCGTAGGGTGGTGCCCATATCCATTTCTGTAGCCCTTGGGCGACACACAGTTGTGCAAGGCACTACAGCAGGGGGCTGGGTCCGCTGGTAGTGCTGTGTGTTTGACCTTCCCACACTCTTTCTCATATGTGCTGAAGTGCTAAGCAGAGAAAGAAGTGTGTACCATTTTTAAAGTCTTTGGTAGGACCCGGCCGGGGTTTGAACTCACGACCTCCCGGTTACAAAGCGAGCACTCTACCAATTGAGCTATTGCACCGGTCCAGCATGAAATATAGCATAATGAGAAAAAAATTTTTTTTAGTTATATCTGAAATCAATGAGTACAATAGCTCTTACATCATAAGGAGGACTCTAGCCAAGAGTTCCCCAGTCTGCAGCAGGTGGTGGATGTATGCTCGGCTGTGGTTCTGACAACAGTAGCAGGAGCAGCCTGGGAGAACTGGTCTGAAGTCCTGGGCACTACAGGAACACAAGGGATGTTAGAGCTGTGTGGTTTCAAAGATGAAGCAAGGCTCGAATTACATTACTGTACTTGGTACCAGCTGATTAGTCTGGCGGAGGACTGCCAGGGATGGAGAACTCTTGTTGAGGGCCACATTGCCCCGACGGCTGTGAAGACAGCTATGGGACCGGTGAGGTACATGAGAACAAAATGCACAAAAAGCTTATTGGGACTGGTACAGACCGTTATAAGAATTAGTACACATCACCAAATTTATGTGCACCAACTTGCACATGAAGGGGTAATTCGAGCCCTGTGAAGTTATTGTTGGCCATTCCTCAGCTTACTTTTCTAGACCCACTTTTCACGTAACCTGGAACTACAAAAACTTGTGTGTGTCCTGAAGTGCTGTATTTAAAGCCTGGCTTTTCTGCTTGAAAATGATGTACTAGTACTTTTGGAGTAACGCAGTCAACTTCATTCAGTCAGTCTCCATTAAAATCTCAGATACCACTATAGCTACTACAAGACATGAGTATATTGCAAACAAAACAGAGCAGTTGAATTTTGACTTACTACTTTTCCCTGTCATTAAGATCTATCTCAAACTTGGTCCTCTGTGGCAGTGTGTCTTCATTTGACCCCTGACATGGTCCATTCTCGGTGGTTTCCTGACTGGAATTCTCCGGACCCTGTATCATTGACTCTTCACTAATATCTGAGGCTGCTTTTTTGGAAAATGAGAAGACAAGAGCGCCGCCTCTCTCTGTAACCTGGTAGGGAAATCTGAACAGAATTAAGGTAAGGCCTTTGTATTAATGAAAAATATGTTGCATACTGTACATACAAGTGTAATGCTACATGTATATGAAAAAAATTTAGTGATGTCACAGGGACAAAGCCTGCAGTATTGGATTTGATTTGAGAACATTCTAAGATTATCAATATTGATAAGAGATTGTTGTGCAATAGAAGACTGGGTGTAAGGTAATTGATCCATAAGAATGCATGTTTTCCTATCATGCATTTCCTAATAACCAAAATCAGCAAAAAGGATACGAGCTGTCAAAGAAGTCCACGCCACACTCAACAGCCTCCAGAACTTCATCTATGAAAAAGAATCAGAAAATCAGTCCTGGGGTTCACTGGGTCTTATCATTGCAGATTTCTGTTCATCCTGGATACTGACTTGACCATAAACTTGTGTGCTTATGTTCTACAGTCTTTGTAAGTGGACTGTACAGGATGCTAGATACATGTATGTCTTAGTGGTTATAAGTTGCTGGCAGTAACTACCATATGCTCAATTATCTAGTACACGATTTCTAAAGCCTATATCATGATGTCCACAGCTGACTGCTAAACTTTTTTTATTCATGGTTACCATGGCCAACAGGTACAAAGAGCAAGACACACCTAAAGCAGGGTTGTTGGTCTGGTAAAGCAGGGGTGTTGACGCACCCAAAGTGGGTGGGGTGAGCACGTCGGCAGAATGTACTGCTCCTGCGCAAACCCTGATTTTTCACGTTTTTCGTTGGATGTTTGGTCAACGTTGCATCAAAATTTTGCCTGTTGCAAACGATATCTTTTCCTATGCAACATCTGAAAACTACAGACAGGCTGTCAACCTTATATGCTCTAATACAACCTTATATGAGACGTTCTGCCAAAGTGCTATGCACAATACATTACGGGTTTCGCGAAGGTGCAGTACGTTCTGCCGACGTGCTGGTGGGGTGGGGTTGGGTGTGCACACCCAAAGTAGGTGTGTGTTGCTCATTGTACCTGTCAGCCACCGTACCTGAGCCATTCATGACTGAGACATACCTGGTCTGCTGACAGCATGGATGATCCTGGGTTTGTCTTCAGGTAAAACTTCCTGCATCATTCAGAAAAATAAAAGCTTATAATAACAGACATGATTTTCATTCTGACCTAATCATGATAACAATATCAATCTAGATGTATGGTTGGTGGTGAAATATACTTTAATCAGCTGACATATTACTTTTTCGTAGATTTACAAATGTACATATAACACTTTCATCAAATTTATCAAGTTTTCAAACACTGGTACAACAAATTACAATATTTGTATTTACCAAAACAGCTTTGAGAAGATTCTTTCTTGTTTCCCTTTCCATAGCAAAGCTCTGGAAACCATCTAGTACAAAGCCTGAAATTGTAAAAATAACAGCTTGCATTACATATACATGTATTATACAAGGCATGTACAATCTATATTTCTGTAATAAGCATCCAATGATTGAAACATTGTCATCATTTTTAAAGCACACAGATAGCTTCTGAATTCCTAGAACAAGGTGAGAAGAAATGAGTGATAACCAAGTTCTTACCAGCTACAGGTCTTTTACAGGTCTCTCTGGCAGACCTCAGCCTTTCCTCCAACAGATCTCCCCCTTCTATCACACCTAGGATTTCTGAGCCCTTTAACTCCTACAAAAATAAAGACCATTGTTAAAACACAGCAAACAAATCTTTAACGTCGGTGAAGGTTAGACGTCCAGGTGATAAGATACGCCAAAAAACAGTTACTCAAGCAACTGGATATGATTTTGGAAACGGCCTTTTGTTTCCTTTTGGCCTTTCACAAAAAATTGTCTTTACTTATTTGCATATCAATCAATTGTTTGTGCTTTCAAACCAGCAATTCTCCTGCAGTCCTTTAGTGTCACTGACGAAAGGTAGTGGATGCTACCTGAAACGTCTGACCGTTTCCAAAATCATATCCAGTTGCTTGAGTAACTGTTTTTTGGCAAATCTTTAACCATTCCAATGAAGAGCGCTGTATGACACCATGGCCTGTGTGCCAGGCGTCTGGCTACTAGTACTCCATAATTTTGTTAACACATTGCCCTAACAAGACTACATGTAGTTCCCAGGCCAAACATGGCATACCCGGTATTCATAACATTGGTCCCAGCAGATACAGGCCAATAGATGATGATGATAATAACATTGTTTATTCTATAAAATAATGTAAACATTTACCTGTGATTTTTGGTGTGTTTCCAGACACTGGTCTAAGAAGTTCAAGGTCCTGTCGACAGACTTGCGCACCCTCTTGTTGGAGGTGTCAGGGGAGGTGGTGTCTCCGTCACACAGACATTGGTACCAGTCAGGACGGAAAGCTTTCTGTATGGACATGAAGTCTGCTACCTCTAACTGTGGGGACGTAAAAGACAAAGCACAGGTCTATGGATACGTAGCAAGTACATGTACATACATACATACATACATACATATCCGGGCTTTGATTATTCTGCTGTCGGCTTCCCTGTCTCAGGTATTTGATATGTGATGATTTTGGAAAAGCTTCAAGCATAGAGTCTTTACCAATGCCATCTTCCTAACAGAAAAGTGCTAAAGAAACAACAAAAATTTGGGAAGAGACAAGCTAGTGGCATAGATTACTGTTTATATGGCAACAAGATATGCACAGATAATTTACTAGCAGAAACTTTGGGTGCCAACATCATAAGTACCATCCACCCCAATACAATGTAAGGGTGGATTCTCTATGCATGAACACAGTGTTGAATGTTAGTATGCATTCTTAGCAATAGGTAATAATCACTAAGGAAAACATGGGAGGGAGAGCCCCAAGCAAACAGTGATGGAAGACCCCTGGGGGAACATTGGCATTGTAACAGTGGGGGGTTTATAGGCACTACCAACTGACCCGGCCGATGGGTCTAGACCTTTTAGCCGAGTGGTTAGAGCGTCGGAGTCTGAAGCTGGTGCTCGGGAGGTCGTGGGTTCGAACCCCGGCCCAGGACCAGGAGGGTTTTTATCTGTTTCTACTCGCTCCTCCTGTTTCTTACAGTGGTTCCCACACCGGCCCTGGGAGTTCTGGCAAAGAGTGCCGAAAAAGAAAAGGGGGAGTAGTGTAACAGTGGGGGGTTTATAGGAGTTTTTATCTGTTTCTACTCGCTCCTCCTGTTTCTTACAGCATCATAGTGGCATGTACCTTTATCCTACCCCCTGATCCCCACACAGACACCCCCTTGTTGAAGTTGTATCCTGTCGCCTCCCTTACAGCTGGATCTTGCACCGAGCAGTATAAAAAGAAGTCCTGGAAGAACAACAAAGACATCAGCAAGAATTTCAGAAGAGGAACACAGCACTTCATGTATTACTGTGGCTCCATTTCCTAGTTAGTGGTATTACACATGTATTTCCATATTACTGCTGTGGATTTACCTCATGTATTTGTCAATACTGTAGATTTATGAGACAAGATGACATTAATCATTAGTCTTACTTTCATTTATTTTAAACAACAAAATGATTTCATGTTACATGCATCACTGTAACGTATAATATAAAGTCATACCTCCATGCCAGTGAATTTTCCAATTCCCTGTTGAAAGTCTTGAACAACATGACGGTGCTCTGCCCTGAAGCACACAAAGTGAACACAAAATATTGATAAGACAATAATCACAACATAACAATGGTTAAGACACAAAAATTGATCCAAGAAAGCTATGTGCATGTAGATCCAAGACAGCTCTGCCCTGAAGCACACAAAGTGAACACAAAATATTGATTAGACAATAATCACAACATAACAATGGTTAAGACACAAAAATTGATCCAAGAAAGCTATGTGCATTATGTGTATCATAAGAGGCACTTTTATGCATGTCAACTGCATACCCAGACCACTAAGGCAACTACAGGCAGGGATCTTCAAGTTAAACATTTCAAACAGCAGATTTAACTTCATTTATGTTCACGAGAACTTAATTTCACAGCGGAAGGGGCAATGAAAATGAGACCACCACAAACATTTCAAGATTTATAGTAGATACAAAATAAAACTTTGTGACACTTTGTATACATATCTGGTACGTAGCGTGCGTAGTCCAGTGGTTAGCGACCCTGCCTCTGGACTAAGATGTTGGGAGTTCGAATCTCGGCTGTTGTCGCTCACCCGACATGCACGCTACTGGAGAGGGTCGCTGTCCTTAGGACGGGACATTAAGCTGTGGTCTACTGTTCATTGTGCTTGTCAAAAAGAGCTAGGGGAAATTTCCCCGGTACAATGAACCTGTAAATACTGTACATAGCGTCTGTCTTCTCTGTCACGACCAGTGGAAGAGTAGCTCTTCAGTGAGCTAAACTGGTTCGAGATCACTTTCACTTACTCACAGTGTAGGCAGTGTCAGCTGTGCTCCCATTGGCAGAGGATCCAGCTTCTGTAGAACATCATACGTTAGGTGCGGCGCTGCACCACAACGAGTGTACAACAAACACCCGGGGAACTCCAGAACTCTGTTGCCATGGCGACCGACTTCTGTGATGGACCCCACCCGACAGCCGTGGACAACATTGGACAGCAGGACTTTCATCATGGAGAAGTACACTATATGATGCAGAACTGCTTGAGAAAAAACGAGAGAAAATGCCCTGATCACTGGTATAGAAGCCTGGTCCCTTTGTCCCTTAATTTTAAAATTTTTTCTGCAACATGCTTGAATATCAAATAGTGAACAATTTAAAGACTTTATCTGGCAGCGTGCAAAATACCAGGTTGCCCAGTTGCGATGTGCAACCATATTTTGCTTGGTGCAACCTATTTCTACACCCAGGTAGCTCAGTGCACTACCTAAATTTTGTGGTAAGGATGCCCCTTTCTTCCATTGGGAACTGTTTATTGAGAAGTTCCCATGAAACAGCTCATCACTTCAGGTAAGGGGGAACAACTCTGTGTCAGAAATGTATAAATGCACATTGCATTCTAACAAAGTTAATCATATTGTGGAAGAGTTTAAATTCGGGGCAACCTGGAATTTTGATGGGCAACCTAGCTTTTATCCTAGGTTGCCACTGGGCAACCTGGCTCAAAAAAGTATTTCGTACACTGCTTTGTCCCTTTGACTTTAGCTGGTCAAAGGGTTCGTACATGTGTTATAATCTGTACTTAGAACAAAAAGTGTACCTAACGTGACAGAACTGTACTATGCCCCCCTCCCCCTCTCGTTTTTCAAACGGCCCAAGGTGCTCAACTAATAATAACATGACATAAAAGCCAGCTCATTTCAATCTATCGTACCGTTTGCACTCTTGACCTGGTCTTACTTACTGATCAAACTCACTGGACGTCATAAAGGTGAAGAAATATCCAAAACTGGGGCAGACGAAAATCCGTGTGATTTTTTCATGGGGGCGGCCATCTTGAATATTTCCCGCTATGCTCTGCGCGGAAGTAAACAATTCATCACGAACTTTTCAAGCGCCCCAAACAGCACGTCGGCAGAACGTACTGCACCTGCGCGAAACCCGTAATGTATTGTGCATAGCACTTTGGCAGAACGTCTCATATAAGGTTGTATTAGACCATATAAGGTTGACAGCCTGTAGTTTTCAGACGTATAGGAAAAGATATCGTCTGCAACAGGCAAAATTTTGATGCAACGTTGACCAAACATCCAACGAAAAACGTGAAAAATCAGGGTTTTGCGCAGGCGCAGTACGTTCTGCCGACGTGCCGCCCCAAACCATTGTGTTCAGTCCACAGGCTGACAGGACTCCAAAAGGGCTGATTTGCCAACGTTAACTAAGCTGTATGTCTCTAGAACTTACGGCAACCCCTTTGGGTGAATAACCTGCGAATAGCGTTGAAGGCAGGCCGAATATTTCAAATCAGAGACAGATAGGTATACGTATACCGAGCTTTCAAAGCCCCCAATCTTTTCCCTGTTGTTATCTTTGCCCATATCCGATATTTCTATAGTCGTTCTTTAAATCAAGGCATTGATCAAGTACTGAGTTTTAGTAGTATTTTCGCACTGATATGACGTAATGAAAACAAGAAAAGTTAGTCAGAAGTCTCAACATCTTTATTTGAAAATAGACCACTACTTAGCGTACTATTGGAATAAATCTTGTAACATTGTAACATTTGTAGTAAGCGTATCTACACAGAGTTAAGCTGATGTAACGTTTAATAAGCTACAAGACCAACCGATAAGTCAGACTCAAAACATGAAACTTTGTCCTACAGTTAAACAGCTGTTACAGTAATAAATTGTAGTCATGAGCTGTATAGTCTTAGTAAATCTTACTCTGTTGTAATTGTAAAAAGTACAAGGTATATGATAGCTACTTCAGTATGAAATGCACAAGACAATACACACATATACATCAACATTAAACTAGAGCATTGAGTATAATAGTCATATCTGCTGTTAGCTAAGAAGTTTCTCCCTCCAGTATTCCACCCATGGCTTTTCAGAAGAACTCTTTAGATTCAGCTCCTCTATTTTACTCACACTGCCAAATCTGTTCCTCTCTACTTGTGCCGCCGGTGGGGCACTTTGAGCTCTGGCTTTTAGTCGCCTTTGTCTTTCCTGCATGAGACACTCGTGTTTTTGTCTGTACTTTTTCCGTATGAAGTCCTGTTCCGCAGGACTTAACCGATTCATGCTACTCTTCTGGTTTTTGTCCGTGTCGAAAAGGTCCAGTTTCTGATGCAACACTAGGATAGTGGGAGGTGTGACCAGTCTTTTCTTCTGGAAAGGATTTGGCTGAGAGATGGTGGTTGCCGGAGGAACGCTGGGTCCGAGAAGACCGTTCTGTCCTCCCTTTTGCGCAGGTGTTGCGAGGGACCGCACTTCGACTTTCATCGGCGGGCGTCGGGTTTCGTCGGAGCTCGAGGACACGTCGGAAATTTCCGAGATTCTGTCGCTGTCGTCGTCACCCCAGGCCGTTCTGTGAGCCTGCGGCTGTGCGAAGCTGACCCTGCTCTGGCTTCGTGGTGGCATCGCCTGCATGGAAGAGGAAATAACGTCTTTTGTCATTATTTTTGCCCTTTTAAATCGATTAGCTCTAATTCATTGTCATGCTAGCCTCTACCAGCGGCAAACTGTACTCTCTCGCGGACCAACTCCCCTGTCATGTTATCTGTCTATTTGGCCAATTTCTACTTTTTGCAGCCGCTTCTGAAGCCCGGTAGAGGCTGGTAGACCTGTAAACATCGTACATATTTTGTGTACATTTACATTGTGTGATGTTTACTTCACCCCCCCCCCCCTGGGAGTGAAGTATTGGATTGTCTGTCTGTCTGCCTTGTGTTTCTGCACTTTAGTTTATGGATGGTCTGCCATAGGGCTAGGGAGCAATTGAATAGAACCTCCTTGATCTAGGGAAATCAGGCCGATGACTTTAACGCACAATTGCCAAAAGAATGAGTCACCTCCGCAAGCAGGATCTCTATACTCTCCAAGCAGAGGTTGGTGGGGAAAGATCGTTACCTTTTTATATGTCCGTTTTTTTCTGTCGCTATTTGGTGGGGATAGCGACAGAAAAAAACGGGACATATAAAAAGGTAACGATCTTTCCCCATCAACCTCTGCTTGGAGAGTAGATCTCTAGACTTGCGGATCCATACATTAGTCACTTTCATTATCTTCCTCACTATTGCTGAACTAACCTTGCTCAGACTGCCTCTGTGTGAGACCCTTGGCTCGGACATCGGTGTCTGCGCCCTCTCGGCGGGCGTCTGGGACCTTGGGAACGAGCTGGTGGCCGGTCTACCCAGGGACGTCCGGGAGAACTGTGACGTCAGCTGCCCACGGCGGGACGAATCCGTCGTCTTAGGCCGCTTCGTTTTCACCGCTTTCTCGTTAGACTTTTGCTCTATTCGTAGTCTCTTATTTCTTTCCTCTTCCTCCTTCTTTGCTAGCTTCTCCTCGGCGATTTGGCACTGTCTGGCGTAGATCCGAGCTAGCTGGTCGATGATCTTCTCCTGCGCGAGATCGTACTCGTGTAGGTTTCTCCTGCGCATCCACTCGACGTGCGTGTACTCCTTATCCAGGAACACCCTGTCGATGCGGTTCTTCCTCATCTGGTCCTCCATGTTCTTGTGCTCCTGACGCCGCCGCTGGGCCTTCTGTTTCTCGAACTCCGCCTCTAAACTCCCGCCCATGCTCCGGATCATGATTGCTGCGTGCTGCTACTCAGAGTTCCCAGGCCGAAAGTGCAAAACAGAATCTATTTGAACTTGCTGAACGGGATTGAATATCCCTGTTCTATTGTTATTTCAAAGAGGGAGCAAACTTGGAAGTCTCAGTGTAAATATGCCTTCGGCTCCAGGAAATTGTATGGCCTTAGATACCCCTAGCAACGTTTTCAACAGTCGTCAAGCCATTCCATGAAGTTCGTTGCCCGTCATTCTGAGCATCTACAGGGAGACATTGAAAAATCATCGTTAGAACAGATTATATTCCAAAGTGCTCTAAGACACCATTAGTAATCGTTAGGAATACTCAGATTATCTCATAGAAAGAACTCAAGCCTATCATGTTGCATGATGCATAGATATGTCAACGGCAGAATTGAATGCATAGAAAACACATTAGCTCACGACAGACAGACTCTGAATCAAGAACAGCTCCATTACATCAGTCCAAAATAGAAAACAGTACTAGAACCAAGGAGGTTAGCCTCCTTGATAGAACCAAGGGTTCAACGCACTCACTAACACTTGACCATGGCATAGGACGGATGGAATACACACCAACCTCTTCAAACGAAAAGCAAGAGCGATAAAGACCTTCAGGTTCCAAAGTAAAAGGTTTTGTGTGTAGAGAGATAGAGAAAATTCGTGCTGTCACATGCGGAGCGTTAACAATAGTTGCCATGACACGAAGGGTCCCCATGAATATGCTGACAGGCATGTTTTCACTGTTGGCTGCGGTCGTTATGGCGACACTGACATGCCATGTGTGACGGGAAGAATAGTGTACGAACCTATTATCTCTCTTCATCGGTCACAGTGACTGGTCTCTTTTGTACGAAAGACCATATGTACAAACCCTTAAACAGACGACGAGCTTAAACAGACGACGTCTGTTTAAGCTAGCTCGTCGTCTGTTTAAGCTCGTCGTCTGTTTAAGCTAGCTCGTCGTCTGTTTATAAGCTCGTCGCCGTTTAAGCTCGTCGTCTGTTTAAGCTCGTCGTCTGTTTAAGCTCGTCGTCTGTTTAAGGGTTTGTACCTATGGTCTTTCGTACTTTTGATAATAGTTTCGTGCAATCGTAATGACTTCCAGAAGATGAATGACTGAATCAGGGACGATAATAGGGAACTACAGATCATTAACTTGACATAAATGTCTCGCTGTTTGTATTTGAACAGACGTAAAAGAAAACTGAGTCAGCCCCGAACAAAGGAAGTCTGACAAAGATACACGGACTTCGTAAATTCTAGTCCATTTAACAAAGTGATATTGTCTCATTATCGAAATCACATACTGAAAATACAATGTATATCAGGCCTCCATCCATTCGGTTTCTTAAAAGCCAGACGGGATGAAAAAGGCTGGACGACTCCCAGAAACATGATAGCGATCAGAAAACCGATGAAGAATCGGAAAACAGCATATAATAAGCATAAAAGCTCGCCATGAAGCCTGCTGTGGAGGCTATATTTGCCCAACATTTGCCCCCCATGTTCCCCCGCCCCTCCCTCGAGTGCTTACTGATATCGATATACACGGTGATAGCAAGGCCCGTACAATAACCACTACTAGTCCTGTCTATTGATTACATTCCGAGGAATCGTGTGATCTGCTTGTATTACATCCGATGGAAACAAACAAAACTCTAATCGACGATGACGTAGCTTTAATGGCATATTGAGTTAATGAGACTGGGCAATATGGCGCCACCACAGGTTAGGCACGTACTGGATAGCACGTGGGCAGAACGTACTGCGCCTGCGCAAAACCTGGATTTTCGCTAGATTTTTGGTCAACGTTGCATCAGAATTTTGCCTGTTGCAGATCATATCTTTTTCTACACAACATTTGAAAACTACAGACGGGATGTCACCCTTATATACGCGAATTCGACCTTATATGAGACGTTCTGCCGAAGTGCTATGCATAATACATTACAGGTTTCGCGCAGGCGCAGTACGTTCTGCCGACGTGCTAACTGGATGTAGGGATGATACTTTGAAACCTGAATGTTGGTCAAAAGGCTCAAATACAAATTTCCGTGTACTACCTAGCTCTCAAATAGTTCTTTTCAATTTCCAGGTTATTTTGATCGCTAATATGTAGATGTGTCTATTTCTTGGCTTTGCTTCTATTTCTTCTCTTCGCAGAATTGGTGGTTTATCCAAGAAGGTTTATCCAAAGGTTATAGGAACCTCGTTGAGGCACATTAACCATTTTTTTGTATAAAATTACCTTTTGTAGTTTTATTCATGATATTTTCAAGTTTCAGTTTCTTGATTACCTTACTAACTGATTATCAAAGATGACTGAAAGTTAATGATATGTCGCCATGACAAATGTTAGTCTTAGGATAAAATGTTAGTCGCTCAAGGCAATACACTGATCCCATGTTGAATACATCCTAAGTTTTATTTACTTTGTCACGCTTATTTTACTTTCCTGAAAAAAATGACCTCCCTACGATACCACACAAGTGAACAGTTGATAGACTCTGTACAGGCTTTTAGCTAGGATTTTTTTGTTGGGTGTCCATTTTTTTATTGTATGCTATAAGGTACAAGCTTTTTAGGGGGGCTTTTTAAGTTTTGTGAAATTCGTAATGCTCTCAAACACTTGAGGTGGAAATGTTGAGGAATACAGCCAGGTTTTTTTCCTTCGTTACTTCATTTTTGTATTTATAGTAAGGCTGAAGGGAGGCATGAGGGCATGGCAGAGGTTAGGAGTGGAAAAAAATAGGGTGTCTTTAGGGTGTCCCACCAAAATATAGGGTGTCCAATTTCTTATTATTTCCAATACAGGGTGTCCAAAAGACACCTGGACACCCCTCTAGCTAAAAGCCTGACTCTGTACCTGCGGAGCGGAGCGGAGTGCCTTGGCTCGCTACACAGGACGGGGACGAGGCTCAACAAAGCTTAACCTCGGCGCATTAGTCTACTAAGTACAATCATTACACGCTATTGTTAGTGGTGAGAAATGTTTTGCTTGCGTGCTCAGGTTGATACCAAACACAAAAGACAGGATTAGGAATGATGACATAGTCTTTGCGAGGTTCACTCAATCATAGATATGTCGGAAACGGTCCCCGGAACACGCAAGTCAATGTAAATATATATCTGTGACAAATATGCTTTGTAATACTTTCATACATAATTTAAATGGATAATAAATATTCATTTCAACATTAACCACACGATATGACAAAACAAATATCAATCAAGACTTCGCCTTTATGTTATCCGAAGGTTGACCTATATTTATATATATTTACACTTTCTTTTTTTAGTTCTGCAGGGATTCGCTGAGAAAGCTTTTTATCTGACTCGGTCTTTTCAGAACACGCCTAACTAATTATAGTGTCTCGGCTGAAAAACTCAATGTAAATAATGGATTAACAAACTTTGCCGTTTCGTAGCCTCTATCATAGTATGTCCAATTTAACACATGACAGGGGCCAGACATCCATTTTAAAGATAATCATAGACTTATAAGCTCTCTAATCTTATAACTCTAAAGATGCAAGTAGTGACACATCTTTATAAAGGTAGCCGCAATTTCACAATCGAGAATTTGTCATCCTCCACAACTCTTAACTCGTTTTTCTAAAAATTTCCGCTCATTCTTTCATATATTCTTACTCCTACTAAAACGCCTTTACCCGTGTGAATCTCTCACACTTGTACCAATTATGACATTTTCGTCAATTTTCACGAATGAAAAATCAACTTAAGATAATAGCCCGTAGCTAGTAGTCACAATTATAAAATCGACATTTATTTCAGCAATATATCTTCCCAACATCAAGTAACACTCCCCGATAACAATCAAACTTAATCCACAACATGATATCCATATTGTATATCACTACTTCACTACACTCAAACTTTAAAGAGGTACCTCCCTGGCTATTGACAAGTGTTTATGAACTGTTTGTTGACATGGCCTACCATATTGACAAAACATTCTTTCTCGTAGTCATGCACCCACACAAGGAGATAATTAGATCTCAACAGGAAGAACAGACACGGTAGAGAGTAGAGACAGCGTACAGGAATAGGGGACATGAAGAGGTATTTGTGTTATAGCGGGAAACGGTACGTACCAAACAAGGGTGGTTTCCTGGTCGATGGCTGTACTGTAAGGTGTTGGAAGTCGTCAGGTTTGCAGACAGATCTCTGAATGATCGGTCGTTTGGGCGGGGAATTGTTTGTCCATTCCTGATCATCCGGAGCTTTTCACTGGGAAACTTAATTAAAGACTTCTTATCAGCGCTTTGGGTGCGACAAAATAACAGTGCAGTCAAGGCGTGGAAAGTGGGTCAAACCATTTAGAAAAGGGGAGGTTCTAAAATGTATTTTGGACGAAAAATTCAATCCCTTGACTAGACTGTGACAGAATAAGACGACTGGCTGTCAATGCGTATGTAACTGTATACGACTTCATCCAGATATCAAAAAAGATACCTTAGGGTCTTTCTAACGTAAGTGTAATTTCCATGCACCCCTACTTGGAGAAAATGTAACACTCCACCCGTTGAAAACACCTGGTGGTGGCGTGGGGTTAGGTTGTGGCTGGTTTCTACCAACACAATCCACCACCAGATACAATTTCCCTTCTCCATATCCATTTCACCCAATCAGAGTTCCCTTTCACCCCCGGACGGTAACGTTACCCCGCCCCGCGTATTGTCTACCTGTACGTTACCACGTACGGTGGGCCCTAGCTGATGGTACCTGTGGCAAAGGTTTTGTTATGTACTGACCCTGGGAGAGATGTATAAGTACTGGGGGGCAGGGCTTAGACCCCCGGGGATTATAGTAAACCTGTGTTGTCGCACTTTGTGATGACATATGGTTAAAAAAAAACAAAGGCTATTTATTTAGAACTTGGAGTATAAACGGTGGGAGGGAGTATTGGGTAAATCGTGTGTAACGTGTCAATTGTGCATAGGCGATAGATTGTTATATTATTGGCGTAAAAGTCATGGCGATACAATAGATACATGTATAACGGTATGGGTGAGATCTTGTTTCGAAAGAAAGCATTCTTTCCAAAGAAAAGTTACATACCAAAATATTATCGTTGTGTTTTTGTTTCTTTTATATAAATAGTCTTAGAAACCCATCTACAAACAGTCACTACAACTTATTTTGTCTACTTTCGAGACTAAAAGTTCCATCATTATATATGCAAAGCAGTGAAAGTAGTTTTCTCCACCGGAGATTAAATAAATAGATATGTCCTTGTAAAGTTGTCTTCGTATGCAAACCAAAAGCTTCAACATTCACGATTCAAAACTTACTACGGTTTTTTTTTCTACAACGGAAGATGAGCACTTTGTATAATCTTTATAAACATAACCCGAGGTCCGAGATCTCAAGCCTTCGTCAGAGGGACATTGCTCTAGAGAAATA
The DNA here is from genome assembly GCA_013266295.2 of Branchiostoma floridae x Branchiostoma japonicum. Taxonomy (NCBI): domain Eukaryota; kingdom Metazoa; phylum Chordata; class Leptocardii; order Amphioxiformes; family Branchiostomatidae; genus Branchiostoma; species Branchiostoma floridae x Branchiostoma japonicum. Next base: position 13,211,816 of record CM023828.1, on the reverse strand, counting down.
AATGTGTACTCTTTACTTTTTAATAATCAATTTTAATTTGGTCTAGAGTACAAAAGAATCTCTGTACTCCTTTGTTTATTCTACAGAACACTGTGAAATGGTTCGCCACAGATTGACAGACTCGCTGTCATCCATGTTAGCTATTTGATTTTTGACTGGGAAAAATTACTGTTACAAGAAATACAGCTTACTGTATTATGATCAAAGTGTCACAACAGTGTCGCAAAATGTAACAAGAGAAGATGTGATGAAAGGAAAGAATCAGTGACGTATACAGTGTACAGTGACGTATGGACCCCCCACGAAGCCCATATTTGCACTTGACATCGGCCTCAACAACGGTAACCTGCCTGCCAAAAATCATGGACGTTGAACCATGCCTTCAAGAGTTATGCCCCTAAATCCTTGTTACCCAAACTGAAAATGGATGAATTTAAACCCTTCTGACGAAGGCAAAAATGTGGTCCGCTGATGTTTTGTGCTGGATCAGATCGTGCGAAGTGAATAAGAACGCCATTTCAAAACATTTGTGTAGTTTACAAACTTATCGCCAGATGGCAAGCCTGCATAACCCGTAGCCAATATCATTGGCTTTGATGCCTTTGAAGAAATGTGGAAGTAAGAAGCAGCTTTATATCATACCCGGGCGGCGATACAGTGCTCCCGGCCGTGTTGTATCCACCCGTACAACACGGGTGTATAAACCGGGCTTCCATAGAACGATTCGAACGCGTTTCGCCCCAACCGTGCGCGTCGCTTTCGAAAATTCGAATACAGGATTCGGACGTTGGAATGGATGTTTTAGCAGTTTTTTTGTTAAGGGACACCAAATTTTCGCTCATTTCGCCTTGAAAGACGTGTTTTCTAAGGTGGGTATGATATAAATAGCACACAACACGGTGTATTCCGCATCACCCTCGGTCTCGGCCCTCCCGCGAGTCGGATCGCCCTCCGGCCTTCGGGCGATCCGACTCGCGGTTGGGCCGATACCTCGGGCAATACGGAATACACCGTGTTGTATGCTCTATGTATTTGGCATAGTTTGCTTGTATACATAGACAATTTCCAGCATATTCAGCAAGTTGTACATGTTGAAAAGTTTAAATATGTAGCATGTCAGAATATAATCAACTCTAGATCTACAAGTCACTTCTCCAGACATAGACCCCATTCCTTAAGTATGCTGCTGCACACATATATCTAAACTAAGGTCTCGTTCTCCATAACAAGTAAGGGGTCCAGCTCGTGACGACATTTTGTCAGCTTTTGCTCAAGTTCTATCGGCTCAGGTCTTTCCGACGGCTTTTCCCGCCAACACGACTTCATGACGTCATACAGCCCGTCCGGGCATCCGGGTGGTTTCTGCAGACGGACCCCTTGCCTCAGGAGCCCCACTAACCTGGGACAACTCAGTTGGATCGCCTGTCCATAGTTGGGTTCCTCTCCGGACGTCGCGATCTCCCACAGCAGCACGCCGAACGACCACGTGTCGCTCTCGCACGTGAACTTGCGAGACTCCAGCGACTCCAGAGCCATCCACTTCAGAGGCAAGAGTTCGTCGGCCCTTCTTCTGTCTGCGGAGACGTAAGCAGTGTTGGTGTACACGTCATGGGCCAGACCGAAGTCAGCAAGTTTGGCCACGTCATCCCCGCTAACAAGAACGTTTCGGGCGGCCACGTCACCGTGAGCGATGCGGAGACGCCGGAGCTCCTTCAGGGCACATGATATGTGGACGGCATAGCGTAGTAGGTCACTCAAAGGAAAGGCACCAATCTGCCTCTGTTGCTGTTTTAGAATGACCGAAAGGTCGCCCGTGGCTGCATATTCCAGGAGAATACATTTTGGTGTGGACCTCGTGATGACGCCGAACAGCCTGACAATGTTGGCATGTCCACCGTCTTGGTGCACGACTATCAGCGAGGCGACTTCCCGACAGAAAGCTCGGTAGAACTGCCGGTCCTCCCCCCGGACGCACTTCACGGCCACCGCGACTTTACCGCCGGCTGTGCGAAGCTGCCCTTTTCTGATCTGAGCAAACGCACCCAATCCGATCAGCTCTCCCATTGCCAGATTCTTGACTTTCTTTTCCCATCGGTTGAGCCAGCCGGGTTGCAGAGTCTCTGCCATGTCTTCTTCTATGTTCTGCAGTTCCAGGAGAACCCTTTCCTCCTCATTGTTTACTTCCATGTGATTCGCCTTGTTCCGTTTGTAGAGTATCACCAATGCTACTACAGCGATTAGCAGGGCCATGGCCAGTGTCACGGGTATGACGATCTGGAGCAGCGACGGGGAAGTGTTCGCGTCCGTTCTCTCAATGATCATGGCGTCACACCGCTGTCCAGACCAGGGCGGCACGCACGCGCAGCTCCCGTCCACGCGGTGACAGGTGGCGTTGTTCTTACAGCCGCAGTCGTGCCGACATCTCCATCCGTACAGACCAGTGGGGCAGGGAATGTTGCAGTGTGTGCCGAACCAACCCTCGGTGCAGTTACACCGGCCGTCGGTAGGAGCGCACGTGGCCTGGTTCTGACAGCGGCAGTCACTGCTACAGTCGTGTCCGTAAGTTCCGACTGGACAGGGGGTCTCACACCTGGCTCCTGTCCGCCCTACGGGACAGACGCAGCCAGCCCACCGGTCACAGCTCGCACCACGCGGGCAATCGCACCACTCGGCGCACAGTTCTCCCGTTTTGCCAGGAGGGCAAGCGACCGCCTGAAGCTCATAACTTCCGCGAACGATCGCCCCGCCTTTCGTAACAACAGTACAGGTGTAGGTACCGTTGTGTTCGGGCTGTATGCTTTCGATCCTAACTTGATCTTCTTGATTCCCTTGCAGTCGCTTTTCTGTTTTATTTGGAAACTTCCAAATCATCTTCTCGGCAGTCAGATGGAAAGTCTTACAGTGTAGTACAACAGAGTCGGTGATGTATATCTGTTTCGAGTCGCTAGGAGTCGCAGTGATGGCCACGGTACTGTGAGGTATGTCGCAGACGACACCCTGCCATCCCGGCTGACACTTACAGCCCCCGTTAAACCCATGGCAGCGGGCACCGTTCTCACAGGTACAGTTCTGATCACACAACGGGCCGAACTTATTCGGTGGACAGCCGACAGACTGGAAATCAACTTTAACAGATGGATGGATTATTTCGCCCATCCAAATGCCATTGTCAAGCGTGGTGGCCACAGACAAGTGATCAGGCAGCTTGCACGTGAAATGATGACCTGTTGTGGAAACTAGCTTTAACATAAAGACAAGTCTAAAGTGTACGTCAGTCTGTGTTCTAGACACATCCATCTGATCTACAAATTTGCATGTCGGTTTTCCGCTATGCCTGTTAAGAATTCCAATTTGGAAGGAAACTGTGTCATGTTGTGTATCAAAACATTTCAAACACCTTAGTCCTGCATCCCATAAATCCTGAATCTGTCTGATCTGTACTGCATGCACTACGTCCGATACATACCGCACCGTACAGTCGTTACTGGAACTTGCAGTGGAAGCGTACTTTTTTTCTAGTGTAGTGTAGTGGTCGTAAAACTGAATCACTCCACCCGGCCTTGTCACGAACTCAGCCTGCCATTTGACATCGAAGATCAGATCGCCTGACCGACTGTCTGCACGCCGGATCGGCATTTCGCACGTGTTGTTATAGACAGGAGGGTATCCCTCCACGTCCTGGACTTGAACTTGAACATACAGCAGCTCTGGTGGCACAGTGACGTTGACCGTGAGGTTATAGCTCGGGTCCACGCTGTAGTCCAGCGGACGCGCCACTTGCACCACGCAGTCGGCTGTGACACGGAAGCGCCCGTTCTTGTTCCCGTCTACAATTTTACAGCGAACTTCCTTCTGGTGTAAAATTCTACTGTGTGATTCACGATGTTCTATGGCTGACCAGACGCTGAGGACCGTCTCTCCCGCGCGCGCGTTCTCTGGAACTGTCACGAACTTCACTATCCCGAGAACCGACTCGGATAACATCAGACAGATAATGAGGACGAAAAACGTCATGTTTTGGTTTTCTGCCGTCTTGTTCAAGATTGCCCCAAATTCTTGACTTTGGTGTGTCGTCACTTCCCCACTATGACCCGTACGTAACCAGTCCGACAACAATGCATTGTATTAAAGGTGAACCATCTCTACCGCCGGAGGGAACAAATATAGCTGCTAGCCAAGACTGGGACGGGCCACGGTGACAGGGAGGACAATAGATGCACTCGCTGGATTAATTTAATAGGCTGTATGGATCAGAAAATCTATTTCAGTCATGAACAGTTATGAGGGGGAATACCGGCAAAAGTAAGGAGGGATACAAAACTAAAGAGGGGTGCAAAACTATAAGCCTAAAAGGGATACAAAACTAAGGAGTGACAGACTGTCACCAAAACGTCGACAGTTGATTATAGACTGGTTGTGTACAAGCACCATCGATACATCCACCATCCACCATCCAGCATGGTGACACCGGGCACTATACCATAGGCCGCGCCATAGCAGAGGTAAACATAATAAGACGGATACTTGTATCCAGATACCGCACCATTCGTCAGGAAAATGTGCAATTTTCTAGTCAAAAGAATCCCCGCTTCACACATACGTCACACCCGCTGCCGTCAGGGATAATATGGTACCTCCCCGGCACCGCGTTTATCAAACCTCATGTACGGCCGTTTGTCAAGTTCTGTACTACAGGAAGTATGTAGCCTCCTTTGCAGGCGTTTTCCACGGGGGGAGGAGGGGAGGGCTGATTTTTTCCCGGTGCGGTCGGCATTTTTTTTGGGGGGGGGGGTGCTTATTTGCAAGTTCTACGATTTTCTGATCACAAGATCGCACGCATTAGAGCTTTTGCCGCCAACCCTGTATTCCCTCCCGTGGCAAAAGCTCTAACGCGTGCGATCTTGTGATCAGAAAATCGTAGAACTTGCAAATAAGACCCCCCCCAAAAAATGCCGACCGCACCGGGAAAAAATCAGCCCTCCCCTCCTACCCCCGTGGAAAACGCCTGCAAAGGAGGCTAGACAGGAACTACGGGTGATTGTGGATGCAGCTTGCGTAGGTACGGTGCGTATGATCACTAGTAAATGGGACGGGAAGTCACTAAAGATTTACGGGAGCAATTAGCGAACACTCCGTCTCTGCCACCGAGAAAGAACCGCTTCCCTTAGAGACTGAAAGAACGTGACTTATAAATCTGGTGAAATCTTAACCATTACTTGTTTTTTGTATCCTCTGCCTTCTTGAGATGACACGCTGATCAGCGTCCATCAAAACCAAGTAGGGTGGTTTATATATTGTATGTCCTAAATATGCTAATATACGTAATTTACTGTACACTAGACTATCAGCTTCCATACCAGGTTTTACCTCCATGGATTTAAAAAGCAAGTTTCAATACATATTGACATGCGACCATCCATACATGGTATACATAGGGATATATATATAAAAGACTGTTTGAACATAAGAAATTCATTGTAAAAGTTCACTTCTATACTAGCCACCCACTCATGTATTAGATAGGTTAGCATTATGAAATGGTATACGTAGTTATGCAGTAGTAGGTGCCATACTTTGTACACTGTACAATCTTCAGGGTCAACTACCGTATGGTATTTACTATTTTTGTTTGGTATAACCTTCCATCCAAAAAGGTCCCCTGCCTTCTTGACGGCACAGTAAGCACATACTCCTTATACGGAGTTCAGTGACTGTACAAGAGAAACAATTACAGCTACCACATACATATTCAGCCATTAGTTCCGATTCATTTGCCAAACTCTTATAGATAGAAGAGAAACGTTGATGGGCTGCTTCATAAAATGGGGCACGTACGAAATGTTTTGTTGACTACATTTGTACTTTTGGGTGTTGGCAGCTGTTAAAAGTGATCGATAATAACTAAAGGTTAAAACCAAGGTTCGCATTTGCCTGAGTCTTTTAAAGAAAATATCACGCCCAAAGGAGGTGATGATTTTATCATTGTTCTACAAAAAAGCACCTTGATGTGCCGCCTACAAGTCCAGTGGACTAGCCCCTTGGTGTAGTATTATCTGTGCTTGCACAGCTGTGTGGCCCAAGGGCTAAAGTAATGAAGATAAGCGCCGCTCTGTTCACCATATGTTGTGGAAAGGACTTTCACTCCATATATATGTTAAACATTGTTAAATCAACACAATTTTCAACAAGATAATATTTCTGTGTTATGTTGTGGTAACATAACAAATATTTTTCTCTTTTCATTTTAACTACGGGACGCCGTCAAAACGTGGTCTTCTAACAGTTTCCTCTAGGTAAGATACACACCGCTGTAAAAAAAATACGACCCCAAAGGTAAACTAGCGGCCCTCCTTTATGAAAGATTCATGAGAACGTTACTCTTGAACCCTAAGAAACCGGTCTGATTACCGCACGTATCGCCTAAACGGTCACACAGGAGTTCCGCCACTTCCAATAGCAGCTTGGACGGACCTCAGGATCTTTCAATTAGCCCGGCAGCTGACTCGTTACATGTGTGCTTTTCCACCTGAAGTCGTACCAGAAGGTGGAGACATTCTGGAGTCATCCATCACAGTATTATACCAAGCGACGGGAGAACGGATTCCGGAAAACGGTAAATGTTTTCATGTGCTCTGAACTTGACGTTTCGTTTGATAGATTTTTTTAGGAGTGTGCGTTGATATGTGGTGTGTTAGATTTGACTACCTGCTGTTTCATGTTAGTTGTAAGTGTATTTGTGTGACAATGATAGACAAGAACAGTAAAGCAAGCACGTCAAATGAGGGAGGGAGTTGTAAATATCAACGCCGCATCAACATCCCGTATTCTACTGTTCTATTACCAAAAGTTACTCATATATTTTATCGCCCCGTGGTGGCTTCTCTTCTTTGAATGATTTTATTTTTTCTTTGTACTAGTAGCTTCGTAATCCACAATACCTTAAGCCGTGTAGGCGACAGTGGTCAATATTTTCCGTAGCTATCCAAAACAACACCAAAGCATTATATATGCATCCTTGATATCATCGACAGCTGTTCTGTGTTTTGGGATCGTCCAAACTCCTTAGCTTGCCGTACGACCGAGGGCTCCTTGTCTTATGGTAAAGTAACACAGTATAAAGCCGCCACATGCCCTTCAGTACTGTTATGATGAAGGACCAGGATTGACTAATATAATTGGTGATTCGTCCTTCCCTATTTCTTTTGCTACTGCACTTTGCCGGCCATAGATGACAGCCATGTGGACAGGGCATTTCGAGAAGACGGGAACGGCCGGCTATCGACATCTTCCTATTGCTGTGTTAGTGTATTGCAAGTACGTCTGAGTTTGGCGTTGACTGCACACTACGTTTAGGGATGTGAAATTGTGGTGTCTTTCAGACCAACGAAACGACATCGGTCTCTACCGCTTCTGGTTAGTCCCAAGCGCTGATTCTTGGAATGTCCTGCATGGAATAACTTCCTGGAAGATCAACCTACATATATTACCTGAATGAGATTTACTGATCGTGCGTCTACATTCCTTGACCAAGAACCAGGAATAACCCCGCATAAGAGGCTTATCAGGAAAGGTAAGTTTCACCATATCATCAAAGCAACACTATTTCTTTGGTCATTGTATCTCCCAATATGTATAACCTACGGTCGGCACAAAACTGTAAATGAACTTGATCTTGACGTATCAAAGCAGGAAGACAGCTTGTTACGCCTAGGGATTGATCAAATGTAATATAAGGCGATTCTATACGGAGTAAAATGTGCGACCAAACACCGCAATGTTAGATAACTGAACGCATGATTGGATCTTAGATGACCCAGGCTCCAAGCATGATTAGATTCAGTGCAGCCTTGGTGTGTAGAAAGGTACAGTTGAACATGAACAGAATATTTACACACCCAAGTTGTGTATAACTATACAACATGATACCTACTGTGTGATTCCCATCACTTAAACCTTAACGACCCGCTATACAATGATAGCCAGCATTGTGTAAGAGTAGCGCAGATGGTCGCTACGGTACAGTGGTCCTCATTAAAGTCGTTTCCTTACGATGTATCACTTATAGAACATAAATCTCGCAAGACATTTTTCTAAGCCAGTACGCAAACTGACGGATCATTACTCTTTGACTGCTCAAACATACTAAAACGTCGGAAAGGGCATCAGTTAACTTTGCTTTCTTAACTTGATACATGAGAAGAGCACAAATTGTTCTAGTAGCTCATGAACAATTCTGGTGGACAAAGCTTTGGGCTGTGGCCAATTCATTTGTTCAATTCATAAATAGCGCTTCTGCTCGTGGCACAAGCTTCAACATTTTTCAACATGCCGTATGATGCTCTTGTGTTAGCCATGGAATGGACTCTATCCATATACATGATGGTGTTCAGCACCAAGGACAGGTCTGTTTGCCTGTGTGTGGATGGTGTTCAGCACCAAACACAGGTCTGTTTGCATATGTGTGGATGGTGTTCAGCACCAAGGACAGTAATGTAATTTAATGTAATGCATATGTAAGGTAAAGACTCCGATCTTGTAGAATCGGCGATTCTATAGTATCGGTAGAGATCCCGATCGGAGTCTTTGCCGACAGGGACTCCTATCAGGATGCTGTAACAGTTATAATGTGTTAGGGTGGTTTCCCATTTACATGTCCTAAATTTCAAGTCAATCCATTGATCTTAAGGGACATGAATCAAAGTTGAAAAGTTCTATTTTTGCGAATATCTTAAAATTCACAGACTCCAATCGGGATCTTTACTGGAGTGTCTACCACAGTGTACGAAATACTTTTTTGAGCCAGGTTGCCCAGTGGCAACCTAGGATGAAAGCTAGGTTGCCCATCAAAATTCCAGGTTGCCCGCTTAAACATTATGATTAACTTTCTGAGAATGCAATGCATTTACACATTTCTGACAAAGAGTTCTTTCTTCTTACTTGAGTTCTTCCATGGGAACTTCTCAATAAACAGTTCCCAATGGAAGCAAGGGGTACCCTTACCACAAAATCTAGGTAGTGCACTGGTGGGTGTAGAAATAGGTTGCACCAAGCAAAATATGGTTGCACAAAGCAACTGGGCAACCTAGTATTTCGTACGCTGTACCATGACATCTACATGCAGTATCCATCATTGCGACTGCCCTGTGGTGTAAAGTAAGCCTTTCCAGACGCTACGTTGTCACAGAAGACAAATTACCGTCATTCTCGGTAATGAAATTTCATTCCGCCAGGTTCTGACCCTCCTTTACCGTCAGGGAACAAAGCGGAAGGCGTCCCGCCAGGGCCACTTCGAAACGAACCATTCATACAGGCGCAGGGGAGGCGGGTTTGTAATCACACCCACGCCGAGACTCGGCCATTTGTAAGCGCTGCTCCTTTTGCAGTTTCCTATTAGAACTGCGGTGAAACTCCTCCCGGTAGACGTCCGGACATAAATCAACGGTAGACACTCTCCGTAAAGTTAACAAAGCACGTCCTTCTGGATAAACCCAGGGTATGGAAGGAATGCAAGTGTTAACGTTGTATCCAGAACCGTGCTTTATCCAGAACCGATAGTCCACGCGTAGTCCACGCGTATCCATAACCGTGCCTGGGGCAAATCTACGTTATTGGATACGCGGAGTTTATCCAGAACCGTCCCTGATCCTAACCCTAAACCATTCGGGCATAGAACTAGATAGGCTTGCGTTCTGCATTTGTTGCTATGGAAAAAATACTTTCTGACGTTGCAATAGCTTCTGATTTTAAACAAATCATCGCGAATTCTGAATACATGACATAAGAGATTACTGCTTTTCCTCTAAATCTGATTCTTGTACTTGTAATTCCAATCTACAGGCACATCCCCAGGAGTGAAGAATGTACTGGGAAATACAATCCATGCACTTTCATCTGGAAAAGATTGCTTAATCCCAACTACAAAATATTTAAAAGATTAGTCATTCTAAGACAACGTTAATGTGATTAGTGTGCTTAGCTAATGCGAGTTTGATACCTGTTCCATTATTGGATCTAACCTGCCAGATGTGTGGCTGACTGCTCCGGGTATCTGTGTGCATTTGAGATTAAGTTGCCGTGAAAGACAATCGTCCCTCGGCACTTATTTACAGAGAGATGTTTACATATAGTGTTCAGCACCAGGAAAGGTCTGTTTGTCTATGTGTGGATGGTGTTCAGCACCAAGGACAGGTATGTTTGCCTGTGTGTGGATGGTGTTTAGCACCAAGGACAGGTATGTTTGCCTGTGTATGGATGGTGTTCAGCACTAAACACAGGTCTGTTTGCATAAGTGTGGATGGTGTTCAGCACCAAGGAGAGGTCTGTTTACATATGTGTGGATGGTGTTCTGCACCAAGGACAGGTCTGTTTGTGTGTTTGTGTGTTTGTGTGTGTGTGTGTGTGTGTGTGTGTGTGTGTGTGTGTGTGTGTGGATGGTGTTCAGCACCAAGGACAGGTTTGTTTGTCTGTGTGTGCATGGTGTTCAGCACCAAGGACAGGCCTATTTCATGTATGTTTCGTGGAACGTGGCTATACAATTTTTAATCCCCATTATTCATTTGTTATCAGAAAAGAGGGCTTACACACCATCAACAAACACGATGTTCCAAATCCAGAGACAGTATAACGGAACATTTTGTTCCAAAGTTCAGCAGCCGGAAAATTAAAACTGCCATCTGTTGTGACGGCGAGGAAGATCGCGTTCTGTCATGGTTCTTTCGTCTTTCTAGAAGTCTGTGCTCGAATTGTTCAACTTCGCTGGGCACGAACAAGAGCGCCTGTCATATGCGCTTATGGACAGACACCAAGCTGTCGTCTTCGTTTGGAATTTCAGTCTGCTTCGTTGTGCCGTTCTTCGCAAATCAAAGGCCCGGGAGAAGGCCGCGGAGCTCCCAGAGTGTAACATACGGTCAGGCTAGCTCCTACTGCTGTTCCCACTACTAATACTTTCCATGAGAAGAAGAAGGTCCCATACTCTTTGCAGAGCGTAGGGTATTAGTGCCCATCTCCATTTCTGTAGCCCTTGGGCGACACACAGTTGTGCAAGGCACTACAGCAGGGGGCTAGTCCACTGGTAGTGCTGTGTGTTTGACCTTCCCACACTCTTTCTCATTTATGCTGAGTGCTAAGCGGAGAAAGAAATGTGTACCATGAGAGCAGCTCAATAAAAATTTCTCACGACCCACCCGTTTGGTTGGCGTAAAAAAAAGATAACAGTTAAAAACAACAGTGCAAAATGCCCGATAAAAACGCATAAAAACGCGTTAAGAATAAGCCAAAGCCTACTTTACTTGATGATGATGATGATGATTGGTTTATTGGAACACCCAATCTGACATGGGCAGTCAACAAACTGAATTAGTGCCAGACTTAACATTAAATTACAAGAAGTATTAAAATCAAACGTTAACAATTGGGTAAAATCTAATCGTACTTATAAAATCTAGAAACACGTTATAAAAGATTTACATTCACACAATGCTATTGCCCTACGGCGATGCATAAAATCCACATATCTACAGTTCATTCAATAATTTCGTCATTGCGGGGATGGCACTTGGAGAGAGTAACATTATGCTACCAGAGCACACTTCTGACAACCGTCATTGTTTTATTCATCCTGCGCAGTCAGCCACGGCACATTCCCCACTAATGGTTTAATTACTCACGTTTTGTAAATCACCGGTTCCCTCTGATCGTGACGCTGAACCAAGTTTCGCTCCTGGGGTGTAAAATTGGAGCCACGCTCGACTGAACATGGCGGACGGTGACATGGTTAGGCCATGTTGATTTGATTATATGGATGACATCCGCGCGCGCATCAATTTTCGTTCGTTTCCAAAAAAAAAAAAGTTTTCGACCATACTGGAAATTGTACAAAGCAGCTGCAAAATGAGCAAATACATGCCGTAAATAGAAAAAAAAATATTGGAAAACTATACTAATATCGTAGAATACTAAAATCAATTCCAAAGGAAGAAGAAAATGTAAAGAAATGAAAATGAAGAGTCTATTATTCGCCATACCATAATCTGTGTGTTTAGTCATTTGTTCAATCTTCATGACCACGTAGATTTCATAATGAAGGCAACTTTTTTTTTTTGCCAAACTTTTTTTTTATTCGCACGCTCGCATCAGTTTTGGGGTACCCAGAGGATGTCATCCATATAATCAAATCAACATGGCCTTATATAATTAGGAGGACGACGGCATGTCGTATTTTTACCTCCGTGTACCGAGGTTACGTTTTCGGTGTGTTTGTCTGTTTTTTATTTATTCACATATGTTTAATGAGTATTGAGCAGAAAGCACAGTTGCTTATATGACGCCTTCTACTCAAAAAGACAAATATAAAAACAAGAGTAAAACATAATGACAAAATACATGCATAATTACAAAGTGGGTCAAGTAGAATGAGCACAAACAAGACAAGTTGGTGATCTATCAATTACGAGAATCAACCTGTACAGTAAATAAAGGTTTGAACTATGCCGAAGATATTACAGTTTTGTGAATGTGAGAGTAACGTGGACCCTCGTAGCAGTAAAGAACATAAGGTACTGTCATTGAGATGTTATAGCTCTACTATATTGGAAAGAGATGATAACAGAGTACTTTGTTTGTCTGTTTGTTTGTTTGTTTGTTTGTTTGTTTGACGGTACCTCCGTAGTTATTTGATTACAGTAGAATCACAGGAAGCACATAGTGTTAGCGCTGACTGACAGGAAGGTCGAATTAACAGCTAATTAAGTGATCTGCGAAAGTTTCCTGAATCACAGTTTGGAATAGATCTAGATTTATATTCTTTTTTTGCTTTCCACGAGGAGGAAAGTTCAAATTTGCATTTAGAGTGAGAGGAATATAGACAAGTCAGCTCTATAGTGAGAAGTACAATTGGTAGAAACAACACATTCTACTTAATCATACAAATGTATGCAGTTTTAGGGCTTGAAAACCAGATTTTTCAAAGTAAATATTCTATTATACAAATGCCCTTGAGTTTCAGTGAAGTACAAACAGTGACTACCACATCATTTACACTTTGGCAATTTGATTATCTCAATCATAATGAACTTGGCGTTGATAGATATGATGATTACAACAAGGCGCTACAAAGATGTCGCTTGGGACAAATTAGGAAATTCTACAAATTAGAGGCAATCATTTTTCGTTCTGATGCATTCTCTCTAATATGCGTGGACATGCTTGGCTGCTATCTCCGTGTATGTTCTAATAATTTCATACATTTCATTCATACATTTTCTGTCAAGCAACAAATCATTTTCTTCTTCAGAATTGTACTTTACTTTTATTAACTTGGCCGTAATTTCTAATTATCATTTAATTTGCCAACTCATTCTGCCTGATTACGATGAAATTGGTCAATGAATAAACAATTGTTTTAATGTTTAAAAGATAATAATTTCAGCTCTCACCATGACTGACAAAACCTTCCATGAGTAATTTGTGCGTTTCACGTTTGAAGTTAATGTACGACTTTTGACAGAAACCACCGATGGATGAAATAGACGTACACATAAACATTATATTAGTCACAAGTGTATAGTATAGCATCTTGCGTAGCTTCATTGATGTAAATGTGTTATGAAATGGTTTTAAATCTATGACTAAAGGCATAGATATCTACGCATCTCACAACAGCTTCAAGCAACCAAAGAAATTGAAGATCTCATTCCACCGTAAAATATTGAAAACTTTTGTGAATTTCTTGTTTCCTTCTTCGTTGTTAATTTCTCGCTGATTCTGTCTATACATAAAGCAACAGACATGCATGTAGAAGGACATAGAAGACAGGAAATGAGATAGACCTTTTCTTGCAACTAGCTGCCAGTGTCCCTGACGTGGCTAGCATGTGGAAACAAGAATTCGGAGACCTCATATCTCCATGAAATATGGTTTCCTCAAGACAAATAACATATTTTTGTCCTATTATGTAAAACACTGGAATTACGGAATTTCCTCATTAATTATGCAAATGAAGTCCTCATTTGCATAATTTGCATTTAATTATGTACATCTCTGTGTAAGCTACCTATATGCCAAAAATCATGATAATACGTTGCACCTTTCTGGACTTATCTGCTTTTAAAGATTTCGCCACCCCCCCTCCTGCAGTTCCAGCGCAAGCTGCTAGGGGGACCAAACCCACACCACTTATTCCTGGCAGGAAAATCTTTCTGCCACCAAAAAATCAAGACCATAGCATGTTCAGGACAAAAGATACAAAAACCGGACGTTCTGCTGCAGTACCAAGGTCATGGAGATAATAATTACGGAAACACAAGCAAGAAAACACACACACAGACACTAAACACAATACCTCCATATACGGAAGTAAGAAATGGACCATTTTACATCACTGATAGAAACATAGCCATTTTCGAGTGGTAATAAAATGCTTGGAAGAGCCATTCTCTCGTAGATGACGTGCGTTTGACACAAGTTCGAGTGATGGCGACCGTAAAAACTTAACAACACCGAGTACGCTTGGTCAACCCCGTCAGGTAACGACGATTAGGCTATATTTAGGATGATAGTTTCTCTTACAGTCTTAGCAGTAAAATAACCAACGCTTTTAATCGTTATCAAGTTTCGAAACACGTAGGGGGCTCGGACGGACAATTTTACATAATGCAGCTTTAACTTATGGATTGTTTATGTTTGTGTCTGGACTAGAAATACAGACATCGATAACTTAACCATTTTATTGACCATTTTCGTAATCTGTATTATCAACTAACCGACCAATATCGGGAAAACCATAAACAAGATGAAGAAAAATTGTGTTTTGGCTGGAACTGGATTTTTCTAGATTTTATCACAGGTGACTATAGAATGAGGCACAGATTACAAACAACAAAAATATCAGCCCAACTTCCTGAGCCATAGGAGTCAAACCTTTAGCGTTATATATTCATGTATGTTCCAGGAAGACTAGTGGTGTGCCCTGAAGCTCACCTTTGATAGATTTTCAAATAAAGCATCAAACTCAACTATCAAAAGTCTCTTCCTATTACTTATCATACTCAGCATATACAACAACTCCTGATGGATTTCCACTTCAACTACTGCAGCAGTCATTCCTGTACTGCGCCATTAGACTTTACAACGACTCACTTTCCGGGCCTTGAATCCACATCATAACCTGTATGACTCGACCTGATGCAACATTGTGTATATTTTATTTTAATAATTTTGTATGTGTCTTTGTATACACTTTGATATAGATGTTAATCTATTGCTTCCTGGTGTTTTAATGTGACAATTGTACCCAATTCAGGGGGTGGCAGTTGTGCTCCCCCCTGCCAATGTACACTTGGAGGAATGTAAATAAAGATGATGTTGTACTACAACAAATTTCTAATAGCGGATTTTCTTTTATATTCCACTTACAGTGTACGTACGGTGCCCCGTCCCTAGCGGTTTGATCCAGACAGTACATGGGACGGACTGACAACGTTCTGTCATCGCACGGGAGAAACACTGCATGGCGTCCGCACCCAGTATAGGTATGTCACGGAACTACTGTTGTTGTTTGTTTACTTGTTTTTGTTTACATCTGATTCATGTATGATGGTAGTATGTGATTAGAAGAGTGATCATGCGATGATTGGTTACTATGGTCGATTTCGCTTAAGTGAATTTATTTACTTGCAAATTGGCTCATGCTCAAAGGCTAATTACAAGGGTACACACAGATACTATAACCTAAAGACTGGTAACAAGACTGGCAATGAAAACATATATTGCCATGGCAAAGGTGGTTGCTGTTAGGGTTATTGTTTGCATGGCACTGCGGCCCTGCCATCATTTCATGATTTTGAGGAAGACTTGGTACCTATACAGATACAGTGCACTCCTCCCCTAAGTGTATAGTGAACGAGCCCCGGGGTCACAGAAAGTAGGCATCCGGGGCAGATAGAGAGGTCTTCCCAAAGCAGGGCCCCAAAGGTTTCCAGGAATGTGGGCATAGATGTGGGTCACATGCCTGTGGACATTCCATTCCTGTGGACAAAATGCCTGTACGATTCCTAGAATTCTTGCGAATTACAGACAATACTGTACCATTAGGCTCCTCCCTGAGACGTCACCAAAAAATGTGTAGCTTATAGATATATCTGTTGTTTCAACGTACATTGCTGAGAGGTTTGACATCTTTTTTTGAGCGGCAGTGGCTAATGAATAGTCCTACATTTCTTACGACGTTTTAAAGTGGGTTTTGTGATTTTAGCAGAAAGGTGCATCGTGTTTTTCTATAAGGTTTTCTTAGAAGAAACGCCGACTCGCCAACATAGATTGGTAAATAAATCCTTGCCATACTAATCGGTTTGGCAGTCCACTGTACATCTATAACGTTATTACTATTAGAAACGTAATTAACCATATTAGCAGTGTAATGTGCATATGCATTGGCATGATTAACGCAGTTTGCCATGTATTCTCTTAGACAATGTATAGTTTTGATATCGTTCTGCCTACAAAACGTATCGGGAGATCATACAATGCTTTACGGTGACCTTTGCAAAGGAGTTTGGTAGCACAGGTGGATTACCAACCATTGACTTTAAAGGTTGAAGCTATATCAAAAGTCTCAGAATAGATTTTTCTAATTTTGTCGCAGAGACAACCATAGAAGGTTATCTATAAATAGCAATATGTTCTAGAAAGGACATGCATGTCTCTAATGTTTCGGTTGTTCAATTACTATAGTGTAGTATGTATGACACACATGTACAGCGACGAACAGTGATAATGGTAAAAGAAATATATCACGTTCAATTTTAGTTCTTGGTGTCAGTCGCCACCTTGCAAAATTCAAGTTAACTGCAGTAGTAAAGTAGCCTGGTATCCAGTCTTGTTAGCTTTGGTCCGCTCCCCAAGATCCGCTACCCTGCCAACAAGACCGGGAGCCGACCTCTGTTACAAAACAATCGGTCACGTGAAAAATACTGCAAGGCGATTGGACTACCGCGCAGCGGGGTCACCCAATCGGCAACGACCGCCTCGGTGCGCGACGCTTGAATTAGCTCATTACTAGGTCATTACGTACGCCTGCTGAAATCATTTGAATGGTAACGGCCCCCAGTCTTGTTGGCAGGGTAGCGGATCTTGGGGAGCGGACCAAAGCTAACAAGACTGGATACCAGGCTAGTAGTAAAGGTCCTCATTTTGCAGAATATAACTGTACCCGGCTTGTAGCCGACAGACCATGGAAGTACTATTTATTAAATGAGGTATACCATAGACCCTTTGCAGGTACATTATTTCACGTAGGTTTTGCTTTCGGTTGTTTATCTGTTTGTTTGCTTGTGTATCCGTAGTTATTTGAATACAGTAGAGTGACAGGAAGTGAGTGTAACCACAGAATGACTGACAGGAAGGTCGAATTGGAGGTCAAAATGGTCTCCCCGCAGGCTTGGAGGAAGTGAATGGTATGGTGGAGGGTTACATGTGCGCTACAGTGGAATATGTGTATAGTGAACGAGCCCCGGGGTCACAGAAAGCAGGGCATCCGGGCCAGAGAGGTATTCCCAAAGCAGGGTCCCAAAGGTTTCCAGGAATGTGGGCATAGATGTGGGTCACATGCCTGTGGACATTCCATTCCTGTGGACAAAATGCCTGTACGATTCCTAGAATTCTTGCGAATTGCACACAATACTGTACCATTAGGCTCCTCCCTGAGACGTCGCCAATAATGAATAAAACAAGAAATTCCCAACAACAAATACTTCTCAGAGATGCTACATGTAAATCTTCCATTTCTTATTTTTTGCTTCCATCGCAGCTCCCAGAGAAGACTCCAGTGGCGGCTATGACGTAGAATCGCTGCACTCCCTGGGGTCGGAGTACCAGAGCACCCACACTAACTTCAGCCAGGACTGCGACGAAGCCATCTACAGGGAATGGGGAAGAAGGCCCAAATGTTACGACAGCGACCAGGGTACGCCCCAGGGAAAACGAAGAGCCGAACAGGCCACGACGCAAGAAAAACACAGGGCCGACCTGGGCACGAACCAGGAAAAACCCAGGGCCGAGCAGCTGGGCACACCCCAGGCAAAGCGCACGGTAGACCAGGGGACGCCCCAGGGGAAAAGAAGGGCCGACCAGGGGTCTCGAAGGGGCCAACTGAAACCCCAAGCCAACGTGGCTTCTATTGAGTAAGCATGCATATGCTACCAGCTTCTTTCCTCTCTTTTTTCTTCAATACCGTAATGCTTTGAATAGAAAGTAGGAAACCCTACGAATCACCAACATTAGAGATATTGGAGTCTTGGCAGATTGTCATCCATTTCTTTAGCAAGATGTAAAGTTACAACTTTCTTGTAGATGGTAAGGTTGGAAAGTGACTTTCGTCTGTCTTTTTGTTAACAAAAATTGAATATCAAGCAAGTCTAAACAAGGAGGTCAGAGGGAGCTCCCTCTAACCTCCTTGGTTTAAACTATAATTTCCAACACAAGAAATTGGACTACCCAAATTTTCAACTGTACAACTCCAGTTTTTGTCAAGAAATGAGAGATCCACCGCTTCTGTGACGTCACATTAACAATTGAATATCATCACGCCGTGGGCCGTGCGTGGTCATATGCAACAATTTTAAACTAGTAACACAAAAACAGGTAACAATTCTACATAATCATTCGACGTATTTTTCAGGAACTTAGAGGAGACGAAGATTGAGGTTGTTGAGGAGCCTGGCGGGACCGGGCGTGCGTGGCGGAGTGCGGCGGGGAGGGTGATACAGGAGGGCCGCAGGAGGAGCAGACTGGACCGGCGGAGAGTCCGCAGGATGAGCCGGGTGGAGGAGGGCGTGCTGAAGAAACTGCTACCCAAGGACGAGGAGAGTGACTGGTGCGTACTTAGTTTAAGTAAAGCCCCTGTGGAGCTGCCCCTGTCACACATTCACGAATTTGGCCTCCCGAACACTAGCCGAACGGCCCCCAACCATTGTTGGGAGTAGGTCGGGAGCAAGGTCGGCTGTGGTTGGCTTGTGCTCTGCGAGGTCGGCTACTGTTGGGCTGCGCCAGCCGAATGTTTCAAAATGTTTAAAACATCCGGGGGTGGTCGGGAGGTTCGGCCAGGGTTGGTTGTTGGCTGGCTGGTGATCGGGAGTAGGTCCGGGCGTAGTTGGCAGTCAAATTTGACTCAAATTTAACTCAAATTCGACTCGTGTCGAAGGGTAGGCGTGGCCTAAATCTGGTCAGAATGCTCCCGAAGTTCTGAATGTATGACAGGGGCTTTAAGTTTCAGACTGGGAAAGGATAAGGATAGGAACAGAATTTACTACAGTGTGAGGAAAAGAAAAAAAGTGCTGTACTTATAATTGTTTTACTGGTGCAAATTCAAGTAACTGAAGAGAATAAAGGCTGAAATAAATTCAAAAAGGGTACAGAGTAAGTCTTATACCATGGCGGCCCCCAGCAAAGGCAAGAGAGGCTTGGTTCTAATAACCCGTGACAAACGCACAGTGAAGGGCCATCATCCTTACACCATGCCTCCTGTGATGAAATATTTACTGCGATCCAATACATGGTGCGTTCCTTTGAAAGCATAAAAAACCAACACTGACTGCATGCTTGACAATGGAGCCCAATTATTTTGAATGCCCTTGAACTGGCTCAGGTCAAAGCAACCTCCATAAAGTATACTATCAGATAAATATATTGTCCAAACTACAGGCCACGTCCGTCTATTGTCATGCAGGGAAAATCGTTGTAATCTCACGATTCTGAAAGCCCAACTCCTGGGTTACAAGTTTGTAACTATCAATCACAGGACCACATTACGCGGTACGATGTGCGCTGAGTCCCCGTAAGGGCACGTTTTGTGGTCCGTCCTCTGTGATCTTTTCCTCGATGGAGGCACAGCTCTTTAAATCACAGCCTAACCGATCGATAAATACACGGATGGGTCGTTTGGTGATCTCCCAAAAGGCCGAATAACGGTTTTCGTTTAACCTTGGAAATGAGGTAGGCCTTTGGCATTAGTAGCAAACTTTGAGGAGAATTCGATGCGTTGAACAACTAACCACAGTCTACGTCGTCTTGAAAATCTACGCCACTGTTAGATCTCGTGACTGCTAGAGCGTGCGCGGGTAGGTCGTGGCATCATTATGTATGCTTATTGTATGCTTGAGCTGTATGTTTGAGCCATGTAGTCCACTCAAGTTATAACATTGACAGTCACCGTTGGAAGTACGTACGATTCATACACAAGTCCGAACTTGTTCAAACAAGTGGCTTCAGAGACGCCGTTCTTCCAGCCGATTCTGACACGCTTATACGATTACAATCGCTAAGCAGTACCCCTGCTTAGCCGACAGAGTCGACTAAGCGGAACGGACTCATGGACTAGTCTAGCGTGCTTAGCGACTCTGTCGCCTCAGACCTAAGCAGACCTGCGCAAAGCCTGACGGGAACCCCGGAATGAACCAAGATGGCGGCGCCCAGTTGATGTGACGCGCCGGATTGAGGGCCATTGAGTAAAAGAATACTCCATACAATAAGTCGTAGTACGGTCACGATATGTCAAAATGAGATTGAGACAGCAGTGAGGAGGAGCCAGTCCAGGTTGGCAGGTTCCATACCTTATGCCTGGACCTCGAGAATTCAAAACCTTGTGAATTGGTCCCCCGAAGGACAACCTGAAAATTTGTTGAATAATTTGAGAGCAGCTAAAATCCCAGAGAAACGACTTTTTACGTTGTGATGTCAATATCGTGTGTGTGTGTGTGTGCCAGTGTGTGTGTGTGTGTATGTGTGTCACTGTATGTGTTAGGGCTGTGTACCGGTACGCAGTACCGATACTGTACCTAAAAAATTGATTAGGTACAGGTCCAAAATACCTAATCCCTCAGTATCGGGTACTGTACCTGTATAGAGTTGCACTAATCATATGCTTATTTGTGGCCTAAAATAGGGAAATAGCTGGTCCCCCATGTGTCCCAGAGACAGGGCAGTGTGTTCGTGTTACAGACTGACAGTGTTAACTTCCAGGAAAGATCTGTTGTGTATTAGATATGCTCCCTTTAGATGTCACTTTGGTCAGCTTTGAGTAGCATGAGGCCACTTAGGGTAGGAGATGAAAACTAAAACATCTTAGTTTTGCCCATGTTTTGTCTCAGAATTCTCCATAAACAAAAACGGTGGCCTGCATGGGGGGGTCCCGACAACGCTCTACGTTAAATTTTGAGAGCCGGCTACGTATTATGCTGAATTCAAGAAGCCTCCCCCATTACGCTTTACGATAAATTCCGGGTAGCTACAACGCATTACGTAAAATAAAACGGCGAATTACGCTCTACGTAAAATGTGCCAATTACGCTCTACGTTGAATTAGAGCGGTCCGTCTACGCTCTACGTAGAATTAAAATGGCCGATTACACTCTACGGAAAAGGGCATGCGGGCCCCCCAAAACTTACCTGAACCGTCAAGTTTATGAATGTTTATCTCATTATTGAAGAAGTTCAGAAGAACATGTTAATTTGCCGAATTGTTCAGGTAACAAAGTTACAGGTTCAGGTCCGGACCTGTACCTAAACCCGTATACCTGTACCTGTACCTAAAATTTGTTTAGGTACACAGCTCTAGTATGTGTGTGTGTGTGTGTGCTGAATAGATTATTAGGTGAGTGTCACGGAAATGTCATCATGGCGAAAAATGTCCAGACTATGCATGATGTACAAAATGACTAATAAACTGGTGGATATACCAAGTACCTAATACCAGCTCAGAAAAGAACAAGAAATAGTGATACCTTCAAGTATCAACCAAGCTATCAACCAAGGATTGAGGTGTTCAAAAACTCATTTTTCCTAGAACTATCGTAGAGTGGAACTCGATGCCACCAAGTACAGTAGGGGCATCGTCACTAGATACTAGTAGCTTTAAACAATGTCTAGAGTAAGACGTTCAAAGGTTAGGTGTAACAGGTCGTTCGGTGTAATTTAGCCAGCTGCTGCCGCGCCGCGTGCCTGCGAAGCTGGTGTGTTACAGCAAAGAGTGGTTATACCGACTATACAGATACAGATTAATAATAGATATGAGACTGGTGTGATGAGGTGTTTGTATGCAAAAGTTTGTCTTTCACTGATTGCCCTAATCCTACAATCAAGTTAGGACTGTGTATATAACCTCCATTCATATACATACTAGCTACCATAATGTAACATTAATCCACTACCTTGAAAATCATTGTGTTAGGACTCTGCTCACAAGATATGCTGGATCATGCAGAAATGTATACCTGGTGGTTGTTGCAGCAGTTTTGAATGGGTGGCACATTACTGTGATTACACAACCTACCTGTTATACTACCCCATACATGTTCAATGAATGAATGAGACCTTTATGCTCAACAGGTCATGGATAAAGCAGAAGTACATTATAATACTAAAACTATACAGACTAATAAGTGATGTAAGCTATTTTTAACATATTTTACAACTAGACAAAAGCAGCACATTTCACTCCCCATCCCCCTCCCCCCAGGTAAAATACAATTATGTTAACTGAAATTCTTTTTTTTAAAATTCAACTCCCCCCAAAAAGAAAACAACCCTGACCCCCCCCCCCTCAGAGAAATTAGATTTAGTGAGAGAAAAGAAAACATTTCAACTCCACTTACAGTGGTGGAGTGAAATAATAATGCTAGCGAGCGCAGCCTTGCCAGTGTGGACCAATTGGATGGAGCTTGGAAACGTGATGTGAAGACTAACCTGTGTCAGGGACCCTGCAGCAGTATAATCAAAGAAAGACTACTACAAACTACTGCTGGAGTGCAGTATATCGCAGGAACTTATACATCCTGATTCTTTCTTGGTGAAGGTAGGGCAGAATTTCGGGACATAGGAACATATGGTTTTGTACTGCCACCTTTTTCTCTGACACAACTGTTCCTGATCAGTTTTAGGAAGAAACGTGGAGGCCATTTACAATTCGTTTTAAACATTATTGTTGCTGTAAAGCCAAAACATTAGGAGGAAATGAAGCAACTAAATCAATATACTCCCCCCTCCCAATAAAATATAAAAAACATAGCACATATAACATTAGTTGGGGATAGCACATATAACATTAGTTGGGGAAGGGCTGGCTGGTAGCGCCTACATGTCAACCAGTTGTAGAGGAGCTCTCAATAGATACTTAAGCCAAAAGGCAATTACTAATCAGATAGCATCAGTACTCTGGCAAGAAGTCCCCTCCAGATATTCCCAGCATGCACTGTGATACCATTGATGTACACATGTATGGCAAAGGGTGTTGCAAAAAGGATTTTATGGGGTATGGAGAAAAAAGTTCTTGACAGCATTTTTCTGTACAAAATTTGGATATCGCGAAACGATGACCGATTTCCTCCAAACCAACTTTATTGGGTTCGGAAGACTTAGCCGACATCATACATGTATCTTGTTTCCCAAAATATCATAATTTCATCAATTAAGGGCAAAACAGCATTTTTCCGCATAAAATTTGGATATCGCGAAACGATGACCGATTTCCTCCAAACCAACTTTATTGGGTTCGGGAGACCGCCCCGACATGATATATGCATCTTGTTTCCCAAAATATCATAATTTCATGAATTAAGGGCAAAACAGCATTTTCCGCATAAAATTTCGATATCGCGAAACGATGACAGATTTCCTCCAAACCAACTTAATTGGGTTCGGGAGACCGCCCCGACATCATAAATGCATCTTGTTTCCCAAAATATCATAATTTCATCAACTAAGGGCAAAACAGCATTTTCCACATAAAATTTGGATATCGCGAAACGATGACCGATTTCCTCCAAACCAGCTTTATTGGGTTCGGGAGACCGCCCCGACATCATAAATGCATCTTGTTTCCCAAAATATCATAATTTCATCAATTAAGGGCAAAACAGCATTTTCCGCATAAAATTTGGATATCGCGAAACGATGACCGATTTCCTCCAAACCAACTTAATTGGGTTCGGGAGACCGCCCGGACATGATATATGCATCTTGTTTCCCAAAATATCATAATTTCATCAATTAAGGGCAAAACAGCATTTTTCGGCATAAAATTTGGATATCGCGAAACGATGACCGATTTCCTCCAAACCAACTTTATTGGGTTCGGGAGACCGCCCCGACATGATATATGCATCTTGTTTCCCAAAATATCATAATTTCATCAATTAAGGGCAAAACAGCATTTTCCGCATAAAATTTGGATATCGCGAAACGATGACCGATTTCCTCCAAACCAACTTAATTGGGTTCGGGAGACCGCCCCGACATCATAAATGCATCTTGTTTCCCAAAATATCATAATTTCATCAATTAAGGGCAAAACAGCATTTTCCACATAAAATTTGGATATCGCGAAACGATGACCGATTTCCTCCAAACCAGCTTTATTGGGTTCGGGAGACCGCCCCGACATCATAAATGCATCTTGTTTCCCAAAATATCATAATTTCATCAATTAAGGGCAAAACAGCATTTTCCGCATAAAATTTCGATATCGCGAAACGATGACCGATTTCCCCCGAACCAACTTTATTGGGTTCGGGAGACCGCCCCGACATCATAAATGCATCTTGTTTCCCAAAATATCATAATTTCATCAATTAAGGGCAAAACAGCATTTTCCGCATAAAATTTGGATATCGCGAAACGATGACCGATTTCCTCCAAACCAACTTAATTGGGTTCGGGAGACCGCCCGGACATCATAAATGCATCTTGTTTCCCAAAATATCATAATTTCATCAATTAAGGGCAAAACAGCATTTTTCGCATAAAATTTCGATATCGCGAAACGATGACCGATTTCCCCCAAACCAACTTTATTGGGTTCGGGAGACTGCCCCGACATCATAAATGCATCTTGTTTCCCAAAATATTATAATTTCATCAATTAAGGGCAAAACAGCATTTTTCGGCATAAAATTTCGATATCGCAAAACGATGACCGATTTCCTCCAAACCAACTTTATTGGGCTTGCAATACTTCACTGACATTATATATGCATCTAGGTAGCATAATTTTGTCAATTCATCCAAAAGAATGTGATACCGGTACACAAGTTGGTTCCTTGACTTCAGATGTGCATCTGGTTTATGGTATGTAATAGCGCAATTGCTTTCCTGAGGCCAAAACAGGTTTTTTGGGTAGAAATGATGACCAATACCCTTGAACCAATTTTATGGTATGCAGAATGATACCCTATATTCATAACATGAGGTCCGCACCTTGTTTGTCCTAGAATTTAGAAACATTACTTGTTCATATCTGAGACAAAAATACGATTTACCGTGATCGCCAAAACCTTAAATGATAGAAACTCAACAATGAATTGTGGATTCGGCATGGGAATTTCCGTATCGACTATCAAAGCATCCACAAATTGATTAGTCAGATTTGAAAGAAATCTGTTTAATTCTAAGCGATCTATGAACTCCGCCGTTTTGGCAAGGCGTTGTCCGACAATACCGTATGTTTCTCATAGACGATTGTAGGTCGCATCTCACAGAAGTGCGCTTTCTTTCATAAAACAAGAAGAATCTGATATATCGGCACGAAACTTGCACAGTACTAGGCCAATATACTGCTCTTGCTGTGTTGTTAATAGATTTGCTCTTCCTTCATCCTTTGTGGACATACAGGACATTCACCTGTCTTCAATTTCAGTCAGGCGCAAATGTAGTCGGTAGCGTTGGTTCCTAGAACACTTTAGAGCCACATAGATCGCGTTCAAAGCAATACAGGTAATCCATATTTTGTAACCGGATAGCCTACAATACCATGTAACTTTAAACAGAGTAAATTGGACCGTGTCCTAAACAATTTCTTTAATTTTTACACGAAAACCCGTTAAAAATTGCCCTAGCGACATGTATCAAAAGTGCAGCGTGTAATAATTGAGGGGAATTCGGGCAATTATTTCGATGAAATTAACTAATAATCACGTAAAACATACTTTTTGTCGTTAGACTTGCCATGACATCACATCTCCATCTTTCAAACTAGTTGTAACACTTTAAAAACAAGTGTAGGTACCCTAGCGAGATATGGTGAAACTGCAGCAAAGGAACATTGCGTTGGCATTCGGCCTCGCTTTACCAGATGCGTCCAGGACGTTTTGGTTTTTCATATCTCAGCTAGAATACAACGACGTCTTTCAAATTTGGCTGGTTTACTTCTGAAAGCCTGTGCTACATAGTCGTTGTAAGAATTCCCGTGCTGACATGATGGTTTATCACCGAATAATTTGTTGCTGAGTAACTGTGGAAAAATATCAATGGTGACAGGGTATCATCTAACCAAGGAGGTTCTCCGTCTAACCTCCTTGATCTAACCCGCCTAAAGTCGAGATCCTGTTTTTCAAAAAACTGTGCTTATCAAATAGATTTGCTCAACACAAGGAAAGTTGATTTCGACAGAATCATTCATTGCAGGCACTATTTCTAATATTTTTTTGTAATCAAGCCTTACTAAGGTCTAATTAAATTTGTGTCACACAAACACAAATTAACACATACACACACACAAATTAACACACACATAGACATACCAAAAATACTACCTTCATTTTTCATGTAGGTAATGATAGGTGTCATTCAACTTTGACGATTTATGCATTATGCATGCAATGATACATTTGAACATTTTCATTAAAAAATGCTACTGCACTTGAAAGAAATGACCGTAATACATTTGCACCAGCAGCATGTCGTGGTTGAATAGAAGTTATGAGCAAAGTAACTAAAAGACATAATCTGAGACACCATTTTATGTGAAGCCTGATGATGTTTTAAATGTATACTTTTCAGATACAAATTTCTGCACAGTGTTAATTTCATGTGCAGTTACATGTAACTACCGGTATATAAGCAAATGATTGAACTCAGTAAATATAATTTCAACAAAGCTCCAGATTGATATAACTTAATTTTACTTTGTATTTTGCTCAAGTTGGCACAGAAATTGACACAGGCTTTATCTTTGACATGTCTTGACAAGTCCCATCCTTATATTCATACATGTACTTCATCTGCTGTACATCTTTAGTTACTTCAAGAGTATACAAGATACTACATGCTGTCATGAGGTTGCTACTATGATCTACAATTCAAATTCCTAAATGTGCAAGGACCATCCTGAAAGCCAATGACTAAATGTCATTTCAAACAACAGTAATATAAGCTTAGTTCACCTTGGACAACTTTATTGTGCTAAAATGTGTAACCAATCCCTATGTTGTGTTGTTGTGAAAACTAAAAAGAGCATCTGGATTACTTACACAGTCTATAAACAGACTGGAAAACAAATCTGAGAAATACCCAGTGCATACTACTCCTTGGAGTAAAAAGACATACTATACGTACTATCATTATCTCTTACTGGTTAGTACCTCTTCTGTTGCATTTTCAGCATCGTTCCTGTTAACATTATGACCATCATCCTCCTCCTCTTCATCATCATCATTATCAGATTCACTATCTATCAGATATTCCAAGTCAGTAGATAAGTACAAGTCTGAAGCACTGCCCCTTGTGGGTACATTAGGAAGATCTGGATTTTTTGTCCCTAACAACCTGTGGGCAAAGTGCAGATGCCTTTCTATTGCATCACACTTTCCTACTAGCATTGCTACAGCCCCCACAGTATCAGCAGCTCTACATGCTTGCAATGATTCTCCAATTACTCCAAGTTTCCTTATTCCAGTCCTTATAAGCCGGTCCGGGTGCATGTCCTGAGAGGTCATTTTCAGCTCTTCCTCTGCACTTTTCTTCAGACACAGTGCTTCAATCGCCTGTCTCTGTACCAATCTAGGGACAGCACCCTCCTCCTGAGGATAAATAACATAACAAGACAGAATTAAGTTATTTTATTTTGGCAGTCAGAGATCATTAAAACTCCCGGATGTGCATAACATACAAATTTGTGTATGACAATGACTTACTGATAACAAAAGATGATGATGATGATAGCACTACAAAAGGTTGACTTTCTAACAGGGCTCTCATGTTTTCCCTTTGAGTATAATATATAAGTTACATATCATAAACATATTATCTTGTAATGAGAGTAATCAGTTGTGAATCCAAGCAGACTCCTACATCATTTACACTTGTTGTATGGGTATGAAAATTTTAGACAAACTCACCAACAAATCTAGCTGTGTGTAGCACTTACCAGGTTGGCTGGCAGGCATCCACAAAGTTAATCAATTGTGGGAATACTGAGTCTTGTGGGGACTTGCCAATGCTGTTGTACTTGAGCTTCTTGTTGATATTCTTCAGCTGCCGACCCAATTTTGTGGCTATGGCCTGGCCATCTGGAGGAAATATAGATTGATGACAATTCAAACTCAAATACATATTCATGTATTATGCACATTAGATGGCAGAAATATATATAAACGACACTGATAGTATGACTTTGATAACCGTCCATGAAAACAACATTGCAAATGTTGCCAATCTAAAGTATCCTCCCTCATGTTTAAGTAGAACAAACCTGGGTACTTCTTCAATGACAGAAGGAAAGTCCTCTCTGATGCATCTCGCCAAAGTTTGTCCACCAGAGCCTTTCTCTCCGCCTGGTCAATGAGATGTAGTGTAGACTTGAACTCATCATGGTGTTCCTCCCATCAATTGACTTTGTGTTTTCTTTCCGAACACACAAGTTTTGCTCTTGTCTGAAAAAATATGCTTGTCAGTGTAGGAACAGGACATACGTGAAAATGTGAGAGTAGTTCGGTGGCCATTCTCTGTATATGAAGAGTAGTTGATGACGATGGGTGAAAAAGTATTCTTCCTAAACACACAAGTTTGTAATAGAATATTTCAGCACATATAGAGAGCACATATAGAGCACATTTTTAATACAGAGCAACAGCCTAGAATGCTGTTAATTTTAATAATTTGTAAACATGTCCCACAAACATAACTTGCTTTCCCACTGTTCTTGTGTTACTAGAATATATTTAGCTCTCGATTATTTGCTTTGAACCTCGTTGCTTTAATCAATCATCAATAAAATGATATCAGGGGAAGAAATGCCTCCTTCCCCCAGTTTGCACCATGCAGTTTCCCATTCCCAAGATGCATTGTGCCTGGGGGTAAAATCTCCCAGGTTGCATAGTGCAGGAAGGTATCCTGTTAACATTAAACAACTTGTTTTTCTGTGTGTTTTAAGGTGTTGGGGGCATTTTATGCTCAGTATTAATTGACTGACCATGGGGCAAACCTGACAACAAATAGATAATGAAATCTTTGTGTTCTTTTTAACATGAAATATGTGGTTTGCAAGGTTACAGTGGTATACTGTCTGTCAATAGAAGAAATAATTCAACAGATGTTGTAGTATATAAATATTAAGGAGCAACATTCATTCTATCTATCTATCTATATACGTTCATTACTGGGCAAAGCCCTCGATGGGGCATCGTGCCCAGGGTACACGGCTAGTGCGGCCGGTGGGGTGGCGTGAAAAAAAGAAAGTGTCCGACCAAACAAAACAAACATTTGGTGCACTGGTGAGTGGCCGTACTATTATATCCCAACTATATTTGGGAGTCAGACTCAGAGTGGCCATGTACTCACTGGGCCATCCCCGACTTGCAGGTGTTGACTGTAGGTTGTTTTAGGTTCTGTCATCAATGAATGTAAAAACACAACAGAAACACATCACAAGGCGCTATGTGGAATTTTTACACCCCTAAGCACAATGCGTCATGGGAATGAGAAACTGGTGAATGCCAGGGATGAATGCCTAAACACCTAAACCGACCTCAATCAGGCCTAATATGCAGTGTACGTGGGTTAACCCATTTTACGCTGGATTATCTAACAGTATGCAATTATGGTTAAAAATTACCTTTATTATGACAAAAGTTACCGCGCGCAGTGCATTCCGCGGCACCACGGTTGGTGATCATATTCATGTCAAGCTGCCAGAATGCTTCCTGACGTAAATAATCTATGTAAAATGAGGAAAAGTTAAAAGGCTTTATGCAGCACAGAAACTTATTAGCACCACTTCAATCATGTTTCCAGTGGTGGATTAAGCACTCAATACCTGAGGGGGATATTTTGCGGGGGACTGTATCACTCACTAAAAAGAGCCTCCACCTGAGTATCTATTATGTTTACCTATTGTTTTTGCTACGTTTCCTCTTCTTCTTCTTCTCCAAACAGTGACCTCAATGACCTGAACCAGACTGTTACCATGGTGACTAGAGTTGGGTTACATCATGTTGCAATTTTATAGTAGGAGGGATTTAGACTCCTTTATGACCATATATATAAATGTGTCTGAGCAGACCATATACCCCCCCCCCATACGCGAAGGTAAACATAATATTTATGCATTTGCTTTGCAAATGTTACCATTCTAGTTACAAGTCATATCTTGAAAAATACTCGTAAATACGGCGTGTTTCCTATTCCTAATTGCATGGGTAATGTATCTAGAGCGTTACAAGGATTTTTAACCTATGTACACTGCTTTATATTAGGCTCGGATGCGGTCGGTGGTCGGTTGAATTTGCAGTAGGCAGACCCGGCCCCCCTCCCCCACACAAAACAAAATTCTTCATGTGCTACATGGCTCTTCTTGTCCTGAAACTACATTACCAGTCTTGTGCTGTATTAAGATAATGGATGTGAAAAATGTTAATGATATTCACAACATTGCGTAAAACGTATTTACGAAATTTTGGCAGCAAAATAATGGCTTCCTTCCGATTTTACCACGCCATGCCGCCGCATGTAGTACGGTCATTTACGACGGGTTTACTAGCTTGGTGCGGTGGTGGGGTCACAGGTATAAGGTATGGTACCTGCCAACCTGGACTGGCTCCTCCTCACTGCTGTCTCAATCTCATTTTGACATATCGTGACCGTACTTCGACTTATTTTGTATGGAGTATTCTTTTACTCAATCCGGCGCGTCACATCATCTGGGCGCCGCCATCTTGCTTCGGTCATTCCCGGGTTCCCGTCAGGCTTCGCGCAGGTCTGCTTAGGTTCGGAGCCCACAGAGTCGCTAAGCACATGGACTAGTCCATGAGTCCGTTCCGCTTAGTCGAGTCTGTCGGCCAAGCAGCGGTACTGCTTAGCGATTGTAATCGTATAAGCGTGTCAGAAGCGGGTGGTTCTTCAGGAAATATATCTTCGAGCTTCATATTAGGGTAGTGAGCAGCAAAGGACGAGTTTTGTTTGTCGTAGATGTTTGCCCTAATGTTTTACAATAGAGGACTCAAGGACAAAGGGTTTGGCGACCGACAGAGGCGTGACGTCGAGTGATCATTCCCGGAGGGGGCCAGCTGGACAGCGTCCCACAATATAATTCACCTTCACTGAGAAAGGGGAGTTTTCGGGAAGCGAGCATGTTCTACCCTTGTCGGGATAAAACGCCTCAGCAGTGATGTAAGTGGATCACGGAGAGCAACAGTGCAACTGGAGTACTTCACCTCAACACTGATGGATGTTTTGCCTCGATGGAAAAGACGACCTTACTGATACTTTACACGGAAGAAGTCCATTAACAACGCAACAGCACTCTGGAGATACGGACTGTTCTGATGTAGTCTAAACTACCTTTTGGAGACTTGGGATATTCCAGGTTCATCTTATCGAGCACCCCTGGTTCGGGAGAACGGCATGCCTGTCTTGGTCCCGCTGAACGTGAATGTTCGCTCGCTCGACCACCGGCCAGCTCGCAAGTCACACATCTCCATCCGGAGATGTCAGCGGGAGAATCTGGACTACCTCCGGCGCAACTTCAGCTGCAAGAGCCGGTCGGTATAGTCTCTAGAATAAGGCTTCATCCAAAAGGAGCTGCCTGGCCTCAGTTGTACATAACATACACCGGTAATTTATGGAGGCCATCTTTTGTGATGGGACTTTGTTGACTTCTGAGATGATCATGAAGTCCTTCACAGAATAATATGATACCATTTTGTCTCTCAATAGTTGGAATGCTAGTTTGAAAGCTAGTTTGAAAGCTACATCTTTGCCGGTACAATCTGCAATAATACTTTTGAGACTCCAGGATTTGCAATGACGGGCCTGATGTATTTTTCACAGTGTGGACCCATGGCAGTAGCCTGGTAGCCATCTGTTTTTGTACCCGGGGTAGCGAGTGCAAGGAACCCCGTTACAATACGGATGGCATCCCGGCTACACTGGCTGGTCTGATGACCGTGTTGTGTACAGTGTTGACCACTGAAAGTTCCGATGACACATGTTTGTGTTGTACACAGGGACAGCGATGACGTGTTAAAATCTGGTACCAGTGACGAAGATGCGACCGAAGAGGAGATTCTGGAGAACATCCAGAGACAGAAGGAGATCATCGCGGCCATCCGGAAACAGCCCTGGAGGATGAAGAAGAAGCTCAAGACGCTCAAGTAAGACTTGTCTAGTCTTTTTACAGCTGATCATTTTTTCTACGTATTGAATGAATGACGTGGGGTCGTATGGCGCAACGACAGAGTACTCGACTCGGAACCAAGAGGTCCCGGGTTCGAGTCCTGACATGCCACCGACCTTGTGCCCTTGGTAAAGGCACTTTACACGACTTTCCTCACTTGACTCAGGTGTAAATGAGTATTGTCTTGTATTTGTCCTGTGTTGGTGGCGGCATAAAATAAGTTGAAAAAAACTTGAGTGTGCCGTCACCATGTCGTGTCTCGAAATGTTTGAATAAAAAAAATGAATGACGACCTTTATTGCACATTTTTGCCACACTGGGCTCAGTACAGGTTACAACAAAACATGTTGAGCAGATACGGTTGAGATACAAAATAAAACTATCATTAGATAAATTCAACTTCTCGTCGCTTTTAGATTGTAGAGATAAAAGAACAGATGTGTTTTTCGATGGAAGGTTTGTCTAGTTGCATTTCGAATATAATTTTTTCTACAGTGTATGAAATAGGGAAACAGGTTATGTACAAACCTGTATAGTTCATTTCTCTCTTTGCTATACATATTGTTGCATACGCTACATTTACAGTAACGTCACAATTCCTCACGACCCTGTTACAACACCTACGCGAGGATTTTGCACAGAGAACCAACTTTAACCGCTTCAGTTGATATTCCATTCCCAAGCGAAGTCTACAATTTGTAAGGTCGACAACCGTTACAACTTGAAACGAAACTATCAGTAATGTTTGCTCGGCAAGGCTAAGTACACGGCTTAGCCCGCGCTGTTGTACCTGAATTATTTAGAGTTATAAGCGGAGTTCATGCCAATGTCATCAGAATGTTTGCTCTGAGGTTTATGACTTTGACAGAACATAATGCTGATTTTATGATGTTCTCGGCCTTTACAAGCCCTTTCCCTCAAATTAAAGCCTGAATGACGTGATGATGAATTGGCAATATTAAAAAAGGGTAGGGAAGTGAGAAGTCAAAATGGGGTGGAGACAGACGTGCTAGGAATTCAATAAAACAATATATAGACTTTTTTCCTCAGAAAAGAACAAGAAATAGTCATGCCTTCGTACCAGAGCCATCAAGCAAGGATTGAGGTGTTCAAAAACTCTTTTTTTCCTAGTACAATCGTAGAGTGGAACTCGCTGCCACCATGTACAGTAGGGGCATCGTCACTAGATAGCTTTAAACAATGTCTAGAGTTAGACGTTCAAAGGTTAGGTGTAACAGCTCGTTCGGTGTAATGTAGCCAGCTGCCGCCGCGCCGCATGCCTGCGAAGCTGGTGTGTTACGCCGAAGGGCGGTTATACCGGCTATACAGATACAGAATACAGATAAAACGTCGGGTCGCTTCCTTCCTAAAGACACAGACATGCCAAAATAACTTCCCAATCTTCTTGATAACAATGCTTCGCATCTGATGCTTTGAAAGCCCCGTGTAGGCAGTGTGATATTGTTCACATATTGGCACAGATGATAGAAAAGCTGGTCAGAAGATTTGCTGTTTATCATTACCTGCTGCACAGTGCTTTAGGACGGCTTAATCGTTGCCCATAGATGCACTCCTTGGCACAGACCCAAATTCTTAATCACACACGCCCCCCTCCCCCCTTTGGGAAATTCCACAGGTATATTATGGCGCCCCTGTCATGTAGACAAACGTGTAATAAAGTATTGCAGTATCAAAGGGCTTAATAGTTTTTTTGTTTTATGATCTTATGTCCTGGCATCTTATAAAAGATCCTCGCTCAGTCATAATCTTGCATTGCGACATTGTTGTTTTCCGATTTCAAACTGGTGTTTGTCACCAACTGCTGCCACAATGAAAACTCATGACCACAAATAAGTATAGCGTCGCACTGCTAAAGAATCTTTCAGATTATACGAATCGTACACATGTCATGTGCTAGATTACTACATAGGAAATAGCTATTTTCTCTGAATGTTTTGACACACAGAGTTGCCCAGGACTATCTTGAAAAGTACGAGGGGAAACTGTCAAAGAGCAGAGGGTACCAAGAGGCAACTGAGAGGGTATGTTCCTTGTGTTCCCTATCAGTACATTTCACCTGACAGAAGAGTCCATGTTCAGACATGACAGAAGAGTTGAGCATAGGAAATACCTACCTGACATTTGGCAATAATAAGCCGTTTTACAGTGTTTTACAGTGATTTTGACCTTTGGCCTTCCCTGGAAGTAACGACCGTTCTTAACGTTTTGTTTGTTTTTTGCAGGTTTGGAAGAAAATTAGGAGAGAACTCGCAAACTTTGCATCATTTTTCATCCCATGGGACACCAGGATAAAAACAATAGAAAGTAAGAAAATATCTAGATTTATGTAACATTTTCATCCTTTTTTTATTTATGCTGAATGTAGGGATTTGGCACTGTGGGGTTCAGTATAACACATGCATTTTGGAGTTGATGCTTTGCCCAACACCACCGAGTCAATCCCATCATTTCTACTTTTAACCATGAAGTATCAAGAATTTCTTATGTGGCTGGCCCCAACTACAATATTGTCAAGAACAGTAAATCAGAAATCTACAATTATCTTTAGCTTATGAAAACACACCCGATAACAAAGCATAGCAGGACCCATGTCAGAAATATGCGTAGTGACTAATAACTTCTTCAAACAAACCGTCAAACGACTTGTTGCAGAGATGAAAAACGATGCATGAACTAGTGGTGCTGCTCTGTAAACCACCTCTGTGCCCATTTTGTGGTGGATAAAGAGTCAAGTGGAAATTGGAACGTCAGATTTATTGACCATTGTGTGCTTTATTGTGAAAAGGTAACGGTTCTCGTAATTTCCCACATGATTTAACCCATTTCAGGTCTCATATTCTAAATTGCTTTGTTTTTCAGGTTATTTCGGATCGGTGGTAGCGTCATATTTCATTTTCCTGCGGTGGCTGTTCTGGATAAACATCGCCTTGTCCATTTTGATGCTGTCATTTGTGGTTCTTCCAGAGGTAGGCAAACCATATAAATTCAATGAAGATCTTAATTAGACTAAGAGTTGACAAGATGCTATACTTTCTTATTAAAACTTGATTACAGCAGATAATACAACAGAGTTGTATTCTCCTGACATATAACAGTTGACACACACGTCTGCAAGGCAAACAAGACATGGACATGTTAGTACCCAGTGTAACAGGTCACATGCCCGTAGCCAGGATTTTGGTTGGGGGGGTTCTTCGCCGTAGGTGCGAGGCGAGCGCCGAAGGTGCGAGCTTCCTAGCGGAGTCCGGAGGCATGCTCCCCCTGAAAATTTTGAAAATTGAACCTCCTGAAATGGCATTTCCTGCGTTTTTGAGAGGATTTCAAAGGGAAAATTAGAGACAAATAGGATTCCAGTCCCGCTGGTGATACAAATCAGTCCACCTATTAAAGAAAAATCTTGGACCTTTAGATAAAAGGTGGACCCTTTTGCTTGTGTGTGGGGGTTCTTCCGACCCCCCCCCCCCCCCGAACCCCCCTGGCTACGGGCATGGGTCATAATGTATCCCTGGCCAGAATATACCCGGCTGTGTGTGTGTATTCTGACAGGGGTACATTCTGGCCCGTTACACCTGGTGACACATGGCCACAGAGGTTTCATCTATTTCCCCAGCTGCTCGTGGGCTTACCGTACGGTTCCTTACCGAGAAAGGCGGTACCGGAACCGGAAATGCACCGTGCGGAGAACATCGCGACTATTTGGGATTTTGGGGTAAGATTCAAGACTTTCCTTTAAATTTATGAAATGGAAACTAAACTTTAACAGCCAACACTACAAAGAATATCGGGACTTACCCTAAATTTTCGGTTGACTCCATCAACCTTGTTCACGGAATGGACCCCGGTCTGCTCTTGGCACGTATGACCCGCTACTACGGTCACGTGTCACGTCACGTCCCAAGAGTAGACGGGTCCATTCCGTGAACAAGGTTGATGGAGTCAACCGAAAATTTGGGGTAGGTCCCAATATTCTTTGTAGTGTTGGCAGTTAAAGTTTAGTTTCCATTTCATAATGACTTGTACCAACACAGATGAACTTTCATGCTAAGTTCCTTTAAATTCGTTGGTGTTGGCTGCTTCAAATCGTTAAAGCCTATTGGAATTTGAATAACCGTTTTGTCTGGTACAAGACTTCCTTTTACGATCGCGACCTTTCCTGTTCTATGGCTCCAGGGCTATATGAAGTTCTCGGTCCTGTTCTACGGTTACTATAGCAACCAGAAGTCCATCGGGAGTGGGTACCAGTTACCGCTGGCGTATTTCCTGACGGGGATTGGCATCTTTGTCTACAGCTTCGCCGTCATCCTCAGAAAGTCAGTTCTACACTTTTTAAATTACTCTAGGTGTCGACACTGGCGTAGCGAATATCAATAGTTTTTCACACAAAAAAAGATGCACGAGAAATGTGATGTGGGGTATGTAAAATTGGAAAAGTATACTAACGTTTCAGAAAAAGAAACAACATTCAGCATGCATGTATATGCCTCTACCAGGCTTCGGAAAGCGTTTGGAAAGAGTAGAAATTGACCAAATAGACAGATATACACGCCAGGGGATTGGTCCGGGAGAGAGTACAGTTTACCGCGTCCCCTGGCGTGTATATCTGAGTGTCTATTTGGCCAATTTCTACTCTTTCCAGCCGCTTTCCGAAGCCTGGTAGAGGCTAGTATATCTTAGACTATCTTATCTCTATTGAAAGAAGTTCTCCATTCAGCAGCGTAAATCTTAGCCGGTGTGTTTTGTACTAGTAGTATATACGCCGGCGCCGTCCGTCCGTTGTCTGCATGATTAAGATGTTCTTTCCTGTGCTATAAAGGATGGCGAAGAACTCACGAATGGCGAAGCTCTCGACCGAAGACGACCAGTTCACGTTCTGCTGGAAAGTGTTCTGTGGATGGGACTACCTGATCGGACAGTCGGACACCGCCGATAACAAATTTGCCGCCATCTCGACGGGAATCAGGGTGACAAGCATTTTGTTCTTGTTAGGCCACACTGATTTAATTTTATGGATGACATCCTCTGGGGACCACAAAACTAATGCGAGAGGGCGAAAAAAAATCCAGCAAAAAAAAAATGCTGCTTAACCACAGGAATACAAAGCCGGTATTGTGAATTGAAGCACGGGACACAGTGACTGCATCAAACAAACAAGTTTTTATTTGCAGGAGGTTGATGTAGATAGTCTTGTTCAGGTCTCATCCTCCTTCACAGCTTCCTCCTTCGTTTTACGATAAGCCGCCCTTTTGCGGCATTTATGAGTCAGCAGTCTGTACTGAGTTCCAGCCGAGTTCCGGAGTTTCGTGAAGCCTCGAAAGACATGATTTTTTTTTTTGGAGAACAGGCGAAAATCAATGCGCGCGCGGATGTCATCCATAAAATTAAGTCGGTGTGGCCTTACCGAAAGACATTTCAAATAATCTAAGTAGATATTTCTTTCCAAAATTTAGTCAGATACTACGATGGCCCACAACATCGACAACAACGACAGGGTTTGCATAGGCGATGCAATGATTTCCGAAAGTTTTCGCCGAGGGCCTTCTTATCTTAACGTATTCTTAAGTCTGGTTTCTTCTTATTGTAGTTTAAGTAATGTCATTATCTAATTGATGATTTTTGCTTTCCAAATAGGAGGCTATTCTTGAAGAAGAGGAAAAGAACAGAGACGAAAGAAGGTTTGGTAGAATAACGTTGCTGTACAATAGTGTCATATCTTCTTCGGAATCCCCTTTACTGCTTTTTGCAATCTCAAGCAATGTACTTGGATATCTGTTTGCACCTTAATCACTTTTTTCTTTTCCTGTGTAAAATGTCTTCCTGGCCGTGCTCCATGAACTGCCAGTATGAAAGAAAAGTAAGTAGGCATTCCTAATAAGACCGCTGTTCTACGTTAGGTACCTTATGGGTAGGATATAATGGGGTTCAAACTTTATTATAATCGGAGATAATGACCAAAGGTAGACTTACACAGCTAAGAGAAGAGAACTCCGGTCTCTTTTGGTTGGAATTCTAAATGTCCGTGTTTTTGCGGATAATGTCCACCTAGAGTACATTCATTGTTGGCTTGTAAGAAATCGCATATCAAAGTTAGAAAAATAATCAAAATTATGAATGCGTTTTCTTTCAATTCAGCAATAGCTATGTATAACTCTATTAGCTCAAAAGCCTTTCTATGTTCACCACCCGTACTTAAGGCTGGGTGAAGTGGTGATTGCGTTATTTCCCTGAGTTATGTTGATGATCTGTTGTAGATGTGGCGTCGGGTGGAGTAGTGGTAGAGCGTTCGACTATGAAACGGTGAGACCCGGGTTCGATCCCGAGTCGTACCCGTGACATGTCTGGACATGCGCCCCGACGTTGTGCCCTTGGGAAAGGCACTTTACACGACTTTCCTCACTCCACCCAGGTGTGAATGGGTACCTAACTTCAGTTGGGGAAAGTCGTATTGAGGTCACCTGGCGCCGAATGGCTGCCGTTACAGACCCTTGCGACAGTTTCACAAAAGTGAAGCAAACATATATATCATGTGTGTATTATGTGACCCTGTATTGTATTGTATATTGTAAACCCTGCATCAATTCAGCGCTATGAAAGGCTGCGATTGCACGGGTAATGTTTGACCAATAAACCATTATTATTATTATTATTATTATTATTAGATGTCTGATCCTGATCCTCCGGATCGTGGCCAACTTCCTGATCGTGATCCTGCTGGCCGGGAGCGGGTACGCGATCCAGCTGGTGGTGGAGAGATCCGAACAGTTCGAGAAGATGGACCAGGCCCTGCTCAACTGGTGGGAACAGAACGAGGTAATCATGCAAATTAGCCTGATGGCACTGGCCAATCAGGAGCTTCCATTTGGGACTAATTATGTGGCCGTAATATCATTGGTCAGCGATCCAGCTGGTGGTGGAGAGATCCGAACAGTTCGAGAAGATGGACCAGGCCCTGCTCAACTGGTGGGAACAGAACGAGGTAATCATGCAAATTAGGCAGATGACGCTGGCCAATCAGGAGCTTCCATTTGGGACTGATTATGTGGCCGTAATATCATTGGTCAGCCAACAAGTATGAGTTTATTCTTTTTTTCGTGCCGTTAAAAATGAAGGGGGGATCGTACTTTTTAAAAAGGATTTTTCACTCGATGGTTATAGGAACATTAGCAGGCATAATGTAACCATATACATATAGGGGACGGGACATTAACTGTTTGAGGGCCGAGACCGAGGGTGATGCGGAATACACCGTGTTGTATTCTATTTATACCATACCTACCTTAGAAAACACATCTTTCAAGGCGAACATTTGGTGTTCCTAAACGAAAAAAAACCTGCTACAACATCCATTCCAACGTCCGAATCCTGTATTCAAATTTTCGAAAGCGGCGCACACGGTTGTGGCGAAACGCGTTCGAATCGTTCTATGGAAGCCCGGTTTATACACCCGTGTTGTACGGGTGGATAAAACACGGCCGGGAGCACTGTATCGCCGCCCGGGTATGATATAAAAATGTATATATATCATGCATTCCTTACCAGTACCAGGTTTTCTAATACTTTAACTGTATGTCTTCTTCGTATAGGTCTCCATGGTAGTGTCAATCATCACCATGGTCTTCCCTGTGTTCTTTGACCTGATTGGTCAGATGGAGAAGTTACACCCCCGCGTCATGTTGCAGTGGCAGCTGGCCAGAATCATGGTGCTGAACCTGGGTAACCTCTACACGCTGATGATCGCGCTCTTCAAGAAGGTCAACAACCTGGTGAGTTCTTTTTTTTTTCAATCCTTCATTTCTTCATAACAAAGTATATACAATAGTTGTGCATACATAACAATCAGGTAAATAGAGGCTTTGATGACATGTACTAACATAGCCATTTCTGCACACAACTTGTTTGTAACAACATAAAAAAAGACAAAGGGATATACTATCATTCATTGTTACAAAGAAGTGACCACGACTTCATAAGAACAAGACAAAAAACATAGAGATATTTTCGTAACTCTATCTTCACTGTTCTGTAAATAACTTGGGAGAAAATAAGTACTCTCTCTCCACATCTTTTAACTTAACGATTAAAACTTTGTTGTTGCAATAAATTTCCATTAGTAATATATGGATAAAGTTTATACTGGTGAGTTCTGCAGGTTTTGATTTAGAAATCTACAGATTTTTCCACCATATTTCGTACATGATAGACATTGTTCCACAAGCATCTCAGATTTTTGTCTTTTCACAAATTTCACAAGTCTGTCGTCTATTATGCAGATTGCAAAGAGCTTGAGGAATCTTGACATTTGTGAGCTCGTAACGGTACCGGTATCTTGTTTTCTGATACTAAGGCTGAAGAAGCGAGGAAAGCCAGGGTAGCTCTGGACACTCTGCACCAGGTGTCCGAGGTAGGTAAAGCTTTTTTTTTATTTACTTCAGTTTTCACCTCAAAACAAGGCTCGTGGGAGCCACTTGCATGTTTTGGGTTACAGTGAGGACTGCGTGGTCAGATGTTTGTTCACCCTAGATTTAAACCGTTGGAGGTCGTACCTAGTGGGGAAGCTTGTTCCACAGTAAAGTGGTTCTGGGGAAGAAACTGTCGGCATGGAATTTTCTCTTGAGTGATGGAGTATTGAGGAAGAAAGGGTGATTTTCTGCTGTTGAGGTGGCAAAGCGTGTTCTTACAGAGAATGTTCGGAGTGGGGGTACAAGGGAGTGAAATTCAGCAGAGCAGAGCTGCTTATCTCTAGGAAGGCCTGAACATCATTCTGATTCAAAAAGTCCGACAACCGTATAGGTCAAATGTTGCAATGTAAGCCTACCTTTATACAAATAATGCGAATGGGTGAAATTTTTGCCAACGCCTCAGGGAAAGAGCCTAAAGCATAGCGTTTTTTCTATTGTCAGAACGCCAGTTGGGCTCTCCAGAACGTGACGGCATCAGGCATGATTCAGGAAATCCTACAAATACAAATAGTATAAAAGGGTGCAATTTTTGGTAACGCCTCAGGGACAGAGCCTAAAACATAGCTTTGTTTCTGTTGTCAGAATGCCAGTTGGGCTCTCCAGAACGTGACGGCATCAGGCATGATTCAGGAGATCCTACAGCTTGACGAACACATGCTGGAGACCGCGAACGACACCCAGGTGGTGGACACTCTCACCAGGCTGGCGGGAATCAAGGAGCAGTGCTGGGAAACCATCGTGGGACAGGTGCGCATTCTCAACTGTGAATGAAATGGCTTATTTGTCTCGTTTATCGTCAAATTTATGTCAATTTGATGACACACGTGTTGAAAATCTTGATCCTATTCCACCTTTCTCAGGAGATGTACAAGTTGTCCGTGTTTGACATGGTCGCCACGCTGGTGACCACCATCATTGTGGACTTTCTCCGGGGGCTGTTTGTGAGGTTTGCTAACTACTGCTGGTGCTGGGACCTGGAGGCCAAGATTGTAAGTAGAAATAGTTGGTCTAAAATAGATCACATTTAACCTACTTCATTCCAAAGGCAGCGTTTCCTACTGGGCTGCGAAAAATTCCACAAAGAACAGCTTAACTTCGTTTAAGGCAATACAACAGTACATTGGCATAGAGCGTTATTATAGCTATGATTCTTAACAAGTGTGTTAACAGAGTGCAGATATCTTTTTGTTGGGCATAACGTTTGTCGATAGATGATTCACATCAATGGCTCTTCCTTCCAGCCGGGCTACGGTGAGTTCGGTGTTGCAGAGAACGTGCTACACCTCATCTACAACCAAGGAATGATCTGGTAAATGATTCTTCCTTGCTCTGTTACTACAGTTGCTTTTATCTATGGATATGGGCGGTAGGAGAAGATCGTTGTTGAGTGTTCTCATGACTGTCGTTCCCTCCTCTACAGGATGGGGGCGTTTTTCGCCCCCTGCCTTCCTGTCCTGAACGTTCTGAAGCTGATCGCGCTGATGTATTTCCGGAGCTGGGCAGTCATCATGTGCAACACGCCTCACCAGCGGGTCTTCCGCGCCTCCAGATCCAACAACTTCTACTTCGTCCTGCTGCTCATCATGTTGTTTCTGAGCATGCTCCCAACGGGCTACGTCATGGTGTCTATAGAACCTTCCAGGAACTGTGGGCCGTTTAGGTTAGCTCTTGTGATCGATAATAAACACTTTTTTCCCCTTTTAGCTGTTTTAAGGGAGGGGGGGTCGTAGTTACGTTTGGGACCGCACCCTTCCAACTGCAGCGCTGCGCCACCTAGCAGTTGGAAGTAAAATACTAAAAAAACAGTCAGCATTGACCTGGGGGAGGTTGCAGAAGGACGACCGAGTCGGTGGTTGGCGAATATCTCTTGGTTTTGTGGAAAAAAACTGTTACATACTACAGTTATAAAAGCTTTTCCATGATGAAGAGGAAGACCAGGTGACTGGTCTTCGATACACCTCAGGGGCTGGCGGCCAGCAATACTGACTGGAGGGTCTGCGCCAAGAACAGATCAACCTGGGCATGGCGAGGCAAATTTCCGTCTCGTAAACGGTCGTCGCCTTTCAGAATGGTCGTCGCCTTTCGATGACTGCTCGATGCCATATCCGAGTGTATCATAACTTTTTTTAGGTCCAAAAAAGTATAAAACGTATAAAAAGCAACATTCTAATTGCAAATGTAAGGTAGGATCATAAAAAATAGTAAAGGTATTATTGAAAAAAGAAAAAGCACGGTCAAGCTCGGATTCGAACCCGGGTCAAAAAGCGTAGCTCTAAAACCCTAACCTACAACCTAAACCTCTACACCACGAAATATCACGCTGTGGATGGACCGTACTGATACACTTAAAGTTAGCCGTTCTGCGATATGGCATCGACCGTTTCAAAAGGCGACGACCGTTTACGAGACGGAAATTAGCCATGGCAAGACCTGTGCATGTCTGCAGCCGCCATGTGTCAGACCCTGATGCTTGCGAACAATTGGTTGATTCTATGATGTTTATTTACAGCGGCAGGCGGCGGATGTTTGATATCATCTCGGACACGGTACGGGAGCAGTTCCCGGCCTGGCTCACCACCGTCCTCAGCTACATGAGCACCGCAGGCGTCATACTGCCGGTCTTCATGCTACTCGTGTGGGTAACGTTAAGCTTACTACAACATAGAGGCTGATGTTTTGTGATATCTATTGTTTTGTTTTGTTTTGTTTTGTTTTGTTCAGAAATTGTAACATGACAATACAAAGTGTGCACTAGGCAGCAAGTATGCTGGTAGCGTGCACACCTAACACATGATACTCATTTACACCTGAGTCAAGTGAGGAAAGTCGTGTAAAGTGCCTTTCCCAAGGGCACAAGGTTGGTGGCATGTCATTATTGTCGGGACTCGAACCCGGGACCTCTTGGTTCCAAGTCGAGTACTCTGTCATTGCGCCACACGACCCCAATTGTACGTTTGAATTGTCTATTGAATTTATGATGCTTGCCGCCAGGAGGCGTTTCTAAAATATGGCATCGTGGATTGATTAGACATTAGTTAAAAACCTGATTGTATACGGCAGAACAGGCAAAACAAACGCCATAACATTTGGTCGTGAGTTTTGTTGTATTTGCAGCTATCCTTCCGATTGCAATGCATTTAAGTGCATACTTTTTTTTTCAAATTTGGTTTACACAGATGTGTGTGTATGAATTCACATTTTATAAAGCTTATGATATACTTTATTCTTTATTACCTAGAATGGCGATTTACTATCTACAGTCTTTGGTTCGATCGTACAAAGAAGCCAACAACGATCTAAGGATACAACTACAATATGTGAGTCTTCAGTTTTTTTCTCACCTTCCCCACTCCTTTACACACCATTGTATTTTGACATTTTGGAAACTGCAAAGATATGTCTTACATTTTAAGTCAGTTTTCAAATACAACTCTTTTTTCCCTAGAACAATCGTAGAGTAGAACTTGCTGCCACCAAGTACAGTAGGGGCATCGTCACTAGGTAGCTTTAAACAATGTCTAGAGTTAGACGTTCAAAGGTTAGGTGTAACAGCTCGTTCGGCGTAATGTAGCCAGCTGCCGCCGCGCCGCGTGCCTACGAAGCTGGTGTGTTACGCCGAAGGGCGGTTATACCGGCTATACAAATACAGATACAGAACCCGAAAGACAGTTTAGATTGTGCAATAGAGGAAATCACAATTGCAGTTCTTAACATTGGTTTACTTTTTTAACT
Organism: Branchiostoma floridae x Branchiostoma japonicum; assembly: GCA_013266295.2. Lineage (NCBI taxonomy): Eukaryota > Metazoa > Chordata > Leptocardii > Amphioxiformes > Branchiostomatidae > Branchiostoma > Branchiostoma floridae x Branchiostoma japonicum. Next base: position 13,167,173 of record CM023828.1, on the reverse strand, counting down.
GAAGGAAAGGACGGAAGGAAAAAAGAAAGTTTACGAAATGTCTGCGGCTAAGAACGACCAGAGTGACGGCTCGGGGTCCAGCCACGTCAGGTCCAGACATAAGACGCAGGTCCCGAACGGTCGCCTTCCCCCGGGCACACCCCTGCCGAGGTTCGGGCCCAAGGCCGGGTCCCGAGGGCCCGGAGGATCTGCTGGGTTCCAAAGGGCGTTCTCACCTCAAGTCAGGTTTGTCTAATCTCCATGCAGATTTCTTCGGGGGCAAGGGGAGTTATTGCGTGGGTCGTGTGGCGCAACGGCAGAGCGCTCGACTCAGAACCAAGAGGTCCCGGGTTCGAGTCCTGCCATGTCACCGACCTTTAGGCACTTTACACGACTCTCCTCTCTTAGCTCAGGTGAAAATGAGCATTGTCCTGTTCTGTATTTGTCCACTGTGTTGGTGGCGGCATAAAATAAGTTGAAAAAACTTGAGTTTACCGTCACCACGTCTTGTCCTGAAATGTTGGAATAAAAAAAATTAAAAAAGGGGAGTTATTGACCCCTGTAACTAGTTAGCTCCTGTACGGAGCACAAGCCTGGACTCGAACCCGGGTCAAAAAGCTTAATCCAAAAACCGTAATCCTTTACGCCAAGAAACATCACGGTTACGGTATTAACGGGGCGTTCTAATACACTTAAAGTTTGCCGTTCTGCGATATGGCCTCGACTGTTTCAAATGGCAACGACCGTATACGAGATGGAGATTAGCGTCGGCGTGCACGTCTGAAGTGATTTGAATATACCTTGAACATATTTTCCATTACTGAAGGCAAAAGCGAAGGTGAAATACTATTATTTTTACGATAGAAGTGTGAGTATATGATTCTTGCCATTCCATTCATGAGGAAAAAACAGCTTTTCCGTTAAAACATGGTCCTATAAGAAATGTCATCAGAATGGTAAAAGAAATTGTTGTGAATGTGATGTTACGTGTAAATGTTTGTCTTGTCAGCAGGGCAAGCCCTTATATTAATAATAGCCACCTGGCTAGTTGGGCTGCTCTGGCTGTACAACCTGGTTTTTTTTACAGCCAAACAAATAAATAAAATAAAATAAAATAATGGTAAAAGCCACGATGGGGAGATTATTTCGAACACCTGTTCCCCAGGTTCCTTCCCGTGAGGCAGTACGTCAACCCGTACGAAGGCGTGATCCTGACCCCCCACCACCAGCAGATGGTACAGTCCCAGCCCCACCAGCGGTTCCGGCGGGTGCAGTACACTCCCCAGCCGGGCACCCGGCTAGTGGCCGTCCCCATGGGCCACACGGCGGGCAGGGGCCCACAGCCGCACCCACAGTCGCACCCACAGGCTCCCCCTGGCGGCTTCGGCCAGCAAAGGCAAGGATCACCTGTTTTAGATGTGTTAAATCATGGAAAGCACTAGATAGCTTTAAACAACGCCTTGCTTGCAGTTAGATGTGCAAAGGTTGGGTGTAACAGGTCGTTCGGTGTAATACAGCTAGCTGCCGCCGCGCCGCGTTCCTGCGATGCTGGTGTGTTACGCCGAAGGGCTTTATGTGCTTTATGTGCTTTATTAAACTCCATTAGCGACACACAAGACATTGGTACAAAATCAAGTATGCAGCTAATCTTCCTGGAGTTGAAATACTTAACAATAGTTAAAATACACAACAATAGTACAAAATATTAATACACTACATCGAAACTACAACATTATTTACATACAACATTTACCTTAACATTTAAAAGTAACATCACATGTGCCTATCAACATGGACCTATGTACGCATGTGCTCTAACAACTCCTGCCTAAACCTACTCTTAGTTGCTGCTTGTACCTCATGTGGCAAAGTATTCCAAACTGTTAAAGATCTGTAAATGAAAGTCTTCTTTAGGGCGTTCGTTTTTGGTTTCATTAAACTGTATGTGGCTATACAGATACAGATACAGAAAGCAAAGAGATGAGTAAATGTACACATGTGATCATGAGGCATTTTGCAATTGAATGCACAGATGAAGTTTTGAGCATTTTAAGTTCTGCATAACTTGGCTAAATCATGCTTCCAGCGGCCTTTCGTTGTTCAGAGCTGTGTAGAGTATACGCAGAGCCCTGGACAGTGAGAGTTTGTGCTACACTGACGACTTTTTCCACATTTTGTTTTCCTCAGAAGAATGACGACAGGAAGGCTCTCCGCTCGAGGGGCAGCCTCCATTCTCGTTCCCGATGGCTATCAGCTGGTACAGGTCCATGCGGACGCTGGGGACGAGGCTCCCTCCTCCCAAGAGACGTCCTTCGTAGACGAGGACTTCGACAGTATCGGCTAGGGGTAGAAATCGCGCCCCTAGCGGCCCACACGGGAAGGCAGCGAGAGATTGTGTAAGGGCTCCGATCACGAGAAACTGTGGCTTAAGTGACGTTTTCAATGTTTGAGTGTTTGTTTGCCTGTACATCGCTTTGAGCTCATTTCTTCTAACAAGTACGTGTCGTTCTGCACTGCTCCGCTAGGGGTGCTGTGTCGTCAATCTCTTTACAAGATGATGATTTGTAGATTTTGACAATTAAATATGTTTACAATTCAAGGTATACGTAACAACTTTACTTTCCTGCGGAAAAAAAGCACCAAAAGCCCGATTGGTTGAAAATAGTAGAGACAAAAATCGAAAGGAAACATAACGGAAATATATATTTTTTTCTATATCCGAACAAAAAAGGATTTACGTACATGCTTCAGCGAACGAAGCCAAAAAATATTCTACAACACATTGACCAAATCACAAATCATGTTATCTATCAATAAATACTTGCAAATAGCTAATGTATTGATATTGTTCTTTGTGTATATTACACATAATAAAGAGACGCATGAGACGTTTGATGAAATAAAACTTTGGCGACGAATATGGAGTGATGTCAATGTTTTATTGCCAGTTCTGCTGTTGTTCAGGACGCTGTGTACATGTAGCCTCTCAGCTGTGTAGAAATTGGGCCACTGCAAGTATGGAACTGTAAAGTTAACTGTAAAATCATGTTATCCGCACAAGGCTACATCACAGCAACAAAATGTTTCTAGATATATGTGTCCGTTTTGCTTTCTTTTCTTCTGGGAAGTGACTCATGTTCAACTATGTATCTGTTATGTATATATTCATTTATTATTATTCATAAGTTTCTTGTCTTGTCTTGCATGATTGTCTTGTCAAATCTATTTTCCATAATGTACAAGTGGCGGCGAGAATATAAGTTGCCTGCAACATGAGTCCGCCGTGACTTTGTCCTTTTATTTGTATTGATGTTTCTCTGAATAAAAAATAAAAAGTATGGATAGGGCCCACGAAGCTAGGACAGGAATGCATACCAGGCTAGCACATGTGAACAGCAGCAGGGTTTTTTCTATTGAAACATACATTGACAAGACGTGGTGGCGACACACTCAAGTTACACTTATATTCATGTCGCCACCAGACAATACACAATACAAGCAGGCAAAGCATGATAAAAAAACACCAATAATTAATCAATGAACAGGTGAAACAAATATATAAATACTGACAGGATTGATCAAGATGTTACAAAAAACGATTTGATACTAACAAAAATGTCTGTACATATAATAGTATTTGAGTATTGTACATTGTTGATAGACAAGAGGAAAAGTAAATGTACCAGAATATCATCTGAAAGGTCATCCAAGTCTGTGATAAAGCCGATCAGTGTTTTCAAGTTGCCAAAAAAGGTATTTCGTTGTTGAGTTCCAGCAGCAGTTCCCGAGCAAACGCTGTAATTGTAGTCAGGCCATTTCACAAAATTCATCATCATCTCCGACAAGAGATGCTCCCATCCGGCCCGGACTGGAGTCCAATTACGGATATTATTACCCTCTAATGCCCCGTTTTACTTAGAATCAATCTGGAGCTTAACGATCACAGCGAGGAGAGGAGGAACAAAATCGATAACATCAGACAGATAAGAAACAGCCTGGCGTGCTGACAGGGATCATACCGTTTATCAGCTTATAGGAAACTAAGAAAAAGACAAGTTTGTTTATATCATAGATGACCACTTATCTGGTGGATTATCAAAAGTATAGCAATTTCCGTTGTGATGGGGCGCTTGATCATACCTTTTTTTGTCTATCTGGATAATTATGACTTTGATTCCGGTAATTTTGTCACTGATAGAAGATCTAGAGTACGGGTTAGAGTGAATGACTGGTCGTTGCCTTCTCCCTGCAAACGTCTACAAATCTGGCAATACAGCGATAGCCATCTATTTTGTTCTATGAAGAAAGCGATGATTCACATGCAATAAGACCACAAACAATACTCCCACATCGGTCTTTCTATGGGTCGCCAAATATGTATCACCTAAACAGAGCTAAGTATTCACGCAAACAAGACGAAAAGTTAATTCCGGGTTCTTTTTGACTTCACGCAAAGCATAAAGTACATGTAAGGTTAAAATGATGCTGCTATCTATGCCCTTTGTGGACTAAAAGGTTGTTCAAAAGTTCAAGGAACTCCTGAACAACCTTAGCCTTTCAGAAAGGAATTTCGCATCTCTTATGTGGCTCATCTGCAAGTCCATTGATATTCATTCAGAGAAATTTTTTAATATGGCTAAACATTCACGGAAACAAGACGAATAGTTTTTTGGGTTCTTTTTAACTTCACGCAAAGCGTATTGTGCGGGTAAGGCTAAAATCTATCCTCTTGTGGTTTAAACCTGAACGTTGAAGGAATTATTGAACAACTTTGGCCTTTCAGAAAGGAATTTCGCATCCCTTATGTGGCTCGTCGGCAAGTCCATTGACCTAATACTCATTCAGGAATTTTTGCAACAATCGTTTGCCAGTCATAATTTTTTTTAAATTTTTTTTTCAAAAAGCTTTATTCATTAAAGGCAACATTACATTACATACATACATACATACATACATACGTGCATATCTAAATACAAAATTCACAGGTTACAAAGTACATGTTTGTACATTCTGTTGTTTACAAGGTTGAAGTATAAAGTCATTTCTGATTTGAAATTAGGGTATAGATCCATTGATGTATGTTTCTCATTGTTTCTGTTATCACACCAGTTCTTAAATATAACAATCTTTGCAATACTTATTAATAAGTCATAATAGTACTATTATGACTTGCCAGTCATAATAGTACTTTTTAGAGGCTAAATCCTGGATGTAGATGATGTTGACCCCTTGTTGCCCAAACACGTCATACATACACAGGATAATGTCACAAAATCCCCTCCCTACATAAGGTTCACACATGATGTATTGACCCGCGTAATCGAAAATCAATTTCCCGAAAACGTGTATTTATGAGGACATGGTAAAAAGTATTTCGCAAGTGCGCTCGAGTAACGTAAATCGTGGCCATTGCACCCTGAGGATTTAACGTAATGTTATTGAGGCTTTACGCCTGCGAGGTTCCTTTATTAGAGGAAATTATATATAGGAGATCAGAAAGGAGTTCGTTGTGTAGTTTAGAATTACGCCAAAGTAGCGAGCTTTCTAAATCCATTACCTTCCATTGATTGCTTACGGAACGAAGAAAGGCCTATATTCATTAAGTTTCATGTCCTGAAAAAAGTCACAGAATAGGTGAATACGTGCCATGGCACATGTAGAGACGTTCATACACCTGTTTTATTGATATTATAGCAAAGGCGTGTAATAAAGTCATCGCTGTAGCGAAATAAAAGCATATGTCGCACAATGAAGTTTATTATATGTGAAAAACAGCAGTTGCGATCAATTACACGGGCTCAGGTGGCAATCGACACGCCGGTGGCCAGACGGCCAGCTTCCCGTGACTTCAATCAGTCCGCTACACTTCCGTACAGAACAGTACAAATCATTGCGAGGGGATGTAGGTGTGACACTCGTGAGACATCTAACGTTATTGCTGCCTGTCAGTGGTACTACACGTACCGTTGTGTGTTCTTTGGCTCGGCATCATCAGTAGAACAGTTCTGTAAAGAGTTTTTTTCCTCAGATCTGAAGATTTGTATCTAATATGACTGATATACAGATTGCTGATCAACAGAATCAATCGATGACTGAATCTCCAAGATACATCGTTCTTAGGGGGGCACACCCCAGTTTATTTTCGGTCTCAATTTGATTCTGCACACCCTCAAGTTCTAGTTCTAGTTCTAGTTCAATAGTCCGCAAATTCCCTGTAAGGGACATCACGCAGACGGGTGAGGTGCAACGTGCGGTCTAAGTCTAGCGACCGTCTCTTTCAGGAAATAATTCTGAAGAAAAACACTGTGTATGGGAATGAAGGATATCTCTCTAGCTACAAGAACAACAGAATTTCACTTTTCTTAACCTCTCAAATTTTGATAAATTTTAGGGGGGAGAAGGATTTTCCTATGAAAAATAATGCGAAAAATTGGCCATTTTCACTTGGAATTAAACCCATCACCCATAATTTAGCTACCCAAACGACTGATATTTAGATGAGTCTTGGCTACAAATCGTATATTTTCCTGAATCTACAAATGCAACAGGAGATATTCCTGTCCAGATGACGTCATACGAGCTTAAATCAACTTCCTGTGATTAGATTTGGTAAAGCGCTAATGATAAATGTTCCGGAAGTTAATCGTCGATGTAACATATATCTTCGTATGAACATTTTTCATGTAAACACTTCCGACTGAATACAGGAGATTGCCCATTTTTCTTCTGGCTCAGATTCAGACATGGCCCTTGTGCTTTATCCATGTGTCATGTTTCACACGTTCAATAAGTGTATTGCACAATGATGTTTTCGTCAATCGTAGCCATTTTGAAAATTGGTTTGGTGTAGGCAGCTCAAGCAAGCATCGGTGAAAGATGGCGTGGATTCCTGAAATAGGTATGTCTGTGTCTAATAACAAGATATCATTGTGAGATGAAGAAAGCTGTAGATTACTCAAATAGTACCCAGCAGTTGCTGTTGAATGTATGCGTAATAAAGTAAGGTGATCAGTCATTATCAATTTTTCACTGCGTTCAAACATTTTCACCGTGGAGGCGATTGGTCTTTCTGTCTTCAAGCAAAAGACTAAAAAAATCAATCTCTCTGTAAGGATATCGTCGTAACGGCCCTAACGGAAAATTGTCGGGCATGTCCTGGAGGTGCTCGGGGCAGATTAACCCAGATCTATCGACCAATCGAAGCTGAAGTTATCTTTAGGGTGGAAGGAGTTCGTTTGGAACCTCCCACGGCTGCCACAGGTGTAACATTCCCGATATCATGTACTATTACCGATACGGGTGATCAGCCGGCGGTGTGGTGCTGCGCGCCCCCTGTTGGTGGGTCTCCACAAGCTCTATTATCCATGGCATCTTCGTCGCGGTTCGCGGGCTGCAACCAGATATCTGTGTCCACAAAACAACTGTTCCGGCCTGTACGAGTGAAATATTGATATCTCAATTTTAATATCGAATTCTGCAATCAGCTCGTCGACAGAAAGGTTGCTGCTGAATAGGCGTTGACCTTTTAATTGACCTCTGAGTTGACACCGGAGACATTTGACCCCGTGCACTTTTTAGACTGCCTGCACTGGCGTGTTGGGGAGAGACCCGGCTTTGTACGGGGCTGTGAATGGTCAGCTTCTAATGCGATAAATTACCGTTAAAATTCAAATTACGTTTCATAACGGTTTGGAGCTCAGCGGCCTGATCTTACTCTATACTGGACACTATTGAGGCCCACAAGTAGATCATGGTATCCATTGGTCGGGATTCCGTATCTTCCGTGTTCAAATCTGCACATATTTTGATGCAACAGGAGTGACTGGCGGATGCACCAGGACCGAGTTGAGCTTCACAAGTACAGGAAATATCAGGTGCGTGCGTTCACACTCTATTTGGCCACCTACACCAAAATATATCATCAGCATCATCGCCGCTCTCATCTGTCGACGATGCTGGCCACCACTGCTTTCCACTCTTTTCTATCCAGCGCTTGTCTACCTAGAAATAATCACGTGGGAAATTCACACTAGCTTTACTTCATCAATCGAGCAGCTTCTTTGGCTGTGACCACCTTAGTATACAACCGCATTAAGACCGTATTATATGTTAGATATGACCACGTCACCATATAATTGTTGCCAATGACATTAATGAAAAGATATCGTTCTGGAAGTCTGACCATTTTCAGGATCACTCCGGAGTCTCTCATTTTAGGTAAATGAGTAACCTTGGTGTGATCTAAATTCATGAAATCTTTACTGATGTCACAGCGTAGCAAAGTCTAGATTGAGTTCGTATTTACATTCAGTACTACGTTGCATCACAACAAAAAGAAACGCAAAGAAGCACATTATGCTGAGACCTGACCTGAGATGCCCTGATGTAGTAAACTACCTGGTGGAGACCCGACCTTTCCGTTCCCAGGTGTCCCACTAAAGACACACCTGCTGTCAAAAGTCTTCAGAGCAGCTTTCCTTCAGATCTTCCATCAGTGGACTTTTCTAATGGTTCCCTGTAGACCGATATGCAGCATACTTCGGATCAGCAAATCTCTAGCTGTGCGTGTGTAGTCTATACATCTTTTACTGATAAATGCCGCCTCATCAGAAATTTTGAGTACCCCTCTGCACGATATCGGTACCATAAAGGAAGGTAGTTACTTTACTTTGGCTCTGAAATCCTATCCGGGCACGTATGACAAGGTCAAAGGTCATGATCAAACGCAAACGCAACGTTCCTAAAGCTGTCATATACATGTGGGAATTGAACAAGTCCAATTTTCACCAAAACGTTGATGCAATCGTGGAATTGGACTTGTTCCAGTTACAGCAGTCTGGAGGAAAATATTGCAAGCTGTGCGGGCATCTTTTTCTCCAAGTCGGCACCTTTATGTCGAACTATTAATCAAGCTACCCGTTTACACAGCGATGTTCTGTCGTAAAAACAGCGATATTACTAGGCTGCAATCAAACAGAACATATTCTGCTAGCGCATATTCCATGGGTGTCAAGGCTACGTATCCAACATTTCTGGTAGTTCATCATGCTGAATGTCTGGCAGTTTTAGTGTCTAAATCATAGGCTATGTTTCAAGTATTCTGATAGAATATTTTTAAACGTGATCATGAAGTCAACATTTTCCTCCACGTACACTGTCAGCGATGTGTTAAGAGCTTACTGCTATATTACTGTTAAGCTGTGAAAGCGTTGGCAGAAATGAACCAAGCAACCATAGGACAAATTGTAAATGGGATACTACTGCAACAAGTAGTTCTAGTAAATCATATTTCTACTAAAATATCGCGCTAGCTAAGTATAACTTGAATCACACTGTATTCCTATCATCTATGTAGCTTGCTGGTTTACAGCTGTAAGTTATCCATCTTGTGGGATCTAAACTGTCACTTAGATCCGTGAATAGTTTCATCAGGTTGGTAAGTCACTGAATAAAGAGACTCTTTCTACACAACCAAGTGTTTTATTCAACCGACGTTTCGGTGACCGTCTGTCACCTTCTTCAGGGCAATTCTGACTGGTTCACATTGCACTGCAGCATAGGTGTCGCTGCTGTAGATGCGTTCCCAAACGTATTTTGGAACTGCATTGTAAATACAGTTCCCTAAACAGTGCATGTGTACTTGTAGATATGTAAATACGTTTGGGAACGCATCTACAGCAGCGACACCTATGCTGCAGTGCAATGTGAACCAGTCAGAATTGCCCTGAGGAAGGTGACAGACGGTCACCGAAACGTCGGTTGAATAAAACACTTGGTTGTGTAGAAAGAGTCTCTTTATTCTGTCACTTAGAATTACCGTATAATGCCGTAATCTCAGTCTACGTTACTTCATAATTGTACACGTTTATATAGCTACATTGTAAACGTCTACTATCATAATATGTCATTTATAGGGTCGGTAACATCAATGATAAAAGTCAGACATTTATCTTGTTTCGCATTAAAATCATTATTATTATTACAGTTGTTTAGAACCTCATAAATCGGTGATCTCATAAACCTGTGGTTATCATTAAACAGCATGTTACATGCAGAGCAATATCTATGCTCTATAAATATAATTCAATCTCTCACACATATTTTACGCATTTACAAAGCATTGTTGTGGTTGTTTAGATGCTTTAAATCAGTAATTGTGTTCTCATAAACTTGAGGATGTCCTGACGCAACCCGCAGAGCAGTATTTATGTTTCACAGGTGTGATTATAATGATTCAGTCTCTCACACACATTCTTCAACGAGAGGCTTACATTAGGATGAAGAGCTAAAGGTACTAGCTTATCTCTTACGATGCTCTAATCTTACGTACGTGGGGAAGCATTACCATTCCGGATACCTGATAAGCATCCCTGCCGTCTTTCTAGACTGTTAAATGCCAGTCTTTATCACAACAGTGTAGCCGTGGGAGCAGGCACGGTGCGGGGATTGATGGATAATAAAAATAGCAGAGGTCCAAGTATTGAGCCTTGGGGAACTCCCGATAATACAGGTAACCAATTAGAATGTACATTTTCCACAATGACTCGTTGTCTACGACTAGACAGATAACTTTCAAACCAGGCGAGCAAGTTGGAGTGAACACCATACATTTTCAGCTTGTGGACTAAAAGGCGATGCGAGACACAGTCAAAAGCTTTTGAGAAATCAAGGAAGACAACGTCAACTTGGCCGCCGTTATCTAAAATAGAGCCGATATTGTGATAAATTTGGAGTAACATTGTTGCAGTAGACCTGCCCTTAATAAAGCCGTGCTGTAAGGGGTGGATCTGGTCCTTAAAGTAAGGAAAAGCATTACTATTCCGGATACCTGATAAGCATTCCTGCCGTCTTTCTCGGCTATAAATGCCAGTCTTTATCACAACAGTGTAGCCGTGGGAGCAGGCACGGTGCGGGGGATTGATGGAACCGTTATAGGCACTACCTTACTAAAGGTCATCGTGGGACGTGGCTAACTATTCTTAGACAACTTCGAGCGGGGAAACTTTGCACTTCTACGAATATATTCCAAGTGACATATGAATAATTCTTACATCTAGACTGAGAATGTAATTAAGTGGATCGTCTTGGGTGCCATAGGCGTGATGTATTCTTCTCGTACGTGTAATCGTGTATTGATTGGAGGACCTTGAGGGACAACTTTGTAGACGTATGGTAGGTGTTGATTGTATTTTCTTGTAGGCCAACTGGTTTCCTGTATTGATATAAAACCTGGTCTTAAGCGTATTCTGTTTTAAGATTTTAAAGCTGCTTTGCCGCCTTGTCTGGTGCTACAAAGGTCATTATTGCTCGTACCTACACGGTTTTGGTGCTATCTGTGGGTTACTATTTGGGTGTGTGCGTGGGTAGGTGGATTATGTGTGTGGGTGTTTTTGTGGACAGCATAACCTAAGATGTTGTAGATGTATCTTTATGATATTTGATATGTGACTTGGTGGCAACAAAATGATTATGGTCCCCTAGCAGCCTTCTATGGTACTGCAGTAGACTTCTGACTTTTTAAATCTCTGGAAATATTCTGGACATGCTGTGGTCATTTTGGGTTGACAGATAACTCTTGTGTTCCAATACAACAGTAATGCTGTCATTGTAATGAGATAATACTGGTCACAAATTGTCAAGTAATTCCTTTCTGTCCACAAGTAAGGGGGCATATGTACAAAGTAAGAGTAAAGTAATTCGTAAGAATAAATGTAAGGAAGGCAATCACAGGATGAGTACTAAAACATTGAAGTGCAGTTCCGACATTTCTTCCGCGAACTCTCACATTTCGAATGGCATCATGAGTGGCCCTCCAGTGAATGTTAAGAGTAGGAGAGGTGTCCTGATGCGCTATATCTTATGCATTGTTGTACAGTATATATAGCATAATGGCGCCCACGGGGGCACGTAAACTGAACAGGGCCATTAAAACTTTCCGTTTACATTGCAGACAATTTCGCCCTCAGTCTATCCCCTGGCTGCTGTGAATACAAGGTACCATTAACTTCAAACTGTAACCACGATTTTCTAGATCAAGAAGCGTTTAAATTACTTTTTACAATCGTCTTTTTCTTGCGCAATCTTAGTAGAAAGATGCTGGTGTAAAAGTGTAGCAGCTATCTTTTCAATAGGTGTTTAGTGGAAGGTGTTACAAGGTTGCTGCAATGCAGTTCATTCAATAACTCTTTGGGACTTGATAAATACCGAAGAGTTGGGGTGAAACGAATCTATGATTGCTACCCCGTAATACCATGGATAGTGTTCTAGTCCCACGAGTTATACAGGTGATACTACCGTTAGGCCACAGTAAGTAATTTCTATTGTGACATCAGTGCCTGCATTAATTTTTGCCTGATTTCGAAAAAAAGGAGAAATTTTGTTGCCCTCCGACGCTGGTCAACATGCCGATAATAGGCAAATATGTCGTAAATGTCTTCCGGTTCAGAGACCATCAGGGATCCAGCAAACTTGAGGCACAATTGCTCGCGTTTGATGGCAAGTGTTGACAGTCTAAGGTGTTCCATCTCATATGGATACCCAGTGTAGTAGCCTCCCATGATGGTATAACAAGTTCTAGTTAATTGAGATGTAACGTTATACACATCTACAAGAACAGATTGTTTGATACAGGAATGAAAGACTCGTTGGTTGTAATATCATGTTTTGTAGCCTCAATTCTTGTAAACTTAACAATTTTTATGATCTCAAAATTTGAAAACGTAGAAATCTTGTTTTATTCTGCCCTTCTTGCTTTTTTCGCCCTTTCGCATTAAATTAGGGGTCTGTGGAGGATGTCATCCATAAAATGTACTTGCTGTGGCCTTACTAAGAATAGAGAGAGTCAGTGGGAAATCAACTCCTCTAGATCGAACACAACCACGCAGCCCAATCCTTAACCTCACAATTTACCAGTAGATTAACCTCCAATCAGCGTTCAGAGTAGTTGACCTTCGGGTCAGCACGAGCCTTTGTGTTACTCTAACCTAAAATTAGCTTTTCTTCTCAACAAGTACCTTTCATGATATGCACTCCCACTGTACAGACAATGAACACTTTTGGTAGTCAAGCAGATTTTGGTGCACTGAACAAGTAATTGCATCGCTGGTATTCGTGGTGCAAATTTCTAATGCATAAAATTCACGGTTTATCACAGATCATGCACCAGCTTTGAATATTAAGTTATGAATGTGATTCAATAAAAATCCTGACGCTGTTCGGCTTAACTTTCATCGTCGTATGACCTGCAATTCATAAACCCAAGGTATTACATTACGTGTTTTTATACCTTTTTACGACGTTTTGGTGGAAAGTCCATTCATCCCTGCCTCCACCATGCCTGACTTACTCCCTAGGTAAGTGGCGTTGATCGTGTACAGTATTAAGGTAATTTGTCTCCAAACTGGGCGGACATCTAAAAACTCATCGCGCAAGAATTCGAAATTCACGAGGGAATCCAAACGAGTTCAGGTAGCCTTACGACGTGAACGAATGATATGGTATTTGGGGTAAGGCCAATGCAGAAGTTTTTCTTAGTGATATATTACAGAGCCAGCGGGGGCAGGGTTACACCTATACACGGAAATAAGCTGGTTAGAAGTAATTAAACAAGGATTCAAGTCAGGATATGTTTGTCGTCTTGAAAAGAAAGAAATACGTGTTACAGTTACAGTGATAGTTATATGTAAGTTAAGTTATATGAATCCAATTCATTAACTTAAGTCTAGACAAGAGTGTACCTTTTACCATTTAAATTAGGCAGACTAGATAGACTTAAGGAGGAGGAGGGGTTCTAGACGTCTTCCAACATCGAGAAGACGGCAAGAAACGGTGCTTTGACAGGCCTTAATTCCTACCTGGGAAAAATGTAAGATCTATCCACGACATTGTGATCCTCGCCATATTTGGGTTCCGTTTGGTGTAGGTAGAGCCAAATGATAATGGTACTGGCGTCATCACCACTAGTTTACACCCACCGTTTATGAATCAAATAGTTCCCATACTTAACTCCACCTAGTAAGTGTTAGGGCGCCTTATTATACTTAGCGAAGGCAACACGGGAAGCTGTAGTTGATTACATTGTAACGAGTCATCATCATTTGTCACAAGTACCCAGTCTTCTCTATCTAGATCTGCCTACCGTTCCTCGCCCATTAAACAGTTGGGGTTACTAAAGCTATCTCTATGGAGTCCTATATAACCGCGGAGTTGGCACACTTTTGACTGATACCTTTGGTAGACACACATGGCGGGCTGTGCAAACTTCGCGCATATTCTCCCTGACAATAACAATCTGTCTCCCGGCGAGGCGCGACTGCCTATATTGGACACTTACCATGCGGAATTACCAGCAGCAGAACCAAACTTTCATTAAGCAAACATAATCCATTTTCTGTCGACAAAATATTACCCCAGAGAGGTCTGTCATATTTCTCAACAGTAGATCAAAAGGTTCACGTTTTTGGTACATATTAAGACAATGTAATATTGAAACCATGTATCAAAAATGTGTCTCCTTTGCTTTAGCCATTTGTAGATATGGCCTCTGTTTATGCATTGCTGTCAGTGTAGGGATAACGCAAATGAAATGGTTTAAACATGGTGTGTTCTGCACTTCCCGCTATATGGACTTTGCAACTAACAAAATGAATCCCAGCCAATTGTAATAAATCACACTGCAGCGTAATGTGGGAGGTTTACTGAACGCGATGGATTCATTTTCAAAATGTACAGCTATTAAACACGGAGCGCGAATCCCTTCTGAAGATCCAACACTGGATAAGAACAGCGTCTTCGGCGACAGTAGCGGACACAGTGGTGTTGCCGGGATGTTATCGGAAGCCGGATAAAGCATGTGCTGCGCTATAAACCACGTAAAGGCCACTGATGTAAGTATAGACTGGCAGCATGCCTGTCTATCGATAATCCTGTCCACACAGCGTGTATGCGGACTGGGACGATTAGGTACACTTCGTAGCTGGGTCTGATGATGCGATAGATACCAACATCGAGCGGTACATGTGAACAGGTATGTACACACTTTCCCATGTGGTATCTGCTGGGCTCGGTGATCTTTAGTCTGATGTGTCTGTTTTCCTTACTTGAAGTGTGTACGACTGGGGGGGGGGGGCATCATTGACTTGCCAGAACTGTTGGTCTATACAGTGTACCAAAAATAGAATGTAAGCTTGCTAATAATACGAGATATTCCCAACGCTTTTCTAAATAACAATCTGCATGTTTGCTGAGTTCATACGTCTACCGTATCTTTATCTTTATAATTTATTATGTTAAGTTTTATGGAGGAGGATTTTAGACAAGCCCTTTAGGCTTCTTTCCTCCTCCTGCACGCTGTTTTTTCCTTTGTTCTCATATTTGTTATTTAATGTCTTTACTCGTGCAAATAAATAAATGAAAAAATGAATGAAAATCTTTCTACAGGTATCAGTATGACTATCTATTCTGCTCGAAATACCTTGTCACTGTTTCTAACACAGCTAGACAGATCCTAATCCACGGTGCGTACGCTGTGGCCAAAGAAATCCAATACAATCGAAACGTTACACTCCCCGTAAACAGGGAGGTATTGATCCAATTGTCCAAATGTTGATTAGCCAAATTACCGCTTGATTGTTCAACGCCAGTCGGGTGTCAATACCGCATTTCATCCTTGAACTTCGGCCCAGGGTTTATTGATATATTTGTCCCGGATGAAATAAAAGCACCACTAATGTAATTGAATTGTGGATACTTTATTGACTTCTCTCTATTCACGGTGCAACATTTGTATGTATGAGAGCACTTGATAGAAAGTACGTATATTTTAGACACTCATGTTCACAGCGCGTGGGTTTATGGGACTTTTCTTACATGACGAATCTGCTCATTTATTGGTCACGTCAAACAGTTCACAACTTTTGGGAGATGAAACCTTATCAATCATAACATCACCGAAACATCTCAGGGAGAAGATATTCATTGACGTAGAGAGAAAGTAAGTTGTCTTTTAAATTTTACGTTAAACTTATCCAATCTAGATCCAAGGTGTACGTATAGTTATCTGACGTATACACAATAACTTTATTGTTCAACAATCGTACACGATACAACAACATCTGACAACCTGTACATGTACACCAGTTCTAGGACTTCGAAACTAAATTACTCTACAATAGACTATGTAGTACAATACGAAACTATACACTTGTGCAGACATTTCTAGGCACTTTCTTATGCTCTGCCCTATATCATACAAAATGTAGAGATCATCATCATGTTAAAACGTATACCTAGTTAGGTTTTCTTCTTTTGTCCACTGAGAGGAATTCTGGTATGGAAAAGGACATTGCCACATGGTAGAAGATTTTTTTCGTTATAGCCCTACCCTAACTGCACTTTCAGTACATTTTGAAGTGTTCGCGATGGTTTTATTTTAGCGGTTTAATTTTACGCAAATATGCGTTACTAATGTACTGCGAACTTAAACCACCAGGAAACCACCTTTTCACTTCTACCACGAGATCAAGTTCCGGCGAAAATATATGACTTTACAGTAGTCCGTCTTTATCGTGAATCTCTTAATTTGAGAAGTCTATTGTTCGCCAGATGGTGGTGACTATGTGATATCCTATCGATCTTCCCCCATAGATACGTGCCTGTGACTGACTACACAAAGCCACCAGATCTACCGTGAGGCGGATTCTCGATATTTACTGTCAGTCTTGCAGAAGTTTGTGCTGCAATTGGTGCAAGAATACAATGACGAACTTTTGGGATTAACGGAAAAAGATTGATAAATATTTCAAGAACAATTTTTGGTTTTAGGCACTGGAGTTACTTTCTAGACAGGCTTGAGTTAATGGTAAAATTTCAATTATGCGAAAGGAAAACATATCACCACATCAATAGACGGTATTGCCCTGTGAGTTAGAGTACCGTAGGTATAATGTACGTGTATCAAAGACAACACAGAAGTTTGTGCTGCCATTGGTGCAAGAATACAATGACGAACTTTTCGGATTAACGGAAAAAGATTGATAAATATTTCAAGAACAACTTTTGGTTTTAGGCACTGGAGTTACTTACAGACAGGCTTGAGTTAATGGTAAAATTTCAATTATGCTAAAGGAAAACATATCACCACATCAATAGACGGTATTGCCTTGTGAGTTAGAGTACCGTAGGTATAATGTACGTGTGTGTTCATGTCTTTGTGTGCATTATTGAGGTTGGAAGATTGATTTCTCAAGGCGACTAGAGCCTTCTGGCAAGATGATGTAGCCTACTGATAAGGGTGGTTTTGCCTGACGCTATCGTGTCTATTTAAGTAAGAACAATTAATTATAGAACATGGCAAACTACTTGATCTGCACTAACGTATATTGTGCTGATTGATTGTTTGTTTGTTTGTTTGTTTGTTTGTTTGTTTGTTCAGAAATTGTAACATGACAATACAAAGTGTGCACTAGGCAGCAAGTATGCTGATAGCGTGCACACCTAACACAATGATACTCATTTACACCTGAGTCAAGTGAGGAAAGTCGTGCAAAGTGCCTTTCCCAAGGGCACAAGGTCGGTGGCATGTCAGGACTCGAACCCGGGACCTCTTAGTTCCGAGTCGAGTACTCTGTCGTTGCGCCACACGACCCCACTATAAGGGGTACCATCCCTCTATATCGTCTATAACACCATCCGCCTGCATCAGGAATTTGAGCACTTTCCGGACACGAACTGAACAATCAGGAGTAGGTCAAAGGTTATTGTGAAGTAGATTCTAAATTAAGACCACTAATTGCTTCATCTCCTTCGTTAATGACCTCCATAGGGACACGGTGGTCTCTATTTGGTCCGTGATTGATTTTGGTTCCAGAATCCTTACTGGTTCCCTGATTTAGTCTTGCTTTGGTTGTGAACTTGGCAGTCGGTTTTGTTGGCATATTTGAACGTAAGAATTTTATGAGAATATTTTTTACCTCTCCATTCTGTCCTTTTATTAGATGATCACCATCATTATCATCATTAAATACATTTTTTTCTCCAACTGCCCATTTAACGATCAGGAAAGAAAAGAGCTGTTTAAAGAAGCCACCAAAATCCACCATAACTTTCAAACGTTTACTGACGAAAAGAAAACTACAACCCTGTTAACCTCCCAAAACCCACTCATTGCAGAAAAAGTGGGACACTTCGTCTTCCACTGCTTCCAAAAAAGAAGTCAAACCCAAACTTAGGATGTAGTCTGTAGCAATCTCTTAGAGTAGTTACTTACTACCATTGTACTATCTGTATACCGTATTTGTTATTTTATGTTGCAATTAGCCTTCGGGCATGTATTTGCAAATAAACCATTATTATCATGGTCGTGGAATATCAGCCCATATGTACTGTGGGCTGTCATTGTTCACCATTGTCTCTTGTCAGCTGCTAGTCGTTGCCCCCCTCCCATCTACAACCCATCTCTGCAAGGTCTGACTCTCCTCACTGTCCTCCAAGTTTTGATACGGACACACCATTGACGAGAGCAGATACTTCAACCCCAGTGACAATCCATCATGATGGACGTACAAATCCATAAACTTAGAAGGAGGTGTGACTATATGTTGGCAGATACGGACAGCTGAGGACAGAAAGGAAAGGAAGGAAAGGTCTCCCGTGCTCCTATGCAGAGCGTAGCGTGGTACCCATATCCATTTCTGTAGCCCTTGGGCGACACACAGTTGTGCAATGCACTACAGCAGGGGGCTGGTCCGCTGGTAGTGCTGTGTGTTTGACCTTCCCACACTCTTTCTCATATGTGCTGAGTGCTAACCAGAGAAAGAAGTGTGTACCATCTTTAAAGTCTTTGGTATGACCCGGACGGGGTTTGAACTCACGACCTCCCGGTTACAAAGCGAGCACTCTACCAATTGAGCTATTGCACCGGTCTAGGACAGAAAGCCCCGACCATATTGATTCCCTCTGTTTCTTTAAGCTTCTCGATGAACTCTCACTTCTTGCTAACCCATTGAGAGCTTTGTCTCTTCTAGCTCTTCTAGTGCGACTGAAAATTCGAGGTGAGCAACGATCTGATTGTGTTAAATTAAAGTACAAACTTCATTATGGAATGTAACGTTACCAACACATATGAGCTTTCATGCTAATTCACATCATTACACTATTCAAACACAACTTCTACAGCAACAGCTTTCCACAGACTGGAAAATTATGGAACTCTGACAAGTGTTTACCTGCTGAATACAACCCACAAGCCTTCATAAACAACATTCACCGGTATCTCCTGGCATAGCTATATAGTCACCTGTACCTCCTACCAACTTAGCTGAGTGCCCAGTCGTTCGGCCTTGAATTGAGCAAACTCGTTAAAGAAAGCATGCCCCTCTACCACATGCCCCTCTACCGATACTAATTTCAGCCAACTTGTATGTAGCAGTTGACCTACTTTATACTCCTTTCTGTTCCTTTGGGTCTGAGCACATGTACGTTATCTCCCCTGATTGCTGCGCAGCTATCTTGGTATCGTCTGTCAGCAAAGCCCCAACAACTACACTGGATTCTGAGATAAGTAACTCTAAGATAAGTAACTCTACCTCTACGTGACAGGAATGTATGGGTAGCTACAACAATAACGAAAAGAAGGCTTCAGCGAAAAGTGCTTCAATCCTTTAGGGGTACTATGAGACATTTGCATAAATAGATCAACTCACCATTAAGGGTTTCATTGGTGCTGACTGTGGTTTCTAAGTTTGACAAATAGACCCTTGATCGTGCGTCAGTATCCATTATTTCGTAAGGAGAAATATGTCTGTAAGGAAATAAGGAACTAAGATCGTTTACCAGATACCAACACAAGCTGACAGAAAGCCAAGCATGACTGATGATGTGCTATGAATCCTTGTCGTGCTGCACAGGAAGGTAAATATGCTGCTACAGCTCATGGGATAAAGATACTTGAAAGATAAGAAATCCTTTCCCCAAACCGCGACATGATTTAATGACATTTATGTATTCAATTAGGCGCTGGAGTCCGGGCAATCGTATCGACTGTCGTATTCAGTCTTACAATGTTTGTCATGAAACAACTTATCTGTCGTGTACTTTTTGTAGATAATCCTGTAGGCAGATCGTGTAAAATACGGGGCATCGAAGATAAAGAATCTATAGAGATACTGGCACGTCAATGATGCACAAAATTGAAATTGTCTTTAAATTTTTAGGTGACAAGTGTCCGATTGCCGCGTGACTTCTTCTTTGATACCATCAAGAACCAATTCACATCAGAATATGTATTTCGTGGAATAACTTATCTAAAGTGTACATTTTTTAGATATCGATAATCCTGTAGGCAGGTCATGTAAAATACGGCATATCAAAGATAAAGAATCTACAGAGACACTGGTACGTCATAGTGATGCCTAAAATCGAAATCACCTTTAAATTTTGAGGTGACAAGCGTCAGATTGCCCCGTGACTTCTTTTTTGATACCATCAAGAACCAATTCATATCAGCATATGTATTTCGTAACAGTTGGTCTGACATCTAACTGGCTATTCCTCAGAGACCTGAAAGCTGGAAATTGCCGATGAATAAACCATGTGTCCAATTGACCTTTACCACCCCCGGTACCCACCGACAAGTGAACGCTGCATGGAGCGACAA
Organism: Branchiostoma floridae x Branchiostoma japonicum; assembly: GCA_013266295.2. Classification (NCBI taxonomy): domain Eukaryota; kingdom Metazoa; phylum Chordata; class Leptocardii; order Amphioxiformes; family Branchiostomatidae; genus Branchiostoma; species Branchiostoma floridae x Branchiostoma japonicum. The sequence continues at coordinate 13,146,541 of CM023828.1, read as the reverse complement.
GTACCAGTTGATCAGGAACTACGCTTCACTGTCGGGGCTACCAGAGCATATACCGTTAAACGGATATTGAGGTTCGGAAACTTGTGAGTCACAGAAATACCGTGCCTAGCTTTAGTGTTGTCGAAGCATGACAGAAATGTGGAGCGGGACAAGTACCAGTTGATCAGGAACTACGCTTCATTGTCGGTGCCTACCAAGGCATATACCGTTATTAAAACGGATATTGAGGTTCGGAAACTTGTGAATCACAGAAATACCGTGTCTAGCTTTAGTGTTGTCGAAGCATGACAGAAATGTGGAGCGGGACAAGTACCAGTTGATCAGGAACTACACTTCATTGTCGGTGCCTACCAAGGCATATACCGTTAAACGGATATTGAGGTTCGGAAACTTGTGAGTCACAGAGATACCGTGTCTAGCTTTAGTGTTGTTGAAGCATGACAGAAAATATGGAGCGGGGAGGTTTGTAGCAAGTACGGCCCTTAGCCATGGCTTGAAAGTTTGAAAGTTTATTTATTTCACCAGCAATTGCTCTCAGGTCAAAACAACCTGTTTTTCAGGCAATGCTGGTCATACAATGAAACAGACTATACAATATTACGGAATCACAAACAATACAAAATGACATAACAACAGCAAAGCAAAACTCACAAAGTTTCGCCTCTCCGTACTATTATAACATCACAGTTCCTGTATGAATTTTGCCTGTCCCAAAGTCTCACGTTGATTCAGTGACAGGTTATTCCACAGTTGGGGGCCATAGAACCTTAAGCTCCCCCTGTAGCAGGTCAGACTTGCTACAGGACAGTCCAACTGATGAGGGTCCCAGTCGGCGAGCAGTTTGACGCTTCCGCGTGGATTTCGTTACTTGTGATAGATTGCGCAATTGAATGAAGTGATTCAAGGCATCGTCACTGATGGGATCCAACTGTTGTCGCGGCGGACTAATCCAAATGGATCGTCTGTAATTTGCATCCATTCTAAGGTGTTTATGTAGTTTTAAAGGCGCGATCTTCCGCGAGGTTTTATGGAAACATTCCCTTATTCCTGCGTGAGAACGGCGTAAATCGTGACAAATTCTAATTTGTCAGTTTATCATGTAATAACAGAGTTTTTACTGAGGCGTTGGATTTTGGTCACGTCACGGCTGCGCTACAAACGAGTCAGTGCCAGTCAGAAGTACCGTCTCCTTTATAGGCAGTTTAATCACACTTAATGGGATAGGCTGGACCGGAGCCAGTGGCCAGAGGCTATAGTAACGTTGTCAGTTTGCCAAAACGTTCGGCCGGAATGGTTCTTGGAGGACAGGCAGACACAGGCGGTGGGGTGAAGGTAAGATTGGATACGGCAGGTTTGTTGGTCTTTCCATTGTTTATATATACACAGTCTTCATCTATTAATCTGAACTGTTGCAAAATGATCATAGAGTAGTCTGCTCAATGTAGAAGACTTCTGAGATATCGAGGTGGCAAATCTCCACCAATGGTATATCTCCACACAGAGTTATAGCACTAGCTAGCAGAGCTAATGTTTACCTCCAAATTAGGTAATTCAATTCAATTTATTTTAGAGAGTATATACTTTAAATGTAAACCCGGTTGCTAAAATGAATACAAAGATATCACCAGAACCAAGAGAGCAGGTTTATACAGGAATAAAAAAAATTGCCTAACTATGGTCTTCCATGTACTGTATTTTGGTTTCCATTTATTAGCTCATCATACTAAGGCAACAACATTGTATCGAGATATAAAAATAGTTGATAGGAATTGCTTCATCATTACTTCCTAAACCTTTCATTGGTTGCCCTTTCGACCTACTGTATCATTTCAACGATTTGGAAGGATTCTTTATCTTCATTAGTTGTGGGGAACAGATTCGTTATTTTGTTTCAACACAAAGATAAGCCCAGACGTGAAAAGTCAAGAAAATCAATTATCAATTTAGCAGTGATGTACCGCTGGGAAATATACAAACAGGACAACGTTTTGCCCTGCCCAATTACTTATTATCGATTTGTCTTGATGTTAGGCCCCATCGTTTAGACTTGTGTGGATCAAACAGATTAGTAGAAGGATATTCTATTTCCCCCATGTGTATTTGTAGTCTCAGATATTCAATAGAAGAAACTATACTTTACCTAGTAGTATGTCTAAACCATTACAGACGCAAAAAGACCTCGAAACATCCGCGTCTTAACGGTGCCATTAGAGCTTTTGCTGTTCCGATTTCCTCATCGATGATCGTGTGTCAGATAAATTAATACAAATCGTCGCACCTAATAACACCACCTGGATCGGCTTTCAAACACTTGATGGGGATTCCATCCCTAAGGCGGCCAAGATTACAACGATCAGACGCCGTAGAACTTTGATTGTTTTAGTGTTGATAGGTACAATCTGGATCAGGTCCTGTTCTTTCTAACCAACTACCAAGTACCTAATGCCAGCTCAGAAAAGAACAAGAAATAGTCATGCCTTCAAGTACCAGAGCCATCAAGCAAGGATTGAGGTGTTCAAAAACTCTTTTTTTCCTAGAACAATCGTAGAGTGGAAATCGCTGCCACCAAGTACAGTAGGGGCATCGTCACTAGATAGCTTTAAACAATATCTAGAGTTAGACGTTCAAAGGTCAGGTGTAACAGCTCGTTCGGTGTAATGTAGCCAGCTGCCGCCGCGTCGCGTGCCTGCGAAGGTGGTGTGTTACGCCGAAGGGCGGTTATACCGGCTATACAGATACAGATACTTGAAGCTGTTTATGTATATTGCCTATATGGTAACATCGTATTAGATGACTATTACTCCAATTGCTTGAGTATCCTATCTTTGAATAGGCTCCTTCGTAATTTTTCGTGACTAACACGGTGTATAGCAACCACTGACACAGCGAACATTGGGTTGAAATTACTGGCAAAGTATAGTGACGACCTCATAATGTTTTGCGAACCCGTACGGTAGGCAAATACTTCTTTGCTGATTGCCCTTAAACATTTAATGATAGTAGCGGTGTATATACTAAGGTAAACGCGGAAAGTGGATAGTATTTAATTGATCATTTGTCTTTAACCATATGTCAGTTGATTTCACGTTCTAGCGAGCTTTCAGCAAGTCACGCACCTGGAAACACTCTATTCTTTTATATGCACGCTCTGTCTAAAATGTTGGTTTCTTTAAAAAAACTTGTAAGGTGCGTACGTGATCTAGTTGCAGTCATTGAATCAAAGCCTACTTGATGATGTCGTCTTTTCCTATTACCTTTAAACTTGGTCTAAAGTAGTTGTGCGGATGCCACTAGATCAACACAAAGTAGTATGAAATAATTTGATTACACTAGCGTCATATTCATTGTTGGAATTAGAGGAAATGGGAACTTTAACACGAACAAATGAAGAATGACTATCAGGCACGACAAGGTTGATGTGTTGACAAAGTGGCACCCTTAATAGTACAAACCTTAGTTTTACCTCAATGCATTTTCATTAGCAACGTATGAAATAAACATTAATTACTCTATTCCTGGCATTGTAATATAACTGACGTATTCGCGGAGCAAAAATACAGCAAAGCTGTTAACTACGGCACAGAGTAACAGCGTTTTTTAGTCTAAGACTCGTGTCGTTTGGCAAGATCTTATTTTCGTCTTGAAATGTCATCTCTAATTGAAGTGGTAACTGATAGGTAGTACGTGCCTCTCATTGGGTAAAGTTTAAAGTTGGAAATTCCATGGCAGAGATAGCTGAAGCAATATAATCACACTATAATTGCATGAAACAGTCTTATCGAGGTATTTGAAACTAGTACCGTTCTTGCGTGAAACTCGTTGGTACTGAATACGATAGGATCATCTTAGAATCCATGTCTCTGGCTGTGAATAGTTTCATCAGGTTGGTAAGTCACTGAATAAAGAAACTCTTTCTACACAACCAAGTGTTTTATTCACGTGTAAATACGTTTGGGAACGCATCTATAGCAGCGACACCTATGCTGCAGTGCAATGTGAACCAGTCAGAATTGCCCTGAGGAAGGTGATAGACGGTCACCGAAACGTCGGCTGAATAAAACACTTGGTTGTGTAGAAAGAGTCTCTTTATTCATGTCTCTGACTGAATCTATCAACACAGATACAGGTGCACAATACAAAAATCTAAGAAACGTATTCAGTTCTGCCTTATTCCATATGATGAAGTAACCCAATGCTCACGCATGTCAGCCCATAGTCTTCCGAAAAACAGCTTATTAACTAATATATTCTTTTTATTTTATTACAACATACAAATGAAAGTACAATACGTAGTGGTGACGCACTCAAGCAACATGCTTATATTCACGTCACCACTGGACTTAAAATTAAAATTACATCACAAGACAAAGCAAAGTCACATGGGTATCGTTCAGAGTATACAGAGTTAAGCTATTGAAATATTACAAAATAATACAGAACTATAAATCAAATATTAAATCGCTTGGTTTCAGAGATATATAACTGGGTAACAATTAGTATTTGGGAGTTAACTTTAGGTGAAAGTAAAGGTAATATGTTCTCGGGGAAAGTGCATGAACTTTGATGATGAAGAAACATGAACTCTCATTATTAGCTCGGGAACTGATTTTGTTCTGATTACCTTGAGATTAATATGTACCCGATGTTCCTCCTATGTATTGTTATGGAGGAGAGTGTAATTTCACGACTTTGCGTCGAACGTCATGGACAACTGGCCTCTCCATCATAAAGCACATTTGTTGATTGTTTTCCGCTCTAGTTCCGATGTACCGCCATGACACATTTCCGATGTGCCGCCATGACACATCTGGTTCGGAACTATATCTCACATGGGACGTATAGTTACTACTTGTAAACCCGACGCAATAAAACCGTTACACGTGTACACAGGTATGATGGATACTCTGTGTGGGAAAAGCGTATTAAGCGAGGATATTGTTATAGCCACAGTTACAATATGAATTATTCTTTGGCGTGGCTTACGAATGTCGTCCAACCCAAGGCAAATGGAATTAGGTAACCAACTGAGAGAGGATCCTGCAATAACATACCGACATTGAAATAAGAACTGACTTATATATCACATTCCCTATTTCACCAAGTGGGCTAAAACCACCTTTGCTCGTGTAGAATTGGATTTTAGTCGCATGATCCTTCAACACAGGAAAGTAGATGAAGGCAATTAAAAGATAAGCGGATGTTTCTGTCATGAGTAGTTCCGAACACATTTTGCACAGGAAATGGAAAAACATTTTTCCAAAATGGCCAATTGCTCATCACATCCTTCTCTTGTCTTGGAAAGTTTATTGTGAAAGATTATTCAAAGCGTAGTTGTGGAACATACTAATCAAGGAGAGTGACATTTATCCGTATATTACTGGTAATGTTCAGCACCAAGGACAGTGTCATTTCGCCATACTATCATCATCGGTCGGCTATAACGCAGGTGATTGCAAGTTTTCTCCGGTCCATTTCCCCCTGTTGCTATCAAGGTCAGAGATCTGTTTCGCCGAGATTTGGTTATTGTAATCTACCAGGAGATGTTGGATGTACTGTAGATAAGTGATAGGCTGGTGGTCTCGTCTCCCATATATTACTGGTGTTGTTCAGCACCAAGGACAGTGTCATTTTTCATGTATTACTAGTGCTGCTCTGCACCAAGGATATACTAACCAGTCCTTCAAGATAACTCTGAAACAAACCCAAGTACACAACGATGCCCATCGTACAATTAATGCACAAGCCTCTCTTTTGCATTGGCCGTTGCCAAACTGTAATTCCATTTGCTATAGATATCGCTAGTCAGAATGAAATGTGAACAAACTACACTTTATGAAATGGAAACTAAACTTTAACAGCCAACACTACAAAGAATATTGGGACTTTTTGTGTTGTTCAGTACCAAGGACAGTACCATCCAGTTGGTGGAAGTACAATTTTAAAATAGACTCACTGAACGTACAATATTCTTTGTAGTGTTGGCTGTTAAAGTTTAGTTTCCATTTCATAATGACTTGTACCAACACAGATGAACTTTCATGCTAAACTACACTTTGTTTGCTGCTAATGTTCACATTATGTGTGGGATTTCTGTCACTAATCCTAACGAAAGAGCCATTCACTGCATGCAGTTGGTGGAAGTACAAGTTTAAAATAGACTACAGAAGCAAATTTCTAGCAGAATCGATTTTGTTTCCAGACGAACAATTCAGAACACCGTGTAGAAAAATTGATCCAACTGTCTCCAGGAATAGAAAACAAAGGAACACAGTATAAAGAATCGATAGAAGGTTTATTCAAAGACAAAAGATCTCTGGCAGAAGTGTCAGGTCAACGTTCTTTTAAATCTAAGGTCGCTACCTCGGCGTTTGAGCTCCACAGTCCGGTTCAGTACAGTAACGCAGCGAAACGACAGCACGAGTTTTTGTTATTTTGTATTCATTGTTGTGAATTCCTCGCTGATTCTTTGCATTTTCTCGCTAGCCCCCCTCAGACAACAGGTATACATATAGCAGGAAATTGAAGACAGAATGGAAGAGTAGCGAACAGCGAAACAGCTGAACAGCGAAAGCAGAAACAGACAAAAAACAAAAAAACAATAAACACCAAGAAACTATAGGCTCTGTGGTGATACATATGGTAAGGCGTGATACATTAACAGATAGAAAATGGATCGTCTCAAGTGTTTTATTTTAATAAAACGTCCTGACCCAAAACTGCCAGCGTGAACATGGCTACCGTGTCAGACTTGTCGTTGAAGGATCCGCGAAGTCTTACCCATCTGGCCCGGCCCGACCTCTCCTGCCATGACGGAGCGCGTGTTAATGGCGTACGCTGGTGTCATTACATCTGCACAGGCCGATGGGGAGGGGGGGGCAGGGTGTGAAGTATTGCCGCCAATTAGGCCCAGGCCTGCACGTTCCATTACAGTAATGGCTACAATTACCCGACCACCTGACCTATCGCTATCTGATAGGGCGGCTGGCTGGCACGGGAAGGCGACTGGGTCTATAGGTCAATATGAGAGATAATATGAAGCTTATTGGTATTACTGCCTTTTGGTAGGGAGCTTTTCTAGATTTGTTGTATGACATTTTTCATCACGTATCAAATAGCTTTAAATGTATCATCATATTGGCCAGGCGAATACCACATTATGGACAACATGTAAACAGCGCCGAACGATTATAGCTTTGTAACCAAAAACATCCCCAAGTGCCATCCATCCATGTATGACTGGTGTTGTTCAGCACCAAGGACAGTGCCACACATGTTGAACTGTTGTTGTTCAGCATCAACGACAGTGCCATACATGTATAACTGGTGTTGTTCAGCACCAATGACAGTGCCACACATGTTGAACTGTTGTTGTTCAGCATCAACGACAGTGCCATACATGTATGTCTGGTGTTGTTCAGCACCAAGGACAGTGCCACACATGTTGAACTGTTGTTGTTCATCACCAACGACAGTGTCATACATGTATAACTGGTGTTGTTCAGCAACAAGGACAGTACCATCCATCCAGCCATGTATGACACAGTCGTCGGCCAATGAGTTTTGGAAAGAGTCGGATTTAGCTTTGCCTGCTTAAAGTACCCGACAGAATCATATTTGCACCATCTTTTTAGATACAGTACGTTTGGAAAAGTTAGCCCCTTTCTGTCACTCATATGTTCGCTGCAGTTTTCATATTTCTGACATCGATCTCACCTTTGGCCCTTAACGGCCGATATAGCAGACAAAGTAAATGCATTTCTATTCTTTCCATTCTTTATCTTCTTAATGATTCTATTTTGATGATCGCAAGGAAAGAAAGCAATCTAGTCCATCACCGTTTTCCTCTGACATTTCAATCATAAACGCTGACTTTTCCTACCAGACTTTTACAAGCAATTAAAACAACGTGTTAAGTACTGGCGCTCGAAATTGGCCTCATTGATTAGTTATAAGATGTTCACTGATGCGGAAGAGGGTGGCAAACGACATTGCCTCCATCTGGTACCTCTCAGTCTAATGAGTAAAATTCATTTTGTTTCCTCATCAAAGAAGGTTCTATATAATCACAAGGGAGATACAGAAATAGAGTTGCCTACAGAACTACATTTTTGTTAAAAGGAAATTGTCATTGATTAAGTCGTAACTGTTTTTCTATTCAGCTGCGCGGAACGAAGGGCTTGGTAATTGCGTTCACCTGCCGTATCCGTTTTTTAACAGTTGACCTCGTTGTCAGGATGATTACAGTAATTTGCCTTGTGAATATAGCAGAGTTTGCGGAAGTGGTATGGGTTATACTATGAGTTATAGATACAACCTTTCCCTACATCTATCGCACAAGTCACATATGGGAACATTTTATGTTGTAGTTCTACGAATGGATTCTACATTATCCGTTGCAGCAAATAGTTTTGATGCGGTCAGTAGTGATCATTTAATTAGTGTGATCACCTGACAGAAACGTCATGGGTGGTTTTACTTATTGGTCATTCTCTGGTAGAGACCAAAGCTGACCGGTCAGAAAATCAGGTAAGCAGACATGTACTGTACTGTACTGTAACAAATTTAAACTACACGTTAAACTTTAACAGTATTACCAACTCTAACAGAAATAACTGGTGATGTTGTTTTGCCAACGCAGGGCAGGCGATACGATGACAGCCCTCAGGATGATACGCAAGATAGCCAGACCACGGGGAACATGTGAGAATGATACATCGTGAAGACTCTATGCGCGCTGTTGTCCATCCTCTCTCCTTACAATGATGACCTGAGGATGTAAAGTTGACAGATCTAAACACCCGAGGAGTAGTTTTAGATAAGACGATCCAGTCAAGGTTTAGCTCTGGTCTGCCAAGTGGACACTTACTTCATATGGCTGAACATCAGAAGACCACGGGATGACTTGATAACTGTGTTAAATAAAAATACCTGGACCAACTGTTCTGAACTCAACTCAACCTTCTTGGATTTACTATACCGGGAAGAAAGTTACTTCAAAGGCTGAAAGGTGGTGGGAAAGCGGGACGACATGGCGTCAGCGCCTTCACAAGGTAGGAATGCATAGTACTAGTATGTCGCTTGACATCGATAGTAAACACAATGGGTGTGTGTGGTGGGCGAGGGAGGATGTAGCAATATTAATATTTTGTTTCCAACCCAAAATTCATCAAGGGTTTCAGAATCTAAGATTTATATCGTTGAAAGTTGCTATTTCTGAAACTTTTCCGTCCTATTTGATAGTGAATACATCCTTTTTTTTTAAGCTGCCAGGTACAATATTGTATGGCAATAACTCGAGATCTTTATTTGTAATCAGATACAGAGTCATGTACAGATACATATAAAGAGATATAAAGATTTTCCGAGTATGATGACCGTGTCAGTTTCTACACCTGAGTGAGAAGGGTTGACACGGTGGCCTTCGCGTGGATTTGTTTAAGGTGGATAACAGGTTGCGAATCTGAGACCCACACACTATGGGCATCCGTCTTCTCCAGCGGCACCACATCGAGGGAGACGTGCTGGTTCCGGTTAGGATGCTTGCAGCGAGCTGGCGTGATCAAGGCGGACCTTGAGCGTAACAATATTACTATAGCTTTTATTATCATGAAGAATACTGAGGTTACAACAGTACACGTACACGTTGAGCACCAGTCACGCTACGCACCCAAGCCACCGTTGTGTAAAACAGGCTTCCTTGATGACTTTGTGATTTTACATCCAATCTTCCGGCTACGTCAAACGGCACCGAGGCGCAACAAGCATATGCCGACATGTACCTTCCTAAATCCCCATAGCACAAGCCTCATTACGGCGTACCGCCTCACAAAGAAGGAAACCGTGACTCTTCCGAGTTCAAACTCAGCCAGTTGACGCAAGTTGCTCTAATTTAACGATTCCAAGAAGCCGCTATCCTAATGATGATTTCCCAAACCTCGCAGGTAGCCTATCCTCCTGGGTCATGTGCGCATTAAGAAGTTGTGACCACGAATTCATTACGAATATTCGCATCACTGGAAGAGTATACAAAACGGACGCTTTTATTACATCTATTTCCCGCTGTTTTAGTGGTGCTACCTTGATTTATGTCCACGAGATGTAATACATATGAGGCGTACCGTTAAGATAGCATTCCTTTGCCCTACTTTCTGTGTCTTTATGGGATACTGCTGCTTTGTTGGAATTGCAAGGGGAATAATCTTCCTCTAGCGTTTATTGGTGGCTATGCCGCGTGCTCCAGTAATGGCTAGCAGCAGTGATGAAGAAAAATCTACTTTGTGACGGTTACTTAGACACGGGTTGTTAGTGCTGGCCTGCTACAGTACCGAAGGGTCCGTGTGAAGTGTACATAGCGGAACAACACACTCCTTATCACACCTGCTGCCCTACAGACTTCTTCTGTGAGTATCCTTTTTCGAAGGTAGATTTCAAGCAGTTGACTGTTTAAATGCTACTGTTAAAGTAACCATTTCTATCTGAAATGTAGTACCGAGCAGAGGATTTTTGAAATATGATGTCCTGGCTATGTAGCAGAAAATTTAGGAATGACAATCTTGTGATACATGTATGTACCTTTATCGTTGTGACATGAGTGGGCACAAATTTAGGTGATCAGTTCCTAGGTATTTGGTCTTGTATAGGCTTGTCTCAGAGCGCACTCGTTTAGCTTCAAAAACAAAAAATCGAGAATTCCAGACCTCCCTGAAGTTTTTTGCGTTGTTGTGAATTTTTGTTTTATTCATCATTGCGAATTTATCGCTGATTCTGTATATGCACTGACCTCCATAATACATAAAAGCCACAGAAGAGCACCCTAGATCTAACCATAGTTTTCAAAATATAGGTTTCAAAATATGTAGCTATATGTATTACAAAAGTTCCCATTTATAATCTGTCCATCATTTTGTGTGTGGGTGGATGGGAGGGGGGCTGTAGCCACTAACAACACCGTGCTAACAACGGGAAACCATGCATGGCACCGTAATGTACCCCTCATTACACGGCAGTTTTGCGAAAAACCGAACCATGAACAGGCATGCACTACCGAGTGATGGACACTTGCGTCACCTGGCGAGTTTTAGCCAACTTGCATCACATGAAACGTTGTAAGCCCAATGCAGAACGCAGTGGACCGCAGGCTCCAGGTAGCTCCAGGTATGTAAGTGTGCTGAGTGACACGCTGTAACGGAGCGTTGACGTGCACAGGGGACACGGTATGACGGTAGGCATAAGGTGCTATCTGTAACACCAAGAACGGCTGTTTTTTACATGTCTCTATATCAATACATGGTGAAGGCAGAAAGTAACGGCTCACTCAGGAAAATAGTTCAGCAGTCATATTTTGCGATCGTTTAATTTTTATGACTGACAGAGCTTACGAAAACGTCGAATCATCGACAAGTTTGTGCATCGCCCGTCATAGAGGATCGCGGGACTCGTTCAGCCATCCATTCTACAAACAAGAGCTATCTACCACGCAAAATTCGTGACCCTAGCATGTCCAGATCACGAGATATCAAAACCGGTCCGCTGCAATACCAAGGAAAGCCGCTGGGGCCCAAAATCTAATCATTTCTAGGTCTCATCAAGACCTACCCACCTACTAAGTTTCATAACAATCCATCCAAAGTTTCTTGAGTTATCGTGCAAAACAACATACATACATACACACATACAAATGCTACGGAAAACATAGCTAATAGCCGTCTTGGCGAAGGTAATAAACAGCGTGTCACTCAGCACGCTTACGTAGCTAGCTCTGGACCTGAAGAGTTCGACAGCTTGTGCGGTAACGCACCGCACTGCAGCCAACACAAGGTTTTTATTGATCGCGGGTCTGTATGGAGCTTTACAAGAAGAACACGCCGCTCTCCTGCAGTATTTATCTTCAATCACAGGGCAATCTGGTTCCTAATGAAAAAACATCGAGGAACACAGCATACGTTAGGACATGGGCTGATGGAATTGTACATTCCGCTTACTGGTCAGCGAGCCCTGGAAAACAAATGTGGAGCTAGGAATCAGAAAAGCAAATAGAACTGCGTAGACTACATGTGTGATGAGGTAGTGACCATTTCCATTCACAAGAAGTTAATTGAACATTTCTCAATCTGTTCTTCCGATGCGAATCCAAAAGAAACCGTCTTGTTTGTATGAAATAAATGATAGAAGATCGGCTTACTCTAATGGCGCCATCATAAAACCCTATCACAACCAGGGGACGCTGACAGATGTTTCTACGGGAAAACACAAAGAAATAACGCAGAATTGATTCATTGGAATGGGCAATAAAAGCCATGGAGCTAGGCACATGACTCCCTCTTTATAATAGTAAATCGTAGGGTGGTATATAAATATGTATATATATATTGGCATGTAGTACTAGTAGCTTGAACTAGCTTGAACTAACACCGCACAATCTTACAACAAGCAGAAAAAAATGGCTATGTACGTGGTTCTGTGAAAGGCTAAAGAAGATACAGGAATGTAATGAATTTCTCATGCAATAGAACAGGTCCTCGTATACTCCTTATTTGCATATACAGCTAAGGATCATTGATCAAGGAGAGCGAGGCGTATGATGAGGTAGTAGCAGTTATCGTACGGAAAGTGATCTTACTAGTACCATTTTACAAGCATTGCAGATAGTCAAGCTTTATTGCGCGTCTCTGGCACACACACAAAACCCCCAAGACAACAAATGTATTTCGCTCTTAAGCTGACACGAGCGGGAAAGAAAACTATTTTCATTGATCAAAGATGACATCTTTGGCTCTCGCGGAGTAAGGCAGGCTAAACTGGACCATCCGTTTTGGTAAAAGCTCAGCTCCCCGAGGTCTGCATTGCAGTAAAGCTCATTTAGCCTCAACTAACAAGAACAATGCTGTTCATATCAGGGCCGCACTCTCTCCATTTGTTCAGAGAGTCGTGCGGAGATTGAGGTGCTCTATTTTGAGTTGCTGACGCTGCACAAACCTCTGCCTGTGTAGTGCCGCCGCAGTCGGCGGGAGACTACAAAGAGACTGGCTCCTGCTGACGACGCCTTCCTGTGACCTGTAGATTTGTCTTCTCCTACACTACCTGGTCCTTGGAAGTGCCTGCGAGAGAAATGGCGATTTGAGATGCTTTTTCCGGGCGATACGGCTGGAAGATCCTCCTGCCCAATGTTTTAAACGAGTGGTTCTTCTACCTCACGTGGTAGTTTGCAGATAGGTCCAGAAAGCGTGGTAGAGCCAGCTGCTGCCCTGTTCAGGCTCTCAAGACCAACACAACCAGCATGGAGAATCTTGGGTATGTGAGCTCGCCGAATTTCAAGAGGCACAAGATCTCTCCCAATGTTAACAGACCTTCTGTGTTCCACTTGTTCCCTGCAGGACAGGGGGACGAGGCGGGCTCGGCGGAAGGGAACTCAATGAGGTCCGAGACACAGAGCGCAGAGGTACGTGGTCTTTAACGTTAAAATACGGCAATCAGTAAGGGTCGGGGTGGGGAGGGTAGCCTCCACCAGGCCTTCCTACGGGGGTACAAATCGTAGAATTCGGCAAAAGAAGGGAATAGCTGGCCAACAGAGTCGGTCCGCGGGAGGGTTAGTTTCCCCCCTCCGAAATAGCGTGGCCAGTCAACCTCAAGGCGGCCAGACTCCCCTAGCAAATATCTCCCTATTATAGCCCGCGCAGTTAGTCTGGTAGAGACTATGGGGAGGGGTGTTAGTCAATTGCTTTACACCAAGAAATCGCCACCATTCATTCATTCATTATCTAGGGACATGAATGGATTTAGTACCGAAGATAAAATTTAAAGTGGGTATTCTTGGAAATATTTCAAGTGAAAATTAATCAAATTGTGAATCAATGGAATAGTTGATTACGAGTTTTGCCTTTCAGAACATATAATATTATGTCATCAAGACACAGGATGCCATGCATCGTAGTGATAGTATGGACAATACTCTCATATATAGCTCAAAGTCGCAACGATAAATGAACGATTTCACAAGAAAAACGGTAACAGCTATTCCAATATACTGAGTGTATATAGCATAACGGAAGGTTTACACAATAGGTATTGAAATCTCCTTGTAGTGCGCACATGTGTTAATTGATTTATTGATTCATTAGGCTGAGCTTCTCAAGTGTATTGGTTATCGGTCTGCTTCATATGCCGTTTTATTAAGAGAAAGAACGTGTGAGGTGGTGCCTCCAGATTGCGTACGTGCTTCTACCTCTTGCCCCAGAAGCTCCACATTGAGGGCACCTGCTTGGATAATGTCCAATACCTTTAACGTTAACCGTCTCGACCCCTGGATATATATTAATTTCATAATTTAATTCAATCTTGAATTATGTATCGTTGCCTTAGGTGAAGTTCGATATAGAGGTAGACTTTGAGGACGACACTGGGAACGATGGAGGAGGGGAGGGTTCGAGCCACGACGAGGGAAGCCGGGGAACGAGATCATCGGGGAACCTTACCGCAAAGGACCGTGGGAGGAGCGACATCGACGACGTCGAAGAGATTGAAGAGCCGAAGGGAAAGAAGAAAGACAAAAAGGACAAGAAGAAAAAGGAGAAGGAAAAAGCTAAGAAGAAGAAGGAGAAGGAGAAAGATAAGAAGAAAAAGGAGAAAGAGAAGGAAAAGGAGAAGAAGAAAAAGGAGAAAGAGAAAAAGAAAGACAAGAAAAAAGACAAGAAGAAGCCAGTAGAGGAAGAAATCATCCTGAGTGACTCCAGTGATGAAGGTGGGGCAGACAAGGACGAGGAGGACGAGGACGAGTAAGTAGAACTGTCTTTCTTCAATCAAAATTTGAACTGCCAGATCAGTAAACCTAATTAAGTACAAGTGTCTTTCTGCAATCAAATGCTAGATCAGTAAACCTCATTACTCTGTTACTAAGTTCGTATTCATCGTGTAAGGATTACTGATCTCATGCCTTGTTTAATCAATATTGCACTAACTCTAACAGCTAACAGTTACACCTGGGAAAACTGTATACGTAGTTTACAACAATTTCAACCAAAATGCAGTTTGACATGAGTTTGCTAGCTAAAGAAAGGTAGGTGTCAGATAAAGTATCGTAGATGCTACGTTGGTGAAGGTTACTCATCCAGGGTGGCAATAATGATAATAAAATAGATCAATCTTCTCAACTGGATGGATAATATCTAATAGGTAAATATTTAATATCGTAGATGCTGTTTTGAAGAACGTCAACACAATCTGAGACCAAAAACCACAGGATCAATGGTATTTTACTTTGAGGTCACCTATATCTAAACTGACCTGACTTAGGACATAACCGCGATTGTGGTGGCTGAGGTATGTAATCACCGAACTCTATAGTATTTCTATAAGTCATCTATATCAGTCGCCTGGATACAGTTGGAAGCTTTCTCACGGTCCTTTTTTATGGTCAATGTTTCTTCTTCTTTCTGACTGGAATCAAAGGTCAGGCTTTACAAAAACACGTAGGGCAAACATAACGTCCCTTTTCAATCAATATGAGACGTTACACATGATTAATGTCTAATACAGGCTCATGCTTCGCTGTTTTTACGATTATGTGGGATAAAAGGGAAATCCATGTTGTAATTTTTGAGCTTTCAATTTCCTAGAATCGCTCTCTTTGATTTAGACAAAACACACTTCTTTGTTATAGTCCATTCGAAGTGGAGGGTACTGAGGGTGTCATTTTGATAAATGTATATATTCAGACTTAAGTATTGAGTCTGTTTCTCTGTCTCTCACGTGGAATAGTTAAATTTCTACCCTGTTCGGAATTCCAATCAATCCATTGTGTTTCTGTATCGGTATTGGAAAGTGGAGCCCATCCCTCTCCTTCCACCGCCTTTTACCTTCCCAACAGAATTCAGGTAACAGTTACATCCGGGGGGAGGGAGGTAAGTCGTTCCCCAAGGACACAACGTCTTGCCAGGAGTGCCAAGAATCGAACCCATGACCTCTCGATCTCGTGCTCACTAGCCTAACCACGCGGGCATCGGCTAACTACTAAATAAACGTCTGCACAGTCAATCGTTCACAGACATGGATTAATCTTTACCAAGTCGACATCAATAAGCACGTAGATTAGAAACAGATT
Organism: Branchiostoma floridae x Branchiostoma japonicum; assembly: GCA_013266295.2. Classification (NCBI taxonomy): domain Eukaryota; kingdom Metazoa; phylum Chordata; class Leptocardii; order Amphioxiformes; family Branchiostomatidae; genus Branchiostoma; species Branchiostoma floridae x Branchiostoma japonicum. Next base: position 13,130,445 of record CM023828.1, on the reverse strand, counting down.
ACCAGTAGACAGTAGTCTGATATAGAATCGTTATTTGTATACTCATTATATAGTGGATGTCAGTTGATTGCACCACAGAAAATAGTTTGTCTTCGGGGTCCGGCAGATCCTAGAAGGCTGCTTGCCTACAGAAAAGGAAAGGAAAAAAGGAAAGGTCTCCCGTGCCCTTATGCAGAGCGTAGGGTGGTGTCCATATCCATTTCTGTAGCCCTTGGGCGACACACAGTTGTGCAATGCACTACAGCAGGGGGCTGGTCCGCTGGCACTACAACAGGCCTAGGGGGCTGGTCCGCTGGCAGTGCTGTGTGTTTGACCTTCCCACACTCTTTCTCATATGTGCTGAGTGCTAAGCAGAGAAAGAAGTGTGTACCATTTTTAAAGTCTTTGGTATGACCCGGCCGGGGTTTGAACTCACGACCTCCCGGTTACAAAGCGAGCACTCTACCAATTGAGCTATTGCCTACAGACATCACAGCAAAATTACGACTACCCCCTTTGGCTTCGGTACAGAGGTAACCGCTATTCTATCAAAAGATATATAGAGCTAAGATGTTCGAGCCCATAAAGGCAAATACATGTAGTGACCGATCCAATCTGATTCAGACCGACTTCAGTGGAATCAATATCGGCATTATTTCACTTCCACTTCATATAAGTACATCAACTACACGTACTAGAACTGTTGCTTTAACAACGTCAATACTGTGGCCTTAATAAGTCCCTGTCCTTGAAGCCTGGTAGTAATTTGTTGTGGGATAAATAAGTAAGTGGCAGGTTTACGATGACATAGTGTATCTCTGACCCAACGATAATGGAATATAGAAGCAAGGTTATGTATTTCAAATGGGCAGAATAAACAGTTTCCTGTGAAGAGTGCGGTCAATAACGCCTTGGATCGTTACCTAGCCAACTACAGTTACGCGGGGATAGTCGTAAACGTAACTGTGTCCCATGTATCAGGGCATGGTAGGGATCGTTTGTTTGAGTGAGTTTATTTGGTCTCTACATTATACTGTGGACTGAATGGACATGCCAATGAAAGTATCTAGCTAGGCACTACAGCGTGCGAAATACTAGGTTGCCCAATTGCACCGTGCAACCATATTTTGCTTGGTGCAACCTATTTTTACACCCAGGTAGCTCAGTGCACTACTTAAATTTTGTGGTAAGGATGCCCCTTTCTTCTATTGGGAACTGTTTATTGAGACGTTCCCATGGAAGAGCTCATCACTTCAGGTAAGGGGAAACAACTCGGCTTCAGAAATGTATAAATGCACATTGCATTCTCACAAAGTTAATCATAACGTAAAAGAGTTTAAATTTGGGGCAATCTGGAATTTTGATGGGCAACCTAGGTTTCATCCTAGGTTGCCACTGGGCAACCTGGCTCAAAAAAGTATTTCGTACACTGCACTAAAATGAAGATGTTCCGATTTTGATTGTTGATCAGGATCAGGTATACACTTGTTTCGTGCAGTTGTATATCTGTATATCTATACCTATCTCCGTAATAAACCTATCATATAATCTCATAGCAATAGCTTGGGTCGCCTGTCTGTCTAGAATATCCGAAACAGAGTGTTGCTCCAATTTCCTCTGGCCAGACTTATCCGGGTTAGTATGCCCCTAGGACAAAAACGTTGTTAGTATGAATGCACCGGCCATTCAAGGATAGGGGGCCTAGGGATTCAACGGGATGAGTAGGAACAAGAAAGCTTTTAAAGAAGCTGGCCATAGGCCGCCAAAATGGGAATAGCTAGTTGGGTGGCATGGGTGTGCACTATTAATGACTTGCTCACCTTGCTCGAATTGTAGCAATGCTAAAAAGAGTGAATTAAAAGACCTGAAAAATAGACAGGGTTGCTTCCCTTTGCTTCCCACGGATGGATCGCGTTCCTAAATGACGTGGACGTCAGAATTGTCCAATTGCCCCGAAATTGCCGAAACGTAATTTGAATTGTCCCGAGCTGAGATTTAGCGTCATTTTGACATCGGGACATTGTTAATTTCGAGGCCTGGCTTGGCATTGCGTAACGTGCGGTTAGACATTGCGCAACCTCTTGTGACCCATCCACCATTCACATGTTAATTTCGAGGCCTGGCTTGGCATTGCGTAACGTGCGGTTAGACATTGCGCAACTTCTTGCAATCCATCCACCATCCACCATTCACCAAGGTGACACCGGGCACAATACCATAGGCCGCATGGCGGCCTATGCTAAAAAAACTATTGGAGCCTGGTACTGGCGTTGTGTACATTTATTTATGATAATGCTAATAATGATAACCATGATAAAGATGATAATAATGATGATGACGATGATAAATGGACTGATATCCCAAAACCGTACTGTTTTGTTGAACCGTGTTGTACCGTGTTGTCTAAATGATTACAGCCGCCTATTGGTAGATAATTGAATGAATGAAAGAATGAAAGACCTTTATTGTACGTTCATGCCGCGACGGGCTAGGTACAGGTCAAGACTTCACAAACACATACCAAAAAATATTACAGAAAAGTGTAGACAAAAGATACACTACTTAGTTATACATACATAAGGATCATATAAAGGTACTATACTAGGCTAATACAAAGGTGTTCTAGTTACTAGGCTAATACAGAGTGGTCAACTTCTTCTCGCTTCTTTGTACAATGGTAAATGTGGGAACAGATCATGTTTGTGATACAGGGTTTGTCTGGACGCATCAAAAATATAAATTTATCGTTTGCATTTAGATTCTCGAAGTATGGAAACTTCTCTTTGATGTGATTAAATAGCATACATCTTTCCTTATGATATAGATTACAGTCTAAAATAAAATGTCGTTCATCTTCTATTCTATTCATGTTACAGTATTGACAGAGTCTAATAATAATATATATGACATTTAATTTGAAAGTAGTGAGATCTTGTTATTGCAGACAAAGCATGAATAGAGATATCGGGGTCAAAAGGGAGCTTTTGGCAGGCTTCAAAGTGGGCTGTCTGATATTCATGCCAAGGGCAGTTTCTTAAAATGTCGTGCAATATACGGTCAGTGATCGTGTTATGTTGAAAACATTGTAGTTCATGAAATTTATATCCTAGACTTTTCCTTATTGTTCTTCAATTCTGACTAGACTCTTAATTGCACTACCAATGATCAAAACAGTACACATTGTTGAGCTGTAAAAAGTTGAACTCTAGTGTACTGCCATCACGATATGATAAGTGCCGAGAAGATAAGTGCCATTTTTCACGACTGAACTTCTCTTTGTTATTCAAAGTCCTTCCTAGGCATATAATCATCCAAAAAAGGCGCACTGATTGTACCCAAGGCGTAAAGGAGCTCTTTTAACAGCGGAATATGATGGATCTCTCCTAGTGTTAGAACTAAACGATGGAGAGAGCTTGCCTCTTTCATCCAGCACTCTATGGACTTCAATTGTAGGTTTCGAGAGCTGTTATGCTGAATTTTTGAATGGCGGCACTCTCATTATGTTTTGCAACGTACACTTAGTGAACAAAAACGGTGCGGAAACATTCTAGCGGCCTACTTAAGCTTGCACAAAAGCTCTACATTCTTTACTAGGAACTAGAGAGAAGCCACAAGCTTTGTGTGTAAGACAGTGTGTTCTTCGATCTTGAGCAGATTGATATCAAAAAGTCTTGCTGTAGTTTTCGTTGAGACAGGGATGTCTCAGATCTAGTTTAAGACGATGCCTGTCTTGTATTCACTTGGAGTTAACGTCCGAAACTTGGACCATCGTCCACCTAATTTCGTCTGCCAGCCCCTTCGAGCTTGCAGAAGGGAAAACCTGGAATATCTGAGAAGGAATTTCGGAGTACAGGGAAACAGGTAATCATAAGTGTCTTAAGTGTCTGCAGCGAAGATTTCCTCAACAGGAACAACTCTTCAGTGCATGCGAATCTTTTTGACTTGGTTCTCATGTCATATTTCCTACGAGAATTTCAGTGCGCTGGTAACAACCATCACATATTATTCTTGCCTTGTGAGACAAGAATGATAGTGGGACGAAGATTTTTTTCATGAGATACTGTGTCGGTCAATAATATAATCTAGCATTGATTGTATAATGATGCATTGATAAACATACAGTTTCGATCGAGGATGACTGAGTGGTGCAGATGGCGGGTATTTTTGTACATGTCATAACGTAGCGACAAGCAGTCAGAGAGACGTTTGCCAAACGAGGTTTTTCTGGGAGGAAAGAATGGCTCTGTTGCTGCAGACGTTGTGAGTACTAGGCAGTTTTCATAGTCTTTAGTTTGTGATTGTCGTACTAATGTACATGCGGTAAGTTACATTTACTTCTCAAATGCTATCTTTCACATTGCACATTCTCATATCTGAGCCACAAAATTGACATTTTGTGTCAATGTGTTTTTGCTAGAGACAGTGACGATGTGGAAACAATCGAAGAGACTGACGGAGATGAGATCCCGGAAGAGACAATACTGGAGAACATCCAGAGGCAGAAGGAGATCATCGCCTCCATCCGCAAGCAGCCCTGGAGGATGAAGAAAAAGCTCAAAACATTGAGGTATATTTATGTTTACCGAAGGAAAACATATTGTTTTTGCTCAGTTTCTTCTTCTTCTCCAAACAGTGACCTCTGACCTGAATGACCTGAACCAGACTGTCTCTCACCATGATAACTGGTGTTGGGTTACATCATGTTGCAATTTTACAGTAGAAAGGATTTAGACTCCTGTCACCATATATGTGAATGTGTATGAGTAAGAATTAACAGGGCAGACCATATGCGAAGGTAAACATTATGCATTTGCTTTGCAAATGTTACCTGTCTAGTTGGGCTTTAGTCTCGAAGACTTTGAGGCAATTGGAAGGGAGCCTAGAAGGCGTAAGTATTCTACAGAGGCAACTAATTCATCTTTTGTATATTTTCATACAAAAGACATCATCGTCGTTTTTTAATGTGTTTCTGTGTATGTATTACATGATGCTATTGCTAATGGTACAAAGTCATATGTGTATATTTCATTTGCCAGAGTTGCACAGGAGTATCTGAACAAGTACGAAGGACGACTGTCCAAAGGCAAGGGTTACAAAGAGACCTTTACACGGGTGAGTTAAAAAAACAGTCACGGTGGCATCTTTTTCGAGCTTTAAATTCATTGGTATGTCATGAATTTTGTATCTCTATCATTTATAAAGGATTATAGAGACGTATGGTGCAATTAATAGTTCCTCGCGTCAACTGAAACTGGGCTAATGCCGTACATTGATCGTTATCGAATTGACTATTAAGTCAAACCATTTACTCAAAGCAATAAAGTACCAGTCTTGCTTAATATGTGGCCAATTTGCACAAAATGTATGAAGATTGAAATACTGAGGGGGAAATGTGTAGTGCACCTTGCTGGGGGATGGCAATGTGTAGAAACATTCTGTCTGCATGTATTGTGATCATCGTCATTTTACGTTTAATCCAGGCATACAAGAAAATAAAGAGGGAGTTGGCAAACTTTATTTCTATCCTTATCCCATGGGAAACAAGAATAAAGACAATAGAAAGTAAGTGAAGTATCCATTCTTATCGTAGATGATCCTCAATACAATTCTACATACACTTTAAAAGCTCCGCTGTCTAAAAGTAATGCAGAGTATAACAGTAATAGCATCTAGGTTTCTGTCAATATTTCAACACCAGCTTGTGATGACTGTGATGTAATTGTAATTTGGTAATCGTATCTTATAAGACTGCTTATTGTTTCGATTCATAACAATACACTAAAATACATTGCAGCCACTTGTACATAATATAAGTCGCTGAATTATGCATATTAGGCAGACACAAAAATGAATAAATGAAGAAATATAAACAACTATACAAGTAAATAATAATTAAGATAATCAGACAATCTTCTAATTGTTCTTTTCGTAAGATTCTATACATAGTGTACCTGGACAAAGTGTAAGGCACCCCGGCCTTTGAGTCTACTTTTATTTATGAGCTTATTTCCACAGGCTACTTTGGGTCAGTGGTGGCGTCGTATTTCCTGTTTCTGCGCTGGCTGTTCTGGATTAACATCGTCCTGTCCATCTTCACCATGGCCTTTGTCATCATTCCAGAGGTAGGTGAACACAGCAATGGTGATAAGAATAATTAAATCCTATTGTTATTGGCGACGTCTCAGGGAGGGGCCTAAAGGTACAGTATTGTGTGCAATTCCCAAGAATTCTAGGAATCGTACAGGCATTTTGTCCACAGGAATGGAATGTCCACAGGCATGTCTCTGATCCACATCTATGCCCACATTCCTGGAAACCTTTGGGACCCTGCTTTGGGAAGACCTCTCTGCCCCGGATGCCCACTTTCTGTAACCCCGGGGCTCGTTCATTATACACTCAGGGGAGAAGTGCACTGTATCTGCATAGGTACCAAGTCTTCCTCAAAATCATGAAATGATGGCAGGGCCACAGTGCCATGCAAACAATAACCCTAACAGCAACCACCGTCGTCATGGCAATGTATGTTTTCATTGCCAGTCTTGTTTTGTGTTGTATGTTTTTTATTTGTTTAAGGGCACACACAATCCGTTGATGATTGTATAATATGTTTGTGAGTAGTTGTACAGAACCTGCAAAAAACTAAGACAGCCACGAACACCTGTATCGATCACGAATGAACTATCTCCTACGTTTTAACAACTGTAACATCTGGTGCAGTGTAGCTGACACGGTTTCAATGCCAAGCACCTCGTGTTCCAGATACAGGCTTCTTCCAATGGCCTTTGTGTGTGACATATCCGAAATGTGTTGTGCTTTTCCACCTAGACCATTTAGAAACATAGGTCTGGTCGAACAGCCACAATACAAGGATGGGCTTTTTCTGCAGCAAATAACGCCAACTGGCTTTGTTTCGTTTATCCAAGAGGACTTTCCATTCAATGAAAATCGATAAAACCAACATATAGTACTTATCGTGCCATTTGGCAATAATGGAGCTATTAGCATGTCTGAAACGTCCAATACAATACGGATTTGATAAGAATTGTGTGCCCTACTTTTCAAACATGCATAAATGTGGATGGTATCCATTTTAAACACAGGAACTGAGTGCACATTTGTCTATTTGATTCCCTTCACTAGTGATAAAAGATTTTACAAACGGTAGTGCTATTTCTCAAAGGAAACTATTTGTCCATCACGCGCCAAATAAATGGCACCATCAATGTCTTTATCATTATGGTATATATCATGATTGCTTCCAGATGTTGTGTTGATTACCTGGGGACCCAAACGCTGGGTTTACTGGGCACACTGGTCCCCAATTACACGTGTGACCCAATTTTGCTTCCAAAGATTGATGACATGGCTGACAATAATAGGTCTATTCTACACTGAAATATGGAATCTGCCAAAAGAATGGGATTGCCAGAGAAGTGGTTATCATTCGGCACAGGCAAACCCTTTTCAATTTTTGATACCGGTCGCAAAAACAGACCATTGATTTTTAGATAAGGTTTAGGTTTCTAAGTTGAAAATAGTGAAAACAGAGGAGGTGCTTCCGTCATCTTGGGCGGGTGGTCAGCTTTAGATTGCAATGTACAAATGATTTATTTATTGATTAATCATTGTTGATATTTAAAGACCTGGAACACGCTACTTGGTGTCTTTGCAAAGAAGAATAGCTTTTTTATTGAAGACCAATACATTACCAGATTGACACATTTGGGTTAACTTCACAAACGAAAATAAATGTTGAAACACAGTGAAAGCATAAAACTGATTTATCTGGTTTAGTAAACTTCAGTGTTGTAATCTTCCTCCACAGCTTGTTGCAGGTTTCCCATACGGCTCCATTCCCAGGAAGACTGTCCCAAATGAAGAACTTCACAGAGCAGCGCATATCGGAACCGTCTGGGACTTTGGCGTGAGTCAGCAAAATCACTATGTTTAATGCTATATTTCAATCCCCTGCTACTGATACATAAGGTATAATAAGACACGAGCTGCCCCATGCCACTTTAAAATGGATTACGGCAACCTTTCAGACGCAATTTTGTAAACCTTATCTGTTGTCAGGATCTGTGATATCGTTTCTATAATCCCACATGAAAATCATGAAGCGTATACTAATGTATTCTAATCTTCATCGCACATGGTCGATGACTGTTTTTCTTGCTGACAGGTCATTGAAAAGACTTTATTCGTGTTTTAAAGTTGGTCAATTCTTTTTGGAGAGAAAAGGGTTGTACCCAACAAAACATCTGACCTCTTCCTCTTCCTGTTGAAGTGACCACTATCATCAAGTTGATCATTCTGTCACTTTTAGTTGAAAGAGGCGAGAGGTCACCATCCTAAGACTTGTTCTAGTGTAGTTTGGAGGCCCTAGACACAAAGGTGACCATGGCACATTAACTGAGGAAAACAAGAGTTGGTGTGATATTCGGAGTAAATCATGTATTGAAGATCTAGTGACAAGAAACTAACAAAGAATCCTTGATTTCTAGGGTTATCTACAATATTCTGTCCTCTTCTACGGGTACTACGGCAACGCCAAGTCTATCGGCAGTGGCTACCAGCTGCCACTAGCGTACTTCCTGGTTGGGATAAGCACGTTTGTATATAGTTTTGCCGTCATTTTGAGACAGTGAGTATGATTCATACATCTTCTAGTTAAACTTTGATGTGTTTCCAAGTACAGTTTGGTGGTTTGCCGTGCGAAAGACGGTTGTAGTGCTGATACGGAAATCATTAAAGTCAACATCCATAACATCGATACTATAGTATATTGCATTCAGGCACAAATTCTGATTCGTTGTAGCAGAAAATACAAGTCGACATGACTTTCTATCGATGCACAGATTGATTTTCTATTACGATGCCCACCTCAAGTTGACTGTCTTCTTGATACACCTTCTTATCTTACCGCGTAACCCCATTGAAGAATGGCTAAGAACTCCCGCATGAGCAAGATGTCCACGTCTGACGACCAGTTCCAGTTCTGCTGGAAGGTGTTCTGCGGGTGGGACTACCTGATTGGCAACTCCGAGACGGCCGACAATAAAGTGGCTGCCATCACCACTGGGCTGAGAGTAAGATCGCTTCCAACGTGAAAGCAGCCTCGTTGTTGTAGACTGTTTGATGGTAGATGTGCTCCATATATAAACATTGGACCTGCAGCATCTTGAGTAATGGTTGATTTGATTGCCTGCCAGTAGCTTTTGCTAACAACTGCATCTTAACACTCTCTATGTTTACTGCGATACACATGCCTGCAGTGGTAGTTCTAACATTGAAAGTTTAACTTTTTGTGCTATTTTATTATTCTAACCGCTACTGAATGTGCATCGTTCTGTGATCAGCAAAGACATGATGGCAAGACTTGTGGAGCACATCTACCAAACATACGAAAACAAACACTTGTTTTGTGCCATCATCAGATAATCGTCTGTTCTCTTTGTCCAGTGTTGTGTTTGAGTGTGTGTGTGTGTGTGTGTGTGTGTGTGTGTGTGTGTGTGTGTGTGTGTGTGCGTGTGCGTGTACGTGTGCGTGTGCGTGCGTGTGTGTGTGTGTCTGTGTGTGTGTGCGTGTGTGCGTGTGTGTGTGTGTGTGAGTACGAGTGTGTCAGGTTCCATGCCATACATTTGTATTTCATGATGATCCTAGATCCTAGTGGTGTTGTTGTGACATGTATAGAAAGTGATTCTTAACAATGGACGTATCTTTTGTGTAACGCAATTTTCACTTTTAATTAACATTAATTGCTGCCACCTAATATTATCAAACCTCTAATTATCGGCATGTAATTTACTTTTGATAACAATTTTGATGCTAAACCCCGGTCATATGTAGGAAGCAATATTGGAGGAAGAGGAGAAAAACAAAGACGAACAGAGGTACGTACTTTGCATACAAGAATGACTGTTATCTAGATTGTGGAGATTTGCGGTTGTAACATTTTGCAACTATCCAAGATATTCCTTACTTACGAATGCGTACACGATATCCGATGAATACGCAAATTCTTGCTTAATGAACATATGAATCTTTTTACGCCAGTTCAACTTTTTTCTGTGTGCCATTTTTATACCCCAACGGAACTAGTATAATTTTTTTTCTAACTTTCCAACTGAATTGTAACGTATCTCGATCTTTCCCTGTAATTGGACCTGACTCGTCTCGTGTTGGCGACTGTCAGTTCAAAGAAGGAAAGGTTGGTATTTTGCCAAGACCAGTCCACTTTAGCTCCCAACGCTTGCAACATTTACGTCCTCAATCCTGAGAAATTTCCCTCTACGTCAAACAGCAGACGATGAATTGACTCGTCTGAAACATTCCTTCTCCAGGCTCCCCTACCATTCAGAAACGCGATCCTTTGCTACTCTCTTTCACTGTTTTTGTCAGATGAGCTGCTCTAAGTCTCGACCCAACCACGCGCACTGCCCTGAACATCCATTTCCCTCAACTTCGGCATTGTTTGATAGCACCCCGTCGCACACGCTCCTATTTTTATTGCTTCCTGCACCCCATGGCAAACTGAGCTGCTTATCATGTCACCAGGCCCCTAATAGATAGTTCCTTGTAGATTGATACAAGATTCTAGCTAAGAATGTTTTTCCGACAACCAGTTTTCGGTTTGAAGAAAAATCTCCGTTCATTGTCGACATCCACATAGTTTTATCTTAGTCTATCGAACGCTCTTTACATCATTTTTATATCATATTTATCTTAAATTATGACCAACCTATAGTGCACCTTTACTTCCAGGTACATTACGATCTCTCTACGTCTCCTGGCTAATGTTCTGGTTACCATTTTACTGGCCGGATCTGGGTATGCCATCCAGCTAGTGGTGGAACGGTCCGAGCAGTTTGAAAAAATGGACCCTTCCAAGCTGTCGTGGTGGGAACAAAATGAGGTAACAGTAGACATATGCGTATCATAGAACTCATGAATTATCATAAATATAATTGTGGATCATTTATCTCATATCTGACATAAAATCCTTAATGTGTAATGCAGTGATTTGGAGTTTTATGGTACTTACCTTTCTCCATTGTTTTTTTTGCTGTGAAGGTTTCTATGGTGGTGTCAATCATCACCATGGTATTCCCCGTGTTCTTCGACCTGATTGGTGGAATGGAGAAATATCATCCACGTGTTATGTTACGGTGGTCACTGGCAAGGTACAGGGAATCTTACTTAATAAAGAAAACGAAGACATTTGATTCTTACGCTCATCGTGTGTAGCTTGTAACGTGTAACGTTGTTGGTATTCTATGTCCTTGCGGGCCTCGTGTGATCTCCAAGGAGGTCATACGGTAGCAAGGCCAGTATCCATTGGCCAGAGCAGTGGCTAATTGCTTTCGTCAGAAAGGTATGGAATCGGTCGATTTTTGGTGGAGCAGCTGTGGCGTGTCCCTGTATTAGGGTCAACGTCATAACTCTATTATTGGTGGACGGATTTTTCTCATTTTTGGCACGTGGGTGGCTGTTGTGAAAATGTAGCTCAAGTTGAAAAATGGTGCATCTGGCTTTTTTTAATCGTTTTTAGCGGAGTTTTTTTTTGCATTTGTCGATTGCATTTTTGGAGGATAACTCGAAAATTTGTGAATGTATCCTCCTGAAATTTGGTAGGTGTGTAGCGGTTACAAAAACAAAGTTCAAACTCGAAAATGGGTTTCCGTTCATGTTTCTGTGCTGCTGCAGGGAGTCGTGAATTTTTGCGTTTTTGTTTGTTCGCACGCTAACTTTAGAAATCGTGCATGGTTGTTAATGATATTCAGTAGGCGGTTAGTGTCAGTTAAAATGAAGGTCAAGTTCGATAATGGGCCTCCTAGCGGCTGTTTAAGGTATTGCATCAGAGCTTCAAAGTTTGAGGTAAAATTTTCCGGAAGTGTTAGGTTGATGATATTTAATTACATTAACAATATAAAACAACATATCTACACCTGACGAAAGCATGTGTTCCACGAACTCTAGTTGAAACTGCTCTGGCCGATGGATACTGCCATGCCATCTGCTTGGAGATTAGGCCTCGTGAGTTCATGTAGACTTGTTGACTTGAAATCTGTGGTTAAAGTTGACTTCCTACATTAATCTATGATTTTCCCAGGGTAATGGTGCTGAATCTTGGCAATCTCTACACACTGATGATTGCACTCTTCAAGAAGGTCAATAACCTGGTAAGTATCACACCAGATGTTTGTCTTCAAAGATATAGTGTAGAAATGCAATGCCATAGACGGTCGTTACGTCAACATCCGAAATAACGAATGCAACCCCTCGAACCGTGCCCGAGCGGGCGTTGAACTCCACGCTCTGGATCCACACTTCGACCTGCATTACTTTCTTATAGGTTATTGGCCTTGAAACCAGTAGTGATAGTAACTATGAGTGTATGGTTTTGCTTTCTTGGACATAGGCCGACGAAGCCCGCAAAGCCCGTGAAGCACTGCAAGCCCTGGAGGCCGCTGCTTACAATAATACCCTAGTGGCTCAGAATGCTACTGCAGCGTCACTCATCAGGGAGGCCGTGGCCGAAATAGGCATGAACAACACGGCCATGGCGGACATCCTGGCACAGAAGGCAGGGATTAAGGAACAGTGCTGGGAGACAATAGTTGGACAGGTAAGGACGTTAGATTTCTCGGTCAAGGTCAAGTAGACGTGATGACTTCTGTCCACCAGCAAGAGTCACTACTTACCGGAGTAGTTTACAGTGCTATGGGCCTTGCCTCTGGAACACTTTTCCGCTGCAGCAACGACAGCTCCTCAGTCTCAGGACTTTTAAAGAGATGATTAGGAACAGAATTTGATCTTGTTGACCTTCTGCGTAATATCTTATTGATTGGTTGTGTGTTGTGTGTTTATTGTGAGTACTTTGTATGTCACTATGTGTATCCAGGATTGCCTGAAAAACAGGCCGACATGGCCTGAGCTGTAATTTCTGGTTAAATAAAGTAAAGTAAAGTAAAGTAAAGTAAAGTAAAGTAAAGTAAAGTAAAGTAAAGTAAAGTAAAGTAAAGTAAAGTAAAGTAAAGTAAAGTAAAGTAAAGTAAAGTAAAGTAAAGTAAAGTAAAGTAAAGTAAATGACATGGCAACCATGAACTGAATCTGCTAGAATGTTCTGCGTGATAATAATTTGAAAGGTTTAAACAGTATATAATTATTATACGATTAATTACTTAAATCACGTGTCCCTAAGGTCAAAGTAATTGAATCAACATCACTCCTGAAGAAGGTTGACGTAAGAGGCGAGCTACTTTTGCTTGTGTTGAACGAAAGTATCAAACTTCATCATGAAATTTACCAACACAGATGAGCTTTCATGCTAGTATAGAAAGCTATGAAGTGTGTTCAACTCATCTATAGATAGACAGGGTAGAATAATATCTGTAATGTAATAAATTGTTTATTATTTATTGTTTTCGCACGTGCAGGAGAAGGGAGGAAGCCTGTTAGGCTTATTCTAACCCTTCTCCTTAACATAACATAACAAATAAAAGTTACAATTTAACTGAAGTACTTGAACTTACAAACAAGGCAAAATATTAACAAATCATAAATAGGTAACAATTAAATAATTGAAACAAAATTATAGCAAAATAACTATCTAACGGAGAAGCTAAGTAACACTTAAATGATTCAAAACAAGAAAATATGGCAACTATCTATCATGTTTCTGCAGGAAATGTTCAAACTGTCGGTGTTTGACATGATCGCCACCGTCGTCACAACATTCATCCTGGAGTTCCTCCGCGGTCTGTTCGTGCGGTTCGCTAACTACTGCTGGTGCTGGGACCTGGAGACGGGATTTGTGAGTCGTCATATTTATCTATCCGTACTATCCTTTTTTTTAAGCCATAGTCTTTTGAGACTGACTAACAGAGAGACATTTCTCTAGCACATGAAATTATGTTTTCTAGCACCGTTGTACGATATTTCTTCTTACGAGAATACATTGTGGAGTGTGGACATCTCAAAATTAACACATTACAATTCTATCAGGGCTTCGTCAACACGGCTTTCATGTTGTTACCTTCTTGATCTAACTCTGTTGCAGCCTGGCTATGCAGAGTTTGGCGTCGCCGACAATGTCCTGCATCTTATTTACAACCAAGGAATGATATGGTATGCATTTTTGACTCTAATTACAACGGTTACTGCTGAGGCTGTTATATCAATAAGTGCCTACAGACTTCAAACTTATCTTACTACTAATTTTCTGCGCCTAAACACAACCCTTAATCAACATGTAATCTTGCAATAGCCATAACATTAATAACTTTTCTAGTAAAGTTTTGGAATATACCTTTTCATATATTTGTCTACAAGAGGAGTTTATGTACTTGCTACATCAGCTACCTTTTTAAAGAACACATATCTTTCATACTTCGGTCAATAACAATGTCCGTTCCTTACTGTATTCAGAACCGTGCCTATCTAGTTGTATGCCTGAGTGGGTTAGGGTTAGGATCAGGCACGGTTCTGGATAGTCTCCACGTGTCCAGAACGTAGATTTGCCCCAGGCACGGTACTGGATACGCAGGTTCGGATACGCGTGGACTCTCCAGAACCGTGCCTGAGCATGGTTATGGATAGAGCACGGTTCTGGATACAACATTCATTATGTTCTTTTTCCTTTGTCCTAAACATCGTGGTCCGCCCGACAGGATGGGAGCGTTCTTCGCCCCCAGCTTACCCGCGCTGAACGTGCTGAAGCTGATCGGGTTGATGTACCTGCGCAGCTGGGCTGTTATGATGTGCAACATTCCTCACGAGCGGGTCTTCCGCGCTTCCAGGTAGGATACTCATGTTGAGCATGAATACCCAGCACGTCGGCAGAACGTACTGCACCTGCGCGAAACCTGTAATGTATTGTGCATAGCACTTTGGCAGAACGTCTCATATAAGATTGTATTAGAGCATATAAGGTTGACAGCCTGTCTGTAGTTTTCAGATGTTGCATAGGAAAAGATATCGTCTGCAACAGGCAAAATTTTGATGCAATGTTGACCAAACATCCAACAAAAAACGTAAAAAATCAGGGTTTTGCGCAGGCGCAGTACGTTCTGCCGACGTGCTTGAATACCCCATTTCCGCTAGATGCTAGCTGCGACCGCTGAAGGACTAAAGATTTTCACAGATCGTTCGACGAATTTCATAGACAAAGAACTCAATTTTTTTAGTCTTATATCAATTTATTGACAACATAGCAGTACATCAACAATACGAACAGACTGTAACTGAAAAATCGTTATGATTTATTGACAAGTATACGTATTTGGAGTACACAACTTTTCAACGATACCGTATGAAGCGACAAAATACGATTGTGTTATATCGTTAATTTCAATCTAATTTTGCTTTGAACGGTGCTACATTTCCTAATAATCAGTATCTTTTAAAACTCTTCTCTATATTACCTTTAGGTCCAACAACTTCTATCTCGTGCTGCTGCTCATCATGTTGTTTTTGAGCATGCTGCCGACAGGGTATGTGATGGTTTCTATAGAACCGTCCAGGAACTGTGGTCCGTTCAGGTAAATACTTCATGCTGACCAACTTCTGTCAAATATCTTACGTTTCTGTCATTTCTGTCAAGCAACCCTCGGCTTATAGATGTAGTTTTGATAGATGTATTTTTGTTGTAACGTTGTTTGCAACTTCTGTCCAAAGTCGGATGAATAGTAGCCTGGACGTCAGACTGTTTCCATGGCCTACACAGGCCAGCCCCTCGATCGGCCCCAAGGCCAACATGCACCCAAGAAAATTTTTCCTTAAAATTTTTCCGACTGAGGAAGACCCTGAGATAAAGGTCCGATTTAGATACATGAACGTCCAACTTTAGGAAAGGTTGAGTAAGTCGGTCTATGTGATCCAAGCGCCACGGGTGTTCTGCCATACTTCCTGACGATGGTTGTAAAGCTGTCCCGACATCGGCAGATATCAGCGACGTCGGGGAAAAACTGTATGTAAATTGGGCCAAAATTTCCTTCAGGGCATGTGGACCCTGGAACTTAGGAGCCTATGTAGGCCGTACAGATAGCCTGGCTTCTAGACTTGTTAATTTGACATCTGATCTGACATGAAATCTATCAGAATCCCATTAAGGACGATTGTTGTTTGTCTGTCTACAGCGGAAAAGAACGGATGTTCGACATCATTTCCGACACTGTGAACGAGAAGTTCCCGCCCTGGATGAGGTCTGTCATGGTGTACCTCAGCACAGCAGGCGTCATGATCCCTTTATTCATGTTGCTGATGTAGGTATACCCTATTGGTACGAAGACCCACAGCGACAACTTTTCCTGCTCGTAGACAAAGGATTGGTTTGCGCAGACGACTATAGTTGTCGTTGTCGGCCTTCGTATGCTAGTCATAAGTTGCTATCGATAAGATATAGAAATGTCCACGGCCAAAGCTACAAAATGTACTCTATCTACAAAGCTACTAGCTAGGAAACCAACATTATGTAAGAGATAATACCTCAAGGAAGATTCATTCGTTGCACGTGGTCCTTAAGGCCTTTATTCTTTTTCCGGAATGCCAGGAGTTACCCTGCTTGCTATGGGCCTCCACTTGCCATATCTTCCTCGTTAGATTGATATATGATAATACATTTGGTTATGGTATCACATTTACGCATCTATGAAAAATATGATGTGATTAGTTGGATGACTGACGTATTGAAAGTTTTCTTCCAGAATGGCAATCTACTATCTACAGTCTCTCCTAAAATCATACAAAGAGGCGAACAAAGACTTGAGGATACAGCTACAATATGTAAGTCTGAATGATATTGCACATGACTACAATGGTGCTACGACAATAAGCCGGTTCACGGTTTAAACTGCGCACGTGCGAGGTCAAAGGTGACGGCCTGTTAGCTTGTAAGGGCATAAAAGAACAATAAAGGTCTTTCATTTATTCTTCGATACAAATCTTGAACGTAGATTTCTTGTCAAGTATTGAAATTGAAATGGCTGTTTCCTACTTTACAACGAAGCCAGGGAAAATACGATCCGTCGACAAATAGTTCTTCATTTGTTATCTTCTTTCTTGCAGGAAAGAACGGAAGGAAAGAAAAAAGTTTACGAAATGTCGGCGGGTAAGTCATCCACTCACGTATTAACTTATTAGATGTGGTTTTAATAAAGAAACGTCAAGCTGAATTCCTGAGTCACATAAAACATCCGTTCTCTCTGCCTTTAATGATATTACTTGATATCTTTTCAGATCTTTTCTATAAATACTACATTCTTCGGTGTTTTCTTTTGAGTTCTCATTGCAGTTGATGATAAGGACATATATCTGATTGAAATGAATAAATTTGTCTTTCCTTCAATCATTGAATGGAATGTGTTACAGGGCCGTGTGAGTATTGGTTATTTTCCACCGCAGTGTAGCACTACTTGCCCTGCTATGGAACGCTTGCTTTGCGTAGCCTGGCCTAACCTACGTGTGTTTGTGTGCTCTATCTTAACAAAGGGTGTTATGTTTGTATATTACGAATAGGAGCACGTCGGCAGAACGTACTGCGCCTGCGCAAAACCCGTCATGTATTGTGCATAGCACTTCGACAGAACGTCTCATATAAGGTCGAATTCGGGTATATATAAGGGTGACATCCCGTCTGTAGTTTTCAAATGTTGTGTAGAAAAAGATATGGTCTGCAACAGGCAAAATTCTGATGCAACGTTGACCAAAAATCCAGCGAAAATCCAGGTTTTGCGCAGGCGCAGTACGTTCTGCCGGCGTGCTACGAATAGGTACATTCGCCCATATTAGAAGTTGCGCCTACATTAGGAATTGGTGACCCTTGGCTGTGAATGTTCCCATGATTCCGCTTTGCATGATTTCCGCACTTAAGTTAAAGCAGCTTCGCCATTCGCAACGCTTTACTTGCTCGTGTATCTATTAATACTAGGAAGACGAAGATGATATCTTTACTTCTGACGTAGTTACTCCATAGAGAAAACTAGGACATGATATGTCCTAGGAAATAATGTGGATTGAATAGGATATACCCAAAAGCTATACGCCATATGCATGCACAAACGTAGGCAATTTTTTTTACGCAATTCCGTTTTTCAATCACTTCTATCCAATACACTACGAGGCTAGAATCCACAATGCCCTCTTTGATGTTTTACAGACCATTTTATGTTTTTGGAACATGATGTGTGTACCCTGGGCTAAAGAGACGAGTGCGCAGCTGCTTCTGTGAAATGTTATTATATTGTTTAATAATAGACATCAATATCTTCAGTGAAGTTACGGGCTGATATTATTTAATGTTCCTCTCCCGTGCCTACGTCTCAGCCGGTGTACAGAAAATGCGAAAATAAGCGAAAATAAGCGAAAACAAGCGAAAACAAGCGAAAATAAGTATTTTCGCTTATTTTCGCTTATTTTCGCTTATTTTCGCTTATTTTTGCTTATTTTCGCATTTTCTGAAGACCCGTCTCAGCTGTGTCTTCTTTATTATTGTAGCGAAGAATGGGGGAGGTGGCAATACTGAAACAGCAGAGAACGCTGCTGCAGCAGGCGCTACGGGCGGGGTGGGGCGAGGCAGGGGCAACCCGGGGGCCATCCCGAACGGGAGGTTACCCACAGGCTGCGGTGGCATGCCCCGATTTCCCATGAACCACGCCGGTCCGAGGGGGATGATGGGAGCTATGGGCGGTATGCCGGGATTCGGGGGAATGGGTATGCCGTTCCAGAGGATGGGAATGTACTCCCCCAACGTGAGGTACGTGAGCTACGTCAGCAGCAGAGATACTGGACAGAAACATTTATTAAGGTCGTGTGGCGTAACGACAGAGCGTTCGGCTCGGAACCAAAAGGTCCCGAGTTCGAATCCTGCCATGCCACCGATCTTGTGCCCTTGGGAAAGGCACTTGACACGACTTTCCTCACTTGACTCAGCTGAAAATGAGTATGTCTATTGTCCGTTAATACGTTTGTCCTTTGCGTTGGTGGTGGCATTAAAATAAGCTGAATAAACTTGAGTGTGCCGCCACAATGTCTTGTGATAAAATGTTGGAATAAAAAAAAAACATATATTGGCTACTATCAGAACAAGAACAAACAGATCAAAAACAGTCCGATTCTCCATAGGACCCATCTCTTAAACAAGCAGTGATAGCAAAACATACGTATAATGAACCTTTTCCGAATCGTTATTCCTATTTTAAAAACTGTTAACTGTTGCTATTAAAGAAGCGAGATTTGTACGTACATCCACTGTGAGCCTAGGCTGACCTTGTTTAATAATCAGTTGTTTTAAGTGTGTTATAAACAAGTAGGTTGTTTTTAAGTAGCATCTGTAAACTAAGTACAGAATTCAGCCTATGGTTGCAATGTGCTTGTTTGATCAATATAGCACGTCGGCAGAACGTACTACGCCTGCACAAACTCCTGATTTTTCACGTTTTTCGTTGGATGTTTGGTCAACGTTGCATCAAAATTTGCCTGTTGCAGACGATATCTTTTCCCATACAACATCTGAAAACTATAGACAGGCTGTCAACCGTATATGCTCTAATACAACCTAATATGAGACGTTCTGCCAAAGTGCTATGCACAATACATTACGGGTTTCGCGCAGGTGCAGTACGTTCTGCCGACGTGCTGATCAAGAAACCTTTCATTCATCCATAGGTACGTTCCCGTGAGGCAGTACATGAACCCCTACGACGGAGTGATCCTGACGCCGCCCATGGCGCCCCCTAGGTTCAGAAGGGTGCAGTACACGCCACAGCCTGGAACCAAACTCATGGCGGTGCCGACAGCAAAAACTGTGGGAAGTTACTCGCAATCAAGGTATGGAGAACGTGGTTGTCTTATTTCATTGCATTCGGAAGCCATATTTATCATGTGAACCTGTGTGGTCAAATGTAAAGCATGACAATTTAGAACATTTCGAATTTGCTTCAAGTAGAAAACACTTTGTACAACTTTTGCTCGATATACTTAGAATTTTGTTTTCATTACCGTTTGTGTGTGTTTGTGTTTGTGTGTTTGTGTGTGTGTGTGTGTGTGTGTGTGTGTGTGTGTGTGTGTGTGTGCGTGTGTGTGTGCGTGTGTGTGTGTGTGTGTGTGTGCGTGAAAGTGTATCTGTGGACAGCATAACTCAAGACGTCGTTGATGGATCTTGATGATATTTGGTATGTGGTTAAGTGTCGACAAAACAAAAGTTGATTACGGTCCCCCTAGTGGCTGTCTATGGTACAGCAGTGGTATTGATGCACAATGTCATCGGTTATATACCATTCCAGACGTTCATCGATAGGCCGGCAGTCGTCACGTGGTCCGACCACGGTTCTGGTTCCCGAGGGTTACCAGCTGGTGCAGGTGCATGTGGACGGAGGGGAGGACGGGGAGTCCGTGCAGGAGACCTCCTTCATGGACGGGCAGTACATGGACGACGAGCTGGGTGCGCACGGGGGGATGGACGCGTGAGACGGACCAGGGCAAACGACCTGTTCTGTTTGAAATCTTAATTGGTTGAGCTTGGTATACACAGCAATAAAAAAAGAACGATAACGTTGACCGTGCCCTTAGCCTCTACCAGGCTTCGGGAATCGGCTGGAAAGAGTAGAATTGGCCAAATAGATACGAGATAACATGCCAGGGGTGTTGGTTCGCTGAAGAGTACAGTTTGCCGTTCCTTAGCGTTATCTGTCCATTTGGCCAATGCTACTCTTTCCAGTCGCTTCCCGAAGCCTGGTAGAGGCTACAAAATGTACGTGCTCTAACAATGTCCTTTGCGACAGCTATCTTTATTATTTATTGACAAGAACCTAGAGGCAGACGAACTAACTGACAGCTTAAAACATGTAGCAGTCAAAGAATTCTGTATGAGGTACACATTGGAACTTTCCTTTTATTGTGTTACGATGTCAGTATAGACCGTGTATAAATTTCTATGTGAAATAACACGACAAAAGGAAAGTTCTGCGTTTCTCACTCAGTCCGCTGTGTGGCGTTTGTGCGGGCAACTTTCCAAGATGTAGCTGTATTCCGGAGTCATTGTCTGAACAAGGATGTCCTTGGTCTGAATATTACGCGGTTAATAACTTAAAGATACATGCAGGAGAAAACATGATTGTAATGCATAGAAAGAAACGTAATTTCTTTGTGAAGAAATTTCTGCAGAAGGGGAAGTGTATTGGCGCTGGTTTTGGGTCTTTTCGTCAATAATATATATATAGTAGTGGACATGTACATGTCATTACTGTTTGTGTCCCCTTGCGCCTTGTTACCCAATGCAGTCTAATACACTAATTGAATCAGTATCTCAGATAGATTTTTAGAATATTTTGAAACGATTTCTTGCATGGAGATCGCAGGACATTGAAAAAATACGATTTCAACGCAGCCATTTTTATCTTGTGCTCCACTTGTGTCTATTTCCCTCGAGCACTTGGACTGAAGCAAAGTGACAATCCGTTTAGATGACGATACTCGGGCGAAAATGCACATACTGTAAACTTTGAAGCATTTGTAGATATCCTGTAGATACGACTTCTTTCTTTGAATTCGAACTTCACTGCGTGTAACATAGCAATAGCTCACTAATATTTGCTACGTATGCTTACCTCTTCTATGGCGGTGATTCAAATCACCCCGGGGGTAAACTGTAGATATCTGCAAAAAGGCATAACTTCGTCTGACCCCTAGATAAATAAATTATAGGGACTATTTACTTTGAATTGTTACACAGACCAGTTATCCACGGGTCATAACCGGGCCAGACACCATTTAACTACTGACTGCTCCAGTGATGATTGAAATCGATATAGTTTTGTAGAGAACTAGAAATATATACATGTAGATCCCCTATGTGAACCCATGTATTTAGGGGTCACATCATTTGTTGATTGTAAGTCGATTTAGTAAATAAATGTAGCGGTTATTCTTAAATGTACAAGACATAAATTGGACTGCCGATACTATAACGGAGTTTTGGAGTGTAGAATATCTATGTATGTATGGATTTTTCCTCATGTAAAATAGATTTTACCAATTTGAGCTCACATCTGATATGTTTGATAATTAGAAGATTGTGATGAAAGTACGATTTTCTTTGTAATTGTCACCATCTTGCCAATAAACATTTGTTCATAGATTTGTCAGAATCTTGAGTTGACCAGATATCGGGTTGCATTTTTAATTTATCAAAGGTAAGACTCTGTAGCTAGACAAATGAGAAAATATGATTTCTAATTTCTTAAATCTAAGTGAATGAATGAACTTTATTGCTCGACAGTTGCACAGGGTACAATGTATGGCAAGAATGACAATGTGATCATTACAATAACACTAGTCTACTCCTAGAAACTATTAACTACTTGAGTATTAATGAAGATCGCGTATTGACATGATGACGTTAAACGTTTCCATCTATCAATTCTTTTTCTCTTTTCTAAGGCGTTACATACATATTGGCCTAGATACGTAGATATGGGATCGGGGCATGACATAAGTAGGTTGAAAATGTCTCTGTTTGTCTTTGGCAAGGGTTTACTAGATTTACATGTGATCATACTCATTAATTTTTGTCTATCTACAGTATAGGCTGGACAAGTCATAAGAAAATGTTATTCATTTTCTAGACTTCTGGACATGAGGGACATCGTCTCTGGTTGTTATAACGAAAGTTGTAAAATAATTGAACTCGCAGATCAGTTAATCCTCTATCATTGTTTTCTCATCTGAAGGAAGGTTGTAGGTATGACCGTACGTCCTATTATATAATTAATATCATTTTGTGGTGTGGTGTCCAGATGTTTATTACATAAACGGAAAAGTAGTTAGGTAAAATGCCAAAGTTGTCATAGAAAATCAGGTAAGGTCTCCAAGCAGATGTTAAGGTGAAAGATCGTAATGTTTTCTGAGTGACGGCCGGGCTTCTCTGACA
Organism: Branchiostoma floridae x Branchiostoma japonicum; assembly: GCA_013266295.2. Classification (NCBI taxonomy): domain Eukaryota; kingdom Metazoa; phylum Chordata; class Leptocardii; order Amphioxiformes; family Branchiostomatidae; genus Branchiostoma; species Branchiostoma floridae x Branchiostoma japonicum. The sequence goes on along the minus strand of CM023828.1, from coordinate 13,107,539 downwards.
GTCCCTTACCCCATATAAACAGGTGAAGAGTTGGGAAAGAGGGCAAAGTTTTTAAGGGACAACGGACGATGTCCACATATGTCCTTAACCCGTGCATCTGCTACCGAGTCACGCTACCCCCTCAGGAACAGCAACCACCTGTCTGTTGAACTTACCAAAACCACCAGAGGCCAGAGAACATTCTTCCATCGAGCAACGTTACTCTGGAACACTCTCTCTACTGAAACTCGTACTGCCACCACTATTGCCTCCTTTAAAGGGAAGCTACGGGATTCCCTCGGTGACCCCTACAAGCCTTAGATTTGTGACCCTGACCTCTCCACGTTGATGTACTGTATTTCTGTGATTTACGTGCAAATGTTTGTCTTGTCAGCAGGGCAAGCCCTTAATAATAGCCACCTGGCTAGTTGGGCTGCCCTGGCTGTACAAATTGTCTTTTTACAGCCAAACAAATAAATAAATAAATAAATAAATAAATAAATAAATATCCTTAACCTACTCATAACGTACAAAATATGATGTATACTTGAATGTAGGGGGCGCTTCGACGGGCGGACATGGTGTTATGTGGGCTCCTCGCGCGGAGCCAAAAATATATCCTTTTTTATGTCGGCTACTGTGTTAAAGGTTATTCTAGATGTATATAAAGGTTTCTCCCCCTATTTGGCAAAGTGTTCACTGACTTTAACCCTACTTTCTTGTATATTTTCACCTTTTACAGGTCGGGACTATTTACCCTATTATAGCCTAACCTGCAGTACCGCTCCCGGCCGCCTCCAGAAAAGTGTCTAATTTTCAAATTGCCAAATTTCACTCTTTTCGGGATTGGGGAAATCGTGAAAGGCTCGCAAAGGGGTTTGAATTTTTGAAGCTTGATGGACTTTGTTTTCGCACATACCACCATTTGAAATCAATAATGGCAATATCGAAGACATTTCACAAAAAAAGGGATATTAAGCAATAAACGACCTTATAGTACTGTAATTCCTGATTTTTTTCACTGTACTGTTATGATCACTGTTTTCACTGTCACTTCTGCACCGTGAACTTATCATTACCGTAATCAAATCATTTGTGTTCTGCCCCTTCCCTGCACTTGCCACCACCGTGAAGATAAAGTTCCGTGAACATGTCCATTTTCTTCAGACCGTGAAATTTTGCTACGGTGAACACAAAATGAATTACAGTAACTTTACAATTCTCATAAATATTTCAAGCTGCATGTCTACTTATATCAATACTTGCTCAAATTGGAACACATCTGCAATATGCACTTCACATTAAATATTTATTTCACTTTCCTTTATAGAAACTCCTCTGATGAGTCTCTATATTTAGAGCAGAGTGCCCCTGATTGGTTGGGTCAGGATTGACTAACGGAAACATGACACCCCCCCTATTGTCTGACCAATCAATGTGCAGGTAACGGTAGGACCATGAATAGGCATAAAGAATAGCCGGTTGTTACCAGGGGGCTACAGTAGCCATGCAACACCTGTCGTACCTTAAGCCTGCCAGGTATAAGCATTAAGGTAGTACCTTATTCAGCTGCATGCCTGATAAAAGTCTCAGAGCTTTGTGTACTGTATACTTACCTACTGTTGTTGTTAACACCCGCATTGGAAGTTTGATTTATTTTTATTTATTGGTTTGGCTGTTCAGCACGCACAGCATTGAAAGTTTGACCAAGATAATTGCACATATTGAAAGGTTATTTATTAGGTTAGAAAGTCCTGCATAATTCTGCTACCAAAGATGGGAGAAGAGGAACAACAGACTGCTGGTCTGAATGGTAAGCTTTGTTTTACATCTATAAATGTTATTTTGTTGTCCGTAAAGCCACTTGGTAGGTTACATAGTACATGGCTTACTGTGGACTGATAATATTCTAATTGTGTTAAGTATCCAGCTAAACTTGCAGATTTGTTCATAAGTGTGGCATTATACCAAGACAGTCACCCCACAACAATACACTATTGGAGCTTCATGATGTCTGCAGATATGATATTGGTCAATAAGAACGTCTGATTCTTTGCTCCCCTGACAGAACTGGGGGAAAATTACACAGGCTGGTTGGCCAAGAGGCTTGGGTATGACTGGAAACTGCTGGCCTTTGAGCTGGGATTCACACGACAGGAGGTAAGTACATGTACCATGGTTATGCTACACTGAAAATCTGTCTTGTATCTTGATGTTAAACTCTACTGTGATTTAATCAGCATTTTTGTTCAGGTACTTTTAGGCAAGGTGAAAATTGTCATGAAAATTATTTGACATTAGTCAGTATGATTTTATAAATGTTATTAAATTCTGAGCATTTGTTTACATTTTAAACATTCAATTGCAAAAATTTATTGAGGCTTTTCACATCAATGCTACGGTCAGTTTTGATGTATTGATTACACTTTGTTTACAATGCCATTGTCGGTACACATGCCAATGTTTTGTGTACACAACTCTGGGAATACTACCCATGTAGTTGAGAAATTGACCTTCCTTTTGCACTATTTGATAAGGCTAGGCAAGGATATATCTTTACTGTATTGTATAAATTTCTACATGCAACACAGCAGCATTCAAAGGGTAGTAGATGGTAGATTTTCTGCTATACTTAAAGTTCTTTAGTTTCTGTATCCTTGTCAAGTCATCGGTGGAGACATAGCAATTATCAATTTAGAATGAAAGCTCATCTGTGTTGGTAGATTCCATAGTGGTAAAGTCTAGTGGTAAAGCAAATGGATCATTCATCTGACGAAGGTTGACGAGATCGACTGTAAATTTATGGTTTCTTCCTTGTGTTGGATTAAAGCTAAACTTTACCACAATTATCAATTTGTTTCTTCGAGTAACCCTCAAGCTTTTTTGCTCCTTCAGCTCTCAGCTATAGAGAAGAAGATCCCGGGTAGCGTTCGGATGCGCTGTGCGGAGATGTTCCAACAGTGGGAGGAGCAGGTCCCGGAACTGCACGACAAAGTGGTGATCCTGAGACGAGCGTTCGTGGGGATCCAGCGCGGGGAACTCGCGGACGACCTGTACCAGCGTTACACCCTGATCCCCCCGTGGCTGAACAGATATCAGGAGAACAACAACTGGAACACTCGTACCTTCCCGCCCAAACCTAAGGTCGATCTCAGGCCAATCCATCTCCCACTGGACATTACTGTGCATCAGCCTGACCAAGATGCTAACAAATAAAAGTAAACATGAGGGTGCTCGTCCAAGAAGACTGTGGGTAGTGCTGTGTACCTAAACCCACGTTTAGGTTCAGGTCCGGATTCAAGTTCAGAGGTTAAGGTTCAGTTTCGGACTTGTAAGTCCGGACCTAAACCCACGGTATATACAAAATTGCATGTTGGAAACCTTGCAATGTTGTCTAGGCAAAACTGTGGCCACAAAACATGGAGGCAGACACTTGACAATGCCCGATGGCAATGTTTTCTTCATTTTGCAGCACAGATTTTGCGGTCTATGGAAGGTTTTTTGTGGTTCCGAACGAAAAGGGGCATGTGACATGGTTTTTTTTTTCCAACCAAGTCCGGAACTGGTTCCTGCAATTCAGTTTTTTTTGGACTTGAACCTAAACGTTTTTACAAGTCCGGAACTGAGTCCAGCAAACTGGTACACAGCACTAACTGTGGGAGAGTACTTTTTTCTTCAAACCATTCCCAACAAATGACTAACTGGGCTCAAAGTAATGTGCTTCCAGTACAACCAGTTTTGTTTGGCCTAATGCACTGATGACTTTCAACCCTGTATGTTACTATGTTTGGATCATTTCATGGTAACTGAAAAAGTCCCAAATAATTACCAGTCCTGACAACGGTTACATGTAGCACAACATACACATTGTGATCATGTTCTTTGACCATTTATTTGTGTACTTCTATGGAATAACAAGTACAAATGTAGCTACCCTCTTGTCCCTGTCTAGTTTGAAATAACAGATACCAAGGTAATATTGCCTTTTTACTCGTTCTGAAGCAAGTCAAAGAAATGATTTATGTAATAATATATGCCTGATGACAACAACTACATATATTTTTACTAATGTTGTATGTTACGAGATAAATATATGATCTTACTATAAATGGTAGCTACATGTAGTTAGGAAGGTAGATGAGGGGGTAGTCTGGATTACAATGTTAATCACATACTCATCTACAGACAAAACAGAAAAAACTGTCTTTTACTCTACTCTCAAGACCACCTAAGACAAGTGTTTGGTGTATTTGCTCTGGTGGTATATTCATACAAGTATATAAACATAACCTGGAAAAAGTTGAATACCTTGAGATAAAGAAAATATATGTTTCAAAATGTAACATTACAAGTATGCTATGACAACCACTGGAATGAACTTGACTTACACCCACATATGGCAAATATAGCTGGTTCCACAACTTCAAGTGAATTTTTCTTTCATACTCTTTGGAGTCAATATGATGTGGAAAAAATTGATATGAACAGAAAAGGAGAGTGACAAGATAAAGTCTTCCGTTTGCTACTTGTACGATGTTAGATTTAACTATCAAAGCAGAACAGTAACCAAACCAAGACTTCCTCTTATTTCAGTTCAGCACTTCTATACCCCAGCGTACGAAATACTAGGTTGCCCAGGTGTGCTGTGCAATCATATTTTGCTTGGTGCAACCTATTTCTACACCCAGGTAGCCCAGTGCACTAGGTAGTGCTAAATTTGGTGGTAAGGATGCCCCTTTCTTCCATTGGGAACTGTTTATTGAGAAGTTCCTATGGAAGAGCTCATCACTTCAGGTAAGGGGAAACAACTCTGTGTCAGAAATGTATATCTTCACATTGCATTCTAATGAAGTTAATCTTAATTAATGTAGAAGAGTTTCAATTTGGGGCAACCTGGAATTTTGATGGGCAACCTAGCTTTCATCCTAGGTTGCTACTGGGCAACCTGGCTCAAAAAAGTATTTCGTACACTGCACCCTAACTTCTTTTTCGATGTCAAAACTATGGCTCTTTGCACAAGAGAGCAGACCTTATTCCATGATAAGTAAGCTGAAAATTTTACGCTTTAAATAAGAGTAGCCTTTCTTATATATTTACTGAAAAGGTGTAACGTTACCTAAATGTAGATATAATGTAACTATACACTACCATGAATCTAAAGATATACTGACTGATATCAAACATAACAAAAGTGGTACAAAAAAAAGGATCTCATCTGTCCCTTAGTCTGGTTGACTGTTGGGGCACAAAGCACGTCGGCAGAACGTACTGCGCCTGCGCAAAAGCTGGATTTTCGCTGGATATTTGGTCAACGTTGCATCAGAATTTTGCCTGTTGCAGACCATATCTTTTTCTACACAACATTTGAAAACTACAGACGGGATGTCACCCTTATATACGCGAATTCGACCTTATATGAGATGTTCCGCCGAAGTGCTATGCACAATACATTACGGGTTTCGCGCAGGCGCAGTACGTTCTGCCGACATGCTGCGGCACAACAGATACTCTGTCAACCATCTTTTTCCACCATTCTCTGTTTATAACTAAAAAAGAAATGGATACATGTACTTCTCTCTTCTAACCCTTACAAAGCTGTCTCTGACTGTGATTGGCTGTTTTACAGCTGTGGAAGTTGGTCGATGGGAGTGTGGAACGTGAAATCTGAAGGGAACAGCTCGTGGGCACGAGGGTAGATCAGGCGGTAAGACTGGCGGATTGTAACATCAGCCACGCCGGCGATGTCACCAATTTCTGAACCAGAAGAAAAGGAAATTACACTTAGCACAATACATATAACCATATGATTATGGGTCTTTGAGGGTTATAAATCCAGGTAATAAGATACACCAAAAAATAGTTAGTCAAGCAACTGGATATGATTTTGGAAACGGTCAGACGTTTGAGGTAGCAGCCACTACCTTTTGCCAGTGACACTAAGTGAGATTTGGAGGTTGACAGGTTTATAACCACGAACTAATAATAATATGGTACCATATGATTATGGTACCAAGAATGTACTGTTACGATCTAATGAGACAGAAATTCAGCTTTCACAAATCAAACTGCTGACAACAATGAAGAGTTGATCCCAAGCAATACAGTCATTGGTCTTTCTTAACCTTCTACCTGCCGACCTAGCTTCTGGCACAAACTATGTTAGTACACAGGGTTAGGCAGCAGGGAGAAGGTTAATCACTGCTACCCCCCACTGTAATACAGGCTTCCATTGCAAGAAACTCTCACCTTTCTGAGTTCTCTTCTCCTCGGAGGCTTGAGATGCCATGTAGATCGCTGCTGCTGCTACTGAGATGGGGCTTCGCCTGGGGAAAGACACATTTTAATCCCATTTTAGTTCAGCTGCAGTACCATAACAAGCCACGGGGGGGGGGGGGGGGCAAAATCATCACCAATACTATACATAAAAGGATTATGGAAAAGACGTAACTGTGCAACCGTTTTCATTGGACTCGTAGAATCTCTTAAACAAATGATGAAACTGTCCTATGTTGAGCAGGGCTAGAAATACTGTTTTAGGTGCAGGTAGACATCTAAAATACCTGAACAGTTCCATTTCAAACCCTGTTGAGAAAGACATGCCTGTGTATCTGAAGTGAATGTAAAGTCAGTCACACATCTCTTACCCTGGGACTAAGTCCAGCTCCACAGCTTTCCTGGCTATGTGGGTGGCTGCTCGCTGGACTTGACTCGGGAGGTTCAAGTTGGAACAGAACCGCGACTACAAATAAGACAAGATAAATTAGCAATGTTATAAAGAAAATTCATTTCGTTAGAGGCACAACGATAGACATGTGCTATTGGTACAAATTTCTCTTACACACACAATGTTTGAACAAGTAAACTGTAACTATCAAACCTTACAACGTTACAAGGACACTGCAATTGAGAGCCACTAAAATAGACTATATCATTATATATCACATAACAATTTTGCTTTGCTGTCATACTCCATATTGTTTTGTTGCAATTCAAATGAAGTCAAATCACTCTGAGATAAGAGTTAAACTTCTTACAGCAGTCCCTTAGCTTCATACTGTACATAAAGGAAACTACAGGATTTGAAGTTTTTCTTAAGTTGAACTGACCATGAAGTCTCCAGTTGTGATGAGTTCCACACTTGTCTCCAGTGCCTTCAGGATTAACTTAAAGACTCGTCCTATCTCCTTCTTGGACACTCGTGAGATTGCACAGATTTCTGGGACAAGGTAGAAACAAAGATCTATTTACACATCACGTTTTTACACATTTAATTACCTCTGCGCACAGAGGTACATGTATTGTTTTTAGCATGTCTGTGTGTTTGCTTGTGTTTCTATACTCACAAACTTCTACATGCCAGGCACATTAGGGACACTGACACAAAGTTAGGTCAAAGGTTCCAGAAAAGGTTATCTCATTTTTGGTCTTCAATTTCCTGGTCTATGTCTGTTGCCTTATGGGAGCCAGTGGGAAAATATCTGGACAGAATCAACAAGAAATTCACAATAAGGAATAAAACAGGAAATCCACAAAAACTCCCGGTGGTATGAGATCTTCTATTTCTTCATTCTAAAGGAAAGGATGTGATGAAGACCTTTGAATGTTCTTGGCACCCCCTCCTGTCTACATGCGATGTACAGGCAGGCTGCTGAGATGGCGTCATTACTGCGGCCCTTCAGGCTCTTCTGGTCATTCACCTGTTTGAACAACATCTGCGTCCGGTCCTGTTTTTTTTTTAATAAAAAGAAAGAAAAGATTTACTATCATAACATGGATTACAGTTTTCTGGGGCAATGGCTTGCCAGGGTTTAAAAATCTACTCTAATGTCAGAGATCACTGTCCTTTCTTGTCAATCTTAGAAGTTAGTACAGCAAACTAGAATGTCAACCAACTTCTTATAACACTACCACGCAATAATCATGATCAAGACACGAGCTAAGGGCATATTTAGTGTCCTTGTCTCTAATGGTATCATCATTTCTTTGCACATCACATGACTGACCACAATGTTTCTGGGCAGGTTGATGCGGTCTGCCATGCCGGTGATCTCTCGGAAGGCGTTCACCAGGGCTCGGTCAGAACTGGACATCTGGAAGCAGAGAATAGCACATGCCACATGACCTAGGTTAGATAAATGTCAAATAAACACACATACCGGAACGTGTATATAGTAACTTTACTATGAATGCAGTAGTACATAGCAGTACACCTGGCTTAGCCACTATTACTAATATAGGTAATAAGTATATTACTTTTCCCAGAACAATCTCAAGAGATACTGGTTTAGACATCGAAGATCTGAATACTGCCATGTCTGCCTGACATGGAGCTCAGTGGCGCAGGGACTTGACCCGACCCTAAATGGGGGGGGGGGGGGAATAATGATGATGATGGGATGTATTTCACAAACACTCTTCTGGAAACTTTCTTGTGCTACGAAAACCATTATAACAAGAAATTCAAAGATATCCTGAGATTCAGTGGCCATACACCATCTCCAAGGCGTGAAAGTGAAAGTGATCTCGAACCAGTTTAGCTCACTGAAGAGCTACTCTTCCACTGGTCGTGACAGAGAAGACAGACGCTATGTACAGTATTTACAGGTTCATTGTACCGGGGAAATTCCCCTAGCTCTTTTCGACAAGCACAATGAACAGTGGACCACGTCTTAACGTCCCGTCCTAAGGACTGTGACCCTCTACAGTAGCGTGCATGTCGGGTGAGCGACAACAGCCGGGATTCGAACTCCCAACCTCTTAGTCCAGTGGCAGGGTCGCTAACCACTGGACTACGCACGCTAGTGGGGACACATAGTTGGGTACTTACAGATCTTCTGTTGTGGTACTTAGCGCTGCCGTCCTCATTAAACCCTGCTGAACCCGAGGGTCGGCTGATCATGGTGGACAGGTCACCGCCGCTCAGCAGGGGGTTCTGGGAAGGAAAAACAATCAACATCGATATTTGTAGATTTCACAACTGTGTGAAGTATTTAGAGTAGTTGTGAATTCCTTCTTTTATTCATCACTGAATGCATTGCTGTGTCTGCACATAGTAGTATTCTACTGTCACTTCCTCCCAGTCTGCGGGAAGGCCATTTTGACCTCCAATTTGACCTCCGTCCTCCCAGCCTGTGGTAATTTCCATTTGACCTCCAAATTGACCTTCCTGTCAGTCTGTAGTTACACTATTTCCCCTCTCACTTGTTGTGACCTTTTAAAATCAAATAACTACGGACACACAAAGGAAACATACACACCAAATATCCATATATGGAAGTGAGACAGCAGTAAGCTGCTGATAGGGATTTCCTTGAGCTTTATACTTTTCAGTGTTAAACTGAAACCTACAAAGGAACATTTCTGTGAAGTACGGAAAAGAATTTCGTGATTTCTTACCTCTGCGGCTCCGACTCGAGACCTGTCCTTGTCTGACTTCTCGTTGCTGAATGTTCTCCATTCTGTACCGACATCCACAACCCTAAGGGATGGAACAAGGTTATATTATAATCATCACTAAATGTACTAACGATGGAAAATAGACAGACATGTCTTCCAGGCATGCTGTCTGCCTTTCATTTTGAAACTTTTGCACTAGAAATTTAAAGTCTATTTTCTTACTGTAATTATTATTGTAAGTACATGTAACCTTTATTGTTTATTTTGTGTGTGGAGACAACCTGGAAAGGTGATTTAGAATTGTTTTGTTTCCCCCTCCATTGTAGTCAATGGTAAATTGAAGTAAACAAATAAACACAGATTTCAACAATGCTACCAAGGAGGTTTAAAGGGCATCCATTCACACTCTTTCTTCCCGAGTGAATGTACCTGTACATGTTTATCCAGCAATAAATGCTGCAACAAAACAAATTATGGATACTACCACTACCAGTAAGCTTTCTTTCTTTCTTTTTTTTACAAAAACTTGAGAAGAAAAGAAACCAGAAGAAAACATACCTGTCTCCTACCACCAGCCCACACTCGGAGCAGATCTGATCCCCCGCCCTGTAGTCTTCTATCAGGTGAGCGTCAGGGTGTTCTGGGCAGCACACACGGTTGGCGGCTGGGGCTCCCCTTCTGTTGTACACATGTATGGACATAGCTGTGGCGACTCTTGATTCCGGGCCTATATTATAGATCTTGCTGAGGGCTATAATCAGGCTTTTAGCTAGGATTTTTTTGTTGGGTGTCCATTTTTTTATTGTATGCTATAAGGTACAAGCTTTTTAGGGGGGCTTTTAAAGTTTTTTTGAAATTCGTAATGCTCTCAAACACTTGAGGTGGAAATTTGGAGGAATACTGCCAGTTTTTTTTCCTTTGTTACTTCATTTTTGTATTTATAAATATAACTATAAATAACTATATAATATAACTATAAATACAAAAATGAAGTAACAAAGGAAAAAAAAACTGGCAGTATTCCTCCAAATTGTAAGGCTGAAGGGAGGCATGAGGGCATGGCAGAGGTTAGGAGTGGAAAAAAATAGGGTGTCTTTAGGGTGTCCTACCAAAAAGTAGGGTGTCCAATTTCTTATTATTTTCAATACAGGGTGTCCAAAAGACACCTGGACACCCCTCTAGCTAAAAGCCTGGCTATAATGAGGGTCTGCATGGGGGGTCCTGATTACGCTTTACGCTAAATTCATCGAGGCCCGCAACGCTTTACGTAAAATTTAAGAAGGCCGGCAACGTTTTACGCTAAATTCTGGCGCTTCGCTTTGAATTCAGGCAGAGTTGACTGGTCTATTTTGTTTGTCAACTGATTTACATCAGTGACTTCGCTGTTTTAAACACTGTCACGACTCCAAATTGCACTGATACTGGGTCAAAATGGACCCAGAATGTGATAAAATGCAGACCATCACGGGCGTTATGTGGTCGAGCCATCGTGCACCACACCTGGACCCAGATGGGAGAAGGAAAGCAGAGACGGCAGCAAAGCGACTCTACTTCTATGGGAGGGGGCAAAATAATATTTTACTGCAGCGCCGAAGGCGTGACTCATCGCATACATTTTAGGGGGGTCCGCGGGCATGCTTCCCCGGGAAAATTTTGAAATCTTGACCCTCTGAAACGGTATATTCTGCAACTTTTTACGTGCATATCCTGCGTACAAGGATGACCCAACAGGTCAACCGCAAGTTCATCCACTACGGCCTACGAAAAATTGGGAGTCTGAACTACGATTTACGGGGAATTTTTTGGCTCGATTACGCTTTACGTGAAATGCACTGGCTACGCTTTACGCAAAATTTTCACCTCCTCACTACGAATTACGCTGAATAAAATAACTTCCCTACGAATTACGGGAAATTTAAAAGGCCCGCCTACGCCTTACGGAAAAGAGCATGCAGACCCTCTATAATATAGGCCCGGAATCAAGAGTCGCCACGGCTAGTACAGACAAGGAAATTATGACACTCTGCTTTGTTTACTTTCAACAGCTCAAAAACTGTCATTAAAGTATCCGTCTACATAAACAGAGTTGTGTTTTTACTCCATGGCAAACCCCGATTGATCCGTGACCGCTAAATTCAGGTGCCCTTGTCTGTAGTTCTGCAAAAATCATTTCCTTGACGAATACCTTTGTGGACGTGGTTTCTCTTGAGACGTTTCGGTTTCGAAAAAAATAATCAATTTATTTCTAGGTATATCTCCCGACAAGAATACTTTTACACCATAAAATTTTCTCAGATAAATCTTCGATACCTCATGTACGTCTGATAAAAAATTTGTACGCAGAAACTATCTTAAAGTTGGGGAAAATTGGGATAGACTTCGGTAAACTAAGTTGTGACGCTTACCTAGCTGCTGCGGCCGCCATTTTCTGCTTTCTGGTGACGTCACGAAAAGTAGCATGACGGGAAATATTAAATCCCCAGCATAACAGGTGAAAGGTCAAGTTCCGGTTCTGTGGAGGATCAGCTGAGCTGTGGTAGGTTGTTTCAAGGACGTTTCACTTTTACGATCTCAGTTATTTTAACCCCAATAAATCAAATGTTATCATTGTAAGCTACTGCAGTTTCTGATCCGTATATTATGCTAACAGCGCACTGTAGTTTCATACCATATGCTCTGATGATATTGCATTATGTACAAGTTGTGCAATGATAAATTGTTTCTTTGTGTTCACACTAGGTAATTTTTGTCTCCAATAGAAGCAGGGAAAACATGTCCACCATGTCCGCTCTCAAGTCCCGCATCCTCCCTGCCATCACCACGGTGACATCTGTTGGGGTTGGAGTATGGCTAGGAGTTCAGTACGAGAGAAAAACTCTCCCCATTCCATCAGTGTTTGCCAAAACGTCTTCTCCCAGTGATGAAGTTGATACCAGAATGGTTCCCGGACATCTTGTTCCAGTCCCCCCTGGTCCCACTTCTCAAACCAGTGCTGGAAAAGCTGGTCAGATCATGAGATATGGTTTCCCGGGGCTTACAGACTTGAAGTCTCGCGAGGGATATGTCATTTCCTACGACAGAAGAAACAGGAACCCTCATTGGGTGTTCGAACACCTCACCTCTGCCCATATAAGGGGGGATTCAGACAGACAGCAGTGTGACTTTAAGGAAGACGAGACGATCCATCCCTACTTCCGAGCGACCAACTGGGACTTCCAGCGCAGCGGGTATGACCGTGGTCACCTGGCAGCTGCAGCCAATCACAGGCACTCGCAGACCGCCATGGGCGATACTTTCTACCTGAGCAACATCTCCCCACAGGTGAGAACTTTTCAACCGACCTATGACGGTCTAGAAAATGGTGGAACAGTGAATTTTTGTTCGCGCAGGGAGGAACCTAATTTTTGTAGTCTTGGACATGTCGACAAGTGTATTTATTCTTCCCTGGGCTTACATTTGAAAAAAACAAACAAAGCAAATGCATTATGTTTACCTTCACATGGTCTAGCCCAACAAACTACAGCTCTTTTATTCTTACTCAAACATATTCATACATATGGTGACCAGCCCCTTGCTACATAATGTAACCCAACACCACAGGGTGTCAGATTCGCTACAGCACCATTTACCATGGTGACAGCCATCTGGTCCAAGTCATTGACCATACGTGTTTGGAGAAGAAGAAACTGAGCAAAAACAATTTGTTTTCCTTCTGCAAAGTTTAACACAATTATAAAAGACTCATTCATTTACTTTTGAGTGGTATGAATTCTTCTACAGGTTGGGGATGGGTTTAACCGTGATGCATGGAACAGACTGGAGAAGTACGTCCGAGGTCTGACCAAACAGTTCAACAATGTCTACGTCTGCACCGGACCCCTGTACTTGCCAAGGTAATTATGAAGGATTGGACTGGATGTTTCCTGACCCTTTCTTCATACATTTGTGAGGATTGTTGCTTTTAACCTTCTTCTAGTCTAGGTGCCACACTGTTGCCAGGCCCAGTATACAGGCTAGGTCCTAGGCTCCAGGGCCAACATGTCCCCAAGGAAATTTTACCACAGACCCCCTCAGTTAGACCCTGAGCTCAGGATCTAATTGGGGCTGGCCTGTGTACTAGCCCTGAGAATAGTCTGGCATCCAGGCTAACCTTCTCCTTGCTAATGTAGCCTTTTGGTCCCAAATTTGCACCTCTTCACATTGTGTACTGTTTAACTTACAGGAAGGAGTCAGATGGCAAGATGTATGTTAAGTACGAGGTGATTGGCCGAAACCATGTTGCCGTGCCAACCCACTTCTTCAAGGTCATAGCTTGTGAGACGAACAAGGGAGAACGCATCCTGGAGTCTTACGTCATGCCCAATGCCAAAATCGACAACAATGTACCCCTCAAAAACTTCTTTGTGCCAGTGGATAGTGTGGAAAGGGCATCAGGTTTACTTCTCTTTGATAGGATACCCAGGAATACATTCAAGGCTATTAATGGGAGGCAGCCTTGATGATATTAAGCAGGAGAAAAGTAGAAAATATTTTGTAAAAAAGCTGATCATGAGAAATTTTTGCCAAATTTAGGTTTAAAGGCTCTTGTCTTGCATATTTACCAAGCTGGACAATTACATCAGGAAGGCCTCCTCATTTACCAAAAGGCAAAATAATGTAAAGGTCTTTTTTCTAATTTAGTGTGCATTTTAGAAAATTTCTAATTCAAGATACATGTACTGTATGTGTTTGTTACACATAGAAACTGTCTTTACTCCCTGCAGCACTTCTATAGCTCTTTTAAGATTTACAATTTCAATCTTCCTGGATAAAAAAAGCACTTTCAGAATAGGACAGTCTATCTCAGAACTGGCAAGAACTGACTCCATTGTCCTGGCAGTACCTATGGAGATGGAAGTCATCAAAGACCTACTCAGAAATACACTAAAATCACAACAGCTTATAGTAAGTCACGTTGTATTGAGGGAATGTTCATACATGACAGTGTGGGTCTTCTTATATGCATGTCAACTTCTCATGGATAGAAAATAAAACATTTTTACCGTTGCAAATACAAATAAAAGTTTATGGATTACAATGATGATGTATGATTGACTCAGTACTTCTACTAGTTGCCCTGTTGTACTTATTCCAACAGATGAGAGGGTATGAAGGTGAAAAAAAATCATTTACACCAGCAACAACGATAACTTCTCAGAAGCTGAAAGATATATTATGTTGAAATATTTTCTATGCAAACTAACATACATTTTACTCCCCAATAGCTCTTCTTTGCCACAAGAATACATAAGGTATTGTCTATTAAGTCCAGGAATAGAAGGGCTGATTGGACCTGTATACTCATTCAGTCTAATTACACTGGTACTGGTAGTAGAAAAGAAAAGATAATGTTCCTTACCTACTTGGTAGCTTCATAATAATGGTTGGTATGTCACCTTACAGGGCCACACAAGCTATTCTATACAAACCTATGGCTGTATATGGCTGTATACATACTGTTGAACCAGGAAAAGACCATGATTCTAATTTGAATGTACATTCGACATATTGCATTTCCTGCTTGAGGCTTACTGGAAGCTATAGTCTTTGATAATCTTCATAACTATATTGTAATGTAAACAACAAAACCAAAGCTTTCAGTTTTATGTGTGTCAGGCATTTTTCCCATGGGATATCTGTTTTAGAAGACTCTATCGTAAGTGGCATCGTTGTTTGCTGGCTGGTTCCTCCCCGGTGCCTGTGGCCCGTGTGCGTGCCCTCTTCTTCTCGGCGGCGCCCAGTACTCAAACATGGACGTATTGTGCATCGACAACATCTTCTGTAGGTCTACTGGCAAAGGGTCCTCCCAGAAAAAGTCATGATTCAGGGCGTCGTCACTGTCTATTCTCTTGGTTGGATCGAGAGTGAGGAGTCTGTCTATCAGATCTAGAGCGTAAGGGTCCTTGACGTACGCTCGCAATCGCTCCTTGACTTTCCTCTTCTGTCCCTTGGGTAGTTCCAGCTTGGAGAAGAGGTCCAGTTTTTCCACGCTAGGCCAGACCTCTGCACTTATAGAGCCACACAGCTGGGAGATAAGGGTCAGTTGGTGCTGTTCCGTGTTGCCCTGGACGAGAAAGTGTAAAAGATACAGATTATGATGGTTAACAGTGCTTTTACTTAAAGTAATATGGCACAAAAAATACCTACCTGTACTGTATTGTAAGTATAGTTCTGACTTGCTATATCCGATGTAAAATGACTCCCTTTTTTTGTGGGAAAGATTACAGACAGTTATGTCGGAAGAAAACTACAAGAAATCAAGCAGTGATGTGCAGTTATCATCTTACCTGCATGATGGGGCTTCTGGTCCACATTTCTGCCATGATACAGCCGGCCCCCCACAGGTCTATGGGAGGGCCGTAATTCCTCTCACCAAGGAGCAGCTCAGGCGGGCGGTACCATAGTGTCACCACCCGGTTGGTGTATCTAGAAAAAACAAAGCAGGAAGCTATTCAATAACAGACATGAAAACTTTCCTAACGTGAAAGGAAACATAACAACAAACAGTACATGTATTCATATCATGTACATGTACATATTCAAGTGTCTTCAGCTCTTTTCCAAAAGCAAAATTTCCACAAATTTTTGAAACCTTTGATAAAACTTTGCCTTACCTTTTCTGACATAATTAGTAACTTTTCTTATCAAACCTGTCTTTATACATGCCCTGTTTCAGCAAGTCTCCTCAATGAGAAGCATAATCATAATCTTAAAAGTCAGTTGTCCACAGAAAGAGTGTACCTGTTGGCCTGTCCACTCTTGGTCACACTGAATGCTCTGGCCAGTCCAAAGTCAGCCAGCTTCAGCACACCGTGCTTGTTGATCAGTATGTTTGCTGCCTACAAGAGATGTTTCATTGTACAAGCAAGGCGGGTTACATATGTAAAAAGCCTAATTACAAATATTGCACTGTGGAAAAAAGTACATAACAGGATACAGGTTACACTACATTATCACTGACAATATGCAAGTTGCAACAGAAAAAAAATAACCCCTTCATAATATAGTTTTAAATTAAAATAAATGCAGCCTTTGGTGTTTATGACTCTTTTACTACTTTTCTGCATATCCTTAATAATTCTAAGGAAACTTGTCACAGTTTAAGATTTCGTCACATTTGGTGTTCCAAATCTATACATCGTAATGACAAATGAAAAGATTTAGCAGTAACGCACTGTTAGGTCTCTTAGGTAACTGATTGACTTATACATATATTGAAAATGACTATCATTGCTGTTCCGCCATGTATTTGAATACTAAGGCCACACTGATTTAATTTTATGAATGACATCCTCTGGGGACCACAAAACTAATGCGAGAGGGCAAAAAAAAAAAAAATCCAGCAAAAAAAAAAAATGCTGCTTAACCACAGGAATACAAAGCCGGTATTGCGAATTGAAGCACAGGACACAGTGACTGCATCAAACAAACAATTTTTTATTTGCAGGAGGTAGATAGTCTCATCCTTCTTCACAGCTTCCTCCTTCGTTTTACGATAAGCCGCCCTTTTGCGGCATTTATGAGTCGGCAGTCTGTACTGAGTTCCAGCCGAGTTCCGGAGTTCCGTGAAGCCTTGAAAGACATGATTTTTGTTTGTTTGTTGAGAACAGGCGAAAATCAATGCGCGCGCGGATGTCATCCATAAAATTAAGTCGGTGTGGCCTAATAATAAAATATGAAGAGAAAAATGAAGCAGCTGTACAGTAACTAAGACCACCTTCATGTCCCTGTGCAGTATCTTGTTCCTGTGGATGTAGTACAGGCCGTTTAGCAGCTGCTGCATGACCTTCTTGATCTCACTGAGGGTGAACTTGACATTAGCGTTACTCAGCAGTCCGGCCAGGTCGTGCTCGCAGAAATCAAAGACCAGGTAAATACTGCCTTTGAAGCGATTTAAAGGGGACGCTGTGGACAGGGGGGAGATAGTTGGGTCCAAAACTTGTTCTAATACAGGGCACAAGAAAAACTCATCAACCTGCAGCTGGGGACTGCAGCGCGAGCTGACGAGAAAGTGAAATGAGAGTTATGATAATGTTGCATGCATTACTTAAAGTAAACAGTACATCTTACATACTGTCTTTAAATGATAGGTACTTGTGCAACTACTTGTAGGTTTTGAATATTGCTAGATGCCTGTGATGATGACAATCTGGTATTTTGGGGTTGCAGTGCTAAGTAAAGAAAACTTGTGCCCTCTGCCTTTTCATACAAAACAAAAACCACCACTGTGCAATAAGTGACATCTGTGAGGATTCGAACCAGCTACCTTTCGTTCTGCAGATTTCCAGTAGTTGCACAACATTTTCATGCTTCACCATTTGAAGAATCTTGATCTCCCTCAGTGCTGTAATGGGAAACTAAAATAATACAAATGTTAATCTTTCAAGTAGATCTATATCAATTCAATTACATGTAATAAAATGCGAATTTACAACACCACACAGTGTACGAAATACTTTTTTGAGCCAGGTTGCCCTGTGGCAACCTAGGATGAAAGCTAGGTTGCCCATCAAAATTCCAGGTTGCCCCAAATTTCAACTCTTCTACATTATGATTAACTTTGTTAGAATGCAATGTGAATTTATACATTTCTGCCACAGAGTTGTTTCCCCTTTCCTGAAGTGATGAGCTCTTCCATGGGAATTTCTCAATAAACAGTTCGCAATGGAAGAAAGGGGCATCCTTTCCACAAAATTTAGGTAGTGCACTGAGCTATCTGGGTGTAGAAATAGGTTGCACCAAGCAAAATATGGTTGCACGGTGCAACTGGGCAACTAGTATTTCGTACGCTGCCACGAAAATCTCCTACTGCAAAACAAAACCACCATGAAAGTAAATAAATGTACAGTGACATGCAGACCTTTGAATGAACGAAAGGTTTATTTATCAAAACACATAGCAGCCATAGGCTGAATTGCGTTTTCTCACCCCTTCCTTCTCATTCTCCATCAACACCTTCTTGAGGGCCACAAACTGTTTGGTTTTCCTGTGCCGGGCCTTGAACACCTCTCTGTAGAATATTATGGGGAAGAAAGCACACCACTTCATTCACATGGTCTTTGTGTGTTTGTGTGTGTGTTTTTTTTTGTTTTTTTTTTTTATTCAGAAATTGTAACATGACAATACAAAGTGTGCACTAGGCAGCAAGTATGCTGATAGAGTGCACACCTAACACATGATACTCATTTACACCTGAGTCAAGTGAGGAAAGTCGTGTAAAGTGCCTTTCCCAAGGGCACAAGGTCGGTGGCATGTCAGGACTCGAACCCGGGACCTCTTGGTTCTGAGTCAAGTACTCTGTCGTTGCGCCACACGACCCCACTGTGTGTGTGTGTGTGTTTAGGTACAAATGTGCTGGGAAGTTGTCTTACCTCTGCTAATTTCATCGGGTCAATACCCTAGGTTATGTTGTCTACTCACCATACTTGTCTATGCATACTAGTACTGTATTAATAAATTTATCAATATTAAGTTTATGTACAGTTGAGCATGTCTGGTGGTCCTACAACTTGTATAAGTTTAATCATCATTTAACACTTTAGCAAAGTGCGAAGTCCAGTTTAGTAGACTTGTAGTGGACTTAGTCAAAATGCAAAGGAGTGACATGGAAATCGAATACTCATGGTACATGCAACAAATTATAGCTTGTCTTTTCTTTATTATTATTTCTACTAGCCGACTGCTGCCGACCCCTATGGCAGGGACAACAGCAGCAGTATAATCAAATCCTGGATAGTGAGTGAGTTTTCTTTATTAGAAGCTAGAACACATGTGCTTTCAAAACTATAGACTACGTATATAAAAAATTAGCTGAATTTAGATTGAGATAAAAAATGCAAACAAAGTTTCTAGATTTTCATCAAACCAATACGACCCAATTAGTCGTTTAATTCTTCGAATTCATCATAAATTATTTGAGACAACAAAAAAAGAATTTATCCAGTATCCTGCCCCCCTCCCCACATCCACTTGTCTTTAGCGTTAGTCATATAAAACACACTCACCCGAAAGTGCCCTGCCCGATCTTGGCCAGTTTTTCATATTTAGACACATCGTCACAGTAAGGATATTCTATGGCCTCTAACTTGTCCCTGACTGCATTTATACTGGACGCCTGGCTGCTCATTTTCGTGAGAAAATTATTTTTTGCCGAAAATGGCGGCGAAGAGTGGCGACGATGGAATATTCCACTTGTCAGTGTGTCCCTATGGTGAGTCATTTTTTATTACTCACAATATTTGTGACATTTGCTAACTCAGTTACCTTTTGTGTATAAATCGTACTAAGATAATGATGAATACGTAATATTTTTTGTAGAATATTGGGATAAAAAATGATATAAAGTTACACTTTTTAAGCCTATTAGACACATTGTAAGACTGGTTCCCCTCTTAACTAATGGATACGTCTAATCACCAGGGTGATGACGTCAGACAAGTACCCAACATCCGGTGACGTTTTCCACAACCGAGTGATTTTTGTTCTGCGTTACTCTTACGTTTGGTAGAGAAACACCATGCCGAAGGTTATTTCTCGCAGTATCGTGTGCTCAGACACGCGCGATAAGGAGGAGTATGAGGGAGAGAAGCCACTGAACGTGTACTACTGCTTGTGCGGGCAGATGGTGCTGATTTTAGGTGAGATGGATTCAGCACGTGGGGAGGGGGGCAGCAAAAATAATTTATCTGCAAGTTTGTTACCTTCGCAAGAAGGTTATGTTCTCGTTGCTGCTTGTGGTCCCCTAGCGGCTTTGTGTTTAATAGCACGTGGGGAGGGGGGTCAGCAAAAATTATCTGCAAGTTTTCTGGAAACGTGTTTGTTACCTTCGCTAAAAAGGTCTCCTACTCCTAGTGGCTTTTAATGGTAGTACAGCTACAGTGGACATTCCAGTTTTGATACTAAGTATCTCATGTGCTTGACATGATGGGAAGAAGTGATATAGCTTTGGCTTCCCTAGCAGCTTTCAGGGGAACTGCAAGGGTTTTTTTGCTGGAGACTATGGAAGACAAGAGAATTACTCAAGAATGGATAAGGGGTGAAGGTATACAAGTGATAGATATGCATAGAAATTTTAATCTTGTTTTTGTGCCTTTATCTCTACAGATTGTCCACTTGAGAAGTTGCCCCTGAGAAAAAGAGATAATGCCCGTGTCATCGATGGGTCCAAGCACGCACACAAGGTCACAGCAGAGCCTGGAGAGACTGTCTTCTTGAAATGGTATTTCTTAAAAAAAAGTGCTGCATTGATATCGATAGTACATTATTGCACCATATTTATGTTTACCGAAGGAAAACATATTGTTTTTGCTACGTTTCTTCTTCCTCCTCCTCTTCTCCAAACAGTGACCTCTGACCTGGTCAATGACCTGAACCAGACTGTCTGTTACCATGGTAACTGGTTACCTTTCTAGTTGCATTCCATGATTGCTTTACTTTTGATTCAGATTAAGCTCTGTTACTTTGATGTTTTCTATAATTTGCACATGATGTGTTATGATAAAGTGTGCAGAGTTACCAGAAATTTTCATTACGGTGGGGTACACGTACTAGTAGGCACTTTCCATGATGCATGTGTAATCCAGTCTTGTATTTCTCCAGGCCAGATGGAATTGAGCGACAATACAGACAGAAGTGTAAGAAGTAAGTTGATACATGTAGTCATTCAATGTTTGGAGAGTGGTCTTTTGAGTAGCTATCAACAAGTAGTATCAGTTGCATAACTTTTTTGGCTAACACATTTTGGCAAGTGACATTTTGTTGATATATTGAAGCAAACTACATCATTATTAACAGCATCATTTGAATTCTAGTCTCAACAAAGTTATTTTTGAAGCTACTGGAATGGGAGATGTAGTGCTCAAAGTTATGATATACATGCATTCACTTTGTTTAATGTTTGTCTATCTCCAGAGTTCCTATAACAGAGTTGTGCCATTGAATAAAGAGACTCTTTCTACACAACCAAGTGTTTTATTCAGCCGATGTTTCGGTGACCGTCTGTCACCTTCCTCAGGGCAATTCTGACTGGTTCACATTGCACTGCAACATAGGTGTCACTGCTATAGATGCGTTCCCAAACGTATTTACATATCTACAAGTACACATGTACTGTTTAGGGAACTGTCTTTACAATGCGGTCCCAAACGTACAGGAGTGGATATATACAAAATAGTTGTTAAAACAGTTACGGATAACAAACATATAGGACAAGTGATTTTTTACATGTCAGTCATATACTCCTACTTCGTAAGAATGCGGTCCCAAACGTGACTGAGTCTGTATCCCCCCTCATCCCGGTTCATGACAGGATCTAGGAGTAGATTTCCTGATCCATACAGCTTCCTTAATCCAACGTGTAACTCTATTGTCCTCTCTGTTTCTGTCTGTACACTTGGTTGTGTAGAAAGAGTCTCTTTATTCAGTGACTTACCAACCTGATGAAACTATTCAGAGTTGTGCCATGTTTCCCCAGGTGTGGCCTGAGGTTGTACTACAGACATGAGGAGAAGGGTGGAACTGTGACGTTTGTGGTGAGCGGGGCTGTAGTGAAGGAGGGGAAGGGTGTGAGGAAGGCAGACATCTACCAACAAGTGGCAGCTGAAGCCAAGCCCAAGAAGGTTAGGGACTGTTGTATACTTTCTCGGATGTATTTTCTCTAGTGTAAAAATACTACTAGTATTACAAGACTGGCAATGAAAACATACATTGCCATGGCGATGGTGGTTGCTATTAGGGTTATTGTTTGCATGGCACTGCAGCCCTGCCATCATTTCATGATTTTGAGGAAGACTTGGTACCTATACAGATACAGTGCAGTCCTCCTCTGAGTGTATAGTGAATGAGCCCTGGGGTCACAGAAAGTAGGGCATCTGGGGCAGAGGTCTTCCCAAAGCAGGGTCCCAAAGGTTTCCAGGAATGTGGGCATAGATGTGGGTCACTTGCCTGTGGACATTCCATTCCTGTGGACAAAATGCCTGTACGATTCCTAGAATTTTTGCGAATTACACACAATACTGTACCATTAGGCTCCTCCCTGAGACGTCGCCAAAAATGCAGTGAAACACAACTGTTAGTCTGTATCTCTACTGAAGCCAAACCAAAGAAAGTTGGGTACTATTGTATACTTTTGTTTTGTGGGATGTATTTTCTCTGGTATATAAAATGCAATGACAGTTATCTGTTTCTGCAGTGCTTTTATCGCAAAGTATAACCTTCTCCTGCTGTAAAGTTTCTACAAATCAATACAAATTTGGTATCAAAAGGTTACCTTAGTGAGAAGATGGTTAACATAATTTTCCACCTATCAGCCCCACTGACAGTTTGTATTGTGTAATAAGTTAAAATCCTTCCCATACCTTTTGTTGTATAAGGGTGACAGCCATCTGTTTCTAACTTTCTATAGCCCTTGTGCAAACACAGGCCATTACAGTACATTGTAGGTGGCTAGTCCACTGGTAAGTTTTGTGTATGACTGTGCTAAATGATATTTTGGTGTGATGCTTTCTACAGGTGATGATGACCAAGCGTACAAAAGACATGGGCAAATTCAGCTCTGTGACCGTGTCTACAGTGGATGAAGAAGAGGAGGAGATTGAGGCTGTAAGTAAATCTGTATACATTACCTAATGATACAATAGGAGAAATAGTGCTGTGTACCGGTTCGCTGGACTCAGTTCCAGACTTGTAAAAACATTTAGGTTCAAGTCCAAAAAAACCTGAATGGCGGGAACCAGTTCCGGACTTGGTTGGAAAAAAAGCCATGTCACATACCCCTTTTCATTCCGAACCACATAAAACCTTCCATGGATTGCAAAATCTGTGCTGGAAAATGAAGAAAACATTGCCATTGGGCATTGTCAAGTGTCGGCCTCCATGTTATGTGGCCACAGTTTCGCCCAGACAACATTGCAAGGTTGCCAACATATATACCGTGGGTTTAGGTCCGGACTTACAAGTCCGAAACTGAACCTAAACCTCTGGACTTGAATCCGGACCTGAACCAAAATATGGGTTTAGGTACACAGCACTAAGGAGAAATAAACACGGTGAAAGTATACTATGGTGCTATTTGCCTAGCAAAATGCCTGAGAGTACTTGGACTCTATCCTTGGCACGGCATGGCTGTATACGTAGCTTACGCCTTGAAATGGAGAGAGGAACGCACTTGTGTTGAACTTGAATCATCATAACAACACTACACTTTGCTATGTAACTGTCTGATCTAGATAGTTTGATAGTAACTAAGCATGATGACTGCTATTGAGTTCAATGAATTGTCCAAATTTGTAACCACTATTTTTCACAATTTCAGAGGGAAGTTGCGGACTCATATGCTTCCAATGCCCGTGTGATTGAAAAACAGTTGGAGAGAAAGGGTATGGTGAAGAGGAAACTTCAGGAGATGGTAAGTACAGATATAATGTGTTATAAAGTATTCAAACACTGCAACTTAATATGTTGAATATTCTTTAATAATTTTGCTTAAAAATATAGATTTTTGCAGCAGTAATTTGTTCATTTTACTTGTAGAACGCTTTAATGTGTGTTAAATTGTAAGTCCTTTTCAGTTACATGTATTACTAAACGACATTGATATTGTTTTTTTGTATTTTCCAGGCAACTGAACATGAAAGGAAGAAGGCAAAGGGAACACTGATTGACAAATAGTCCATGTCACAAAATACATTGCACTTTTACTTGTGTACATGAATCTGTTGTAGTAAGATTTACGGAAATATGTTCTTCCTTTCCTAGTGTAAACTAGATGTAAATATACATGTAATGGCTTTCTACCACATTCGTAAATATAATTTTGTGACCATGGTTTAATAAATGTCTCAGACCAGTGTTTATAAAAATACATTGTGTGAAGGTACGAAGCTCTTAAAAGGTAATAAATGGGCATTCTTATTACTTATTATTGCACAGTCATTTCTGAACGGTTGTACTTGTGTGTGTGCCCAGATTCACCCATTGTATATACCCTAATGTCTTAACATGTCCTAGACATAGGTAGAATTTCAAGCTGCATATATAGCATTTCCCTTCATGATATACACATTCACCTATTAGCTGCAAAATTTGTTCCTCAAATATAATTTTTCCTTCCATCGGAACTAGAAATATTCTTTATGCCATCCCCAACTTTATATAAACTTTGTTATTTTCAAGATAGACGGTTATTTAAAAAAAGTATTGCTCATCACATGAGGTAATTACTGAGGTATTGACAACCACCATAAACTGCACGTACATGTATCTAGTCAAGTCTCTACCACCCATGCTACCACCTATATTTGTGCATAGATGACCCCAAAGCTATTACAGCACTAGGTGGTCTGTGTCTCCATCATTAGCCTTGCACACTGTCCAATCTTCCTCACAGCGTCAGTGAGAGTCTCGATGTCGTACAGCGCGAAGCACACACGCAGGCAGTTCTCAAACAGTCCCTGAGGTGAACATCTGTTGGAAAAACAAAAGAGTTGTCAGATAGCTTAATCTCTGTGTTTTTGCAATGTTTTATTACTGAATATACTTTAGAGGTAAACCCGAGTTGCAGGTATTTAAAAATTTCTCACTGAAAGAACAAGAAATAGTCATGCCTTTAAGTACCAGAGCCATCAAGCAAGGATTGAGGTGTTCAAAAACTCTTTTTTTCCTAGAACAATCGTAGAGTGGAACTCGCTGCCACCAAGTACAGAAGGGGCATCGTCACTAGATAGCTTTAAACAATGTCTAGAGTTAGACGTTCAAAGGTTAGGTGTAACAGCTCGTTCGGTGTAATGTAGCCAGCTGCCGCCGCACCGCGTGCCTGCAAAGCTGGTGTGTTACGCTGAAGGGCGGTTATACCGGCTATACAGATACAGATACAGATTGAAGAAAAGAGTATCACTCACATGCTTCCCACATAGAAAGACACATTGTGGTCCCTGATGCAGATTTTCTTCAGTTCTGCACAGCTGAAACCCTGAGGAAACTCCACCCAAATAAAGAAACCACCCTGGATATAGATGAAAAATGATGTCATAAATGAATGAAGTAATACTTCCGATACAGATCAACCGACCTGCATTTTATAATACATGTACATGTAATGGTAAGGGCTATTTGAAGGCAACCAAATGTAGCTATCCACACTAAGAAACAAATCATAAGGTTGGACAAATTTTTTTGCAAGTACATGTGGCCTGAGACTTTTTCAAAAATTGTCCTCTACCTTAGGCAACAGGCAGGAAATCCCTTTTGGCCATTCCTCTATGATGATTTTGTGTACAGCATTCATGTTTCTCTGAAATGAAGCAGACTTCTGTTAATAACTTAAAATTGAAATTACAATACTTCTTTTCTAGTGGACAGATATGACAATTATTGAATTAATTTAGATTTTGTTCAGTCCTCAAGTTGTTATGCCATTCCTTATTTGAAGAGTTGTACCGGGATATCTCTAATGTCTAGAGCGAATCCCCTCTTTGCAATGTTTTGAACAATATGCTACCTACTGCATAGATCTCCTGGATCTTGCCCAGGTGCTGATCAACAAGTCCGAGTTGAAGGGCGCTGGCAATGATCCCTGAGGTGTAGTGATTGAAGGCACCTCCACTGTTACAGTATGAACTGACAAGAGATAGAGATGATGATGTAAGGAAGTTTAGTGTAAACATTTAAAAAAACTCTAAGGTCAACTGCTCTAGGTATAGCGAACAGAATAAGCATACACTGTACTTGTTCGTGTTGCAAAAACTCTTACACTAGCAAGATAGATGCAAGTAAGGCAGTCCAAGTGTACACTTTTGTATTGAATTCCCAACCCTGTCTTTAGTGCAACAGGTCTTGCAGCTACAAAACTAAAGCCACACCAATTTAATTTGTTGGTTCTCGGATTCGCCTCTTCATTTTTTTCTGATTTGCAAAAAAAAAAAAAAATTCTGGCTCTGAATCAGCTAAAAAATGCTCACATTTTGTCCCCAACAGTTGAAGAAAGTCCTTTTCTTCCCAGTTGTTACAGTTTTTCCATCTCTCAATGCAGATGTTTGATTAAAAGTTCAAAATTCATTGTTTAGATTTTAACCCAGCCTTTTATGTTGACTTCATGGCTCCTATCGTAGCATTTTGGGCTATAATAGGATGCCCAGGCCTGTTTTTATTTTATTTTTTTTCGCCCTGTCGCTTCATATTTTTTCTGAAAAAATCCGAGAACCAACAAATTAAATTGGTGTGGCCTAAAGATGAATCTTAGTCACCTGTTCATTATTAGACTCCGAATCTTCTTTGGTGCCTGTATCCACCCCAGTCTCAGCCCAGGGCTCAGGATTTTACTGAAGGAGCCATTGGACACCACGTTACCATGGAGACCAGGGTCTGTCTCTTGGTCAAATGAAATGAGTGCAGGGGGAGGAGTTACAAAGTTGCCCTGGGAGTCTTTCTCATAACACAGGGTGTTGTACACGTCGTCACACACCACCAGTATGTTGTGTTTCCTGGCCACCTGGACAAGCTGTCTGCAACGACCTGAAAACATACCATGATGAGTATTTTATCGTACTGTTTCAGTTGTGCAGCACAATTTGTACCCATCATTTTATCTTGAAAGTTCATCTGTGTTGGTAGAAGTCATTGTGACACGAGTTTAAACTGTGAATTTTTAACACAAGAGATTGGAAAAGAGTGAGAGTGAAAGAGTGTGAAAGAGTGTGAAAGAGGCCATATACATCAGGGCTTTACAACCATCACTCAACAGAGACGGGGGGCGCCACAGACTTTCTGCAACTTACGATCCACTGCTCATGGAGTCATGTGCGTCATCTGCATTATCAGAAATGTGACGTCACGGAACGTTGGATTTCTCATTCCTTGACAAAGACTGTTGTACAGTCGAAAATTTGGGTAAGTCCAATCTCTTGTGTTGGAAATTCACAGTTTCAACTCGTGTCATAAAACCCATCATTTATGAAGTAGTCTCCTTAAAGTCATAGAAACATCTGGAAAAATCAAATTCATGTCCGAGGACAGATAACAAAATAAACCAGATGTCCGAGTGTTACTTCCAGCTTGATCAGTAGGAATAAGGACAAAAATATTCTTTGCAACAGTTGTGTCAGCTGTTACAGTTTGGTTATGCATGTACTAGTACAGCACGTCGGCAGAACGTACTGCGCCTGCGCAAAACCTGGATTTTCACTGGATTTTTGGTCAACGTTGCATCAGAATTTTGCCTGTTGCAGACCATATCTTTTTCTACACAACATTTGAAAACTACAGACGGGATGTCACCCTTATATACGCGAATTCGACCTTACATGAGACGTTCTGCCAAAGTGCTATGCACATGCAATACATTACGGGTTTCGCGCAGGCGCAGTACGTTCTGCCAACGTGCTTACTAGTACACACATGCATGAATCATTAAGAAACTGATAATGACAATCAGGATAAAGTCAGGACTAGATTAGACTTTTAGACAATAAGGAATCATTTACGTTCGGAGAGACACCGTCCTGTTGGGTTGTGGAAGGTTGGGATGAGGTACAGCATGGTCCAGAACGGCCGGTGTTCTGTGACACAAACAGTCGAGGACTTCTTGTGCTCTTCCAGCAGTCCATCCAACATGTCCACATCAATGCCTTCTTCATCCACAGGAACTGTACATATAAAGTTAGCATTGGTAAGTCATTATACTCATAGAGAGGAAATGGTTGCATATATGCATTTTATGAGAATATATTTATATATCCACAGAAATTAAACTATAACGAATCTTGCCCAAGCAAGGAGGTTCTAGCATCCTTGATACAAGGCAGTGTGAAACTATTTCTTGTTTTAAGTTGTCTAAAGTTGACGGAATTATGAATCATGGAACACATGTACTACATGTAAGTATACAATGTAGCAGCATTTTTCAGGTGGTTCTTCAGGTAACATTACCATATTTGTCAAAGAAATTTTACTTATTTATTCTGCAGTAATGAGGAAGCAATAGTTAGATACTAGTACCTGAAATTGTCTCTAAGCCCAAGTCTGTCTTCAGTATCTTGAAACCAATGAAGTAGGTGGGGTCCTCTACAAACACAACATCTCCTCGGGTGAACAACAGGGAAGCCAGCATGTACAGGCCTTGTGTTGCTCCTGCTGTCACCACTAAGGAAGAACTGTGTAAACGAGATCAACAGTTTTGAAATCCACTAACTCTGACACTTCAAAATGCTACCTGAACATGAAGCCACGCTAATTTAATTTTTTGGTTCTCTCTTAATTTCTCGAATTAGTTATGTTTACCGAAGGAAAACATACTGTTTTTGCTCAGTTTCTTCTTCTTCTCAAAACAGTGACCTCTGACCTAGTCAATGACCTGAACCAGACTTTCTCTCACCATGGTAACTGGTGTTGGGTTACACCATGTTGCAATTTTATAGTAGGAGGGATTTAGACTCCTGTCACCATGTATGTGAATGTGTTTGAGTAAGAATTAACAGAGCAGACCATATGCGAAGGTAAACATTTATGCATTTGCTTTGCAAATGTAACCTTTCCAGTTTTAAGTAGTATTCTCTCCAGACCAATGTTAAATTTTCATTGAAGCACCTGTCCACTGGATATCTGTAATGCCTGGTGAGGAAAGAAGCCAACTCCTTTCTGTAAGCTATGTCCCCATTCCGTGGTCCATACTGGAACAGGAAGCCTTCCTTCTCTTCACTAGTCTGGGGAATTTACAAAAAAAAGTCAGGGGTGCATGCATCATACAGTAGAAGAATTGTTTGAACTGCAAATTTAAATTCTGCAAAAACCTCCCTTCATCCATGAAATCAAACCACCGTGAAAGAAAATGAATTAACAGTAATTCAGGGATTTCTTTAGAAGTTGCCTCGATGTAAAATTTCTACATATCATAACTAAGAAACCAAACACAAAAATCATATTTTATGCAGAAACTTGCCATTCTGTGTTCAGTGGCCGCTCTCATGACGCCAGCACACTGTCGGAGGATGGCGTATGCTGGGGCTCCAATTTGCAAGTTTATCCTCCCATTCTCATACATGTTCTGCTCATCATATGCATCAATTGCATCCACTTTGCATGGAACCTCCATGGTGCAGCTGAACTAATCAGAATTCGAAGGTAATAACAACATTTTAGAAGTTGTGAGTTGATTAATACATTGAACAATCTGCACTTACAGGCATAGTAATAAAGTATTAAGTGGTCAGCGCTACTTCTTATCTTATCTCAAAGAATACGGAACTACATCCCTCGTCTACTGTTATTTAAAGATGAATTGAAAGTCTATCTACATACTATTTAAAGTACAGATGAATTTTCTTCTGTATCCTCTCTATGTATTACAAAAATTAACATTTTGACTATAGTATTATGTCTACCTATACCTTTGAGTTTGATTATACATGTGCTTAGTATCCCTCCTATTGAAGACAAGCATTATTAAACATTATCTCTGCATATGAAAAGTTCAAATAATTTTGTTGCTTGCTATTACGTTACCTCCAATTTCTAGTTGATGCCCCCTTTGCAACAGCTCAGTCTGCTAAACAATAGCTGTTATTGTAGTCAGGACCAGTTTAACAAGACACACCCCCTTAGGGTATAGGTTACAACCTTCTTTAATTACTGACACCTCTGATCACCTGTCTACTACTGGTCTGTAGTGTTGTGAACCACTTAGGGCGACAGAACGTTCGGAAAGTTTTAAGTACACCTTAACAACATAAGTGCATAAACTAAGGGTCGTGTGTCTTGAAACGTACCTAAAGATATTTGTATCTTTTGATATTTTGCATTTTTTTCCATATCATTCACGAAAATAGACACAAATGTATCAATAAGGAGTATGTATTTTGTCGCCTTCTAATTACCTCGAGACAAAGGTCATATTTCGGAATATTCTATTCGTGAGGTGAGAATGGGGAATACACCTGTGAAGAGAGTTCTTGCTTTGTAATGATTTTTACAATAAAACCTGCCAACTTTTAGATTTTTAGTGTCTTAAATAAATACAATAGTTTTAACGGCGTTAATTGTATGGTGTCACAAATACTATGTTCAGAATTAAAAAATATATATATTAGTCCTACCTGTAGAAGATTCCATTATAATTTACCCACAATGCACCGCACAGGAAACTCACATTTCACATCCACCATTTTGTCAAGATGAGCATGATGGACTATTCAGCGGTGGCGCCCCCGTCGGCGATGTCGACGCCAGAAACACAAAATGCAGCGTTTGCAGACGCCTTACAGAGAGCAAGACAGGTGAAGAAGAGTGTTTTCTCAAATTTTGTCGGAAAATTTTTTGTCTGTATCTAAGATGTTTCGAGAAACCACGTTGTAAAGTGACGGAGTCGACGCGCGCTCAGTAGCGACTGCGACTGTGACATGACCGCGTGCTTGCAAATAATGCCTTGTTTGTCAAGCACGGATTCAGCAGCAAAATCTCAAAATACTTGCCCAAACTAGGAAAGTTTGAGCCCTATGTTGCAACTTGTTTTTGTTTACGATACTTCAAAGCCCATACCTTGAAAATCTATCGGTAGATTAAGTTGCAATTGAAATTTTTAGGTGTAAAAATGTGGGTACGGTTTGCACATGTCGCCAGCTTCTGTGTTGCATTCGCTAGATTTTGAGTAGCTTATAATGAGATTTTAACTGATTAAATTCATCCTATGTACATCCTCTGACCAAGTGTAAATGTGTGTTGATCCATTTCAAATGTTATAAAAGAAAATCTAAGGAAGGATGTTACTTTTGCGTGGAAAAGTTTGACCTAAATGTTGGCGTTTTTCTGGTGCGAAAATTTGCGGCGTGGTCAAAAGAAGAAGGCTTTCTTTGTTCTCATGAATGGCGTGCTCTCGGCCCTGAAGCGGAAACGCGAAGTTGACATTTCCTCAACAGTCTGGGGTTAGACGGGGGGAAAACTGAACGTAATATAGAAAATGAAGACAACAGGGCACTTGCAGAGCTTTCATTCTACTTAATAAGTTTTTCTGAAAGGTACTACTAGTACTGTACATGAAAGTGTCAAGATTTTCCCTGTTCAAACAGATGTTTGCTGTCATAGCCAAAGACCTCCCTGGGCCCTAGTCAGGAAATGCTTGGAAGTTTAGCCAGCTAGCTCTTTGAATGTATACTAGAGAAATCTCTGAAATCATTGAGAGGGTACTGCATTTTAATGGAAATAGTTCAGCTCTGTTAATAATAAATTTTCAGCTCGGATCTAACTTGTAATGCAACATTTTCTTATCAAAAACATCACAGAATGCAGAAACCTCTTCATTTTCCAGGAAAGATGATGTGTTTTACAGAAGAGTGTTGTTGGGCTAAATTTGTATAAACCTTCCAGACCATCCCAGTGTTGACTCTATCTCTAGCTTCACATGTTGTACTTCATGTTCTACCATTATTTCATCATTTTCATTTTTAAAATTCCTGGCACAAATTACTGTACTTCATTGTTGAGGGCATAAGACATGTACAGTATCCAAAATTGAAAACAGCAGTCCTTTTGTGGATGCTTTATGGTCCTTGGCAAAAGTAGAAACATCTGGATCCACCAGAATTTGGCAAACAGTAAAAGTTATGTCTGGGGCACAGGGCAAGCTCGTATGTCTGTCAGTTGTCAAAACTTTCTAGCTGCCTTTTTTGGCCCAGTTCATTGTTTAAAATGTGTGAGGTCACAATGTACCCTGGAATATTTGCAATCAAGGAAGTATTTTGTTAAAACCTGTATTGTGTTGGCTAGAGGGATGCATGGCATACACTGCCACCCACAGAAGAAAAACATGTCTTGGCCCACCAAAGGCTAGACCTGATGGTATGTGGTTGTCGAACACTGCCAACACAAGTGGTACTTGGCGACAATGTATTCAGACTCTCTACTGAAGGAAATTGCCTTTGGAGCTTGTAATCCATGTTACATATTACAGTCAAAGTCGTTATGATGGGGGGGTTTACTTTCAGACCAAATATGGGTAATGTCACGTCCTTCTGTTTACTGGTGCAGTCCGGGGTAAATGTTTAAGCTTGGAATAAGTTTGGTTAGCTGGCAGTTTTACAGAATATTGACTGACTGGAGAAAGCTGCTTGAAAAAGGAACAACTTGCCATGTAAGGGCTTCTACTGGGGTTCCACTGTCTTGATTGACTCATGCTTCAGCAGATTACCATAGCATTGTGTGGCATGCCCTGCACTAAATTCAGCTGTCAGTTTAAGCTCAGCCCAATCAAGGTTAGCCAGGACAATCTGATTGAGGTTTGTGCACACTCATCAATTTCATGCCGAAATATTGGACGGTAGCCCCCCTAAGTATAGGATACACTGTCTATTTGATTACATCCATGGATTTTCAATTTATGGCCTTGACATTTGGTACAACCGTAGGGAAGAGATTGAAAAAGATTTGATTATGCTGAGATTGAAAATATGCAAATCATGACCTTAGTGATTCTACTTTTGCATCCTCTGTTTCAATTTATCAGTCTGTCCTTGATTCACCTACTGAAGGTTAGAGATTAAGGCCTGGAAGGAACCTATAGTAATGGGATAACATGAAAAATCTGTGCTGTTAGTACCAGTTGCCTTGGGCAATTCAAAACTGGAAGCTGGCCTGATTTGGGACCTATTAATAAGTATTATTGTCTACTACAATGTATCATACTGGTTGCCTGGATGTCTTGTGACATCCTTTTCCAATATCTGGTTTACAAGACTGGAGATGTGTTCGGTATGTCAATACTTTCCATGTTGCGCATTGAAGAGTTTCTTTTTGGTTATTTAGAAGGCTTACTTGCAGAGAGAAGTTCCAGTACTTGTCTTGATAATTAACTGTCCTTTTTTTTAATCATGGGTACCATCATTTGCAGCATGATTTCTGGAATTAATGTTTCTTTAGTTAATGTCAACTGCACTGAATTTTCTTTGTAGCTTTCTTTAAAATGCAGTATTGATTTTTTTTTCTGTTGGGAAAGCCTGCGAAGCCTTATTTGCAAAACAAGTAATGGGGGTTATAAAATATGCATTAGCCCTTACCTGTGTAGTTAGAATAAAAGCACATGTAAGGTAACCTGTTATTTTCCTCTGGTTGATGATATGTGGTATAGTTTAGTGATGCTTGAGGCTATCATGCAAGGAGTAGTACTGGTTTTTCTGAGTAATTTTTCCTTTTGAAAAGGTGTTGGGCATTTAATATCACATTTCATGTGATTTTGTTGGCTCTTAGATATATGAAGAATTGTTCAATACTGCCAACATTCCATAGCCTGGATGCCAGGTTATTTCCAAGGCCAACACAGGCCAGCTCCTCAGCTCCAGGGCAAACATGCCCCCTAGGAAATTTTACCACAGACACCCAAGTCTAACCCTGGAGCTGAGAAGCTGGCATGTGTAGGCCCTGGGAACAGTCTGGCATCCATGCTACCATATTATTGTCAGCTGCTAGAAACAGATGTTGCAAAGCACTCCCAAGTTCAATAAACATGACCTGAAATTTATTTCTGTCCTATGAAAAGAGTCAGCTTGCAATACAGGAATGTGACAGGGAACTATGGGGCAATAGGTGGTATTTTTATAGTGAAAGGGGATACACTTTGATGTTTATATTCATAAGATGAAAATACCAAAGGGGTACAGAACTAGAACTGTTAAACTACCACTAACACATTTCTGACTGTTTGCCCCTTACAAGGAATTTGGCCCTTTGATCTTTAAGTCGGAAGCATTGACTTGTATAAACTCATGTCACAACCCTCCAGACTAAATTTTTAGCTTAGGCGCGCATGCGCTCCTAGCCTCAAAAAGTTAGGCGCGCAGGCAAATATTTAGGCGCGCAAACGAAAAATCTGGTCGCGCAAAGTACTTTTTAATTTACAAGCCAACGGAATAATGTACCTAAACAGACAATTACTCTCATCTGCCGAATAAACATACCCCCCGGAATAAACGTACCCCCCGGAGAAATCTTCAAAATCTAATAAACATACCCCCTGGAATAAACGTACCCCCTGGAAAATGACCAAGTTGACAACAACGTTCATTTAAAATGCGCATTCTTTCAGGTCATTGAGGTGTATGTCTAGTAGTGTATGTCACTTGCAGTCTAATTCTATATCTGGACCTAAAACCATGTCATACATGTATAAAAAATTGCATGTTCAACTGTTGGCAAACATGTAACATGCAATTTGAAAAATACATGCAAAAATTACTAGTATACAATGAATACTGTATTATTATACTCAGTAGTAAACACAATTATTATTAAGCTACTAGTATTATACAGTGTATAATTTAAGAAAAAAATCTTTTTCAGCTTTAATAGTACAATTTTTATAGCATCAACAGCAAAGAAGTACTTAATTTCGCCCCAAGAGATAAAATAGCGGCGGAGATCTAACGTGAGTTCGCGACAATTTAAGATGGCCGCTAATGTTTTCGTCCCGGCCGATCATCACTGCCGCGCGTTTCGGATGAATTTTTGCGTTTATAGGCGCATTAAAGCAACTTGACTACGGATGAAACTTCTCAAGGAACACCGTATTTCTTGTAATAAAGTTCGCACCCCAAATAAAGTTCGCACCCCCGATTTGGGCTTCATCGCAAGCCCGGGGCTTCATGCCAGCTGAGATAGTCAACAGAAAAACCTGAATAAAGTGCGCACCCCTTTTTCAGGAGTTTTCCCTGCGACGCACCCCGCGAATTCCCGATATTTGATCGCACCGCACTCTTTGATGAAGTCCCAATGTTTTTCTTTTGTCATACCAAATCGCCGGCAAATTTTCGGCAACACGTCACCAAAATTTGATGGTATACATCGTTATTTTGCAGTTAAAAATTCACACCAAACTGACATGTAGTGGCTCGCGCTGGGAATGAGCGGATTTGTATCGTATCGAAGGACCAGACGTCGAACGGTTTGATTTCTACTAGGCTATTCAAAGATGAACTTGTAAAATACATTTTCAAAAATAATCGTTCGTGTCCCGGCATTTATTTTCTAAAAAATACGGCGCTGAAAATGTGTTTGTTGTGCCGCGCGCGCCATGCGCCAGCCGGCGCGCCTGCATGACCTCGAGGTCATATGCAAATATTGCATAACGTGACCGCTATACGCGCCTCCGATTGGTCAATGCTTCACCGCGCAGCGCGGGCGGCAATTCACAAATTGTGGCTACGGGCGTGTAAACAATTTTCTTTGTTTCAAAATACGCGCCAAAAATGCTGTTTCTACGAATACATAACGATATTCTAGTGAAGAAATGCACAATTCAAAGAATCTTTGGGGAAACTAGATATTTCTTTGCGGATTTATGGAGTAATTTGCGTAATTTTGACGCCCAATCTACCCGGAAGTTTACGTGCCCAGATCAGCGTGGGTTTGAATTCACGTAGTTTTATTGACCAAAACAAGAAACAAAACTACCGCTAAAGAAAATCCTGTAACATTTCAGATACCAGTGATTATGGTTTTGTTCAAAATATTTGTGGATTCGCACGATGTACCGGCGTTTCAGCCGTATGCTTCCTCAGGAATTCTTGCCGCGTTAGCGGCGTGGGGAAATATTGCACGGCCCGGCGTTCTTGCTTCTGCACGCTAAAATTTTTGTCGGGCGGTACGACACAGCCAGCGTTCATCGCAATTCGGTGTCTCATAATATTATTTTTATATCAATTTAACAACAATACCTTTTAATACTCAACAATATACGCATATGTGATCAAATTATACGTAACGTCTCTGCCTTGTAAACATAAAACATGAATGAATTATTGCTTGTCGGGGCGCTACCATAGCGCGTAATGACCGACTGCTGGCTTGCCTCCCGATTTTTCTCGGGGAAAAACCTGAATAAAGTGCGCACCCCGACTTTGGCTTTGACCTGAACCCCCTACTTGAGAGTTGAAATGTCAAAAAAGTGCGAACTTTATTAGAAGAAATACGGCATTTCTCAATGGAAAATGGGTCGTTGTTACCGCAAGCAGACCGGGGCGAGATTTGGCAGCCAATAATTTTGGCGCACAGCGGATTCTCTGCCGGTCGCGCAGTGCGCGACCAGAGTAAAAAGTTTAGTCGCATTTCGTAATTTTTGGTCGCATATGCGACCAAAACGGTCGCAGTCTGGAGGGTTGTGTCAGCTGCCTATAGCTGTCACTGTTCTTAAATAAAAGCAGCCTCTGTAGAATGGACTCGCAATAGAAAAGTACAGAATTTTTCCTGAAGGCAAGAATTTTTATTGAAGCAATAATGCAGATGTGACCGACTGTTAAATGTTAGAGCATGTCATTTCAGATTGCTGCTAAGATAGGAGGCGACGGCGCACCCCCCGAAACAGACTCTCGGAAACGAGGGCTGGAAGACGGGCCAGGTGAGCTGAATGGCACACCTGACAACATGTTCCGAGACTACGGAGGTAGAGTTGCGTTCTTATACCCAGGGCTTTTACCTGGTTCCAGGGGTGTTTACTGTGAAGGCTGTGGTGCCACCAAATGTACTGTACATAATTCTGGTGTCACAACCCACATGATTTCCCATAGCAAAAGAATAGTAAATGTAAAGTCAACAACAACATAAAATGATAAAGGGAAGCATCTACTCTTAACTGCAACACCCTTCCTCTGCAAAATTAAAAAAAAATGTAAAAAGATTATTTCAGTCAACTATGAATTTATGAATACTTCTCAAAGAAAATCTTTTTATTGGTTTTGATTATGAATATCCAGCAAGAAAAATGCAATCTGGAGGTAGCAAATCTTCCATAACTCGCACAAACAACTGCCATATTTTTCAGTCCCTTGTTCATTTTTCAAAGACTTAAATTCTTTGGCATGAGGAACAAGATTGCAACACACAAGGGACTGAACACACACAAAAAATCAAACCATGGTCAAAGCCCTGGCAACTTGCTCGTGCAGAACACAAATCAATCAAAACTCTAAAAATAAATTTACTTTTGCTGTAAAAGCATTCTACCAAAGGTAAAAAAAAAAGTGACACGTTGATCAGTATGTAAGTGATATTTGTGTTCTGCCGACCACGTTCTTCTGCATGCTGTGATAGTTTAGATTTCTAATATGGACACCTTATGGGTTATATAAGTACTCAACAATGGGCTAGGGTTTAGGACGTTCAGGCTCCAACAAAAGAGGTATAGAGGAAGGTTCTTGTCTGGAGTCTAGATGTTGAGTGACCGAGTGAGTGAGTGAATGACTGGAGGTTCAGGAAATTTTAAGAACTCACTAAAACTTGGTGTCCCTAACACCAGCATGCATGCGGAGTAGCTACTTCAGGTCTGGAAGGAGCTGTGTGGAAGATGAACGCCTAAGTGGAAAGACGAGTGCGTGCGTGGGGGAAGAGGCAGGTTTCTTGATCCTACATGTACAACTTTGTTCCCTACCTATAGATGGCGAGCCTGAGCCAAAGAAGCTAGCGGCACAGAATGATCGTAAGTAGTTAACTAAACCAGTACCACCAAATGTTCCACAAAGTTTCCACCGCAGCGAAGCCACAAAGTTCTGTTACAAAGCATCCGTTTCTTTTTCCCATCTCTTTTTTTGTTTTCCTGCTCAGACGTTCAAACTCTGTGTTGCTGAAGTTCTGTTGTACATGTACCACCAAGAAGGCTGATGGTGTGATTGGACGAAAGGTGGAAGTGATTGAATGAGAGAAACAAAAGCACACATAGAAAGAAAAAAATGTGTGGATGTATAAGTGTGGTTGAAAGAGAAGGGGCCCAGGGTCTTTGAAGGTCCCATGCTATTAGGGATGGTATCACCCATCCAGTCTTCTTGGTGGTAGTATTCATTTACCCATCTTACATAATTGCCATTAATTTTAATTTCTCTAGCAAGCAGCAATCATTGGAAGTAAACACCTTTTAATCCTCATACAATAACACCCTTAGCCACCAAGAAGGCTGGACATATCTTTAAAGCTGATACTAGCCATACTTCTTTAACCATAAGTTGCATAATGCATGGGCTGGGGAGCTACACTTTGCCACATCTTCTGTTAGTACCAGCAGGTACATAATCGGTACACAAACTGACAGACATTTGTTTTCTTAACACAGCCATCGGGGCCCAGCTGGCCCAACAGCTTGCCCAACAGAGGTAAGTTAACTAAAGGTTGAAATTTTCCCGTTTTATAGGATAACACCACAAAATAAGCAGCAGTTTTCATCCTACTTTACCCATCACGACCTCTTAACTTAGTATCACATCACTGGGTTCAGTTTTAGGATTATTCTGCATACTCAATTGCTTGGTTGATTTCATAACATTACCAACGGTACTTTTAACTTGCCTTTTTCCCAATTTTTTTCATATGTTGACTTTTATCACATCCTTGCTTTGTCACAAGTGTACCACCGACCTGATGCTCTGTTGTTGAATGATCTTTGCCGTGTTTATTTCTACCACATAGAAACTTTTCATCTTCCAGGGCAGGAGGTGTTGTCACGGAAGAGTACAGAGTACCCGATAAGATGGTCGGACTAAGTAAGTATCTTGTTACAATGTCCAGCTATGTATTAGAGTATAGAGGAAGGAAGAAAGGAAGTTGTAATATATCCACTTGTGTTGTTGGCTGTTAGCAGTGTACGAAATACTTTTTTGAGCCAGGTTGCCCAGTGGCAACCTAGGATGAAAGCTAGGTTGCCCATCAAAATTCCAGCTTGCCCTCTTCTACATTATGATTAACTTTGTTAGAATGCAATGTGCATTTATACATTTCTGACAAAGAGTTGTTTCTCCTTACTTGAGTTCTTACATGGAAACTTCTCAATAAACAGTTCGCAATGGAAGAAAGGGGCATCCTTAGCACACAATCAGGTAGTGCACTGGGCTACCTGGGTGTAGAAATAGGTTACACCAAGCAAAATATGGTTGCACAATGCAACTGGGCAACCTAGTATTTCGTACGCTGGTTAGTGTTACTGGGTGATACATTGCTTGGCCAAAGTTTGTGTAATATATGCACAGTAGTGTAGTGATAGGTTGGTGCATGGTTTTAACTGCACATGTGCTGACATCAACAAAATAAGTCAGGACATATATCAAGCATGATCTAGACACAAACTGTTAACAAGTTAGGGGCCTTCATCTTTGACGTAGCACATGTGCAGTTCAAACAGTGAACCGGATGATAAAATACCACTGCATGTATGCTGTACCATTTTGTATGGTCAGTTTTTATGCCAAGTTTGATAATTGCAGGCACATTAGACTGACCATACTTTTTACTTGATTGTCTATTTTCTTTGTAACTTGTTCTGTTGGGCTACCTTGGAAATCAGTTGTCCTAAACTGAAGGTACCACCCAACTGTTTTTAAGATCAATAAGTAAATAAATAAATAAATAAACAAACCCTTTTCTACAGTTATTGGAAGAGGTGGTGAACAGATCACTAGATTGCAAGCAGAGTCAGGATGTAAGGTGCAGATGGCACAGGGTAAGAACATCTAACATGTTTTCCCAAACCCTATGAAGACCTAACCACAGTAATGAAACTGAAGTGGTATGTAGTGCTGTGTACCGGTTCGCTGGACTCAGTTCCGGACTTGTAAGAACGTTTAGGTTCAAGTAAAAAAAAAACTGAATTGCGGGAACCAGTTCCGGACTTGGTTGGAAAAAAACCCATGTCACATACCCCTTTTTGTTCCGAACAA
The DNA here is from genome assembly GCA_013266295.2 of Branchiostoma floridae x Branchiostoma japonicum. Classification (NCBI taxonomy): domain Eukaryota; kingdom Metazoa; phylum Chordata; class Leptocardii; order Amphioxiformes; family Branchiostomatidae; genus Branchiostoma; species Branchiostoma floridae x Branchiostoma japonicum. The sequence goes on along the minus strand of CM023828.1, from coordinate 13,067,457 downwards.
CATAAAAACCTTCCACAAAATCGCAAAATCTGTGCTGCAAAATGAAGAAAACATTGCCATTGGGCATTGTCAAGTGTCGGCCTCCATGTTATGTGGCCACAGTTTCGCCCAGACAACATTGCAAGGTTGCCAACATGCAATTTTGTATAATACCGTGGGTTGAGGTCTGGACTTACAAGTCCGGAACTGAACCTTAACCTCTGGACTTGAATCCGGACCTGAACCTAAACGTTGGTTTAGGTACACAGCACTAGTGGTATGGTCACGTGTCACGGTCATCAGGACTAGCCAAAACCATCATGCAAGGAACAGTATAGGGAGGAAGAAAGGGGTAGGCAACAGAAAAGAAGGAAGGATAACATCAGATACTGGACCAGCATGAGGACAAGTGAAACGTTAAGAGGAACAGAAGATCCAGAAGGGTGGAAAGAACTGGCAGTCAGATCACCTGTGGTATCCCAATGATCTAACAATTAGACTAAGGGATAGACGAGATTAGATGAGAAGGCAATGTATAGGGAAATAGAATAAGTTTCATTCTCCATACTCAGTGAACTGTAACCCTTCCCTTATTTCAGATGTCTTGAATATACATGTACTGTTTTATTCTTACAGACAGTGGAGGCTTGCCGGACAGGGTTTGCACACTCACGGGAACACCGCCATCAATAGAGTAAGTATAACTTCAAGAAAATATGAAAATTAGTACAGTATAGGGTGATATGATATGCAAGAGACTACAAAGTCCTTTTCTTAATGTGATTTTTAATGCTGAGCTGTTGTTTCAGGCACTCCAAGCGATTGATAGACCAAATCATTGAGAAGGGGAGGTGTAGTGGGGCCACAGAACAGCCGGGCACCACGTTACCTGATGGCTCCATCGTCACAGAAATGATGATACCAGGGAACAAGGTGGGACTTGTCATCGGCAAGGGAGGCGAGACCATCAGAAGTCTGCAGGTTAGTTTCTTAAGTCACATATGGCCAAATCTGAATTTGTGACAGCTGCTTAGGCTTGTTTCTACAGCAGTAAAAAAACAGCTATCTCTTTTAGATCTCTTTGAGAAGCAAGGATTTTTGTGACTTTTCAAGAAATACTGTAACACACAATTTTACAAAAACATAAACATTGACCGTGTTGATACTGGTATGTTGCTCCAGGTATGGCCAGATTTGTTAAATGACTGTTTTTTTCTTGTTGTTCAACGCAGGAAAGAGCTGGAGTGAAGATGGTGATGATTCAGGACGGACCATACATGAACGCCCCGGAGAAACCTCTCAGAATCACAGGAGACCCTCAGAAAACCCAGGTAGATTGTTCTGAATTGAGTCTCCCAACATGTACATTGTAACCAGTTCTGATTAAATGGCAAGGGCTACTTCATCAGCTATATAAGGTGGATGACTTGATGCAAAAGACAAGTCGGGAACTTTTTGCTGCTCAATAGGAAACTGGGGAACAATTAACCGACTTGTACCATGTACTGGCTGTGTCTGCAGTATACAGTTAGATGTGTTTTGCTAGTTAATACGAAAGTATCATTCATGTACAGGTAATTGTGTAAAAATATACAGTGTCATTTCACTTCTTGCCTGATATAGTTTTTTTTTTTTTTCACAGAGAGCCAAAGACTTGGTCATGGACCTCATCACAGACAAGGAGCTCGAGGTTGGTGACGTAAGTTTGTCTATGACACACACACACTGTCCTTACTTTGGGGCCCAGGGGGACCAGGTATTTTGGACCGGTTCCTAATCAATTTTTCCGGTACAGAACCTATACAGAACCGGTACTGCATACCAGTACACAGCTCTATTTAGGTGTACATTTTACAGCACGTCGTCAGAACGTACTGCGCCTGCACAAAACCTGTGTTTTTGGTCCATAAAGTGGATTGCAGTGTAGCGCTAAAGGTTGCACTGCCTAGAGTGTTGTATGCTGTGTGCAGAGATTAACTTAGTTGTCTGTTTTCAGGGCGAGTTCTTTGGTGGACCACAGGGCATGAGAAGAGGAGGGAGGGACTTCGACACAAATGACTATGGCAGTGCCAGGGGTGGTGGTGGTGGCGGTGGCATGGACGTAAGTATCCGTGTATCTGTATAGCCGGTATAACCGCCCATCGGCATAACACACCAGCTTCTGTATCTGTATAGCCGGTATAACCGCCCATCGGCGTAACACACCAGCTTCGCAGGCACGCAGCATGGCAGCAGCTGGCTAGATTATACTGAACAACATGTAACACCCAATCTTTGAACGTCTAACTCTAAACAGTCTTTAAAACTATCTAGTGACGATGCCCCTATTGTACTTGGTGGCAGCTAGTTCCACTCTACAATAGTTCTAGGAAAAAATGAGTTTTTGAACAACCCAATCCTTGGTTGATAACTCTAGTACTCGAAGGCATGACTATTTCATGTTCTTTTCTAGGCTGGTACTAGGTACTTGGTAGTTGGTACATCCACCAGTTTATTGGTCATTTTGTTGTCTGTTGCAAGTGAAATTGTTCACAAATGGACTCTTGTGTACTGTACTTGCAAATTGCATTCAGACCCGTTACCAAAAATTGATGAAAGAGGTTGACATGGTAATTTAAGAGAACTACTGTGTTGTTCGTCCGTCAGTGTGACGAGGACTGCCTAGTCATCCATCTGTCGCATGTGTGTTCTCATGTGGCTGTACAGTACTATTTATATAATATAAGAGAACTACTACACACAGGGAGGTAGCTGCCAATACTGAAGTCCTTTGTACTAAGTCTGGAATCATCTCTTTCAGATTCCAGTGGCTCGTTTTGCGGTGGGTATCGTCATCGGGAGGGGGGGAGAGATGATCAAGAAAATCCAGAACGAGACAGGAGTCAGAGTCCAGTTTAAACCAGGTGGGCAATGTGTGATAACTGCAAATGATAGCCGGCCAAGATATTTGATTTTCAATACCGATATAAAAAAAAAAGGAAAACTACAGTGTATGTTTCCTATAATAGTGTTTGTCTTTGAGTCACTTGTATCCTGTAGTATGCAAACTGGAAACAACTTTGAACAAGAGTTCCACGACCTCATACCTTCGCCAAATCATATTAATCGTTTCAACTAATTATACATTTTTTTCTCTGTGATTATGCAAGTAAGAGCCTCATTCACATCAATCATATCAGTTGATCATATTTTCTACCCAATCAGTCTTATCTTGAGAAAAAAGGCTATTCTAGAATTTTGTCATAAATTATGCAAATGAGGTCCTGATTTGAATAAATAATTTCAGATGATGGACAGAGCCCTAACAGAATATGCCAGTTGATGGGTCCGCCCGACAGATGCCAGGCTGCAGCCAACACCATCCAAAGCCTGGTGGAAGACGCACAGGTACACAGCTGGCAGCACGTCGGCAGAACGTACTGCGCCTGCGCGAAACCTGTAATGTATTATGCATAGCACTTCGGCAGAACGTCTCATGTAAGGTCGAATTCGCGTATATAAGGGTGACATCCCGTCTGTAGTTTTCAAATGTTGTGTAGAAAAAGATATGGTCTGCAACAGGCAAAATTCTGATGCAGCGTTGACCAAAAATCCAGCGAAAATCCAGGTTTTGCGCAGGCGCAGTACGTTCTGCCGATGTGCTACAGCTGGCCCAGTTGTCATCCTAACGACTGCACACGTCACCTTACCAAAAATCCCATACCATCGCATTTCATCTGTACCACATAATGTTTTATTTCACTGCTAGTGATTTTGTCAAGCAGGGCTTTGAGTTTGCCATAAGCAGGGCTTGAATCATTTATCTTACAAGCTTTGGTGTGAGGTTTGATTGAGGTATATTTTTCTGACAATGTTATACCAACATGAAAACTTAACATTTCAGCTAAAAGCAATTGCTTTTGATGTGGGTGTTGAGCTGCTTGCAAGATCGTTTAAGCCCTGCTTGAAAGTGTATCGCTTGTAGCCTAGACAGACATGCGCCATTTTATATCTGGACACAGAGGAGTTTAAAACAGCTGTATTCTCATTTTAATGCACCAGGCGGACTTTGGATTTGGTGGGGGACGAGGGTTCAACCCATGGAATGTTAGTACGAGTCTATTTTGGACACAGTTGTGTCAGTTTTGTTTCCGTTGCTTATGTTATACTGCGCACGTCGCCTTCTAGGACGTTTTTTTTTTTTCCCTGTTCATTTGCAGTTTGCTTTTTAGCATGTTTGTGCCTGTTTGGACCCAAGTTTTTATTTTCTTTAAAATCCAGTCAGTTGACTGGTCAACCCTCTGCTGTTTTGTCTCCTTGTGCAAAACGTTCCTGTTGGTTTTGAAACTTTCTTGCCGCTGGTATTTTGTCTTCATTGTTGGGTGTTCATGGGTTTTTCTTGTCTTCCCCTTGGATAGGGTGACAACAGTTCTTTGAAAGATGAAGTACGTATCACCTACCATTCAATTTTTTTTCCTTTGGCGTGTGTATGAAATTTGGATTTGGTTGGACTGTAACAGTGCCTTGTCCAAGGGGAAGTTTCTAGGGGAAAAGGTTCCGCTGTCAAAGATTGGTTCGTTGATGTAGGCACAGCACAATCCCTACGTTAGTTATGAACAGTCGGCTGACAGTTTGGCTTGCATCTTCCCAACAGCAGCGGGACCAGGCCGGGGGCGGTCCCGGGATGGGGCGAGGGCGCGGACGCGGAGACTGGGGGCGAGGGCCGGGCGGACCGGGACCCATGCGGACCGACGAGTTCCCCGTACCCAACAACAAGTGCGGACTTGTCATCGGGAAGGGCGGGGAGAGCATCCGCACCATCAACCAGCAGTCCGGCGCTCACGTGGAGCTGATGAGAAACCCTCCCCCTCACTGTGAGCCCGGCATGAAGATGTTCTCCATCCGCGGGTCCCCGCAGCAAATCGACCACGCCAAACAGCTCATCCACGAGAAGATCTCGGTACGTACTCTTTTTCCTGTACAGCACCGCATTCTAACAGATGTAGGTAGTCAGCAGGGAATGTGGCTAGTTTGCACCTGTCAGCATGGTGGAAGTTCTTTTCCTCCTGTCTTGCTAGGAGAGTTTTTAATCACATTGCTGGGATTTTTCACTGTTCTGCATGATGTGTCGGGTGCTTGGGCGAATGTTTACTCATAGTTGCCACTTCTTGTCTTTTTGTTCTCACAGGACGACATGCACGTAAGTCTACTCTTTTATATTGGAATGTAATTTCAATCAACTTGACATCACCGTAGACTTCTTTCTAAGGAATCTTTTTTGTTTATGAACGTTTGCTGTGCACTAGACTTGGAATTTAGACTTTTTCAAGATTCTCAGTGCAACCAGAGCACCTGATTTTTTTTTCTCACTAACTGGCTTCCTCATAAAGACTTTTTATACCTTCATAACAGAATATTCCTGCCTTGAACATAGACTTCTTTGGTTGACTCTACGGAAGGAGATCCTAAGTTTGCTTTTCTTACCCCCTTTGTGTGTTTTGTATTGATCAGGAGCCGTTCGGTTTCGGGGACCGACCGTTCCACCCCAGAAAGCATGTTCGTACTGAATTTATTCCTCCACTGTCACAGTTTTTACCGTTTGTTCATGTTTTTCTGTCTCCTTGTTTCTGGTACACTTTTGGCCCCAAAAAGCATGCGCACAGTCTTGTACCAGCACCCTGTATCTAAGGTTCGTTAAAAACTGGTGCATGACTCGGCCAGAATTGTCCCTAGCAGTGGTGGAGCACTAGTTGAGGGGAAAGGGTGAACCGAACAAGTCGTGACCTCCCATATTATGGCAGCGGTTTTGGACAAAACTTCTTCATGGAACATTCTTCTTTCAAAATGGAGAAAAGTCTGTACTTGTGGCGCCAGTGCTATGGGAGTTAGGCATTTTGTTTCACCCTTTCTGCCTGATGTACTTAGTTTATAGACGACTAACTCCCCTAGTGGTGAGACCTTACATGTGGGATCCAGTCCGAATGTGTGTTTTGTTGACAGCTTGGGTAGAGAGATTCATTATTCTCCTTCCTACAGGGTGGACCTCCCGGGCCTCCAGGCGGCCCCGGTGGACCAGGTGGCTTCAACCAGGGACCTCCACCACCAAAGTAAGCAGCATTGGCAGTCTCATAGAACATAACAGTACCTAGACAGTCAAAACTGACCAAGAAGACCACACAGGAACGATAAAATCTGGACAGGAGGTCACTACAGACAGGAGTCTTAATGCTTATGTCAAAGCGGTCACATTTGCATGTTATCAAGTTTGTCATTACATAGAGGCAGTCACTTGCACGTGTTAAACAGTATTGTGTAGGTAATGTGACTAGATGCCACCCATCTTACCATAAGCTGTTTTAATCTGTTTCTGACAGATACTTGACTGTGTGTGAAATGCTGTAAGGTCCTATGAAAAGTAATGTTGTATGCTGTTACTGTAGGATTGTATGTAAAGTAAACATGTTTTATTCTTCCATGGCAGCCAACCTCCCCCTCCCGGTGGTGGACCTCCCCCCTATGCTCCCCAGGGCTGGGGCAACGCCTACCAGCAGCAGTGGCAACAGGTTAGTAGGAAATGATGCCCATTCTTAGTAGAGAACCATGTAATACTCGTATAGTTTCTGTATCAGTTTCAGAGTTTGGCTAGGCTACGAATCCCTTCAACAAAACTATTACACAGTAGAATTAAAGTTTACCAAAGTCTCACAAACCACAAGTATTTCCTAATATCTCGTAATTTAGCCAACATGCAGGCATTTTCTTGAATGTTACTTTGGTTAATATTGAGGAACACAAATGATTGCTGTTGCACACTTTTGCTAGAACTCAGTTTCCTGCTCATGGATGTTGGGTGTACATGTTGTGCAACAGAAAATCTGGCAGGAATTTCGCTAACACCACAAGGGTCGACAGCCCTATGAGTGGAGTTTGATAGTACTCTTTGCCACAATGCTACAAACACAAGCTTGTCTGACACTTACTTGAATAATTACACTAAACCCTCCAACAAAACATTTTAACATGGCCTTCCAGTTTGCTTTTATATATTAAACTTGACCTGTTATTTTTTCATCTCACAGGGACAAGGAGGACCAAATGATCCCAGTAAGTGTGTTCTCTTTACCTAGTTAGTAATGTAGGGTGCAAAGATTGTTTAACACTAACAATATTTTTCAACTACCATGGTTAGTAAAGAAGGGTTGGGATTTTATAGACAAAGTGTAGAAGAATACCATCTTGGGTAGGTATATTTTAGTTCATTACGGCACTGTTGACTGGTGGAAGTGGGTAGAGTGTTCACCTTGCATTTGGTAGGTCGTTAGTATTATCTCAGCAGAGTCACACCAAAGACTTTAAAAAAATGATAAACACTGCTTTCTCTGCTTAGCACTCAGCATTTGGGAAAGAGTATGGGAGTTAAACATACATCACTACCAGTGGACTAGCCCCCTGCTGTAGTGATTGCACAACTGTGTGGCCCAAGGGCTACGGAAACAGAAATGGGTGCCACCATGTACACTATGTATAGGTGCAGGAAAGAACTTTGTACTGTTGAGGGTGATCACAGTGTCTGATGATGTTTTCTCTGTGCTTTCCAGACAAGGCAGCCCAGGACAACGCTGCAGCATGGCAGGCCTACTACGCCCAGTACTACAACTGGCAGCAGCAGGCCCAACCACCAGCACCGGGACAGGGACCACCACAGCAAGGTGTGTTAGAGTAACACATAGACACACTAGATATGACCTGACACATAGACAGACTAGATATTTTTGAACCGCTCAGCGCCTGTTTGCACTGTATCACAGCGCCTGTTTGCAATCCTTCAAAGTCAACAGTTTTTCCACTTTTCAGGACAAGATGACAAGACATTTACTTGTTACAGCCTGTATTTTTTTACTCAACTTATTTCCTTGTTTGATTTTTTCAATATATGAATAGTTTGTTGAAACAATAGTTAGAAATGAAGTGATCCCATTGCAAATACAATTTTCTTGATGTGTCTGACTCTATTATCATACATGTCTTGAAACTTGTAACTTCAAAAGTTGATTTCAGAGACTTTGCTGGAACTCCTAAAAACACCATTGAAACCTTGAAGCATTGATTTTTTTCATGCCTTGATTCTCTTCTATGTCTGATTGAACCAAATCTGTATGACTTTTTTTTAACCAAGATTCCCTTACTCATTGTTCTCTCCCACCTAATTCTTTAGTAGGGTTCCTGGCACAGAAGATTCTATTGAACTTATGAAACAGAGTTTCCTATACTAAATTTTATTGTTTTTACACCCCACATCGTTGATTGATGTCAAAGAGAAAATTGCATGGCCCCTTGTTTTTCAACTCAATCGGTGATCTCAAGAACAAGGACCAAATCAAGTTGAATACTGTCAATCTTGGGACTTTTGTGGTGGTTTTATTTTCACGGTTTCTTGGTGACCTTTGTCACAAATACACAAGGTGCATTTCCATTATGTATTACTACTGTACTGTACTACGGAATTGTTTCAACAATGTATGTAAAAGCACAGCAAAAACCTCCTTTTCCCTACTACTGTGAAATATAACCACCGTGAAGGTAAATGAATTTGCAGTCTATTGTGTATTGAGTGCATTGTTTTATTAGTTTGAACACTTTCCCCATTTGATATGTTGTTAAACTGCATTGTACTCATAACACTGACCATAGAGATCTGCTTGTTTGCAGGCCACAAAGAAACTGTCCCAGAACAAAAGGCAGGCCTTGTAAGTTGTGTAGCGAGTCCTCCCTTAAACTCTGAACATTTTCACTCACGTTTCTGTCCCATCTGATTTGCCTTTCTAGCTCAACAGCCTGGCGGGGGAAGTGGCCAACAGCCAGACTACTCTAAAGCATGGGAGGAGTATTGGAAGAGGACAGGTAGGCATCTCGCCAGGCCCTCAAGAAAAGTCATGGTGCACTCTTCCAACATGTGTAGGGACTTTTCTCTGGTCTCCAAACCTTGAACATGTTTTCAGGGTAGCTTCTAAGTTGTTCACTTCTGTTTTTTTTCTACCCAAAAGTAATAGTTTTCACAAAAATGTCTGTAAAACATGCCCCTTCCCATTCATTGCACAGGAGCAGGAAGATCTGATTCCACAGAAAAAAGTGTATGCACAAGATGTAAAGCATTAGAGAGAAAAGCAGGTATGGAAACACAGTAGGTAGTCGGGCTTGCACGATAGATGACATTGTGGTTTGAACTACATTCTAGCAGAGCAACAGCAGCAACAGCCGCAGCCACAGCAGCCGCAGCAGCCAGGAGGACAGCAGGGAGCCCCGGCACAGCAGCAGACACAGCAAGCTGGACAGCAGGCTCAGAGCGGCCAGCCGGACTACACCAAGGCTTGGGAGGAGTACTACAAGAGACAGGGTGGGCAACCCTTGCCTTTATGTAAGATCTGAGGGCTGTCTGGTGTTCTCTCTCTCTCTCTTTTAGTCTAGGAAGACTATGACTTAACTGAACAATACAGGATACAGTTCCTTTACAAATCGAATTTGAGTTTGAAGATGTAAAAATACTGTTCCATTGAAAGATGTCTTTTACTAAGTTCAGATTCACAAGTGGAAGCAACGGTTTTTCCTAGCATCTAGTAAGTAACTTGGCTAACATGCAGGCGATTCCCTGAATGTTACTTTGATCAAGGTTCAGGTTCACATAGCTGATTACCATTGCACACTTTTGCTAGAACTCAGTTTCCTGCTCATGGATATTGGGTGTATATGTTGTGCAACAGAAAATCTGGCAGGAATTTCGCTAACACCACAAGGGCCTACAGCCCTATGAGTGGAGTTTGATAGTACTCTTTGCCACAATGCTACAAACACAAGCTTGTCTGACTCTTACTGCTCAGGATTTGTAGTATTTCCCTCATGCTAGTACACAGATGGATCATTAGTTGTATTGCACTTCTTGGCCTTGTTTAGAGATGGGTAGTTACGAACAGAGCATTGCAGTGTAGAAAGGAAAGTGGTCTTGGTCCAGTTTTAGCTCACTAAAGAACTAATCTCCCACTGGTCGTAACGGAAGACAGACGCTATGTACAGTATTTACAGGTTCATTGTACAAGCACAATGAACAGTAGACCACATGTTAGCGTCCCATCCTAAGGACTGCGACACTTTCCAGTAGCGTGCATGTCGGGTGAGCGACAACAGCCAGGATTCAAACTCCCAACCTCTTAGTCCAGAGGCAAGGTCGCTAACCACTGGACTACGCATGCTATGCTAGAATTTTTTGCTTGTACTGACTGTTTCTTTTTGTCGCTACAGCTCAACAGCAGCAGCAGCAGCCGGCTGCCCAACCGCAGCAGGACTACAGCCAGGCCTGGGCAGACTACTACCGCCAGTACGGGGGAGCACCTGGTCAGAACCAGCCTGGGCAGCAGGTAAATACAATGCTGTCCAGTATGAGTGTGTGTGCGTGCTAGAGAGGTCTCAAATGTTGTTGGAAGTGATGTTGTTGAAGCTTGGCAGTCGTTGTGGTGGCTTGCTGCATGCTTGAAACACTAACATTTCGAAGATGGCGGCGCCAACAGGAGAGAATGCTCTGCAGCTCCAAAGAAGACTGGATGTTACATACTGGTCAAGACTGAAGTGTTGCATTTGGTAAAGATTGGTTGTGGCATGTGTGTAAAGAATGTAAGTAGAATGATTGACATACGAGTCCTACTGGAACCTAGCATTGTACCGGATTACACATCTGAGTGAGTGAGCAGTAATTCAGGAAGTGTTTGCATCCGAGTGCTATTGTTCCAGTAGCTGTGTATGATGTGTAGTTTGTAGAGTGCTTAAAACTCAAGTGAAAGTTTCTACCTTTTCAGGAGCCAAAGTGTCCTTACCAGTGAAAACAAGGATTTGCCTACTGACTGTAAAATTGCTCAGTTTCACAGGAACGTGTGAGGAACTACTGCTTCGTCCAAGTAACGCGAGAGCTCTTGTTTTACAGTCGTGCTGGCTGGAAAACCAGGAGGATGACCAGCTTGGCGTCCTCACTAACGTCTTCCTTTCTTCTTGTTACACATTTCCAGGGACAGTAAATGTGCTGCGAAGATGTTGATTTGTTTGTTGTGGATTGCGGAGATTGCTCCATCGATAATGACCCTCCACCCGAAGATCTGGATTGATAAAAGGGCCCCAACAAATTGCATGTTAGACTGTCCTGTGAAGATAGCTTGTTCCAACACCACTTATCATGGTTATATGCACTCCTAGTGTTAATGTATAGATTAAACATGTATTTTAGATTCGGACTAAATGTATTGTGACTTAGATTTGACATACATGATTATGACCGCGATTTTGATTGTACTATGTGATGCTTAGTGATTGATAAAGTCAGGTGTAAAACACAACAGATAAAGTGGGCATTACCATCCATTGTTGTACTAGTTGGACATTCAATGATCGTATTATTCATACATAGGATATTTTGCACTGCAGATGTTTTTTTAGTGTACTCCCAATATACTACCACCCCATGTTCTCTGATGCGTGTGATATACTACAACTTGACATTGGTGAGAGGCATTTTTCAGTGGTATATGTTGTGTGTAGGGGTTAAGCAGTGAAATTTTGATGTCGTTTTTGTTGCTCCTTTTTTTTTTCTTCATGTCTTATAAATGTCTTCTCTACCTAGTAAGTAGCATACCTTGACGGGGCTGGCGGAGAGGAGTCGTGCCTTCGCAAGGTGACAATTTTAGTGTAAGGTACACGTATAACCACAAGTAGGAACATGTATAAATGTGTGTCATATTGACTGTAGCGTTGGTTTATATAACAAGACTCGGATGTACGTTGAAGTGCTAGTGCATGCTCATCTAGTGTTAAGAGTCCATGAACAAGATGCCTGAGACAGCTGCTCCGAGATAGTGCCAGGGATCTCAAGAACCCCCAGTTGTTTTCTTTTTATGTTTTAACCAGCAGAGATTCAGTGTGGGAAAAAGGGGGCACTCTAAATAAAGTGCAGGCATCACGTTCAACCCAGTTTGACTTCTGATGTACCAGTGGTTAAAAAATGCGGCATGTGACCAAGACGGGAAACAAGTACTTAAGTTGGTCCTCCCTGGGTCACTCAAACCTTGGTCACATGATTTCAGCAATAGCTCTTGTTTACTGTATCTTTGATGTATGTTATATGCACCTCATTAATGTTGGTTTAAGACTTTTTGATGTTTCATTAAACTGCTTCGTAGAGACATTGCCATGTCTTTCTACATTGCCTTGTACTGTTTCTTGATGTGTGATGCTTTGATGACCTTGTGCCATTGGTTACAACAATGATGAAATTGAAGACAATTGTCGTATGACATATGCTTTCCTATGATGCAACCTCCCCCCTAAAAAAAGCCAGTTTTGAGATGTCTTTGATATATGTTGTTGATGATGATTTGAGTATTATGGCATTATTTTTGTCTCAAACATGTGAAATTCCCCCAAAGTCTACCACGGGATTCAGCAAATCCGTAAGTACCCATGACCAGTATCAGGTGCAAAGGGTCTGTTATGACAGTTACATGACAGTTTCTCTCTTGAGAATGAGATTATTATGCAGTGATACATTTTATGGAAAAGGACACCATTCCCGATGGAGAAGAGTGGATGGTTCAGGAACCCGTGCAAATGCCAGAATTTTTTAATTTTATTTTTGGAATGAGAATACGTTATGTGCCTTAATGCTGTCTCCAATACAATGTGCATTTTTCAGGAGGAGGAGATGATAAAATTGAGATTCCAATGACCTGTTGGCAATGTGATCTTGTTTTGAAGTTGATGCAAAGTAGTTTCATGATGTTTCAATGCCTTTGATGGACAGTCAATATTAGTTGTTGTTTCTATGGCCAGATGCAATTTTGCAGGAGAAGACCCCCATGGAATGGGACTTCAAGCTTCCAAACCTGTCTTCTGCACCTAGGCATTCTCTTTTGTGCCAAATTAGATAGCCCTGTCGTAATGTAGCATCACTACGATCTTTTGATTCTTTGATGAGCTGGTTGAAATGCTACTTATTGATTGATAGTTATGCCACATTTTTCAACTGATTCACTGGATTTTGTTTCTGCTGATTTGTTTGAAAATGCGTTTTTTTAATCAAAATGACTTGATTCTTCCATTGTTTCATGATGTGCACAATGTGTCTTTCATTGCACGTACTGCATATTCTTGCAAATCCTAACAGTGATTGGCAACTTTTTCTCTTGTTCCGTACAATCTTCTTTTATTTCCAAACAAGAAAAATGATAACCTGTATAAAATGTATGGTCCTGGCTGTGGGAACAAAAGAAGTGAAAAATGCACATTCTAACTGTAACTGGAGTACGTTCAGTCTGTAGCTCAAATCTCTCAACTTTAACTTAGTTTAAGCCCACCCCCCTCCGACTGCAAGTCACTAGAATTTGCTCAACTCCATACATTTCACAACCCTCAGAGACCAACAACTTGCTACAAGTATAATTTGCCATTCCGAATGGCAAGAAAACAAAGGGTTCTTTGGCAATATCCCTCGCTGCATCAACGTGCCTAGAGGTCGTCATTTTTTGGGTCAGTGATAAATTGGAATTTTGCTAACTGAAAAACTAAGGTTATCGATCAGTCCAAAAAGATACCCAGAGTGCATAAAGATTAGCGTATAAGCTTGGATCATATTTTCCAGAAGTCAGCTTCTTTAGTATGTGGATTTCTGCGTGTGTTGAGTGAGTGCACATGCCGTGTGTGTGTGTGTGTGTGTGTGTGTGTGTTTGTGAGAGAGAGTTTGTATCAAATATGTGAGTTGCATTGGTGAATACTAGTACTTCAACTTGAGGATACACAAATACTGGTCACAAATACTACACTGAGTTATTCAACTGGCATCAACTTAAAACATTGCCACATACATGGTTGGGTCATGTGGTCCACTTTAGCCACAGTGTCCATTCAAATACCGTCGCTAGGACCAGGAAACGTTGATGGAAAATATAAACCTACAACAGCAAACTTTTTCCAAGTCCTCATACTATATAACATTGTTGGTAACAGGTAAGTCAGTTTTTCCCAGCATCTTTATTCTTGATCTGAGTGTTCTTCACTTCACAACCCCCCCTCCATGGAAACAAACCACATACGTGTACAACTTGATGAGAAAGTTGCCAATCATCTGTTACTAACCCCATCATCACTTGGTGTTTCTTTTGCATGGTGTTTCTCATTCAATGTAGATATGCTTTGTTCATTGACTGATGCACCTTGTGACATGTTTTCTCTATGAATGTTTCCTTTATACTGTGCTGTTTTTCTATATATTATTTTTACCCTGTGTGTGTTCCTTGCCTTAACGATGAAACTGCCTTCTGTAGACAAGCTTGTAACATTGTTGTATTGATAGTTACGCTTTCAATCATGCCGAGTACAGATGCTTTTAACTTATATAAGGGCAAGGAAGCTGTTGTCAGTATTTCCATTGGCTTTGGATGTGTTGCTATATCTGTTGTGGATGTATGAGCCCCAGGTAGCGTCTGGTGCAGGGTCTTGGACACTGATGGTCACAGCGGGTGTGTCCCCCCCATAAGGCCAGGTGTAAGATGCTGGGGTGTACTGTGCAGCCAACACACGGTACGAAGCTAGATGCAAGCCATGTTGGAATTTCACATCTTTTTTCCTTAAAACAATCTTGCATCTTAGAGATGACTCTTTCTTTATTGGTGATGTCCGTGTACTCTAAAGTATGTCCCAAATATTTGATATAAATGTATTGCAAGCAGTGACCTGAGATATTTCTGATGCGATTGTTCATTGAGAATATGAAAAATGCAGCAGTGAAAAGTTTATTTTCCGTTTGACTTTGGCACTTAGATTTTTAATGATGGATGAATTATTAGGATCTTGAAACATACACCTTTTTTTTTTTGATAGTTGTTGCTAACCAACCAGCTGTTTTGAACTTGATATTGACATTGATGGCACATCACATTTCACAATTGTCTTGATCATTTGACTCGTGTTTACCGTGTATTTTGAAAACATTTCTTAGCCTTCATGCATTACAAAGTGATGACTCAATGAAGTATGAATTTGTCCCATGTTTTTGTTTTGTTGAGCACCATATTAAAAACCTTGGTGTGGAAGTATGACTTGATTCTGTGTTCCATGGGTGATCTCAGTGTAAACGTCTAGTTGCACAGGAATTTCACAGGATAGTCCTACCACAGATCACACACACACACACACCTTAGTAAAACCATGTAGCTACGAGGGGTGGGAATAATTTTGGGGTATGAATAATTTTGTCATTAAACTACAAGAATCTGTACCCTGGGAACAGCAATAAGGAAGTACTCCCCACTGTGGCTTCTCTAGCAGCTTGGATAGTTAATTGACCCCAATAACTACATAAACTCTTAAACATCCCAGACTGTCTAGCCACCGGAAACAAAGGCAGGGACTGATTAGCATAATACTGGTCAATCTATTTTGAACAGATTCAAATATTTTCTGTACTGGTTTTCAAAGTAACAATATCAAACCATGCAGAATGATCCAGATACTAATTGCGCTCCTGGTGGCCAGCTGCCCCGAAGGTTTGGGTGGGGGTCATTATGCTCCCGGCCAGAGAGCTTGTGTAAACACACTGGCTAACTGTAGGTCTATGTAAGTCTAAATCCCTCAACAACAATTGAGCAGAAAAAATAAACTTATCATCCAATCGTACCTCCTGGCATCATTACATATAACTGAAGACGAAAGTTCTGTGATGCCAGACGTGTCAAATGCCAATTGTGGGGTCGTGTGGCGCAGCAGTAGCTTCATCTTGTGCCCTTGGGAAAGGCACTTTCCTCACTTCACTCAGGTGTAAATGAGTACCTAGCTTCGGTTCGGGACGTCCCTCGGACGTTAAATGGAGGTCCCATGTTTGGGGAGAGCCACACCCCACGCACGTTAAAGAACCCACCATACTTATCGAAAAGAGTAGGGGTCCTTCCCGGTGTGAGTGGTTCAAACCTTACAGTCTGGTCTCAGGTTTGACATCTTGTAGAGGTGATAGTCACCTGTTATGTCAATCCTTCCACAAATGTGGTAAATCTTCATAAATAAATAAATAAAACCACCAGGTACATAGCCGTGGGAATAAGACCACCCCAGCTAGACCACTTCACCCTCTGGAAGGAAATGTAAAGATCGGCTCCTGAAGATGCATCAGATGTACAAGCCACTTCTACATTATTTATAACACTTCACGCACGCAAGTCATCAGCACTTTGACGTCATCATTACCATGGTTCTTCCAAACTCATCCGTCTCATTCACCACTCAGATAAACAAGTTCAGACTGTGTGGGTGGAGTAACAAGATCGTCATGTGTATGTAGGGGCTTCATCCCCCTAACGTGCGCAGGTGGTTGTCATGGTACCCATGGATCAGGAAAAGGTGATAGTCACCTCTTTGGCTGGCTCACAAAGTTGTGGCAACCAGAAATGGACTATGTTTGGTAATGTTTTTTATTTTTTATTAATCATGCACACAAAACAAGATGCAGGACCTAGTGGTGGTACACTCAAGAACTTATTTTGATACCACCACTACGTAAATAACGTACAAAAAGAAAATAGACATAGACTTGAAAATATGTACAAATAAAGGTTTTCGAAAGCGCAAGTCCGGTTTCCCACCCAATGATTAAATGATAACAAAGATAGCACACTTACAATTAACGAAGGGAAAAACGACCTTAGTTTAGAAACGTTCTGATGAGGTAATAAAGTTCTGGGTAAGTGATAATATGTTGGAGTTGACAACTGATGAGTACAAAGGACTACCACGGAGGAGAAGGAATGTTTTAGCGTTGTCTGCAAGAGTTGTAAAGTCTAGGGTGTGTCCTAGAAGCCTGGATAGTTTGCCAAGTAGGGTTGAGCGTTGCTGCGTTGTGTATTGTACAAGCGGCAGTGGAGTAAGAAATGGTAACGTTTGAAACAGATGTTTGCCAGACAGCAGAATATCGTTTGGTCTAGGCATTGGAAAAGGATATCTAAAGGCTCTATTCCCTTTTCACAAAAAGTTTTTAAATGGTTGGGAGATTTCAGTTCATCACAGGTAGTATGGCTCAAGTTGTTTTGAAGTATTTTGGCTACCAAAACTTAGCATTCCATTTAGGATCTTCTGAAGTTCTGCTGCAATACCATGGAAAGCGACAAGGGGGCCCAAAGTCTTCTAGTTTTTGTCACCAGCTACCAACACATCCATCCAGCACTTCTTGGGTCATCTTTGTGACTGAAAGACACACACAAACACTGCCCAAAATATAACCTAGTGATTGTAATAAATATATATAAATACATATATAACTAGAGGTCAACGATCTCATACCTTTGTCAAAGGATGTTATCGTTAAGAAAGTAGAAGTGATATACATGTACACGCCTCCGAAAACATACCCTTCTTGACGAAGGCAAATATGGGGAGAGGTAAGTTACCTAAGACCATGCCCGCACAGTATTAGGTTTTGATACAGAACACTTTTATATTTTTTATTTGGTTCTTTATAAGCTAATTCAGAAAAATATATATATATATGTAAATTTGTATGTGAAATGTAATGTACAGATATATATGTACATGTATATGATATTAATGTAGAACGATGGATATACATGTATATGGCCAGGTGCCACGAGTGGTATAAAATTTTGATGTTTGGATCCATAAAAGCGAGTTAGTAAAGTGCTATTCTCCACATGGTGAACAAAAAGGTACATATATCTTTTTCATCTCACAACGCCAAAGAACTGGATTGGAAGGATGGTTAACAAAATCCTACAGCTATGCATGAAGAGGAACAAGGGGTCAGCTACTAGTATTAGCCTAGGCTCATTTGACAGGTAGGCAGTAGCTTATAACTTGAATCACGATGAAACGTATGATGTTTCTCCACATCTGAAGTCAATCAAGGACTTCAAGGAGGATCTATAATTCACTTACATGCTCCAAGCAAGGAGGTGCAAGGAGGTTAGAGGGCCTTGCTCCAAGGCACCCACAAGTGGCCTCCCAGCCTTAAGTCTGCTAAATCGTAGCCTCTACCAGGCTTCGGGAAGCGGCTGGAAAGAGTAGAAATTGGCCAAATAGACAGATAACACGTCAGGGAGGGGGAGTTGGTTCAGAGTACAGTTTGCCGCGTCCTGTACACTTCCCGAAGCCTGGTAGAGGCTAGCTAAATCGTACAAGATCAAGAAGCAAATCGTTCCCAAAATGAATGCATTGACTTAAGTTTGTGAATCATAACAGTTAAACTGAACTCCGACTACAGCAGAGAAGTTACCTTTCAGTTCATTTTTGTTTCGAAACTCCGAAATGGCGCGAAATTATTTATTTTGGACTAAACAACGCCCCTGATTGGTCAGCCAAAAGTCGATGCTGATTGGTCGCCAGGGTGTCGTAAAAGAGTGACGTTCCAAGATGGCGGCTGTGGAGTAGTTTTTCTCGGCCGCGAAAAGTATTCACGGAAGAAATGGGAAGATTTAGGGGCAATTTGGCAGCTGTGCTGGCCGTCATCGTGCTCCTGTTGCCTGGACATCTTACTGAAGATGTTGGAAAAGGTAGGATCCGTGTTTTCCCCTGAAACGCAAAGTTTTATGGCTCCATACTTGGGGTTCCAAAATATTTTTGTAGACACCCATAATTTTTTTGGCACCTACACCTCTGTACAGTAGTGTATCCAGTGTAAGTTGTTACTATTGTGTACCAACAGAAAAGGTACGAGGTTTTGTTACAACACTGGTGTTTCATTAAATCCCAGTCCATTCATCGCCAAGGTTTACGATTTCGTTACTGTATCAACCGGCGTCATATGATCAGGCTCAGTATATCCGAGTCTTGTGACAAAATCTTTTTTTTTTCTTCCAAAATGAACACATCCCCTCATCGACTAATACAACAAGATTATGATATTATGAGATAGCACATGTTCTTATTGTGGTGGTACGGAAATGTTGACTTGTGTAAGGATTTAAAGCTTTGTGTGTAATATCGTAGGTTTTAAGAGAAAGTTCCTAAGGTACGTCACAAGAGCACAAGTATATGCTTGAACGGTATACGCAAATGCAAATAGCCCAGACCTCTGGAAATAGGGCGTGATACAGCTGAAGCATTTTGCCTTCATGGCAATGATTTTAGGGTTTTCTATGTACATATTGTGCTGTAAATAGCCCACCAGAAAGAAAAGAAAGAAGCAGGTGTCATTTTCCCCACCCATCGTTTTTGTTTGTAAATTGTTTCAGTATCAGTTGATTATGTTGTCTGTTGAATACAATAGATTGTAGAAAATAGGTCAGTATAGAGTCTAGCAGGTAATTTTATCACAGTGGTTACACCAGAAATAGAGCTCAGTTGGTTTATATGGTCATGTTCCGTGGCTTCATCACCATGTGATAATGCTTGATATGTTCTTCAGAAAAATTGCAAACTTACTAGAAGAAGTTCTTTACATTTTTTTAATGGCTATTATTATACTGCAGTCTTCAGTTTGCTGTGTACCGGTTCGCTGGACTCAGTTCCGGACTTGTAAAAACGTTTAGGTTCAAGTCCAAAAAAACCTGAATGGTGGGAACTAGTTCCGGACTTGGTTGGAAAAAAAACCCCTTTCATTCTGAACCACATAAAACCTTCCATAGATCGCAAAATCTGTGCTGCAAAATGAAGAAAACATTGCCATCGGGCATTGTCAAGTGTCGGCCTTCATGTTATGTGGCCACAGTTTCGCCCAGACAACATTGCAAGGTTGACACCATGCAATTTTGTATATACCATGGGTTTAGGTCCGGACTTACAAGTCCGAACCTGAACCTAAACTTCTGGACTTGAATCTGGACTTGAACCTAAACGTGGGTTTAGGTACACAGCACTAATCTAGAGTCTTTATCACTATATACCAGACTGTATGAGTCAGACTTTCTGGGGGCTGATAATGTGCTTTTTTCTGATGGCTTGTCAGTTCTTGCTTCTATGGAGGTGTCCCACAAGAAGCTGAGCAGGCTTGTCTGAAATGCCATCAGAATTTAAAAACATGTATTATAAACCCCCTAAAAGCCAGACCCACAGAGCCTGCTAAGGAGCCTAGATTGAATCCTGCCTAGTGGAAAAACTCTTGACATTCTAGATACAGTATAAGTGGTAAGCTCACCTAATGCTATACCAGGGTGATCCAGCTAACCTTGGCTTGGCAATTTACTACACCAAAGGTAAGAAGGTAAGTACTAGTTGTCCTTGCCAAAGCAATTTAAGAGCCATCCTGGAATACTAGTGATCTTGAATGGCTCTATCCAGTATGATTAGCATAGAAATAGAATACGGTAATCCAAGTACAATAATCTTGGATCAGCAAGTAGAGATATTATTTTGATGCTTCACTTAGTAATATGTCATTCCCTTGGGAAAAGTTACCAAAAAATACTGCCCCATTGGAAAGTGTGTGAAATGTGGCCATATGTTCCATTAAGACTTATTATTTTATTGCATAGTCTGTTTGCAGTGGTTTATGATGTCATTAAGACCAGTTAAGGGTTGAGGACAGGATGCATAGTTTGACCCTAAGCCATTTCAAAGGCTTGACCATGTACTAGTAATTTAGTATTTCCAACAAGCTACATCATGTTTCATTAGACATATATTGAAATACATTAGTTCTGATCTCTGAAATAATGTCTGGCGTTTGTCGACCACGGACAGTCATTGAGATACTCGAGATAGTTGTTTTCGTACTAGCTGTTTGACGTGAGAAATTCAACCTGTTCAAATAGATTTAAGGTGGTTTATGACAGTTTTATAGCCCTTCCCTCGTGACTGACGTGGGTACCATTTCCTGACATTATTGCAGACCTCACTGTTGTAGATTTGAATTTTGAATTTTGAAAACTTGAAAGTTTTGTGTAAAACTAGAAAAGCACTTACTAAATCATTAAATTTAAAAGATAGATATACAACTTATACATGTTAGGACAAGAATATTATTTTGTTCCATAAAACTTGGCCATAACACATGCATACAAAAAGGTATTATGTTCAACATATGGCTACTGTGACACAGTGTGAGGTGCCTTGTCTGAGCTAATAACTTAATTGCTGCCCTTCAATTGTAGTTCTTACAGGGTCAGATGATAACTATTACCCGGTAACATCATAAAGTTCCAAGCAAGCTTGACGTAGTAGTAGTACAGTAGTAGTAAAACAGCTAATGGAACAGTTCTAGATTTCCTTTAGGTTACAATATATATATATATATAGGGATGCAAAGAGGGCAGTGCAGGTCAGTTGCAGACAACTTCAGAAGTGGTCAGACCAGATCTTAAAATTAACTTAGCATCAAGTGACCATAGTTATTTTGAGTTTCAGCTTTCTATTACTATTTGTATTACCACATCTTTAGAATTGTTTAGGATGAAGAACTTCACAGGATTATATACAATTGGGAAGATTCACTTTGCCAGGATTTCAGAAACAATCTATATATAGCATATAGGTAATAACAGTTTTCCTCAGCTCGCTGGCTTGCTTTGCATAACCTGTAATCTGCCTTTAGGCATACATTGTACGTTGTAACACACCAGATTTGTACAGTAATTTTAAGTACGTACATTACAAGCTGCATAATATCAGAATGGTTTAGGTTTGATCCACTCACTCAAGGAAGGACCCCTACTCTTTCCAATAAGTGTGGTAGGAGCTTTTAACATGCTCGAAGTGTGGCTCTCCTTAAATGTGATTTATACCAATGCTGTTCCATCTATTTGATTTCCTTGTTGTCTAGCATTCCAACTTTACCATTACAACATTGCACAGGCCATAACTACTCTCAACTGCCGAATAAACGTACCGGTACGTTTATTTTTTTGGGCCGGAACGTCCACCCGGTACGTTCTTATTTTGCACGGTACGTTTATTAATTTTTGGAAAATCAGTATTTTTTTTTCGAATACGCGTGAAAAAAATGGACAAATCTTCGACGTGAAGACGTTTACAAACGCGTATTGTAGCGGGAAACTTGTCATTTTCGGGCCTGTTTTCGCTGCCGGCCGGCCGCTAACACAGCTGTTACTTTCAAATCGGCAACATGGAGAAAAATAACTCACGCAAATTTTCCCTTTGAATGAAGCATCAGTGCTCCAACAAGTGAAACATCGAGAGAACAACATTTTTTCGTTCTACTGACCTTGTATTCAATCCATTTTTACGAGTTTGGGGCACATTTTTTCGGCCTTGAAAAAGAAAATCTGTAGCGCTCGGCACGCAAGGCGGCCATCTTGTTTTAAGATATCTGAAGAACTGCAGTTTGATCATATTTCGCTAGGTGGCCAAGGTAGAATTTTGTTTCTGGGTGCAAGTTTAAACATTGATTCATTGAATATCGCAATGTTACTTCATTTTGTACAAGATTAGAAATTGTTGGCAGCGTTTTTGGTAAGCTGTAAAATGTGAATTTTAATTTTAATTTTGATTTCAATTTAATTTTAATTCTAATTTTTAGTTATTTTTTAGACATAATCACATTTTTATTTATTCAGCTGTGTTGATATGTGATTTTGTTTGGGAAGTGGTGAAATATGATTGGGTAGGTACTAGCTTAGGTTTAGTTTTAATATATTAATATCAGTAACACCTTTGGAATACTTGCTCCAAGTTCCTGGGTAGAAAATGCATGTACAGTTTGTATCATGACATTTTTCACTTGTTGAACTGTGGAAGCACCTTTGTACTAATAGGCAGCTGCCTTTTTTTAACAATGATTATATGTATTTCACAACAACATGTGTACATTTGTACCAGAAATGCTCTCTTTGTTGTCTATTTAAATTCATAATTGCAAATAACAGTTAAAGATTTGCGCACATATGAGTAAGGGCGCATTTTAGTATAATACACACAGGTTACCCGGTCAATTTTGGTAATTTTCCGGGGGGTACGTTTATTCCGGGGGGTATGTTTATTAGATTTTGAAGATTTGTCCGGGGGGTACGTTTATTCCGGGGGGTATGTTTATTCGGCAGTTGAGAGTATCCCTGGAGCCAGTGCACTTACGAGCTAGGAAGCTACTTTGTCTGCTTCGTAAGTAACTCTCTTAGCTCAATGGCCTGTGGGGTGCTTCAAGACTCAACCTTCATTGGCGCTGCAGTCCATCAGGGCTGCTGGTCTTAGGGTTCTAGGGCTTAGACATAAAAGCCAACTAATGCAGCTTTTATTAACTCTGCTGCACCCAGGAAAGTACTGGGCTCTGGCCGACAAGTCCAATCTTCATCTGCTATCCTGTGGAGGGATTAACACTCTGATACGTGGACAAAGTGCATATCAAGTCGTGCATGTAGTGTCTAAATCTATAGTTTTGTGCATGGAATATCTGGCTCATGTACTAGTATGCAGTCGTGATAAAGCAGTCACAGACACACGTCATAACTTGGATTCTTGGAATGGAGTCGCAGAAACGGAACTGAAATTTGATACAGCAACGCAGATTATCACACTTCATTTCTTGGAACATTAGAGTCTACCACTACCAGAGTATGGCTGTAAATTTCGTTGAATTATTCATTCTTAAAAGCTTCTTTCCACCACTTAACAGTACCTAACTTTATTTTTTTCAGCTATTAAATGATGCCATGTCAACAAATTGCAAGCTAGAACATAATTTAAAAAAAAATTAACCAACAAGTTTTTGTGCTTCACCCGAAGCTGGCTGCGAATAACATTTTCATCACTTAAAACTCTATATTTACAGTTTATTTTGTTTCAAGACTCCCAAGATTTTTCATTTGAGTACATTTGTACACATACATACATGTAGATACCTTGTAATTGTTCACTGTTTACATTAACTGGAGAAATTAAATGCCATGTCAACAAATTGCAAGCTAGAACATAATTTCAAAAAAATTAACCAACAACTTTTTGTGCTTCACCCGAAGCTGGCTGCGAATAACATTTTCATCACTTAAAACTCTATATTTATGGTTTATTTTGTTTCAAGACTCCCAGGATTTTTAATTTGGGTACATTTGTACACATACATACATGTAGATACCTTGTAATTGTTAACTGTTTACATTAACTGGAGAATGAGGACCCGAATCCAAGACCCCAGAATCAACAGTCTCTACAATTGTACAGCTGCAGCGTGCGAAATACTAGGTTGCCCAGTTGCACTGTGCAACCATATTTTGCTTGGTGCAACCTATTTCTAAACCCAGGTAGCCCAGTGGACTACCTAGATTTTGTGGTAAGGATGCCCCTTTCTTTCATTGGGAACTGTTTATTGAGAAGTTCCCATGGAAGAGCTCATCACTTCAAGTAAGGGGAAACAACTCAGAAATGTATAAATTCACATTGCATTCTAACAAAGTTAATCATAATGTAAAAGAGTTAAAATTCGGGGCAACCTGGAATTTTGATGGGCAACCTAGCTTTCATCCGAGGTTGCCACTGGGCAACCTGGCTCAAAAAAGTATTTCGTACACTGAACTATATAGTGTGAAGCAAGCATAGGACATGTAGCTACACCGGTACCCATTTGTAAGGAAGATTTCTAGAGATGTGCCAGTTTTCTTTTCTCTTTAACAAAATACTCCATGCTCATTTGAACATAATGGCTGTACTAAATGCTACATCATGCATGCAACGCATGTTGTCTAACCTAACGCACGAGTTTACTCTAAAGCCTGCATCTCAGAACAAGCAAACATGGGATAATTGTTGTCATAGTACCCCACTGACGTCAACTCTGGATCCTGTTCACTTCCCAGCGAAGCTTTGACGAAAGATGTTTACCGGTTTACTAATGAGGGAGAGAATTCCGCATCCTCCAAACACCAGCAGTGATCCATGTTGGAAAAGGACTTGTGTTGAATCTTGACACTGTTGTCCTTTCCACTTTGAGTTATTTTAGCTGACATTTCTTTGTTGTTGTGGAAACATACAGTTAGTAGTTAACGCTGTAAACTGTAAAGGCTGTGTGTTTGTTTTTGGCTTTCAGTTTGAAGGTTGACATGAGGAAACAAAGGCTGTCATTTTACTTCCATTTTACTGTTGTCCTTTCCAGTTTAAGTTTTTTTAGCTGATGTTTTTTTGTTGTTGTGGAAACATACAGTTAACGTTGTAAAGGCTGTGTGTTTATTTTTGGCTTTAAAGGTTGGCATGAGGAAATAAAGGCTGTCATTTTACTTCCTTCAACATGTTTATATTCCTGATTTCGAAGAATTGGCTCACAGAGTTAGTTTGCAGTTTATTCAGATCTGTTCATGTGATGATAACTTAACTAAATTTTGATCTTGACTTGATTGCTTGAAGCAATTGGATTAGTTGCTAGCAGTTGCGACCAAAATTGAATCCTGCCATTAGTTGATGAATATAGATGTGTTCAACTTGACTAACAAAGCCTCCAAAAAATCTTAAAAAGAAATACACACACTTCTAAAAGTTAGTAAAACCATTTTCTATGCAAACTTAACAAAACAAGTGCCCTGTATTTATGTAAGCAAAGACTAGTAAGAGCAAGGTGACATTTGGTTACAATGAAAGCAACGGATACCGAGTATAACTCCTACCCTTCAACCTTTATGGCAGGCATTATAGCATTAAATGCAGACAGGTCACGACCTAAGGTCACAGGGTTAGAAAATACTACTAGAAATGTCAACCTCTCCAGCAGACCATCGTGTGTGTTCTGTTATATTGATTTTTTTCTGTATCTTCCTAAGCCAGAGAGGATATGAACTGAGCCATTTTTTATGAGCTCAGCCCGGCTGTCAAGTTTTCTGGAAAATGAAAGAACTAAATGTGCCTATACTGTGACTGCTTTGTACATGTACATGTCTGTATCATTACTTGTATATTGTTGTGTTCTACTTGTAATTGTTATGTATTTATGCTTTTAAAGAGTGTGCCCAGGGATACCTGAAAATCAGATCAACGAAATCTGAGGTATGCCCTGGTAAAATAAATAAACTTGAAAACTTGAAACTTGGTTGACTTGTGTTTGTCTCTTCCATGTACAAGAACTTAAAGCTGGACTTGAGTAGTTTCTGACAGTGATCTTTGTTAGGAATTGCCAAACAGGTTCAGATCACTTAGTCTAAATAAAGTTTTGTCCATTGTTACCAATATGTGTAAATCATACAACTTGTATTACAAGTAAATCAACTGAATAAATTCCCTAAAGAGTCAGACGATGGCATCAACTACATAAAGTTCTTCAGTGACTGAGATACATATATAAAATATACATGTGCAAAGTACCAGCACAAAATTGTCCATGGGCTTTGTGAGATAATAATCAAAATTGTCCATGGGCTTCGTGAGATAAAACCTCAAAATTGCCAATGCCTGAAGTCTCAGGCTGGTACATGTATCAGTATTTTTCCCAAGATGAGAACTGAAGTACAATTATATGTCTGATGGCGTCGGTTTTCAACGTGATTAAAGATTCAGAAGACAGGCCTGTTGTAGTCCAGTGGTTGCTCACACTTGCTTCAGTTCTAATCACCAGTCCGTCCACGTGTGCTCTATTGATTTTTGAACCAACGGAGATGACAGGTGAAACCAAATTTCAAAAGCCCTGGGCTCCGGAGATGGGCTCCGGAGATGTACTTTTTTTGGAAACTACGTGTTCTGTACGTAGATTGTGACTACAAATCAACGGGGCTGGAACGTGCCTTTGATAAAATACAGTTGGTCATTTATGTATAAAATGTTCAAGATGATGGTCCAAAGATAACATTTCGTAGAAAAAAGAGACTCTTTCTACACAACCAAGACTTGTTTTATTCAGCCGACGTTTCGGTGACCGTCCCTCACCTTCCTCAGGGCAGTTCTGACTGGTTCACATTGCACTGAAGCATAGGTGTCGCTGCTGTAGATGCATTCCCAAACGTATTTACTTAACTACAACTAGTACAGTACACATGCACTGTTTAGGGAACTGTATTTACAATGTGGTCCCAAACGTACAGGAGTGGATATATACAAAATAGTTGTTAAAACAGTTACGGATAACAAACATATAGAACTCTTTATTCAGTGACTTACCAACCTGATGAAACTATTCACGGATATAATATTTCGTAGTTTGAAATACATAATATGATATGTTACTACATATATACCATCATGATGACTTTTGCCTATCTCATTAGATCTTTTGACTACATGTAACCAAGGAGGTTTTAGTGGAGACTAAAACCTCCTTGATGTAGCTATTGTAGGACCTAGGAGTAAAAGATAGATATTGTTTCTAAGACACCAAATCTGTATTTTGTTCCCAGAAGTATGACGTATTCGATTTCTTGTTTTTCAGAAGAACGCTGCTTTAAGGAGCGCGACGCCGCCAAAGCTACCGGCATGGTCGGAAGTTTCGACAAGCAGTGCGAAAAAGACGGGACCTTCAAGACAGAGCAGTGCTGGGCATCCACCGGTTACTGCTACTGCGCTCACCCTTCCAACGGTCTGATCTACGACGAGACAGCGCAGCGACCGTGGGAGGGACAGCGGGACGTGGACTGCGACACGTACTGGAAGACACAGAGTGAGCAGAGCCTACCTTGATTGGTGGTGGAAACTTCTGTCAGACCCTGCTAAATATGGCTGACTACTGTGCCTCTGTTTTAGAGCACCCTTTCTTTGCTTGACTATATACATGTTTGTTTGTTTTGTTGTTCGTGCATCGTTCTTGACGATGACCATTGACATCACATCAGGTGTCTGTGTGTGTGTGTGTGTGTGCGCACATATTTGCACCAAATAAACTTCACTGTAATTATGTCGCTACTCTTCCATTTCTTCAACTTTGCATTCTCATATCTTTGAGCCACTCTGTCTCATTTTCCATTCATAACTGTTTATCACCCGGTGTATTCAACACACAATGAACATTTGAATGCTCAAATGCATGCGAAGCAAGACTTCACATCTGCACCTATATCAATCGCAGTCCATCTTGATGCACATTCATGCAGCTAGAGCACTAGTTTTGACAACCTATCTTCTACACTGCAGACTGGTAATACATCATAATACATGGCAGTCTTTTTCAATGTATGTATTCAGTGTTTGACAATAAATTTGTCTGCCATCTCTTCCAGAGTTGTCTCTATTAAAAATACATGTACTATCTTGGAGTTACAAGTAGAATTTACCATCCAGAAACTTTCTGGCATTTTGTGCAAGTAAACCCCATTTGATGTATGATATATGATATTGTTTTAGTTTCCCAGTTGCACATTATATATAATGCATCCTCAAGGCCATGATGCTTCTTTCATTCTGGCCTTTGGCTGTTATGTCAAAAAGGCCATAAATCAAAATTCCTGTCAGTGTGTTTGCTATATAAAGAAATATTTGGTGGCTTAGATGGCACTGTCCTTGCTTCCCTTCTATTTTATTCCAAAGCAAAAAATAAAGGACTGCAAAATGTCAACTTCTTCCCACTGTTCAACCTCCATCATAAATTTAGCAAATGAATAAAGAATAGTTTCCCTTAGGGTTAATGTAGCTATCTCAGCAGGCATAAGGTTAAAGTAGTCATATATGCTTTGAATGAATTAGTGTCAATTATGCTTCAATATTGCATACAGTCTTGTGCAGCTATTTTTGATAATGGCTGAATTACACATTTATAATATGTTGTTACTGTCTCTTCAGTTTCTTCAGTTTCATGCAATGACCTTTCTGTTCCATTCCACGTGATCCCAATGAAATTAGCCCAATGTATTGGCCCAGTTTCACATGGAAGCCAGGTCTGTTATGTAAGATAGAGTTCTTGTTGGCTGGGAGTCAATTTTAGCAAGAAATTCTATCAACCTAATCTCACTACGCAGCTAAAAGAAAAATCTATTACACACCAGGCCTTTAGTACAGGATATAACGTATTATATTACTTCATCATAATCATCATATTAACATTATACTATATGCAATTCACATACTATATCACATTTTAGTCCATACCATCTGTTCAGTTATATAATCAAACACATTACATAACATTAAAGCATTGGCTTGAATGCAGTATTAAAGAATACTTAACTATTTTGGAACCAGCATAAACTTGTTGGTATACAGTT
Source organism: Branchiostoma floridae x Branchiostoma japonicum (assembly GCA_013266295.2). Lineage (NCBI taxonomy): Eukaryota > Metazoa > Chordata > Leptocardii > Amphioxiformes > Branchiostomatidae > Branchiostoma > Branchiostoma floridae x Branchiostoma japonicum. The sequence continues at coordinate 13,038,412 of CM023828.1, read as the reverse complement.
ACATGTGCATTAGCATGAGCCCAACATACCTACTGTAGATTCTTTAATTTTTGCAGTAGAAGGAGAAAAGAGGTTTTCACAGTGTTCCAGCGGCTTCTAGCTTTATATATACATGTACAGCTCACTGCAAAACTAGTTCAATCAATTCAGGGCTCGAAATACCACCTGCTATGCAGGTTAGTGAAGGCAAAACTGGATCCGGAGCTGTGCAGGTATTTCTGATGTCTATCTGCACCTAACCTGCACTACTCCACTAGGCCATATACGTGTATGTGAATTTTTTATTTGCGTATTGACTGGTATCACTTGCATTTTGAATGAAGTGCAAAAGAAATCATGACAGTGGTTTCTGAACAGTGTTAAGTGTGATCCATACTTCCTAAATTCTGAGTGGACACTGGTGCAGGTAAAATTTGTCAGGTGCAGGTAATTTTCAACGTTACCTGCACCTGTGTAGGTATGTAGAAAAAAGTATTTCGAGCCCTGCAATTACTAATAAGTCTTGACTACCTCTGAATATATATTCCTGTCCACCAGCCTACTGGTCATGTGAGTCAGGCATGACCAGTACAAGTGTCAATCAATACTGCCTGACCACCCTTCCTGGCTATTAACCAAATTGCTTGGCCTGGTACGTAGCAGCCTCAGTGTGGGTTGTTTCTCCATCAATTTTCTGCTGTGTTTTTGCCTCCCTCCCTAATAGTATGTAAACCTTCAGTTACCCAGGCGTTCACAGTTCTTAGTACGTGTAGTTTTTTTCCTGCTTTGAATTTTACTCAGTATTCACCATTTCACTTGAATGTAGGGAACATAGTCAAAATTTAGTCTGTTCACACTTTATTATATTACGTATGGACTCAGCTACAAAAAAATGAAATGATGTTAGATGTTCTCTTTTCAGTTTGTACAGTTACATAGTACATTTTCAGAAATACGAGTACAATGTAAGTTCCTCTTGCCATAATGTCTTCTGCACGCCGTCAATAAAAACAGAGTTGCCTGCAGTCTCCAGTCTCGGCAGATAATTATCTGCCGAGACTGGAGATAAGCCGCACGCTTCATATATATTACACCCTGGAATGAGACCTACGGAGCATTTAATGACGTGAATTTAGACCTTTCTCACTTCAAAGCCTGCCTTATTAGCCACCTGTGGAGGCGTAAAGCTTAAACTTCAGCATCCGTGCCTCACATAATTCCTACATGTACATTTTGTGTTTGTTGTAGTCAGACTCCTGAGGCATAAAGGCAAGGTTCATCAGAGTAAATGCACCATTCATTATTATATTATACTGCGTGTCAGTCAGGACCACGTGATGATGGCTTGCCACACGCGCACGTGAGCACTTCCCACATGTACTCTGGGTCCTGTAGCAGTCACTGCCGGCTTCTCCTCAAATTACCTTAGGATAATACAGGCAGCATCACGTGCCCCATTCAGAGCTTTAGCATCTTGCCGTTGATGATATGGCTTGCTAGAAGGCACTAGAAGTAGCATCACGTTGAATTTGGACAACAGACCCCGGGTAATTGTAGGATCTGTAAAGGAAAGGTGTTGCTGAAGTCTAGGAATGAAGATGAAGGAAAGTATGAGATGGCTTGTGTGCCTGTGTGTCCTGAAGGCTGTCTCAGGGCAGATGATGCGGTTTATGAATCGACAGCACTACCAGAACCTCAGTAAGTACTGTTCGATGTTCAGGTTCTGTGCATTTGGTTCTGCACGTTCAACTGATGTACACATTGATGTAGCTGTTATATTCTGTTGTCCTGCCTGACCCTGTACAGGGATCCAGATCTGTTGGCAGTAATGAAAGTTAATATGTTTTGTAAATGTAAAAAATTGGACAATGATATGGTAATCAGTTGGATCAGCAAAATTTGTATTCTGTCATGTCTGTGTATGGAGTTTTGTTTTTGGTGTGACTGTGTTTGCTTGTGTTTCCATAGTTATTACCACATGCTACAATGTAGGCATGTCGAGACTGACAGGAAGTTAGGTCAACTCAAAGGTCCCAGAAAAGGTTATCTCATTTAATTTCTTGTCTTCAATTTCCTGCCATGTGCATATATGTTGTCTCTGTATCTTAACTTACAACTTCATTTACTTCACAAAATATTTCAAGCAGGTATGGGAGCTTCAATTTCTACTGTTTTAGGATTGTCCTCTTATAAAGTCTGCTGTTTGTAGTCATTTGATGGAAATTTTGTTGTTCTGCAGAAAAAAAGGTATTCTGTATACCAAGGAAGCAAAGTCAAGGATGTATAAAATCGATAAGAGGCCCTTCCGTCTACCAAATGTACATGTTCCTGATCTGTCTGCCTGCCTCCCTCATGATATGATCATGCTTCTCGATTTGCTTATCCGTCCCCATCTGTGTCTGTGGAGTCTTATTGGGCAGACTATCATCACAGCCATCTTGAGTATTGTCTGAAGTAGCACGTCTCACGGCAGAGCGTCTCATATAAGGTTGTATTAGAGCATATAAGGTTGACAGCCTGTCTGTAGTTTTCAGATGTTGTATAGGAAAAGATATCGTTTGCAACAGGCAAAATTTTGATGCAACGTTGACCAAACATCCAAGACAAACGTGAAAAATCGGGGTTTTGCACAGGCGCAGTACGTTCTGCCGACATGCTGTCTGAAGTAACTTGCACAGGGTTCTGGCCGTTCCCCACGCTGTAGTCAAGTGAATTGATGCCGTGAACTGATGATAACAATCAGAGCATCACAATTTACAGTCAAAGCACTTGAGGCTGGCTTGTCTTCATTATGTGCAATTCAACTTGTTGGAGCCCACCTGTTTCAAAATGCCGAAGGGCGATTTGGGAGTTTGATGTCCCTGGCTTGCAATTTTAAGAATTGTTGTCCTCTCCTGACAATTATTTTGTCTAGGCTGAATGTTTTGTAAGTTTCAGTAATCTTACCCCCTAGCTATATTGTATACTGTTGATGCAGGTTTTCTCCGAGAAGATAGAGATAAATGCCACAAAGAAGTGGCCACAATGGCTATGTTTTTTGACTGTGCTACGTACACTCAGGGTTTGATTGCACATGAGGAAAGAGCTTGACTGTTAATGTTATCTGACGGCTGTTTATTTTCTTGCCCTCAAGCTCCCATCTTGGAAAATTGTGTGAATGACTTGTATCCCAGCTGGCCAATATTTTGTCTTTGTCTTTGGGGTTAAGGTAGCCAACATCAACTTACTGATGATTCTGCTACACTGTAGAATTGAGCTGTAGAATTTGGACCATCGCACACCGGGGCATGCCCCTACTCTTTTTCGAAAGGTGTGGTGGGTTCTTTTACGTGCGTGGGGTGTGGCTCTCCCCAAACAGGGGACCTCCATTTTACGTCCTATCCGAGGGACGTCCCTAACCGAAGCTAGGTACTCATTTACACCTGAGTGAAGTGAGGAAAGTCATGTAAAGTGCCTTTCCCAAGGGCACAAGATCGGTGACATGGGTGGGGATCGAACCCGGGACCTCTTGGCCCTGAGCCGAACTCGCTACCGCTGCGCCACCGACCCCACCATATTCCAGTGGTGTCTACCTGCATGTATCTGATTTGCTTTTCTCCTCTTCCACAGATGTTCGGTGTTCCAACCTGGACTGTCGACTGGCCAGACGAGGGGACTGCGAGGCTGAAACCCAGAAATGTGGCTCCTGCCTGGAAGGATATGTGGAGGAAGGGGGTGAATGTAAATGTAAGTTTGGACGGGATTCGATATTGACAAACCAAAACACCAAATATGAAACCAATCCATCCAGTCGTTCTTGAGATATCTTGTTGACTAGCAGACACACACACACACACACACACACACAATCACACACACACACACACACACACACACACACACACACACAATCACACACAATCACACACACACACACACACAATCACACACACAAACACAATCACACACACACACAATCACATACACACACAGACAATCACATACACACACACAATCACAAACACACATACACACACACAATCACAGACACAATCACACACACACACAAACACACACACAAACACACACACACACACACACACACTCCCTAAAATATAACCAGTCCTCCATTTTTCATTGTCATGTAGATAACAAAGACCATCGTAAGCACATGTGAGATTTAATGATTGTACACGTGCGGGTTCCCACAGCTTGTTATGTCTCATGGTGAAGAAACACTCTCAATAGTCTCATCCCAGAAAATACCTCTTGTGATGTGCATTTCCTTTATTACTACAAGATGAGCTGAAAGATAAATTGCTCATTAGCCCAGGTACCAACTTCCGTAGTTACCGCTGGCGCTCCCTTTTCCTTTGCTCTGTGGTAGCGAGCAGAAAGGGTGACTCTGAGGAGTACTAGTAGCTTTGGGGGATGGTAGTAGGCAAAATGATCATGCCATTATATATATATATAATAGTCAGACAGCACAGATTGCTAAGCTGGGAATACCAGAAAACTTATATTTATGTTTACCGAAGGAAAACATATTGTTTTTGCTCAGTTTCTTCTTCTCCAAACACTGACCTCTGACCTGGTCAATGACCTGAACCAGACTGTCTGTCACCATGGTAACTGGTGTTGGGTTACATCATGTTGCAATTTTATAGTAGGAGGGATTTAGACTCCTGTCACCATATATGTGAATTGTGTTTGAGTAAGAATTACCAGATCAGACCATATGTGAAGGTAAACATGATGCATTTGCTTTGCAGTTCCTTTCTAGTTGTGGAACAAACATTGATCAATACCATGATGGCTCCTCTGGATGTATCTGACAATATTTCCTGTAAAAATATAGATAGCATTGCCAAGTTCTTAGGTTCCCCTATCCGCAGTGTTACAATGTAAAAACCAAATTGGTTATTGGTAAGTATAAGATTGATAGGCATACTCAGGTGTATTGGCCTGAGTGACAGACTTGGAAACAGGTCAGACGTTGGGCCTATTTCTGTTAAGGACCAGAGCAAAGGTCACCCAATAGATAGTCCTGTGTCATCCATCTTCCTATGTATCACCTGAGGTGTAGATATATAGAGAAAAGGCCATCAAGATCCATCGAACACTTTCTATAATTGATGCAATTTTTATAATGTTAGGGATGCATTGTTTAGTACAGTCATGAATGTTACATTAATTAATTACTTATTACTTAATTGCAATGTATTCTTTTTAGCAAGAAGGCTATGTTTTTGGTAGCATTTGTATGATTGTAATGTATGTAACTGTGTATGTGGTTTAGCAGTTGTCATGAAACTTGGTAGGCGGGTAGGTCTTGATCAGACCTCGAAATGTTTAGATTTTTGTCCCCCCGGCGGCTTGTTTCGAATGTAAGTGCTTCATGATCAATATAAGACATCAGAAGTTAAAGTAAGGCCATAGCAAGTAAATTTTATGGATGACATCCTCCGGAGACTCTAAAATTAATGCGAGAGGGCAAAAAAAAAACAAGGCAGGCCAAAAAAAACAAGATTCCTACATTTTCAGATTTTGAGATCGTAAACCTCGTTGAACAAGAATTTAGGCGGTAAAACATGATATCATACCCAACAGGTCTTCTGTCGCTGTATTCAACAGTATTACCTGTCCTTGCAGATGTGTCTTTATTAAAAAGAACAAAAAAAAAAGAGCTTGCTGTACCATCTTCAAGGTAGATACTACACTGGGTATTCATTTGTAATGGAACACCCTGGACTGTCAACATTTGCCATCAAACGAGAGGAATTGCGCCTCAAATTTGCTAGATCCCTGGTGGTCTCTGAGTTAAGAGATTTGCTACCAGGCAGAACACAGGCAACATTACATATAAAATGAATAAAATACAACATTGTATCAAAGTAAAAATAAAGGAATAAATCAGAGCCTTGTCTTGCAGATGGACGTTCATGACATATTTGCCCTTTTTTGGCATGTTGACCACCGTCGCAGGGCAACAAAATTTCTTGTTTTTTTTCTTCTAAAATCAGGCGAAAATCAATGCGCGCGAGGATGTCATCCATAAAATTTACTTGCTGTGGCCTAACACAAGGAAACTCCAGATTCATGGGGGATGTTTTGCCATACTACTCCTAAGTTAAAAGTACACCCACAAGGCTGTCATTAGTGCATATTACATCCATATTATGGCCCACAGCTAGACTGTTTGAACGCATTTCCTTTTTCCTCGGGCGTCCTGATTGACGTCAATTCTCAGCAAGGGAGATCTTTTGAAAATAGCCGCCTATAACGTGCATTAGCCTAAAACAGTCCGTGGTGTACGTGTGGGTTCGTCTCTTAAATGGAAGATGCAGGCTTTTACTTCTTTAAGTGGTTGTGAATCACACAGGACAAGATACAGATCATAGGGGGATATTGATGAAGATGTCTGTGTTCTTAGGATCAGATGATTCTGTAGGTGGAGACAAATCCTGGCTTTTAGAAATATCATTCCCGTGCGCCAAATTGTTTTCTTTGAGGTACAAATGTCTATATCACCTATGTCGGAGTATTATTACATCTTCATTTCCATGTGACCTAATTAGTTTTCGAACATTGTTGTGTTACTTTTTTACGGAAGAATTAGCAATACTTTGAAATCTCATTGAGAAACTCGCAAGGGATTACTGGGTTTGTGGAATCAATATCGTGGTAACAGATGTCAAAAGGCTCCAAAGGCAGCAATCGATAACTGGAGATGTTGTATGTATGATGTAGGGTGTTGACGTGGCCGTCCCTGTTCAGAAGGGATGACGCACTTCTGATTGGGCAGCTGCTCTGTCAGTTGTAAATTCAAATCTTGCAGGCTTATGAAAGATTTAAGAACAGATGATGAGAGATTAAGAAGCTGTGAGAAAGGACGTCGATACATCCTCCCTGGATGGTGCTCCTGTCATTATGATAAAACTTCCTTGCAAAGCTACAAATCAATGGTACAAATGCTACAGTAATGTATTTCTATGTTTACTGAAGGAGAACATATTGTTTTTGCTCAGTTTCTTCTTCTTTTCCAAACAGTAACCTCTGACCTGGTCAATGACCTGAACCAGACTGTCTAGATCTGTTACCATGGTAACTGGTGTTGGGTTACAACTTACATCATGTTGCAATTTTATAGCAGGAGGGATTTAGACTCCTGTCACCATATATTTGAATGTGTTTGAGTAAGAATTAACAGAGCAGACCATATGCGAAGGTAAACGGTATGCATTTGCTTTGCAAATGTTACCTGTCTAGTTTGAAAAATGTTCTTACTCATGCTGAAAGCATGAAACACGCAATTCCAGCCTGCAGTTTCCAGATAGAATGGCGGGTAAAAACATGTAATTCCAGGTAGAAAATTGAGCAGAAGGGCTTCAATTTTGCAGGTCCAAAGAAAAATCAAAATCACAGAATGCTTTGTTTTGAATCAATATTTGGTCAAATTTCAGTTATGCTTTAATGTACAGATGTCCCAAGCCTTCATCAGTTTTAGTATGAGGTTATTAAATCTTTCCACTGCAGTTTTACATCTCAATTTTACCAAACTGCAGGTGAAAATTGGTTTGTGACATATGGGATCCTGAATAAAAAATATTGCTCCAGTACCCTGCCTGTGAAATTCCAATCAATAGATCTGTAATCAAAGAAGAATTTTATGGACAGAAGCTCAGACTTGTAAATTTGAAACTCGTAAAGTGTATTTTCTAAAAGAGTTGACAAGTATCATATCAGCATGTTTGGCAGTTTTATAAACAAACACTCAGACACATGCTAATAGTTTAGAATGGCTCGTGACCTCTACAGATCTGGAGTTTTTGTTGGTCTCCAGTCATGCAGACCGCGAGAAAATAATCAATAGTGTGCTATCATCACAGAATAAAGGCTTCCACCATTAGGCTGCTCTCCTGATCAAGTAGTTGGAACAGGTGGCCCTTTCACCCCTACATCCTGGTTCCCAGTTCCTGGATCAATATTCAGTTTACAGGGAGGTGGGATGCACCATTTCCTGCTGAGGGGTGGACAGATAGATTTCAAGTTTTGACAATGGTTGCTGAACCTCGTTTTGTCTTCTTTCTTGGAATTAAGATACAGCAACAATTCTTCAAAAATTCGGTGATACTGATAAATTCTTATAAACGTTCTTGTGCTGCAATATATGAAGCACTATCTTACCGCCATCTTTGTGTCCCAGTCTGTATTGATTTCTGTATGATTTTTTGTTTAAATTGAAGTGCACTGTGTCTCGCAGGGGCGCAGGATTAGTATTCACTTCAAAGATTGCCGTTCGAGCGTAATTGTACCAGCAACCAATCAAGGATAGGTTGCAGAATGTTCCGACCACTGAGTGGAGGAGATTGCCCAGTCAAGTGGATTGGGTGCAGCAAACATTGATTAAGTCTTCAAACTATGTGACGAAGATTTGTGTTCCTACAAACACTGGTGACGTGGTTAGCGCAATTTGTACTGAAACTCACGGGAAGGACCCCTTTGCTTGTTGTGGAATATTTGTGGAGCGCTGTGTGGAATATGAAGGCGTTGTTGGTGGTGTTTTCCCTAGTCCTGGCATGGCACACTGCCCATGGAGCCCCGGGTAAGGCCGATTTCTTTTTTCTGCATGACCTGCCTGATTTGTGTATGATTGGTAGCTGTGAGATGGTATCACGTTCTGTAGATATGGTGGAATAAAAGAGAAGAGGACCATCTCTCATGCATCTTGCCATCTTACATTACCTATCCCTGCATTAAGAAGTTGTTACTTTATCACTTCATTGATGTTTGTGAGAAGCGTGATAATGTTTTACACATACATCAAGAATACTATTCATAGGATGGTGATAAAAGTGACTGCACTGAGAAAAATACACCATTTCTTTGATGGTGTTTGGGAGAAATGATGGGAAAAGAAAGGCATAAAGAACAAGAGCATTCTCCAGATATAGCCAAGGAACCTTTCACTCCTTTCCATCATTTATGATTTTGAAATAAAGATATAAAATGCATTACTGTCCTGTAGAATGATATACATGTATATTGCCCAGACATCACATTCAGTAAAGGTATGGACTGTGGCTCACCAAAAAATAAAATCTGTACCCCTAGTACATCAACATCAACATTACCTACAGTAGTGAATGGCTATCTGCCAACAGGATGTTAACACCTTGATGTGTCTATACTAGATGTGTTATTTCCTCCTGACATGTACAGCCACTTTTAGCTACAACATTGACAGAACTTTTTCATAAAAAAAAAGGAATCATCTGGATGTATCCTAGTGGGGTAAGGCTTGCTTGAAACCAGATATGCACGGACAACATTATGGTGTATGACATATATGCATGAAGCAAGGCATACGTGTTACATGTTGTATCCCTTCATGAAAAGTAGACTTTTAGATAACACCCTCTGGTGGAACATGTCTTGAATGAAGCCTGTTTCACAATACAAAAGGCTTAAGTGCAAATATCTGGATGCTAAACATTATGGAAGGTTCCCTAAATAATATAACCTAACTGCACCTAGAGCAAACTCCCAAAATTTTTTGTAGTCCAGAAAGTGAAAATTGCTTGGCATTTGTACATGTAATATGTATTATATGTTATGGTCTTTAAGTGACGTCTGCTTTGGAAAGCCTATCTGCTCTTAATGTTAGATGACTAACCACATCAATTTCAGCACCAGGGATATGTTGAACTTGAAATGTTGTTTTTAGTCGTAACATTTCAATCTTTGCAGTCTTTCAGAAACAAATTGCCACATACCTATGCAGATAACTTACATCAAACTGAAGCTTGATGCAAAACATATCCAATTCTACTGGAGAATTTTTAAGCAAGTGTACTTTTACTGTATAGATTATTACACAAATTTTACATGCACAAACAAAACGAAATGCTTCAAATTCATTACATTTTTATTGAAATTTCATGGCAGAATGGGAAAGGGCTTGAAAAAACTGCAAACATTTCAACATTTACATTATATGTAAAGGAGGAGCCTGTTTTCAACTGTTGTCTGAATCTTCGCATGCTCTGCATTTTGCTTTTCTGCCCATGAATTGCATGGTTTAAGTGGCAATTATCTTTAATTATGCAATCTCAGCAGGATTCCATCTCTCCAATTTCCAGACTTTAATAACCGTGATTATCTCTGTTATCCAAACTATCTGTCTTGATAATAAACAGTATAAGACAGAGTCTTAAAGGAGAGCCAGCACTCGATCAATACAATACCACAGCTATGCAGTAATGCACTGTTGTTGAGCAGGGATCTATCTTTAGTAATCTGCCCTGTGTTTGAAAGAAAAATGTGAACCATTACTCATTCTTCTGTCAGCCAGGAAGATGCTGATCACTTCAGCCCACAGACAATTAATATTTTTAACAGCAATATTGAATATGTATGGCAATGCTGCATATAATGTGTATATTTGTGAAGTCCAGAAACACCTGCACACATACAAGCAGGCCAAAACTTTGGTCCCTTGGGATGAAGTAAATACATGTAACTTGGTCCATTAAGATACAATGGCTACATGATTGTGTGATTCCAGAAAGTCTGCCATAGATTACTCTTCCCAAGGTGGGGAAGGCATGTACAACTTTCAAGGAAAGAAACTTCAAATTCCCAACAGCTTTTCGGACCCATCATCGATGACAGTCATACTTAGTAGGTATGCCAAACTTAGTGTAGATACGTCTTCAAGTTTGGCCTCGGGGGGCAAGAACCAGTACTGTCTCCACAAGATAACTTGTAGTGGCATCAAGACAGACAGTGATCGACTGTCTGTCATTGTGTATCTTGCCCATAAGGATACCTTTTCTGATCCTAAGCTTTGTACCCTTTTTAGGTTATGTATAAAGGATGGCAACTACACTGAACTAGACATAGATGGATGAGGGATTTAGTCACTGGTAGACCCTTTCATAGTTGAAAGAGACTTAGTCATCAGAAGCATTCAAATGTTGTGTTAAGAAACAGTTTTTGAAGCTGTGTCAATGTCAATACTCTGTGCATTGATTTGGTGATTTGGTTCCATTGAAAGGACCTTAGTCTGCTCACTAGTTGTTTCTAAAAGATAGCAAGTGTTGATTTTAAACTCAGGCTATTAACCTGTGGTGCAAGTGGTAACACAATCCCACTGTCTTGCCATTATGGATCAAATTTATCATTCAGTTGGCCCCAACTCAGACAGTTATTGTAGAGATTGCGCTCAGACAGTTATTGTAGAGATTGCATTTGTGATGATTTGGATGGTGACAGAAGGCTGGCTGGCCTGTATATGGAGAAGCGGCGCCGATGAAATAACAGCTAATACTACAGAAAGTTGAAGGTAGCCTTTGATGGCTTCTTCAGAAGATGGGAGTGCCGTAATATGTCTGAAAAACGTCAGAGCGTCTCTGCTTCATTGCCCATGAGCAGAGCTTTAGGCTTAAATGCATTACTTGAACATGCCTGCTTCAGGAAGCTGGCTGGCAGAGGGATTGCCATGATTTCATAAAGTACTGTTTCCTGGGGGTGGGCTTGTTTTCGGGGGCAATTAGGCGATCCCTTCTTAGATTACGCTGGATATGGTGAGATGTGCAATGTATAATGATAAATGTCAGTGTGTTGTGTGCATGTGATATCAAAGAAGGTTATGGCCATGCTATTTTGATGCTATATATGCTTGAAGTTGAAGAACATTTTTTGGCGACTGTTTGGTTGTATGTGTAACAATGTGGAAAAATATATACATGTACAGTTACAATGTAAGTCAGCAGGTTTGAAATTATTTTTCTCTGTTAGTCATTAGTGCTGTTTTGAACTTCCTGCCTCTAACTACATGTACACGTGCTCAAGACACGCTGTCGATGATTGCTCGCAATCAAAAATTTGATGACTCCCTAACAAGACACTCTATGAAAAGGGCTTAATCGTGCTACTCATCGAATGTCTTCTAAGGCAGTCATCAAATTTTTGATTGGAAGCAATCATCTATGATTGTGTTCCTTGTGCACAATAGTAGCAATCAGAGGCAGAAAGTTCAAAATGACTTAATGACTCAGGAATCAAATTTAGAAGTTTCATAAACCTCGCCAAACCAGAATAAAAAATCAAAGATCTCATATCTCTGTGAAATATCGTGTTATATCAAAGTTTTGTGGACACTCTTGTTTTATTCATTATTGTAAATTTCTTGGCTGCTGATTCTGTCTTCCCACTGGCTCCTATAAGGTAGCAGACATGCATGTGGCAGGAAATTGAAGACAGGAAATGTGATGTCTAGCTGGTCAAAATAAGTACGGAAAGACAAGCAAACACACGTCAAGAAAACACACCGAAAACAAAACCTCTATACACAGAGGTAAAAATCCAAACCTTCTGCTGACTTAGCTGTACAGTAACTGCAAGCAATAGCTGTTTTTCTTTACATCAATTATTGGTAGGCATATTTGTTATTATTAGCTATGGCATATGCAAACTGTTGATAGGCAAATCACCCAACTACCACTCACTGATTGCTCACTCATATTAAGTACAAATATTAATGTAATAGTGGTACTCTAATGAGCAACGTTACTCCTACTAGTACAAGTACAGGCAAATCAGCACAAAAATAAGCTGGGCGTCCTGTTTCCTGATTAAATCTCTTTTTCGGTTGGCCGCCCGCCTGTGGAGAGGGGCCCAAAAGCCCCGGACGGCAGAGTTTGGTGTTACACAGTCTATCCTGTTTCTATCTGCTGATGTATCATCATTTGTCCACTTGAATTTTAATTGGTGCTTGATTGGGCTGTGGTAGTGTATGTACTACGTTGTTCCTATGCAGCATTAAGCCCTTGGCACGTGTTATGCCATCTGACTCTAAAATTGTGTTCCAACCTGTAAAGGTACATCATGCGTGTTTTGATGACTTCCTCCATCCCACCAACTCTAGAATTTCTTAGCTAATACAAATGCATATACTGTACATGTAATGCTGTTTGTGATACAAAGTCCACTATGCATGGTCAGGGGGCACATAGAAGACATCACATAATTTCATAACACATGTTCTGGGGCCACGCTATGATGTCAGCACCCCCAGCTGTTACCAGAGCCTTTTATTCCCAGGTTATATAAAGCGCCGTAGGCAATTGTTATTCCTCTTATCCCTGGCGAAATTTAAACATGACGTGTTGCATGACAAACTCGTCTCACGATCCCTGTGCGGAATCTGACAGGATTAGTCCTGATCAGCGGGGAGGGGACGTCTGATTACAGACATTATTGAAGTGATTCAGGCACTAATTTAGGTTCTGAAGCCCCTTTGAACATCATGACAGTGTACAAAATGTATACAATTTAGATCCCTTAAAGCTGCAAGCTTACAGATATGAAAGTTTAATTGCAAAGTCAAAAGAACGTGCATCGCTCTATAATGCCTGCAATTATTGAAACAGCATGCATGTACATTATGATGATACCTGTATTACCTTAATTAGTATAACAAATACAGATGATGTAACAGGTTATCATTGGATTGTTTGTGACTTCATCATGTCTTGGACGACTAGTCATTTGGTCCTGTTGCTTTTCTGTTTTGAATATTCTAAACCCTACTTCATCATTTAACCTGTAGTGTTTTGCATTTTTTTGTGTTCCACAATTTCTCACTGTTGGCCACTGATGGGACGCTTCCTAGTAGACTGCTAGGGGCATGACATTAGTCAAGCTATTTAAAGTTAGGACGATGTGAAACGTAAACTGTATTGATCATGCCTACTTTATCCTACGTCGCGGTACACTCAACAGTCAACGTAAACTGTTTGCACAATGGCAACGTCCGGGTTGGTGTGAGAGCACACACCACTTGGCTAAAAATCGATCCTAAAAAAAGCCGTTAGAATGGTGATTTTCAAGATTTCAGGGATTCTCTCCTTTTTCGTATTGTTGGTGAGCGTACACTGCCAGGCTCCAGCCTCACAAGGTAAGGTGTGGTGTCTTAGATGTGCTTTCATTGTAGTCTTTGAGGCCGCAGGTGTTGAGAACATAGCAGCAGGAAAGTGCGCAGGGATAATAATGATCAAACAGTTACACAGGATTGAACATATGCCTCAGAGTCAGTGACCTTTTGCTTTTAAGCTTCTTGGTGACAAAGTCTCTCAGGCTAATATTGTTTTCAAGTCGGATTTTATAACCCCTGGTTGGAAATTTTACTTCCTAGAGAACTGTAGCAGAATGATAAAGAGCAGAAAGGTTATCTTCTCAGTGTGGGTTTCAAGTACGAGCAACCTTTGCTCCCAACATACTTTGAACTCATTCATGTTGCCTGCTCTAGATCTGTTGAAAAATTTACCAGTTTACTCAATGATTTTCATTTATATGTGCCTGAATGACAGATTTTTTATGTTTAAAACCTTCAACTAGGGTTTGTCCTCAACTTGTAGACATACACATGACATGGTGGAGAGTATGACACATGTACTGTAGGATCATTTTCTGATGTGTTTTCTGATAATGAATGTTATGTCAAGGACTCATGGCTGTCTACGTGTAAAATGTGCTCACAGACATTTTTTCATCTCAGTGTACGAAATACTTTTTTGAGCCAGGTTGCCCAGTGGCAACCTAGAATGAAAGCTAGGTTGCCCATCAAAATTCCAGGTTGCCCCAAATTTAAACTCTTTTACATTATGATTAACTTTGTTAGAATGCAATGTGCATTTATATATTTCTCACACAGAGTTGTTTCCCCTTACCTGAAGTGATGAGCGGTTCCATGGGAACTTCTCAATAAACAGTTCCCAATGGAAGAAAGGGGCATCCTTACCACAAAATTTAGGTAGTGCACTGAGCTACCTGGGTGTAAAAATAGGTTGCACCAAGCAAAATATGGTTGCACGGTGCAACTGGGCAACCTAGTATTTCGTACGCTGCATCTCTTGTTTTGATAAGTTATGGATTGTTTATGGCGGGGTCTAGCTTTTACCTTCTGGTTTGGTCCACGGAAATCAACCTTAAAATTTACAGACCACTAACTGACAAAAGACTCACTCCTAAGTTGTTTGCGTAGCATTGAAAGTTTGTTCAAGACCGTGTGCCTAACAACCCCTTGAGTGTTCTATGACGCACATACATGGACATGTACTACTAGAACATGTAGATCATATCATACTTAACTTAGTCTAGCTTTCCCTGTTTCAGCACTTTTAAGTGGTTTTAGTTAATGGTCCATGCTCCAGTGAAGGCTGTAACATTAGCCTTGTCAGCAGACTCACAGTCAAACCTGTCTGCACTAACACTCAAGGGACCTGAAGAAAATGGGCACAGTAGACTGGTGGCCTCTATATTTGTAGACAGAATTCTTAATGAAAAGGAAATTTTGAAATGATATAAGGGAAAACCAAAAAAAATGGCCAGAATAGCCAGGTAATGTTCATAATATATGAAGAGGTGGTCACTTAGACTACTGGTACCGTTACTGTATATTTCAAGGCTTAAACTTTGGTCAAACCCTTATTGTCTTAGATATGACAGCCTATAGCTAAGATTCACATCAGTTTTATGTGAGGGAAAATTTTGCTGTCACCAGGGTGGTAACAAGTTGTGTGAAGAGCTTCCTTCATCAGCTAGCCTTAACCCATTAAAAACCATCTGTTTTAATGAAGGGGACAGGTCCAATGTTATTTGGTGCTAATCTATAATTGACAACCATCATAATGAGATTCTAGTTTTGTGTGAGCAGGGGTGATACGTATACATGACAGACCATGATGAAGTAGTGTGAAGAGCTTTTGACCTGCTATCATATCCATCAAATCCACAAGCACGGCGTGAGGGGCCAGATAACACGTCATGGATGGCGCGGTGAGTGGGGAGATATCCGGATGTACGCAATCCATCAAGTAGCACCTGCATTGTACAGTAGAAGATAGACTCTGTAAGGTTTGCAACTCTGATAGCGTAGAGGATGAAATACATTTTGTACTTGAATGTAAATCGTTTGATACAGAACGTGACATACTATTTAGAACAATCCACATAGACAAACTGTATAAACTTAAGGTAGAACAAGGAAAGAGGTATTCAGCCATCTCATGTCTACCAGTAACGACCACACAATAGAAAAACTACTTTAAAAAGAGAGAAGAAATCTTAAAGGCCTAGATTAGATAGAATGTATTCTCTAGCAGTTGTTAAGACTTTTCGTTATTATTTTTCCTCCTATACTTCATATCGTGTTACTCAGTATGATGTACATGTAACATCACACCCTGATGTATGCATTTAGCCCAATGGGCATGAACATGTAAATAAAGATTCTGTATTGTGTGAGCAAGCAAGGAGGTTTTCCCTTTTCTAACCTCCTTGGTGTCAGCATTAGGGAAACTTGGGACAACCATTTTGCTGTCACAGTGATACTATAGAAAGTGGATTGAAGAGTTTGCTCCTGAAAATTATGATCATCACATCATGCCCAGAAAAAATCGTAAACATCTTACAGTGGAACTATAGAAATGCGTGGAGAGGTTGCTTGTTCTGGTTATCATAATCATCTTAGGCTTTTCAAAAGACAGGAAATGGTTTGTGGAGCAAGTCTGTAAGGTGTCCCTACTAGTAGAATGTAATCCATCAAATAGTTTGTGTGAGCAGCAAGATAAACAGCCTCAAACATTTTAGCCGTACTCTGATAACAAGAGTGTGAACAGGACCTTTTTGGAAAGGCATTAAAAAGAACGAAAAGGCACCTTGAATGGGAAAGAACGCTTTGTGAATGCAGGTCTGTAAGTGACAAATGTCCAGATGTAGTCCTTCAAATAACACTTTCATGAAGTGAAGAAGGGAAACGTGGTATACGTGGCAGCTTAAAATGTACATACACATGTATTGGTCTCACTCTGAGTGATAGCTGACACTGACAGTACCAGATGTGTGAAGTAGCTCTTACCTTTACCAGTTACAGTTGCCATTTACCCAACAAGACCCACTGATGGTCTGCAATCCATAAAATAACACTTTCATGTAAAAAAGGTGAAGGTGAAAAAGGGAAACTTGTATACGTGGCAGCTTAAAACGTATTGGTCTCACTCTGAGTGATAGCTGACACTGACAGTACCAGATGTGTGAAGTAGCTCTTCAACCTTACCAGTTACAGTTGCCATTACCCAACAAGGCCCACTGACGGCCTGCATAAGGGGAAAGAAAACACTTGACAGAATCATTTGTAAGTGACAACTGTCTGGGTCTGATCCATTAAAAAATTCAAATGGCTGTCTGATATTTCTGTAGCAAGAAGACAATGTGGAAGTGGTAGCCTTAGACATTTTATTGCAAAACCACTTGCACTACTGTAACATGATTTTTGAGACACTGAGCTGTATAAGTGTTAACTTCAAATGTAATCCATCAAACAAGTATTTTGTATGAGCAAAGTAAACTTAAGGTTGTACTTTCACCTTGATAACAAGACAAATGTTTACTACTAAGTATTTGGAAAAAAGTGTTTGTCAGTAAAACCACTGGCAGTCCATACACATGTATATTGGGACAAAAACACTTCACGGTGTCAACCTGTAGGCAAGGAAGATCTGGCTCTAATCCAGCAAAAGGTGAAATGGAGAGGTTAAATTTCCTTCATGACGCACTTTCTAAGTACCATGATCAGCATGGCAAAATCAGATTGTACAATGGAGAATTCATTTATGAAGTCTCAGATGAGACATAAACTTCAAATACAATTGAAAGTGCTATCTGAGTGTCTATTTGGTTTCTGTCCTCTTTAGGCTTTCTGGATAGCACCCAAAATATACAATCACCATTTGGCACAGTAGTATGTTCAGCAAAATTGTACCAAACTGAATTATGTGATTTTGTAAAATAATTCCGTCAGCCTGGTTGACGACAGCTTGTTTCTAATGACCTCTACCAGACATTTTTTAATGAACTCAGAGCCTCAGTTAGGTACGAAAAACCATTAAGAACAGTTGTAAACTGTCGTGGGTTTACAAGCACAGTTACAGGTGGCTCTCTTGACCCAAGCCACAAATTGACTTTCAAAATGGCTGCCTAACAAGCAGTTACCCTTTGTAGAATGTGTTTATCATTAATATCAATAGTGCCTGCCAGTCTCCGTTGTTTCTGTGTTGGCTGACGGACCACGAGCCTTTGTCGCCATGGTGTGCGCCCACTCAGCATGTGTATTCGTGATGGAAAGTTTATCAGCTTACAGCCATGGTTGCCTAGGAAACCAACCATGAACAAAGGATCTTTCGGAGACTTGTTTTCTAGGTCTCACAATAGTATGTGATAAAGTCTACGCAGCTGGAATTTAAGTAAATGCAGTGGAGAAGGCCTCAGTAAGATTGTTATGGGCAATGATGTTTTCATTGTGTGCTCAGGGAGGAGAGCTGCTACAAAGGCATGAGCAGAATGTGTTCATTAAAAAAGTAAATCTGGGCTGCCACAATGGCTAATATTGATTCTCACCACAGCCTAGCTTTGTGCAATTTATTGCCTTTAAATGGCATGGTGGTAAATACAGGGGTACACAATCATCATTATTACAGTCTTCTGTATCTGTCAAGTGTGTGTAGTAGTGTCAATATACTATAGCATCAGGTAATGCATTGCTCTGTTAATGTTTTATAACCTACATGGCTTCTTTTACAATGATCAGTTATTAAGAAAATTCAATGGGATCTGTACTGTCAAGGAGTTGACATGGATAGTACATTGAAAGACATATTTGAGTGCCTGTTATTAGCCTTATAAATGATTATTATAACTTTGAGGTGAATGAAATGCAAGGACCTTGGTATTGTTGAATGTTGGTGTTTGGATTGGGTTAAAGTGATACTGTATATTATGTCACATGCATATAATAAATAGTGTTTTGCTGCTTGTTGATATGAATGTTTGATTTCTTGACTTACAAATGGTTAGCTATCAGTAGAGATGACTATATAGTACAGTATCACACTGATGTTATCTGGTTTAACGTCATACCCTGTTCACTTAGTCTTGTGGGAGTCAGACGTGCTGTCATATGCAAATACATTGTAGTAGAATAAGACACCATAGTTTAAGTATCACATGTGATATGGCATGTTTTTTATGCCTATGCTGACAGCTATCCTTGACATTCACAGGAGTATATACATTTGGATGAAAGAGATGTAGCACGACTTATCCAGAAGCCATATAAAGATTCCCTGTTTGGTTTACTAAGTGCTAGAACCCTACTCTGCATTTGCGTGATACTCAAAGATCAAGTTTAGAAATCCTACTGCTTTCAAAGTTATTCTTTCAAAGTCATATCAACCCTCAAGGCTACCTGTTGTGACGTGCAATGGCATATCAATGTTGACCCAGAGGAGAATCTTTCGTTACTAATAACAATATAATTGTATGAAGTCACCATAATGTACTTACTATTTTTAGCAGTATTGCTTAATGATTATGTACTAAATTTAAATGATTAGTGCTGATCATAGGTGCTACTTATGCTTATTATGTAAGTTCTGATCAACAACTGACAGAAATCTTGTTAATTTTTACCCATATGTACCTGTACTACCGTATGTGTGCAGATATACGAGTGCGTAATTACGTTGCCTCAATCAATATTGACGAATGTCACATGATTAGTTAAGACTTCTGTCCAGTTAAAATTTCTGAAATACATTGTAAGTAGGTTCATTGATGTATGATCATTGTGGATTTTTAAAAAGTTTGTTCAGTATGTTGCAATAAATATGCCAGATCACTAAAGTTCTGATGTGAGTGTCTCTCTTCTTGTTTCCACAGATCAGGGAGAGAGTAGAAATGTTATTCCAGACATTGACGTGATCACAGACAAGCTTCTGAATGAACAACAGACGACCGCTGGAAAATATGACGGTAAGGATGGGCAGGTGTTGAACAGACTGTAACTGACATTTTCTTTTATTCATTGAGATTCACAGATTGACATCTGATTCAACACCTCCAGAGTACAGTTAAAAACAAATCATAAAAAGTATGCAAACAATAACTAATATTATATCATACCCGGGCGGCGATACAGTGCTCCCGACCGTGTTGTATTTTACTGTACGACCGGGTGTATAAACTGGGCTTCCATAGAACGATTCGAACGCGTTTCGCCCCAACCATGTGCGCCACTTTCGAAAATTTGAATACAGGATTCAGACGTTGGAATTGATGTTGTTGCAGTTTTTTGTTTAGGGACACCAAATTTTCGCTCATTTCGCATTGGAAGACGTGTTATCTAGGGTGAGTATGATATAAATAGAATACAACACGGTATATTCCGCATCGCCCTCGGTCTAGGCCCTCCCGCGAGCCGGATCGCGGTCGGGCCGATACATCGGGCAATACGGAATACACCGTGTTTTATTCTATATACATAATATAAGAAACGACAATGATAACAAAATAACAGTAATGACATCTATACAACCAGACGTTTAAAACACACGGTCAATAACATTCTACGATCCATGTGTGGTGTGGGTTATACTCCGCTATTGCTATTATGCTTTTCACACATACTTCTTTGAAGTAGCTTCAAAAGTGTGAAAAGTAATTTTTGCTATAATTACAATCCCACTTCGAGGCAGTGATGCATGAAGAGTAAGTATGTAATGTTTTCACAAAACATGCATGTACCAGGATGTTGATAATTACTCTTTGCAAATAGCAGACTCTGAAATTGTCCCTTTTGTATCATACACATACCATCTGGCCAATTGTACAAATACGCATGTACGTGGGCGTTCCATTGCGTATATACAAGAGCGCACGTACGTAAGGCCTGAAATAACATCGATAACATTCACAGTGCCACCTGGGACCATGTCCCTTCCTTGAGGCAATGATTGAAAATGGCAGGAACCATGTTGAAGTGGATTTGCTGTGCCACACTGTAATTAGTGTGGCATTTATTAGTTTCTTTGGGAAGAGCAGTTAAATGGAAGACAGTATGCAGTGATGTGTAGTTCCAGTAGTAGTTCTTGGGGAATAGTTGAGGCAGAACACAAGAACTGCTGGCACTTTTTGATATACCTCTGGTTTTGAAAATGGAGGTACTGTTTTGTGTGTGTGTGTGTGTGTGTGTGTGTCTGTGTGTGTGTCTGTGTGTGTGTGTGTCTGTGTGTGTCTGTGTGTCTGTGTGTGTGTCTGTGTGTGTGTGTGTCTGTCTGTGTGTGTCTGTGTTTTGTGTGTGTGTGTGTGTCTGTGTGTGTGTGTCTGTGTGTGTGTCTGTGTGTGTGTGAGTGTGTGTGTGTGTGTGTCTGTCTGTCTGTCTGTGTGTGTGTCTGTGTGTGTGTGTGTGTGTCTGTGTGTGTGTGTGTGTCTGTGTCTCCATACAGTTGAGTGACAGCATGTGGGTGGTAGAAGTACCCATTAGTACAAGTTAGTACACAGATCACAAAAGGTCAGACACAGGAAGTTAGGTCAAGGAAGTTGGCCCTGGAGTCTGTCAGTGAGGTGCCAGTGGGAAAAATGCATAGTATTACAGAAATTCACAACGAACAAAACAAGAAATTCACAGAAACTGTAAATAATTCATGGAGGTATGAAATCTCTGATTTCTTCTTTGGACAAAGTCCCTGTATCCTTTGGGTTTACATGTAGCACCGGATTCACTGGCAATGTAAAATAATCTCTTAATACAGCCAGTATTTCATTGGAAAAGGATAATTAGAATGAACCCGTGGAGGTAAATCTAAGCTGACACACTAATACCAATAGGATGTTGTTAGATTCCAGCTTTCTGATTCTGTTACTTATGGTCCAAGTACGTCTGCACAGTTTCCAGGAAATTTGTACGCTTCATATTCATTGCCTTTCAGCTCAAATCCTGCGAAAAAGATCAAAGGTGACAGGGTGTCAGGATTAGTCTGTTCATTTCCTTGGGTGGGTTTTAAAGCGATTTAGAAATGTCATGTTGGAGAGTGGGAGTTCTTGACATTTAATATATTTTCCCTCAAATCATGTACAAAATTGTGGAAATGGTATGAAATTTCAGCAAGTGTTATTTCGGTATCGTTGGCAGCTTTATTTTGATTATGGCTTAGATATTTCTGAACCAATCGATATAAGTATGGAGTTTGGAAGAGTGAGCTACATGTATCAGTACTATAAAATCCTCATAATTCCCTTTTTACAAAAATGTAGCTACAGCTCTGTCAATCTAAAGCATAAGTGGGACTGTATTATAGTATGCAATATTTCTAAGACTTACACTTTATTTCTTGTTTCAACTTTCCACACTATGTTTTGCTTGTATATGCTCATAATTATTTTATGATTTTTTTATGATTTTAATAGATGTCTCCTCTGCAGTCACATGATTACTGGTGACTGTCAGTTCTGCAGTACAATCAAGACTTGATAGATGTCTCTCCTGTCATACAGTGTTACCTTGTTCTATGCTGACTGTGTGCTCCTTGTTGGTCTCATGTACAGAAGGGAATAACCATGTTGAAGAAGTGAGAGGAGAGCAGACGACGAGTCAGAATGAGCAGCAAGGCTCCAGCCCCCAGGCCCAGCCCCAGAAAAACACTCCAGCAGCTACCCAGTATGCACATGGCATCAATGACATCCTTTTCCTGGGTAAGCAACTACTTCATAACAGCTTAACAATGTTTAAAAAGCTGAAGCCTTTTCATCATAGCAAAATTAGATGATGATGATGATGGTGATGATTGAAATGATGTTTCAAAACTTCTTTTCACTTATTCAGTTCAATACTAATATTTTGTTCTAACAGCCTGTAGAGAATAGTGACATTTTGTTCCTGTTAGAATCTTGTGATGAAAATTGAACAAGTTTTTGATGAAATTAAAATTTTTTTTTTTTTTTTCATTCTCTTTGCAGCCATTGTGGTGGGCTGCAGTGTTCTGGGTGTCATCGGACTGGGGATAGCAGGCTACTGCTGGTGGAAGTAAGTAAACATGACTTACCGTTTTCACATGCACGGATGGAATGTCCTTGATGGAAATGAATGAGTGAAAGGAGAATACTGAATGATCCTCTCAAAAGAAATTAGCTTTGTAGCATGAACTACATACAGAAAAAGTAGCACATTCAAACGTTTCCTCATAGCCTGGTGCACCCTACTGAAATCAGGACTCAATTCAGTCAGGCAGAAGATGTTTTAAGCAGAAGCTGTTATGGCAATCTGCTATGTTACCAGAAATGACTGATATCACTTGATCAACTAGACTAGCCTGAGTACACAAATACATGTGCATCTTTAGTTCATACTTTTGGTGTTTACAAATTTGAAAGAGATATTCCGCATAATTTTGCTTGCATTTTGTATTCATAAATGCAGTTTCATTTACATCATCTTTGTACATTCAGACCTCCATACACATGATCACTGTACCTGCAGTACTGTCCTTTGTCCCCAGGGGGCACCAACACTGCTTCTTCCTCCTTATCATCCTGTCTTCCTACATCTTCCTCGTTTTCTTCCTTGTCTTCATCTTTAAGTCTGTCATTCAAGATTAATGCTTTTAAACCACCGAAGGTGAGCAAGGGATTATTTGTTAACTTTTCTTTGCTTGCTAGGAGGCATGATTCTGGATGTACAAAATTAGAGCAAATGTTGAAAAGCATTGGTTTAAAAAATCTTCTGTTAAATTTAAAGGACGTGTTCAACATAAAAGTGCAATAGAATGTGCATATTGTTTGCTTTTGAAAGTTATGATATCTAAACTCATTGAAAATTGTCTTTATTCATGATTATTTGTTCTTTCTCATAAAATTTACTCCTAAATCAAGAATTTATATCATACCCGGGCGGCGATACAGTGTTCCCGACCCGGTCGTACTTTACGGTACAACCGGGTTTACGACCGGGCTTCCATAGAACGATTGGAACGCGTTTCGCCCTAACCACGTGCGCCGCTTTCGAAAATTCGAATACAGGATTCGGACTTTGGAACTGATGTTGTTACATTTTTTTGGTTTAGAGACACCAAATTTTCGCTCATTTCGCATTGAAAGGCGTGTTTTCTTGGGTGGGTATGATATAAATAGAATACAACACGGTGTATTCCGCATCGCCCTCGGTCCCGGCCCTCCAGCAAGTCGGACCGATACCTCGGGCAATACGGAATACCCCGTGTTGTATCCTAAATGTATATTACTCTTATCAAGATGCAGTAGCAGCAGTCTTTGCAGCTGCTTTCCTTTCACTGAACCGATTCAATCTTCTGGAAATCTTTGATGTTTGAAGTTGTTTTCAAGACAAACAATTACTCACCACAGATTCAATTAAACATCAATCAATCAGCATGGAGCCCCGCAGAAAATTGGGAACTGACTGATGTTGTTCCCTCTAGCTCTTTCATTTGAAAACTCATGTCGGGGCTCTTATAAACCCCTCTAATAATAATAATCAGATCTTGTACTGCCTATTAATCATATCTTAAGGAAAATTACTGCAGGGCAAGTACTGTTACAGTTATTAGCCACATGCTTTCATCTTCAACATCACAAGCCACTTTTATCTTACCAATAATATTCATTTTATGGATGTTTTCATGTCTGTGATTGCTTTGCCTATGCTGCAATTACACCTCTTTTATTCAAGAAGGAAGATGTGCAACAAAAGATGAATACTCACCAAATTAAACATCCTCTCATGCTAGGCCTGTTTCTCATGTATCTTAAGCACCAGCCTGCAAATTGTCCTTCTTTGCTGCATTCATTGGCTGGCAGTCAGCCAATCAGATCCTCCCCCTCCTGTTGTAGGAGGGAAAGTTCCCAGCCATTGGCTGCTGACGTCTAGCCAGTGCTAATGCCCGTACACCAGAGTCGTTGACATTGCTCTATTTATTTATTTATTTATTGGTTCGGCTGATACAACACAGCCAGGGCAGCCCAACTAGCTTGAAGCTATTATTAAGGGCTTGCCCTGGGAAAAAAGTGTGGTTAGATATACATAGAATGGACATAAATTCTTAAAAACATCATTATTACATAGGGTCAACAAATTTTGGTCATTATTATATACAAATTACATACAATACAATTACATACCGTAAGACTAAGACTGGTGGAAATAGCATATGGGCTGGTCTCCAAGGGAGAGCCATACTTTAGCTTTGAATGACGCTAGGGATGGAGCTGACTGTGTGTCCTGTGGAAGGGAGTTCCACAGTTGGGCGGGCCTGTAGAAGAAGGATTTTTGTGTTCTGACATTGCTCTACAAGCATCAGGCCTGGCATTAGAGGGTGCAAATCAACGTTAACATCCTCCCTGTGTTATTGGTAATGATTGCCTTTGAGAGTAATAACATGTTGGGAATTTTGTACATATGATTCCTTCTTTGATATATTGGTCTCCATCTTGTTAAGTGGGTGCTAGGAGATAAAAACATGATTTCAGGTACATGTATTTGTATTCACATTAAGGGTGTATATGAGACCATGGAAGTTAGTGCACCTTTGCAATACAGAACAAGTGGGAATGATATATATTCAGAAGCTGCATGAAACTAATTACTGTAATTCACTTTGTGTTCACGGTAGCAAAATTTCACGGTCTGAAGAAAATGGACATGTTCACGGAATTTTATCTTCACGGTGGTGGTAAGTGCAAGGAAGGGGCAAAACACAAATGATTTGATAACGGTAATGATAAGTTCAGGGTACAGAAGTGACAGTGAAAACAGTGAACATAACTGTACAGTGAAAAAAATCAGGAATTACAGTATCCATAAACCCTTGTGGCAGTAGTGAGTTGTGAGTCTTGTCTCAGTGGTTTATATTTCATGAAACAGCCCCAAGGTTGAACCACAGTGTTAAGATAAATCACTTCCAATCAGCACGGCAGGGTAGAAGATGAAAAGCAATATGTTCGTTAGGACGATCAGTTTGCTCCTAGACTCGGAGAGACGTTGCAATTTCCGTGCACCCAACTCATTTCCAGGCCTTCGCAAGAAGGACACTTGGCTTCTTCAAAGGTTGCAGTTTCAAAGTGAGGCAATCAGGATGTGCGGACCTGTAGGGCTCTCACAGTGTGCAGCAGTCCCTATGTACATACTCTAAGTGTCTTCTTCCTGCCTCTTGTTTTGAAGATTTTTGTTTAATATTAACATCAATGAAAACCCTCCCAGTAGAGTTAGCAGGTGGTCCTGTCCTTGGTGCTGAAGTCGTAGTGGTTACAGCCTGCAGACAGAGGAGGGGAAAACTTTTTTTATTTTTTATTTTTTATTCAGAAATTGTTACATGACAATACAAAGTGTGCACTAGGCAGCAAGTATGCTGATAGCGTGCACACCTAACACATGATACTCATTTACACCTGAGTCAAGTGAGGAAAGTCGTGCAAAGTGCCTTTCCCAAGGGCACAAGGTCGGTGGCATGTCAGGACTCGAACCCCGGACCTCTTGGTTCCGAGTCAAGTACTCTGTCGTTGCGGCACATGAGGGGTTCATGAGGGGAAAACTTGCAAGTTAGTTTGAGCTTTCAAAGTGGCTGTCATGAAAGATCAAGCATAGAAAGATTTGGCAGAGCAGAATTTTTGTTTTATTTCTGTTGTATTTGTCTGTATCTGTATAGCCACCCTTCAGCGAAACACGCCAGCTTCGCAGGCACGCGGCACAGCAGCAGCTGGTTATATTACACTGAACAACCTGTCACACCTATAGCCTGTGTACATCTTATGTTTATTTGTTGTAACGTTGCTACTGGGTTGCAAAGTGCACCTGATTTTACTTCATAATTATGAGAAGGAAACAGGAGATACAACACATGTAGATGTAATTGATCCAAGTAATGTACTCATGGCTGTTTGTCTCTGGTTGGAGGAAGTGGATTAATCAAACAGATGCTGAGTGGGTGGTACATCAAACCGTCTTTCCTGTGTGGGAGTAGGGAGGAAACGCGAGGCAATGAACAGCTTTGAATGCAATCTACATTACAAAAATTAAATCAAACAGCTGGAAAAGGCTTCTTACAGAGCTGGTCACGTTTCAGACAGCATCCACCCACTTCCATAAATATCTAAAGACAGGTGGAACTAACGTTGCATGTAGAAGAACTAGTATATAGATTAGAACCAAATTCAATTTAGTTTGGAGAAAATTGGCACTGAATAATGTCCAAAAATCTTTCCTCATAAAAATGGTAAAAAAAAGAAGGTTTCTTTCTATTCACACAATTAATCAACAATGATATGCAGATGCTGTCTAAGGTACCAGTTTTCTTTTTAAAAAATGGACATTAGCTGAACTTGGTTGGTAGTGTTCATGGTGTAACCTGCCTTGATGATGTTGATGACAAAATTCTTCTTCTAATTGATCAAGCAATAATTACCTCTCTGTCTATAAAAATTTGGGTAATTCTTTAAGTAACCATTTGAGACCTCAGGTGCAGAGACTTTGCCCACAATGAACCAGTTAAGCTCAACAGTAGAAGCTCGCCAATTTCAGAAAATTACTTGTCAGGATGTATTGAACCTAATACTTATCCTCATTGACTACATGATTACTCCATCATTAACATTACATTATACACAGTTCACAGACCCTTTTAACGAGAGTTGCAAGAAAAGGGAAAACATTTTTCTCTAAGTCAATACATATAGCATACAACACGGTGTATTCCGTATTGCCCAAGGTATCGGCCCGACCGCGAGTCGGATCGCCCGAAGGCCGGAGGACGATCCAACTCGCAGGAGGGCCGAGGGCGATGCGGAATACACCGTGTTGTATGCTATTTATATCATACACACCCTAGAAAACATGTCTTTCAATGCGAAATGAGCGAAAATTTGGTGTCCCTAAAGAAAAAAACTGCAACAACATCAATTCCAACGTCCGAATCCTGTATTCGAATTTTCGAAAGCGGCGCACACGGTTGGGGCGAAACGCGTTCAAATTGTTCTATGGAAGCCCGGTTTATACACCCGGTCGTACAGTAGAATACAACATGGCCGGGAGCACTGTATCGCCGCCCGGGTATGATATAAACACAATCATGTACATAAGAATTAGGGCAAAGGTAAAACAATCCTTTCCCAGTGTGAGGAAAGCACATGTTATAAAGCCGTCAAACATGTGACTGTGTATTTACTTTGACTTAGGACTTAAGATAACATCTGTCTCCTCAGCCATCCCACACACATCCGTGTACCTAAAAGAAGTAGAGCACAAAATGTGAGAGCAAATTCTGTACAAAAGAGAGAAATAAAATGTCTTTTGAGCTTCCACACCCACATACATTTACTTTAGAATTACTCGTTCTTTCACTATACATGCACATGTGTCTATTTAGTATTACCATACTTTAATGTACTGTACAGTTATACACAAAGTACCATACATTTTCAGTATATATATATACTAAACATTATATAACCTATGCATTTAAAATCTGAAGAACTACATGTAGATGAGACAGCACGTTGGCAGAATGTACTGCGCCTGCGCGAAACCCGTAATGTATTGTGCATAGCACTTTGGCAGAACGTCTCATAAAAGGTTGAATTCGCGTATATAAGGGTGACATCCCGTCTGTAGTTTTCAAATGTTGTGTATAAAAAGATATGGTCTGCAACAGGCAAAATTCTGATGCAACGTTGACCAAAAATCCAGCCAAAATCCAGGTTTTGCGCAGGCGCAGTACGTTCTGCTGACGTGCTCATACATTTACTTTAGAATTACCAGTTCCTTCCCTATACATGCACATGTGTCTATTAGTATTATCATACTTTAGTGTACTGTACAGTTACACTAAGTACCATACATTTTCAGTAAACATCATTGGAAGGTTATATAACCTATGCATTGAAAATCTGAAGAACTACATGTAGGTGAGACAAATATTACATACAAGGCTGTTTTCAAACCATTGTTGGCAGATGCATCTATTCACAACAAGATGTACTGTTGCTATCACTTTTAAGTGGTGACTTCCGTGGCCAATCCTAAAGATTTGTTGATGTTTTGTTACACCATGGTGCATCATCAAAACATTGTTCATCGTTAAGTCTTTAAGACCTTTTCACTTTAGAACAGCTGCTCTCCTGTGCCAAGTATTGGTTTTATCATGATGTAATCTTTCCTCAAAGGTTATAGCCACAGCTGACCTATAGACCAAGATGCATTATAGACAAAACTAGAGTTCCACGACCTCATACCTTCGCCTTGATGACTGGCAAATCATAGATTTCCCCCTAATTATGCAAATAAGATCCTCATTTGCATGAATTACATCAGTTGATCATATTCTCCTCCCAGTGGCAGTGTTATCTTAACAAAGAAGGTAATTCTAGCATTTTCTCATAAATTATGCAAATGAGGTGCTGATTTGAATAAGTTATGTTGAATGATGTTCACCTCCAGTCAACTTCGAAATGCACAAGTATGAAATTGCCAACATCAACCACTATGGAATCATAGTATTTTCTCATTAATTATGCAAATTAGGTCTTCATTTACATAATTAATATATGGCGATGTTCCTCTCATTCTCAATTACACATGTCACAAGGTATAATAGTCCTATCATGGAAGGTAGCTGAATTATAGAATTCCCTCATTAATTATGCAAATTAGATCATAATTTGCATAATTGTCATTTAATTATGTCAAGCATCACTTAAGCTACCTACATACCAAATATCAAGACGATCCGTCGAACGGTTATTGAGTTATCCTACTTTAAACATTTTCATACAAATGCTTCTGCAGTTCCATAGCAAGCCGCTAGGGGGCCCAAACTTACGTCACTTCTTCCCGAGCACAAGAGCTACCTACCATCCAAAAATCAACACCCTAGCATGTCCAGATCATGAGATATCAAAAACGGAAGTTCCGCTGCAGTACCATAACAAGCCGCCAGGGGGCCCAAAATCTAATCGTTTCGAGGTCTCATCAATACCTACCCACCTACCAAGTATGAAGATAATCCATCCAAGCCTTCTCAAGTTATGCTGTTGACACACACACACACACACACACGGACACACGGCCACAAAAACATAACCTTCTTGGCGAAGGTAATCAGATGGTGGAAGGGGGGCTGTTAGGAAGGAAAATCAAGAAAAAATTTGGATATTCTATCAAAATCAAATTCTTTGGGATCACGTTTGGGAATTCAGTGAGAGAAACTGGTGTAGAAATGAACCAAATTGGAAACATTTAGCCCCAGGAAAATTTGGAACAGTCCATAATGCTGTTTATTTTCTATACATGCCCTATGGGATTACCTATCTAGGTTGTTGTGCCTGGTTGCCACTCACAATTTCTTTTTAGGACTATATCATAAAAGCTTCTTCCTGTGCTTTTTTATACATGACCTTTGGGATGACCTATTTAGGTTGTTGTGCCTGGTTACCATTCACAATTTCTTTTCAGGACTATGGTAAAATCCTTCTTCCTGTGCCCCTGTAAGTTCGTGGATTGCAACTTTGTAAGCCTGGTCTATTCATTTATTTCATGCCTGTTCATGTTGTTAAGTCCCTGGGAAACAGTCTGTATGACAGTGACGTCAATGGGGGGCTGATGTTGCAGGTCTATTGAAACTTAAACTGAGGGGATCAGCTGGCAGTGTGGCTGCTGTTCATGCATAGAACATCCTTTTTTATGAAATTAGGGTCATCAGGTACTTATATTTCACAACACTGATAGCTTGTTTTCAATCTAATTACCAATTATTGGCTTACAGATGGTTTGAGATTCAAAAGAAGCAGTTAGCATGATGGCATAATTATATCTTTTGCCTGTAACATTTTGCTTTGTCTTCATATTGGACAGAAAGTTTATTATGATTAGTGAATTTGGTCCTCTCTTTGCAAAGCTTTCACATATTTTGTAAGGTTGAAATAAAGAATGTAGTGGAGCCCATAACATGCTATTTTTGTGTCTATCAAAGAAATTTTGTAACAGCCTACATATTCCATTCCAATATTCATCAAACATGACATCAACCAAAAATACTTATAAAATATATATATATATAGGATAAATGTATATATAGGATAAATATATTTTAGACAAGAAAAGACCTACATACATGTATGATATATAGTTGTTGCCCTCGTTATTAGTGTGATCCCATTTTATTGTATTGACCAATAGTCATGTGTAAAAAGGTCCTATAATTGAGATAGTCATGGATCACATTAAGAGCAACATTATTATTAGAGTTGAGGTGTAGTTGTTATGGAGAGCCCTACTTCTTCCTTTGTAGGTTACCACTTAAAACACCCATCAAGGCTTAGGTTAATCCTATAATTAAGCATCAGCCAGACCTGATGCCTGCTTTTTACACGTACTTCGTTTCCTAGATTTTGGACAATCTTCTTGTAGAAATTGGGCAACAGACGCTCTTACTATTAGACTAAGGATGTTCCTCACTAACCTTCTCCATGCTGCCTGACACCATAATCAATACACATTTGGTGCCAACTGGCTACCTTAGCAGGCTGAAGGTTAAAACCTCATCATATGCCAGAGTCAGAGCCTGGGGAATACTGCATTTTGTATTCTATTCATTTACAACAGTCAAAATCAAAGTGTGTGTAATCGTTTGAGTTTGTAGCTTGAATGCACGATTCTAGCACTGTGGTATGAAGCACAAAAGTATGCAAAAAATGAGGTCATCTTGCAGTATCTGTAAAGAGTACAAATGTTTCCATAGATCCAAACAAAAAATAAATGAAAATCCAGCTCTATACAAATACGATGAATATTTTATGAGGAAACAGAAAAGAGTGAAAGGTGATGATTAAATTGACAGAGCAAAATGAAAACAGACACTATTCTTGTGATTCAATGGTGCAGAAGCCATCTGAATCTCAAATCTACTTGTCAATTATCCATTTTTGTGGTAAACAGAATGGCATGGTTTTCTCTGTGTGATACAGAGATTCATTCAATAGAATATATGATTGTACGCATGAATGGTTCGTGGCCTTCATGCTTCATCATGCAAAACATGGCCCTGTCACCCTCCCCAAACACAGTGGTGCACCCCACCTGTGTTCCTCATTATGGCAGGATTGATCCAACACGGCGTCCAATCAGAGAAACGCTCGGCAGGGATGGATCGTTATGAGTAAGTGGGATTGGTACCAGATAGACATTTACACACAATATTTGTCGCCAGAATTCAAGACAATTTTTGTCATTTCATCATTTCATGTTAGCTTAGTAAAGATATAACACATGGTGTAAAATTGCTGCCTTGTATCAGTTTTGGTGCAGTCTATACTTCACCCTGCTTTATCCATGAGACAACAATGGGGCATCCCCGTGCATGTGCGCTAAGCATTACATTAAATCACGTCGCCGTGTTCTGTCACATTTACATGTATGGGAAGGAAGCGGTAGGCGCGGGCGGGACAGATCTCAGTCCCTGTGTTTGCCATTCAGTCTCCTGTCAGGCAGTTGCTTTTCTTATCTTTGTTTTGTAAAAGTAGCTAGCATTTTCAGGGCTATTTTTATACTAGGACTTGGTTATTCTTTTGTTGTCCATCGACAGGAATAGCCATTCACTGCATGAGCTAATTGGGCAATTGAGGCTTTTCATGTATATATATGGCATAACTGCCGGTTAGTCTTCAAGAGTGTCCTGTTTCTCTGCACGTGTCCGGGACTGAGCCTGCTTCAAGTCACGTCGTTTGCAGCGCGTGAGTTTTTGGGAAGAACAACAACAGGAAACGCAGAGAACACGACGTACATGTAGCCGTGATCTCTTCTGGGCCATTATCCAAGGTGACGCTGACATTTGCCAGCAGTTTTGCCGGGGTTGCCTTGGTGCTATCAGTTGTTTGGAGCAGAGTGCTTTTTCCCCAGCTGCTGTGGTGAGATTATGTCGAGTTAAACCACAGCCTTGTATCCATCAGAGACTGTACTAGGTACCACACTTCAGACTCGAGAATTTTGTACTGTTCCATACTGCTTGAGATCTCACCAAGGGAACAGGATCAAACCAGCAAGCATGGACGCCTTCCTACAGAAAGCAGAGGACCTGTACGAAGATATCCCCTTCAGGCAGTATGTTTGCTGCCCGTGTATCTGCCTTGCGGACTTGTTCCGGGACTGTATGGTGATGTTCAGGCATCGGTCCCATCCATACGAGAGCTTTTCAGACGAGAAACCTTCACTGTGAGTATACATGTGATGTGAGCTTAGTAACCACAAGATGTTATTGTCACAACATATTGGAAGGCAGTTTATACAGCAACATTTTGTTATTATAGTAAAGGTTAAGCTATTTTCCAACACAAGGATTGGTTCCACGAAATTTTTGACCGGTCCCTGGTTTTCTTTGTTTTGTTGTAGTCAGCATGTATCAAGGCCATCTAATATATATTTCAGAATTCTATTTTTTGTAAAGAGAAATAGCTGACTCATAGCACGTATGAGGAGAATTCAAGGTGAATAATTATCATGACCAGAAAGCCTGAACCCGAATCATAAAGAGCATAAAACATTGACGAACGCATCAAAAGTAGCCCGGAGCACATGACACTTTCCCGACATGGGATTTGGTGTATTGACAAAACCATCCTAACGTGGAGACATCTAAAAGCTGCTGTAAATCTGTCCAGGTATCGCCTGACGAAGGAGCAATATTTACTACTATTTATAGCCATACTACTGTTTGAAGATCCATGTATAAACAATGTGAAATTATCGTCAGAATCTTGACAAAAACAGACGTGATGCATTCATGGTGAGTTATATTTAATAGCCAGTGAAGTGATTCAAACGGATATAGCTTCATGTAAAGCCATTTTGACTTCTATTGATCGTCTCAGACAGGATACGTGGAGGGTTTCCTAGTTGTCTGAAAATCACGAAAACAACACTGGGATGGTTGTACTTACTTGTAAATGTCAGATGCTCTGTGTTTTGTTTGTGTACAAATGTCATGTCAGAGGCTCTGTACGTGTCTTGTTTGTATACAACTGTAATGTCGGAGGTTCTGTGTTTTGTTTGTGTACAACTGTAATGTCGGAGGTTCTGTGTTTTGTTTGTGTACAACTGTAATGTCGGAGGTTCTGTGTTTTGTTTGTATACAACTGTAATGTCGGAGGTTCTGTGTTTTGTTTGTATACAACTGTAATGTCGGAGGTTCTGTGTTTTGTTTGTATACAACTGTAATGTCGGAGGTTATGTGTTTTGTTTGTATACAACTGTAATGTCGGAGGCTCTGTGTTTTGTTTGTGTACAAATGTAATGTCAGAGGCTCTGTGCTTTGTTTATACCCAACATCACAGTGTTTTCCCAACAAAAATATGTTTTCCTTGATGTTGTAGAAAACAGTATACAATACATTCAGTAATTTATGTATGTCCCATTCTCCTGTCTGCTACAGTTATACACTGTACTTATAAGTTCACAGAAATATTGTTCAAGTTTAAGTAACACAATCTGATTTGCTGTTCATTATAAAACTATCGAAAGGTTGGTTATCAAATTATGAGACAGGAATGATATTCAATTAGAAAGAAAAACAATCAGACAAAAGCCTTTGAAGGACCCACTAAATTGATAAAAGTGATGACTCAGTTTACAATGTCACGTAATTCAATGTGTCATGCTCTGAATAGGATATTGACCCCAGCATAAAGTAAAACCGTGCACATTTAGTTGTACAAACACGGCAGTTACCCAGATGTTGTTAATGCAAACAGTGAGGCACTTACATTTTGTAGGTACATTAGACAAATACCAAATGTGCTTAAAATCAAAATCAACGTAAGCCATGGTCCCGTTTTTTATTTGTACTTGTGAAAAAAAAAAAGGAATACCCCCGGTACAATGAACTGTAAATACTGTAACATAGCGTCTGTCTTCTCTGACAGGACCAGTGGAAGAATAGCTCAACTTGTGATCACTGTGCTAAACAGGTTCAAGATCACGATCAAGTCTTTCTCCAAACATGCTCTGAATGATAATATAAACCTGTCATTTCATATCGATTCCACATCTTCATTTTCTGCACAACTTTTGAAAGGAATTCTCTCATAAGTTTCAGCTACAATTTTGCTTAGTTACAGTTACATGTCTTTCATGCAATTCGTCAATTTGTCCAGCTTAACATGGTCCTTTGAGTATCTTAAATGAAGAAGAATGTAGCTATTTAAAGGTCAGCCTGATTGATGATGAATGACTTGTAGTCTTTCTGATCAGGTCTCTTGGGTTTAATTACAGTCTGACATATTTGCCTGGCTCTTTAGTCTTAAGTTTTCAGACACTCCAAAACTTTAAATTGGCTCCAAACCCTGCTGGGAGTACGGTTTTAATGCTAGATCTAACAGCTGTTTGGATCAACTTGTGTTACTACATGTAGCAGCAGCAGCATTTGATAGTATTAGGAGATAGCGACAAGCAATCCTGTAGTGCAATTTAAGTATTATAGGATACTGTAAATGGTGACGTTATTATAGTAACGTATATCCAAGAAGCTTAGAATTATCGTTTGGTATGCATAATAACACCTTTTAGTTGCTATGGAGACCAGAATGACGTACATGTAGTCCTGATGATAAACAGAATTACAGTTACTTGTTTGTCACAAGGCACTGCACTTAGTGACTGTTATGTTATATAGCTGTGATTCACGTAAAATTTGATTTTATCACGGGCTGTAGATTATCTTGAAACACCGTCACACAGATTTTCAAACCACCCAGCACCGCTGTCAATAGTGATTCTGTTGGTATTCCATCAGCGTGCGCTAATGACGAAGACTGTGTTCTCCTGGGTGAGAGCACATGTAACTCCGCTGTATGAAGTCGAACCCCACTTTTGCCCCCGACTGTTCCTACTTGCAAGTCTTGTATAGTCTGTCGTGATGTTCAAACTGGGCTGTGACATCTGTAGCTGCCATGTAGCTTGCAAGTTGATGTTTTTCCCCGTCCTCCTTCAAAAGCAGCAGGCAGTTACTTTTCGAATTAGAAACAATCTCTCCTCATATTGCCATGTTGAATGTATCTCATGCCATTTCATTATTTTATCAGAGGAGTTAGTAGTCTGTTGAGAATATCTGTCAGCTCATTATACATGTAAGTCCATTATCGTGTGTAGTGCTGTGTACCTAAACCCATGTTTAGGTTCAGGTCCGGATTCAAGCCCAGAGGTTAAGGTTCAGTTCCGGACTTGCAAGTCCGGACCTAAACCCACGGTTAGCCCATGGTATATACAAAATTGCATGTTGGCAACCTTGCAATGTTATCTGGGCGAAACTGTGGCCACATAAGATGGAGGCAGACACTTGACAATGCCCGATGGCAATGTTTTCTTCATTTTGCAGCACAGATTTTGCAATCTATGGAAGGTTTTATGTGGTTTAGAACGAAAAGGGGTATGTGACATGTTTCTTTTCCAACCAAGTCCGGAACTGGTTCCTGCCATTCAGGGTTTTTTTTAGCTTGAACCTAAACGTTTTTACAAGTCCGGAACTGAGTCCAGCGAACCGGTACACAGCACTAATCGTGTGCATTATCACATTTTCCATGCACAGGTCTACTGTGCTGCTAATGGTGCTCTTGTAAGAAGGTGCACACGTCATTCCATAGCAATAAGAATGCTCATTAGTATTACCTTTCATTATTTTATCAGAGGAGTTAGTAGTGAGTCGAGGATATCTTTCCGCTCATTATAAGTACAATCATGTATTATCACATTTTCCATGTCCAGGTCTACTGTGCTGCTAATGGTGCTCTTGTAAGAAGGTGCACACGTCATTCCATATTAATAAGAATGCTCATTAGTATTACCATAGTCTGTTAAGGATATTTCTCAGCTCATTATATGTCCATTATTGTATTATCACGTTTTCCATGCACAGGTCTACTGTGCTGCTAATGGTGCTCTTGTAAGAAAGTGCACAGTGACGTTACTGCATGAGGATAAGAATCCTCATTTTAATTTAGTATTACATAAATGTATTAAATTTTCTCTTTTCCTCACAAGCATGTAGAACTGTAGATCGTGAGAACTTTCCAGTCAGTGATGAAGAAATTATAGGAGAATTGAGGATTGTAGATTCAGAACAGTTAGAGGGATCCTGGGCCCTACTAGGGTTTGGGTTGGCGTTAGGAAGGGCATCCAGCCGTAAAAAAATCCTGCTTCAAAAAAAACTTGCACTTGATGCAAGCACTTCTAACCCCCATTTCGGGGGAAAATGACGTTAAAACTGGATAAGAAGAGAAGAAGAAGAACGTACATGTAGTGGCTTTATATGCATGATCCTCTCATTGTCCTTAGGAGAAGGTCAGTAGGAGGTCAGGTTTTATGGCAGGTAACAGACTGAGATAGGACATGAAGATTACTGCTTAGACTGCAGCATATTCATTTAGCTCTTGGCACTTACATGTAATTTGACAATGTGTATACGTACTCTTATCACAGCAGGCTATGCCACACAGGGTATGTTTACAATAATTTTCAAAGTGTTCTGGTTGCCAGGGACAGCAGATTAGATTATCAAAACTGGAACAGTTGGGGCATGAAAATGCCGGTGAAAAAATTTTTGGGGTCAATAGTTTGTTAGCCTGATTTTCTTCTCTGAGTAATATTCAATATTCTGGGTAATCTTTTCTCCATTTTCATCCCTGTGTAGAAAAAGACACAAAGCAGGTCCATTCCTGATTATGATTGTCTTGTTTGTGTTGTTTATAATTGTTGACAGGACACAGTATACCAAGGAATTCACCAGTAGTCTTTCTTTGCGCTGTATCAGTTCTGGTTCACTGTTATCACAACAGAAAGCTAAGGACATGTGAATGAAACAGTACTACCACTAGCAATGTTATCTGTGATAGCACGTCGGCAGAACGTACTGTGCCTGCGCAAAACCTGGATTTTCGCTGGATTTTTGGTCAACGTCGCATCAGAATTTTTGCCTGTTGCAGACCATATCTTTTCTACACAACATTTGAAAACTACCAGACGGGATGTCACCCTTATACACGCGAATTCAACCTTATATGAGACGTTCTGCCAAAGTGCTATGCACAATACATTACGGGTTTTGCGCAGGCGCAGTACGTTCTGCCGACGTGCTGGTTTTATGGCACTAACAGAGATAGGACATGAAGATTACTGCTTAGACTGCAGCATATTCATTTAGCTCTTGGCACTTAATTTGACGATGTGTACTCTTATTACAGCAGGCTATGCCACACAGGGCATGTTTACAATAATTTTCAAAGTGTTCTAATCTGTTGCCAGGGACAGCAGATTAGATTATCAAAACTGGAACTGTTGGGGCATGAGAATGCCGGTGGAAATTTTTGGGGTCAATAGTTTGTTAGCCTGATTTTCTTCTCTGAGTAATATTCAATATGCTGGGTAATCTTTTCTCCCTTTTATCCCTGTGTAGAAATACGACAAGAAGCAGGTCCATTCCTGATTATGATTGTCTTGTTTGTGTTGTTTAAATATTGTTGACAGGACACAGTATACTGAGGAATTCACCAGTAGTCTTTCTGTGCACTGTATCAGTTCTGGTTCACTGTTATCACAACAGAAAGCTAAGGACATGTGAATGAAACAGTGTTACCAGTTTAGCAATGTTATCTGTACATGTGATTTGTACAGCACAGTGTAGTGTAGTCTCTATAGCAGGAATAGGTTAGAGGAGCACGTCGGCAGAACGTACTGCACCTGCACGAAACCTGTAATGTATTGTGCAGAACGTCTCATATAAGGTTGTATTAGGGCATATAAGGTTGACATCCTGTCTGTAGCTTTCAGATGTTGTATTGGGAAAGATATCATCTGCAACAGGCAAAATTTTAATGAAACGTTGACCAAACATCCAACGAAAAACGTGAAAAATCAGGGTTTTGCGCAGGCGCAGTATGTTCTGCCGACGTGCTGGTTAGAGGGAAGGAATTCTAGGATAGGTTAGAGGGAAGGAACAGTTTTCTTGCAAAAATGTGTTTGAAAAAAACACCAGGTAGATGTTAACAATGCACCTAATGTAGTTGTAAGTTTGAGGCAACTTTCTTCTTGTGCCTGCGGCATATTGAACTACCTTTTGTAAGGTTGATGGATGATAAGTTTTGGCTTCATGAATATAAGACATCTCCACATCTTAATGTCTAGCCTTTTAGTCTGCTCAGTGGAAATGGCAAGCCTAATGTCGATATAGACGACATGAAAGTCGTCCAGGCTCCAGAAGTGAAGTGGGAAGAAGTGAACCATGTTGCTCCAGACTTGGAGGAGCCTTGTGCTTGCCTATTAGAGATGCAAGGAGTGCGGCGGTGCATTGCCATTTGCGTCACACTCCGCGGTCTTCATCAAGGGGAAGTCAGGTTTTCATGCGGAGTCTGCGTGTTGCTGATTCTGAACAAATTGAACATCACGGTCCCTCCGGCCTGCTTTCATGAAGAAGAAGTGGAAGGAACGCAAAAATGATTAGGATGGAAGTGCTCTTGCCTTTGGAAACAGTTGATTCGGAAAAACAGCAATCCACCTTGCTGTTTTAGATGCTGGCATACCGTCGAAATGCTGACGTACCATCCAGATGGCATATAATACAATTTACTACACTTTTAAAAGTGCCTGGAGCCATCCGCGGTCTTTTTTCCAAGAAGTCCGAGTAGGATCATCCTAAATCCATTTTCAATGGAACATTAAGAGTCGGCTCAGCCAGTTCACATTGACGTCAGTGCATGAAAGTGCTGGTAATCTTTGACCACAGCTTGCAGTCTTACCGTCTCTGGTGCCGTGTTCATGATCTGAAGCAATGAAAGGGAAATTCTCGGTTCACGGGATGAGACAAAAGTCTTCCCTTATGAATCAAGACATGTTACTTCTGACATTAAAGTTAGAAGTTGTAGTCCTTCCCCTACTATACAAGTGTGTTGTATAGGTTGGCACCCATCTCCGTTTCTATAGCCCTTGGGCCACACAGCTTTGCATAATGCACTACTCTAGCCATAAGGCCATTGCAGTGGCATGGTGTTCTTGCCTATTCCAAAGACCATAATGTACATTTAGGAGGGAAAGGGAGGTTTTCGCAGTGTTTTAAATTTGTAGTTGAAACAATGCTGTAGTACAGTAGTCATGATAGGAAGAATTTGCTTGGGAAAGGTCACAGTAAGAACTGCAAAAATAAAAATAAAAAAGCACTGTGAAAGTTTAAAGATTTATACACTAATTCTTTTAACAGTACTGACAGAAACATGAAGCATTCCTGTGCCATCTAGCACGTCGGCAGAACGTACTGCACCTGCGTGAAACCCGTATGTATTGTGCATAGCACATTGGCAGAACATCTCATATAAGGTTGTATTAGAGCATATAAGGTTGACAGCCTGTCTGTAGGTTTCAGAAGTTGTATAGGAAAAGATATCGTCTGCAACGGGCAAAATTTTGATGCAACGTTAACCGAACATCTAACGAAAAACGTGAAAAATCAGTGTTTTGTGCAGGCGCAGTACGTTCTGCCGACGTGCTGTGCAATCTTTATGACAGTCAGAAAAGAAATCATCCAGGAAGGAAATGGAGGCTTGATTACTTGAAACAGTCCACAGCTGACATGAAACTGAAGTAGATGACATGTTGAACCGTATATATCTATATTTTGCACCCCCCACCTGAATAAGAATCTGTGCTGGATGCAGTGTTGAATGATTCAGCTGGCAGTGTGAGGATTACCATGTGAGACAGTGTGGAGCCACGCTCCATCACCCACTACTGATAAAGGTGTAGATGAATTCATTTTCCTCAGCCAAGCAGAAGCAAAGAAAAGTAAGAGGATATTTGGGTAGCAGCATGTGTTGAGGTGGTTCCTTTTGTATCCCTACATGTATGTTGGGTTGGGACATGTACATGTAGCCAGCAGTCATCTATATGCATCTACATGTAGTTAGCTTCAAGCATCAAACCTCTGTGCATAAAAGATAGAACCCAACATACTTATCAAGAAGTGAGGGGGTGGCCCAGTGTGCTTGGTTGAAACTGAGATAGAGCAGCTGTGGAGAGGCCCCATTGCACCAGCTACATACTTATCGAAAAAGAGTTATGCTC
Organism: Branchiostoma floridae x Branchiostoma japonicum; assembly: GCA_013266295.2. Lineage (NCBI taxonomy): Eukaryota > Metazoa > Chordata > Leptocardii > Amphioxiformes > Branchiostomatidae > Branchiostoma > Branchiostoma floridae x Branchiostoma japonicum. Next base: position 12,997,458 of record CM023828.1, on the reverse strand, counting down.
TGCCTCAACATGAAGTCTTTCAATTGAGTAGGGGAATTTCTTCTGGATAAAGAATGTCTGAGAATGTTGCCATTCTTACCGGTTCACTGTCTAACCTTCACCGATGTTCACTGTAACCTTTTCAGGTATACCATAATACCACCTTATAAGCTTAAAGTTCATGTTAGTTACCTCCACAGGGGATGTAAAGGTTTTGCCCAAGTCTTTGTGGATGTGTGAGCACTCTTTTCAAGTCACAGATATTGTAAAAATTTTATGATATTCTTTTGAGTGAGTGAAATATGAATTCAAGATCGAGGATAGGAAACAAGATCACTATTCACAGTTTATAAGAGTGAAATATTGAAGACTTTTTTCCAACTGCAGGTGTTAATTAACATTAATAATTGATTATTCACATGTGAATAATTAATCAACCAAAGTCTGACACAACAGTAATGTCCTGCCAGGTCACAGCCTGGTTAATAATTCATAGTAGGTTTTGAGTTCTTTTATCAATAAATATCAATTTTGAAAGCCTCTAATGAATAGAGTCACTGACAGTCTGAAAACACCAACTTAAAACTGCACCTGATTTCCTAGATGACCTGGAAACATTGTATAAGGCATCAGATGATCAATGTATATTACAGAAATAACCTTTCCCTTTTTCAATGCATCCTGTTGGTATGATGTATCTATCTATCGACCGTACACATTGCACTATCGTGATGCCACATGAAGAGATCTATTACTTAGTAGCAGGGAAGCGTGAAATTAGGTTTTACATAGGACAGTACAGGATCACATAGGATGGGTGGGGGGGGGGCAAAGATGGAGGTAGAGAAATTATGATGATCACAGCTTTAACTAAGATGTTTCAGTTCCCCTGAATAGTAATGACAGAATATCTGCACAGTACAGTCATAAATTAGCTAAGCTGTAATTTTGGGTGTACAAAAGTAGACGTGCACCAACATGTCGGCAGAACGTACAGCGCCTGCGCGAAACCCGTAATGTATTGTGCATAGCACTTCGGCAGAACGTCTCATTTAAGGTCGAATTCGCGTATATAGGGGTGACATCCCGTCTGTAGTTTTCAAATGTTGTGTAGAAGAGATATGGTCTGCAACAGGCAAAATTCTGATGCAACGTTGACCAGAAATCCAGCGAAAATCCAGGTTTTGCGCAGGCGCAGTACGTTCTGCCGACGTGCTACATGCACCCAGTATTTCAAGCCCTGTCATAGCTGCAAGGTTGCAGATGTTAGACGTAATGCATCCTTGGCATTCAGTGCAGACAGGTGCATGGTTGTCCTGATGACGTATCTGGGGAGTACAAGTCTTGCATCTCGGCTCCTGTGTTCTCCCGCCCTCCCGTAGGAAATCAAAACCATCGAAGGTCATCCACATCTTCCCCTGATCTCCCCAGGGAGCCAATAAGCAAGGCTGTGGCAGAGACGGATTGACTTAGACGTCAGATACAGCCTTTGGAGAGGAAGGGATGCTATCTAACAGATCAAGTGAACAGCCATAGCATGGCATTATACGAAGAATGCACATGGTGTTAATATTTAGTTTTATCTGATGAGCACAGGGAGATCGTTGAGGAATGCGGGAGGACTCAGGGTTCCCATGGCCTGGCAAGAACCTCCAGACTGCAGAGATCGTTTCTGCACCACACAATCAGACTCTATAACAGTCAACTGCAGACTTAGTTGTATAGTGTCGGTGTTGTGAATCTGTATGTTTTGTTCATGCCTGTATAGTATTTCCCTTATTTTTTTTAATGTACATGTACGTTCAACACAATTCAGCAGTCCATAGTCTTCTTAGCTTATGTACTGCTGCCATGTTGACCAGTGTTTGAATAAAGAATAAAGAATAGAATATCCCATCCACTATAACCTACATTGAGACTAATGTATATGTTAAAAGCTGAGTATATTTGCTCCACACTGAGAAGTGTACTTCATAAAACCCACATAACATAAAGGTCAGCTTGACTCCGTTAGCATGATGGAAAAACGAATATCGTAGCTTCAGCCAATATTCAGTCACAAACCCTGCTGGTTTTTGGTCAGTGATGAAAGATAACGGATGCTATCAAAAACACCTGACTCCTCAGATAATTCATCTAGTTGCTTGATTTATTAAATTTTCATATGAAGCCTACTGGTAAACTCTAAGGATTCTCTACACTTGCATATCAATCAATGGTTTGTGCTTATAAACCTGCAATTCTCCTGCAGTCCTTTATTATAATTGTGACTGGCGAAAGGTAGTGGATGCTACCTGAAACGTCTGACCGTCTCCAAAATCATATCCAGTTGCTTGAGTAACTGTTTTGGCGTATCTTATCACCTTGATGTCTAACCTTCACTGACGTATTCTCTAACCACCCAGTGGTAATAAAAGAGAAATTTCTGCCTTGTAATAATTGAATGGAATAATCGATGCAGAGAAAGACCTGGCCATGACCATTCATCTTCAGAGTTTTAATCAATAGGAATCCTCCCGCCTACTATTTGTCTCCGGAGCAGACCTAGACCTTTGTGTAGATGGCCTGAGGTAATTAGGACCTTCCAGTTGATCCCGCAACCTCTGTTTTTAATGGGTTCTGAATGGACGGCAAGGTTTATGAGAAATCTGGGAATCCCTCCCTAGCCGTACCACACACCCACCTACAGTCAAAATCAATTTGAAGGGATGTCTGTATGATGGGAACACAACAGATGCTTGACAGTGGGGAGACGTTTTTATGAGCTGCGTAGGCCGTGGTGCTAGAATTATGGCTGCACTGCTGCAGTTTGGAATCGTATTGTCTTCTCATTATCTGTCTTTGCCTCGGTGGAACATCTACTAGATATTCACCATGGTATCATCATCATCCACTGTATTCTGCATCTGTAGTCGTAGGAACGTCCTGCAGCTGCATTCAGTCTTTCTTCATCTTCTTCCACTGTTCCTTTTTCCCCGCGAGCTCCCTTAGCTCTCGGAGTTTCTTTGCTGTTGTAGGAGGGCCTAGCCCTCTGTGCTTCATGTCTCCTTTCAGCATGCTAAGTAGATTTACACAGTGTCTTCCTTTCACCATGGTATACTGATAGTAAAACAGTTCTTGTGTTTGAAGGATGCCATGTTTTTCATAAAACAGCACACAGCATCACTAAACTGTGTATTTTTCTCTCCAATTTTGGTGAAAAAAATTGTGCCAGTGAACCAATCTGTATCTGTATAGCAGGTATGACCACCCTTTGGCGTAACACACCAGCTTTACAGGCATGAGGATGATGTTAATGATGTTAATGTTAATGACATTAATGTGCTACTGTGCTGTGTTCCAGATTACAACAGAATGTGAAGATGGCTGCAGATCAGGACTACCCGGCGTATGGAGTGACAGGACCAAGTGCCAAGTCACAGATGACGGTAAGTTCCAGACACGTCTGTAGGACTAGGAAAATCAATGTTGTGTCTCTGATTACAGTCCTGAAAAAATAGAGTCGGTTGGTAGTGATTTTTTGTTGTTGTTGCTTTTGTTTTGTTTGTTTGTTTGTTTGTTTTTTTTAAAAAGGGGAGGTGAAACCTAGCATAGAAATTGAACTTTAAAAAAAAACATGTTGGATGCTAAGAAATCTTTAGTTTTGTATGAAGAAATCTCAAGAAGATTGGTATGGGTTCGAAGGAACAGTATAAACACGAAGCCTGGGCTGAGAACAAACTTAATAATATTTTGTTTCGTGTTTAAAATGTTGAGAAGCGTTGTGAAGAATTTGAATTCCAGGAACTTACGTAACTTACAGCAAGAGCTAAGTTACTTTGTTACCTTTCAGTTTTCTCTTTGTTCTCTCCTGGCCTAATCCTGTCAGACTTCATTTCTAGTGTGGGAGGGAACGTTACATAAACTACCCAACCCGCTTTGTCAACCTTCGACATTTCCATTTGAAGAAAAGTCTGCTTTGTTCAATGGCAATTCTGAGAAACACTCTGTATCAGGAGGGAGCCGGAATTTGCAATTAGATTGGCTTTTAAAGTGAAAGAGACTTCCAGCATATTTGTTGCCGTGATCCGAAAGGACAAAATCCATAAGGCTCCTGCCCACCCACACTTGGATTTACCATCAATGCCGTGGTCCAAGTGTAATCCCTGTCAGACCATCAATACGCCCCTCTAGAGAGAGGCTTGTAGTCATGTGTAGACTCAGATGCAATTTGGGGGACTTGGAAGTGTTGTGTCAATAGCAACTTTGGTGCAGCATGGATATGATTTTCTCTTTTAAGACAGGCAGTCTTGTTCAATTTGTACCTGTATCTCAAGCAGTCACCTCTTGTTCATGATAGCCAAAAAAAATAAGCCAATCCTAGTACATGCAGTACAAGTGTAACCTTTACAACATTCCTAACTGTGTGAATCTAAAACAGTTTAAAAGCACTTTTTTTCGAGTGCCAATTCTTGCTCCGAAGTATCTCTCATTAATTGATAGACCTAAGGAATTTTTGGAAAAGTTTTTTTTGAAAATGACAAGATCCACTATACAGCATATTTTAGACAGCAAGGCAGACCTCATTTCCCTAGACTATTGTGCCCCAGAGGATTGGGTGAGGAGTGCAAGTACTTTTACACAAGGACCACTTAAGCCTTGGTCTGGAAAGGGCCGTGGGTGGTGCAGGCAGAGATGGATTCTTTGGTCATTATAGAGGCCTTGAAAAGGGGCTGACAATGTTCAAAACAAGCTTCAGCACATGCAGTCAGTCAAAAAAGAAGTCACCCGACACATATACATGACGATTGTACAAGCTTTTGAAGCATGTTATGATATATTCCAGAAATTTTGCATGCTAGTCTCGTAGTAAGTTTTTTTCAAACAAAACTTTACATCTTGTCAGAAATGGTAACTGTTCTTCAACATACCATTTACTACTGATCATCTGTTGGCAATAACTTGACTTTTTTTAGTGCCTTCCCATAGACTTATGCTCCCATACGTTCTTTGGCTACCCCAGGGAAAAACCTTTAAGCACAAATTGCGTTTGAAAGGGATACGCACTACCAAAAAGAAGTTAACCTTTGTGCGTTCGAATCAGTTTAAAACGCTCATGTTTATTCCTGTGTGTGGGTGTGTAATATAGTTAATGGTGCTGGGAGCCTCAGCAGTGTTTGTTTTGGCCTTTATGTACAGTACAGACAACGTTTAACTTCTCGTTTGAACTCGTGCAAAACTCGTGCAAAACTAGTTTAAAACGCGTTCAAAAGTCGTGCAAAAGTCGTGCAAAACTAGTTTAAAAACGCGTTTAAAAGTCGTGCAAAAGTCGTGCAATTCTCGTGTAGATATGCGTGTAAACGCGTTTACAATATGCGTGTTAAACGCGTCTGGATTTGTAGCTCGTTTGGAGCGGAACCTAAACGAGTTTGAAACAGCGATCAGTTTCAAGGTACCCCATTCGTGTCAAGCTTGGAGTACTAGTATCCGATTCCAGGTCATTGACCCCACAGAAACCCGAGTTACGCACTGCCGGCGCAGTTAGCTGGTGCAGTCGATGGCGACACAAAATACCCCCAAAATAAAACTGTGGACAAGCACCATGGTCCAAAAATGCCAATCCTAATTTTAAATCGATCACAGCTATTGCTCAATTGCCTTTATCCTCAAATCATGGTGATGCCGCGATCGCGAATGCCATTTGTAATCTTCGGGCCGCACGTCTACGCTGTGCTTCGTCCGAGGTCATTGACCTGCCAGCAGTCGGTCATTACACGCCATGGTAGCGCCCCGACCAGCAATAATTCATTCATGTTTTATGTTTACAAGGCAAAGATGTTACGTATAATTTGATCGCATATACGTATATATTGTTGAGTACATGTTGTATTAAAAAAAGTAACATTGTTAAACTCAATAAAAAAATAATATTATGAGACACCGAATCGCGATGAACGCTGACTGGGTTATGGCGTAACTACAGCCCCACAAAAATTTTAGCGTTCCGTGCATGATGACCCACGCCGCTTGCGACAAGAATTCCTGAGGAAGCATACTGCTAAAACGCCGGTACATCGTGCGGATCCACAAATATTTTGATCAAAAACATAATCGCTGGGATCTGAAATGTTACAGGATTTTCTTTAGCGGGAGTTTTGTTTCTTGTTTTGATGGGTAAAACCACGCTCGGCACGTAAACTTCCGGGTTGATTGAGCGTCAAAATTACGCAAAAGACTCCATAAATCCACAAAGAAATATATATTTTGCCCAAAGATTCTTTGACTTTTGCATTTCTTCACTAGCATATCGTTCTGTGTTCGCGGAAACAGCATTTTGGCGCATATTTTTAAACAAAGAAAAATTGTTTACACCGTGGCGCGTCACCCCGCTTTGTGACTTGCCACTGAAATATCAACCAATCGGAAGCGCGTATCGCGGTCACATTATGCAATATTTGCATATTCTCTCGGGGGCAGACACGTCGGCCGACTGGCGCGCGCGGCACAACTAGCACATTTTGGTGTAAACTCAGCGCCGTATTTCAGGAGATTTGGAATATTCCCCGTTGCTGCGATACAGAAAGGGGGGGGGTGGCAGTTTCAGATCTAAAGGCGACAGCGCTGTTGCTGGACATTTTACCGACAGCGTCACGCTAAAGGGTACATGAAATTATGCTACCAACAAGAGTTCAGGCCTTATATTTTTCTAAGGTCGCGGCTACTTTCAGATGAAAAGAAAACGACTTACAGGGAACTTCTAGTATTGCTTTCTGTGGCAATTTAAACGGGTTTTGACCGATCAAATTTTATCAGTCTGCTCTCAGTTTAAACTCCAAAGTGTGCTAGATATATATCGCGAATATCGAATCAATATAGATGTATTTTTCTAAGTCTTCATGAGGAACGGATACTAACACTGAGGAAATAAAGGGTGTTTTACTTTGTGCCGTCGATAGAACTCAGCCATAGTCACAAAATCCCCCATTTTTAAATAGAATAAGATATACTTTTGACAGATTATTAACTTTTTGCATGTTTTCTTTTAAACATACAGGTGCGTCTAAGAACACTGCACGAGGAAGAATACTGAATGCCGACATGTTCTTCAAGAGTTTTTATCATTACGTTACTAACATACCCCTTGTTCCTACTAACATACCCTCTTGTTCTACTAACATATCTTCTTGAGATTGACATTTGAACGAAATTTCGTTTTGTTGATTGAATTCTGGTTCGTACTGTTGTTCGTTTTTATTGTTCGTTTTACCCGTTGCCATTGACTGGTTTTGTGTTCATACATTCTGTTGAACTTGAAGTCTATTCGTGTTTTAGATAAGATAAGGCAAATAATGTTTTTCAACTTACTAAACATGTGATCTGTGGCCGACACTTCCGTACGAAGATCGGACTCATTAGTCACCTACGGACTCACATACATGTAACATACATGTACTAGTATATAAGACTCATACAATCGTGAGAAAAATAGGGCACTACCGTCAAACAACTGGGTGCAGAAAGTTAATTAGAAGCCTGGCAGTTTTCATACTAGTTTACTGTCAAAATTAAATAAAAATAGTTTCGTCACTAAAATCATCTGCTTTCACCAAGGTTTCATACAATTGACTTTTTCTATAGATTACAAACCTACCGCAGGCCCGAGGTAGAGTTATTTCGTTGTCCGGTGCTGTGCAGTTCAATGTCGACGATGACTTACCTTTATTCCTTACGTTCCTATAGAAGTTTAGTGAAGAGTGAGTATTACAGAAATAATAATCGTTCGATCAAGAACTTGGGAATGGAAACTTCGTTACGTTTTGAACAATGTATATTAGTACTTGGGTTGTTCAAACGTTAAGACATGTTAACAAACGTTAGTAACAAACAATAATTGCCAAAGTATCCTGTGTGTTAGCAAAAAAAATAGGAAACATGAACGGAACGGAACGGAAAAAACGGAACATGAACCAGAACAAACAGAACTTCGCCAAAACAATTTTATAATTCTAATGACAAGACCAAAAGGTAGGAACAGCTTTCCTCCGACTGTTCAAAAGGTAAGTGTTCACAGTCCATCAGCAGGGATCCATCAGGCGGGTTGTCTCCTCCGCACACGTAAGTTTTCAGGGTACGACTGACCACTCTGGAGGGATCCATATGCATACGGAGAATGTGGCCCAAGTACCGGAGTCTCCTACGATGGATGGCTGAGACCTGGTTGTAGTCTGGATTTGTTGCTGTGTCCCAAATGTGTTTCTTTCTTCCGAAACCTAATAATAATCATGAGCACTGTCTGTATATATGTTTGTACATGTATTATTGATATTAAAGAATGGGTGCCTTTGTCATTCACCCTGGAAGTGACATCATCATCATATGTCGGGCGGCTTGCCCGGGCCGAGTTGACTCTCACCCTCCAGACAGTTCTATCCGCCAAACAAAAGAAGTAATTCTGTTGAAAACAAAACAAAACAAGGTGAGTACTAGTAATTAACAACTTGAAACTCATACAGTAACTGTTGCTTACTCAATCGAATGCCTGTATCAATAAGATGGAAAGTACTGTGCTACGACTCTATTCATGGTATTCACACCGATCTTTTTTTTTTTACACCCGACGTCAGAATAAGTTCATTTTATTTACTACTACTTGTTCATGAAGTTCCTTGGTTGATGTAGTTCCACAAAGATTGCATATTCTAGGAAAATTAATGGTAAAGCCAACCTCCAAGCAGTCAAAAATCGAACAGGTAGAGAGGTTAAAAAGCAAGGATTAAACCTTCTTGCTAAGTAAAGAAGTTCAGAACGTCACACCAGTCACCACGCCACGCCGGCCTTCCTTTGTGTACTGATTGTCAAAGGAGCCGCTCTTGTCAATCACATCCAGCGGCGCCGTGGCTTTGCGTACGTATGATACTATATTGTACTACATGACCAGACCAGTCCATCGTCGCGGGAGACTTCTGTTCATGGGCACGTGCGGCCCGGTGGGAGGGACATCGCAAACCAAGGAGGTTAGAGCTCCTTGCGCAAACCAAGTGCTCGAAAAGATGGTCGATGAAATAAAGCACTTCTGGATCAAAATACTCAGATGAATTGCGTTACAGTGCAATCTATATACACGGTACATAGTTTTTGGATGACATTTTGTTCAGGGTTCATGTGAAAAGATTCTATTTACGTAACGTTTGCCTAAATAAAACATTGCGCATGCGAACGTGCGTGTGCATGTGGATGGGGGACCGTAAATGATTTTAAACGTTGCCGGTACTGTATTTTTCTGATCTGATTTTGCTGATTGGCTACTGATATCAGTCCCGGAGCCGCCCAACCAGACTCTTGGGCGCCGGCGGCAACTTTTTCAAAGGGAAACGCCTGTCAATCAAGTACGTGCTGCCGTGGGATTCTAGCAAGAAGGCCGGCGTCCAGTTCATACTCCAAACGTAACTAGATTCTGTTTTAATTTTATTTAGAAACAAACAGTACCAATATCATCCTTAGCTAATCTTTTTGGCCACAGTTTGTTCAAACTTCAGTTTTGGGGTATCTTTGGCTTAAACAATCGCAATTTCGAATGTTGCCCAATGGAAATTTGCGAAAGTTATTTATGCCGCCTCACGCCGACGTAACTGTTGCGTGTTTGTTTATTCGCTGTTTGCGGGTCATTGACCTTCGGCTTGCGTTGTTCCAGGGGGAAAGGGCTGAATCTGTGGCAATTTTAGCGTCGTTTACACAACCTCGCAGAAATCATACACATACATCCATGCAACCATCATTCTTCCAACTAATTCGGAGTTGTGTTGGCTGTTTATTGGAACCGAATCTGAACATAATGTCCTTGATTAGAATATATTAAAACTCAAAATCAAATGGCAATGTCGACCGTCCAGGGTCGAGTCAGTGTGCCATTTCGGGCTGGCTGGCGGTGACAACGCGGCCTGCGCTGGGCCACTAGTAACCTCCTGTGTAGGTCTCCGGACGGGAGTTTTGATACTGCGTTTTGTGGAATTTTTTAACGCGTTCTTTTGCCGGCAATCCTACAACCTGCCGCCCAGAGAAGGTTTTACCCGCCCACGAGGCTAGGCCACTTGTCCTAGAGAGCGGCACGTTGAGGGCGGAAGTTGCGTAACACAGGCCAGCAGTGCGGGGCTGTTGAAACCTGAAGTAAATCGCGCTTGACCGAGGAGTACACGCGCAGTAAACGCGTTTGCCGACCACACGAGTTTTATAATTAGATAGCCACACGCGTGTACAGCTCATTAGTGAACGAGTTTTGCACGGGTTTTAAACGCGTTTTGCACGACTTTTGCACGAGAAATAAACTAGTTTAAAACGAGTTTTGCACGACTTTTACACGAGAAATAAACTAGTTTAAAACGCGTTTTAGGGGAAGTTAAACGCAGTCTGTACTGTACCTGTCTCCATGCATGTGTGGGAGTTGTGAAAGGGAAGGGCTCTCACTTGGCTTTATCACTATATAACACAGCCCACTTAAATTTGATTTTTTTTGCCGGTGATATCATTTGGAGGCCCCCAAGCATACTAGAAAAATTGTGTGATGCTGGGTGAAAAAATATGCCTGTTTTAGGATAGAATGTTCACAATTATGTGATCATTTTGAAGATATTTTCATGATAACATATACCCAAAATCAAAAGCTTCATTAATGCGGCCTTGCCAATGAAGAGATGTCTACCTCATATCTTTTTATGGATCTGGACAAGACAGTAAAATTACCAACTTGAAGTTACTAATACATGTACCAGTTTAGATTGTAATGGAAACTAGAGTTCCACGACCTCATACCTTCGCCAAATGAGGTTAATATTATATGACTGACGAATTATAGATTTCCCCCTAATTATGCCAATAAGATCCCCATTTGCATGAATTACGTCAGTTGATCATATTCTCCTCCCAATGGCAGTGTTATCGTAACAAAGAAGGCCATTCTAGCATTTTCTCATAAATTATGCATATGAAGTCCAGATTTGAATAAGTTATGTTGAATGATGTTCACCTCCAGTCAACTTCGAAATGCGCAAGTATGAAATTGCCAGCATCAACCACTATGGAATTACAGTATTTTCTCATTAATTATGCAAATTAGGTCTTCATTTACATGATTAATATATGGCGATGTTCCTGTCATTCTTAATTACACATGTCACAAGGTAGAATAGTCCTTAATCATGGAAGATAGGTGAATTATAGAATTCCCTCATTAACTATGCAAATTAGATCCTAATTTGCATAATTGTCATCTAATTATGTCAAGCATCACGTAAGCTACCTACATACCCAATATCAAGACGATCCGTCAACTGGTTCTTGAGTTATCCTACTTTAAACATTTTCATACAAATGCTCCTGCAGTTCTAGGGCAAGCCGCTAGGGGGCCCAAACTTACGTCACTTCTTGCCGAGCACAAGAGCTACCTACCATCCAAAAATCATGACCCTAGCATGTCCAGATCACGAGATATCAAAACCGGAAGTTCCGCTGCAGTACCATAACAAGCCGCCAGGGGGCCCAAAATCTAATCAGTTTGAGCTCTCATCAAGACCTATCCACCTACCAAATATCAAGATAATCCATCTAAGTCTTCTCGAGTTATGCTGTTGACAGACAGACACACAGACAGACAGACACACGGCCACGAAAACATAACCTTCTTGGCGAAGGTAATAACATCATTGGCACAGGTGGTATTGTATATATGTATTGAGACACTGAAATTGCAAAAGAAAAACACTTTTTCAGAAATAAAAACATTCCTGTTGCTATCATAACTTTTCAGTCTCAAAGAAAAATAGCAATATGTTGAAAGGTTTCATGTTATCTAAAAATATAGATGGATTTGTATTTTAGATTGTAAGGACAATGTGCTTGTGCAAACTTTTGTCAATATGGTGCAAAAGCACCACCTAGCATTGCTGATGAAGATTACACCATACATGACATACTCAATGTGAAGTTGGCTGGGACTTATTAAGACTGGTTAGCATTCATTGGCTTGCATTACAGTCATATACATCAAGCTGTACTCAATTCAGTTATAAAGACAATACAATAAAGGATATAAAAACATCGTTCTCTGACCTCCATGTACCATACTGGCAGTAAAAAGTGTTCAAAAGTGAACAGTGTGAGTGAGATGTGTTCTTCTCTCCTGTGTTTCAGGCAGGAGACAAGAAGCTGGCTCAGAGTGCCCAGATGTACCACTACCAACACCAGAAACAGCAGATGCTGGCCATGGAAAAGTAAGTACTACCACAGCAGAAGTGATAGTAGTAGTACTAGTAGTTGTAACACCAGTAGTGGTAATTGCTTATTGCATGTTTATTTCGTTTGTGAAACATTTTGTTGGCACTTGCAATCAATGACATGTGGATGCAGCACAGTTCATAATGTTTGATGTGGTAGAAGGAAGATGGTGGAGGCCATCTGAAAGCTCCTATGCTTTTTCCAGTAAGTCATGTGTACCAGTTTAAATCCTTCCTGCTACTACAGTACATGCTGAGATTCTAAGATTGTAGCTTATCCCTCCACCCTTGCAGGAACCATGGTGACATGAAGCGTAACGACTCAGATGATGAGACTGAGGAGGAGACAGAAGAGGGAGACTACACAGTGTACGAGTGTCCTGGTCTGGCACCAGTAAGTACAAATGCTTGCTTCTTCAGTCTCAAAACATTTCTCGGTCAGTGGTGAAAGATAGTGGATGGTATCTGAAACGGCTGACTCCTCAGAGCATGTATCCAGTTACTTGATTTGTTTTTGCTTGATTTGTTTGTATTTCATCATTTCAATTCAATTATAGTTTTGGTACTAGTAACACATCAGTGTCATTTCTGGTGCCAGAGTTTAGATTTTTAGTGGAAATACAGTTCACTTTTCTTGTTTTTGTATCTTATCATTGGAATTATTTGTCTAAGTGTGGTAGAAATCATTAAAACAATTGTGTCTATGTGCAATGTATAAAGTGTTTAATTTTGTTTTGTTTTTCTTTTTTTTCCAGACGGGAGAGATGGAAGTGAAGAACCCACTGTTTGATCATGACTCCCAGCCACCACCGGGGTCAAACAAATGAACTCTGACCTCCGACCTCATGCCAAAGGACAACACAATCATCATATGATGGTTACCTTAAAAAGAAAAAAAAAGTTAAGTTAGACTTTTTGGTCAGTATCTCCATGTTCACAGGTACAAAATAAACAAAACAATCTTTCAGACTTTCTCCTGTATTCCCATGTACTATTGAAGTCTTGTTAGTCTAAGGTTGACCTCTTCTGTCACATTACCTTAAAGACCTAAATTTGAAGATAAATTTCTTTAAGAAGACTTCACCTGTCCTTATGATCTCCATTCTTGAGAAAGGTAGTACCTGTAGCGATTGATTATGCATCTTTCGACCTGTGCTTTATAGCATGGAGCATCGTTGTCTTGAAAAAAGTCCCTTTTCCATTGCACAGGAGGCTAGGTAATAACTAGTGACGAATTCTCCACACATGTAGTGACTTTTAGATTGTTGTTTGCTCATTTTTGTGCTCAGATAATGAATGATATCTTATCAAGCTTCAGTTAGACGAACCACATAAAATATTCAAACTTTTCCCAATAGATAAAATTACATGGTTGAAATTAGCTGGTTTCAACAATCAACCAACACTACCAGACATGAAGACTGGTTATCATAAATGCTGATATATGAAGAATAGTTATACATTTCTATTAGAAAATCGTTGTCATGTAAATTGAGTCAAATCTGGCTTGAAGGATTTGAGTGGAGAGACCTTGGAATTGTTCTATTTTCTGAACTTGATCTTGTAGCCAGCCATTTCGGATGGTGCTGTGAACATGTAGATAGCCCACTGTGGAAACACTTCTCAGATAAGTATAATTATAATTGTGTTAATGAGGGTAATGTGTCATTCATAAGAAAAAAAAATGCTTATGGAAAAATGTTGAGGTCTTGGTTAGTTAAGGAGAATGATATGGAGTGGAAACATGGTTGATAATTGCTTTTGAGTGAGCAAACTAAAAACTAAGTGGAAGTGAAAAGGTAAGATTTTGCAGATGACACAGAAAGTGATAAAACAAGATGAAAGATGTGATAGCTGTCATAAAATTTATATCATTGTCTCACCTACACATTGTGAGGTACATAGCTTGTGTAATGCAGAGCTTCTACTTTAAGTTGACCACACCAACCACCAACTGACACAGACTGCCATGTACAACACCTGGTTCTCTAACAGTTCTGTAGTGACAGAGGCTAATTTTCAAAGCAAACATAATTCATATCCAGTTGATGAGAACGATCAAAGGACTTGTCAGATAAAGGCTTTCTGTATTGCATAATTGTCAACTGCCTAATGTCTTCTCTCGAATTCATGCCTCATAATTGTATTGATATAACATATTAAACTCTTGTCAATCAGAGATATCTTTATCAACATGGTAGTGTTTTCTGGTGCCATCCCATGATCACAAAAATACATGGACAAAAGCGGCCATCTTGAAACACTGCATCATGGGATGGCACAAGAAATTGTATGAAATATTATTATTATTATTATTACAGAGAGTAACGAAATATACAAGGCACAAGTAGAGATGTTGATATATTTTTGTGCCTTTGTTTTAACTTTATTTCAGTGTATATAGTGAAAATATTTTAAGTAATTGTGACCACTATCTCATTCTACAGTTCGATTTTCTCTTGATTTGTGATGTAAATGTATGGAAACAGACTTGCCTTTATACTGGAAAAAGCAACATGACAAAATCAATTGAAAGCTTTGGTTCAGAAATTGTGCTAGAGTTGATTCTGGTTTGTGGTTTAAGATGTTAAAAGATAATTGGTTTTGAATGTTGGAAATTCGAAAGTACATTATCATGAAATCTAACTTTGTGATTTTGTTTGTTCAACATTGAATAAAATTCATGAGATCTTGTGTCATCGAAGTAAATGTGCTGTACATGTCACCAGAATACCAGTAAAATTTGTTTTTGCTTTTTTTTCCTGCTTTGATGGAAAATTTTCCCGAGTTTACATGAATGGCATTCTGGTGACATACTGCTCAGAACTACTTGTGAAAAAGAAATTACGTGAAAGTCTGTGATTGCTTTCTTCCAGAATAAAAATGTAGAGTTGATTAAATCCAGCGTCTTGTGTTCATTCTTTGTCCGCCTAAGCTGAAGAAAGATACCGCGTAGGTTGGACTTGAAATATCAAAGAAATAATCGACTTAAGGTAGTTTCGTCTCTTTACTTAGTGACATTTCATTGGTTACTATTCTGGTGCTCAGTAGTCTATCATGAATGGACCTTTCCTATAGTCCCGCCTACCTCGAGCAAAACATAAAAATGCAAATATTTGACCGACATGTAGCCACTCTCTCATTGGTCGAACTACTAATTGTCACGTTATCATTGGTTGAACTGATAATTGTGATGGACAGTCAGGAAAGGTCCATTGGGGGGTTCTCTTTGGGGCGGTAGAAACTCCTTTCCTTTTCTGGCGGGGGAACCGGTAGTTTTCTGCACTGGCAGTGTTTAACTCTGATATAGCGCGCACAACTCCTACTGAGTGAATAGTTAAGCCGGGCAGCGGAGAGCTGGAGTCTAGAGCCCCAAGGAGAGCCCACTCAACCCACGATAGGACTGGGTACCAGGCTGCAAAGTTAAAAGTTACGGCTCACAAGTGTATGGATCAAAAGCGGCCTCTAACAGTTCAATGAAGAACTGCAACATAATGTTGGATAAGCGGCTCCTATTACTGCAGTGATTTTTTTCGCCGCAAAGGGGCGTTTTTGATCCATGGCCATTTCAACAACAGGTGCCTCATTCTGATGCTTTTATTGCTGCAATGATTTTTTTGGGCCGGTACGGGGCGATTTTACTTCATGGCGATTTCAACACCAAGTGCCTCGAACTGTCGGATTTGCTACGTGTTTACCTAAATTGGCAATAAACGTGACAACCAATGCATAGTACATATAGGACAATATCTTAAAAAATGAATAAACGATAGAAATTCGTACATTCTCATTCCATACTACATAGTCTTTGTATTACATTCAATAAACCAGCTATTGCATAAACACACAGACGAAATGAAAAGAGACAGAAAACACGGTACAGTGAAATTCCATTGTCAGAACTGGGTATCAAAATAGCAGCTAATGTACGTTTCTCAAATGGCTCAGGGGACAAAGGAGTGAGATAAAAGACCTTTTGACCTGGGCATGGATCGACACGTAGGGTTACCACAATAAAAGGAACTGCAATGTGGCACCATGCATGTAAAACGTCCTGCGAACCATAACGTTAGGGCAGTCTATTTGGTCGAAAACTGGCACATGAAATTCCTTACATAGCTGTCCATTTGCCAATCTCATTTGTCGCTCATCGTGGATGCTTTCACTCATAGAAACTTCATTTGCAAAGCTTTGTTCAGAGGTGGACAGGTGATATCAAGCAGCTTGAAAAGCAGATTAATTATAATGTGAAGCCCCTTGATGATACTGACATCGTCTTTGAAGGCACGAATGAGCTCAGTGCTCGGGGACAGAAACGCACATGTTGAACAGGAGAGGCCTAGGAGACTACAAGCTTTTCCTGAAACACCCGGCCCTCAGTTTACATCCCGTCAAGTTAGTGTATACCAAATCTGAGGGCGAGCTGGTCTCAACGTAAAGGGCAAGACGTTGTGCCGAGCTTCAAGCAGACACACCGGCTCCACAAAGGTACATTTATCTTTTTCTTCTTCTTCTTTAGCAATGACCAGTGACAGCATATGATAAGTTTTTGTTGTGACAAAATACGAAGACCAATAGTATGCACAGCAATTGTATTGGCTAGTTTTGCATGCACGTTTTGTATTTGTTACGACGACCCCCCCCCCCACTCCAAGAAAAAGTGTTACTACGTAGAGTGATTTTGATAGACACAGAGGGTAGATATATAGCCTTGTCTAAGTAAGAGAAACGTTTTAACTTTCTTTTAAAAATGTGATTTTCAAATTGTGATTATGACAGCATTTTAAGCAAACTATCGGTGTCTTCAAATCCAGTTGACAATGCGAGAAGTGTCCAATACAGTGCCCATTAACATCGCTAGAGGTCGCTATACTGCTGTGTTAATTACCTCCCTCGTGAACATGATGTTATGTTCTAGTTTTCTGTTTGCTTATTGCCTCGTTGATAAACAGAATAACATAAAACGTATGAATGCATTTTCTTTTATACGTGGTGGGCAGGCCTTTTCTGACGAAAGAAGTTGTTAAACTTTACTTTCGGAAAGATCTTCTTGTTGTTGTTGTTGTTGTTGTTGATCGGCATCCTCATCAGAGGTGAAGCATGATATCATGCTTTTTCTGGGTAAGGCAATTCAGTGATTTTCTGAGGGAGTCTACCATGCTGTTGTTGACGAAATTGAGAATGGGACTTTAGCCCAATAGAGACGCCTGTCGCAAACGGAATTTGGTTTCACGACCAAGCTCAGTTCAGAAACATCTTTGGATATCTAATAAATCATTCGCGTGTTCATATTTTTGCTGATTAGATGTCACGGGATTTCGTCCTTCTTTCGTGCCTTTTGGTCGCGACGTCGTCTTCGCTTTTCTATCACCACTGGGGGGAGACGAGATGATATTAATCATGGCATGTTCAAGTGCACTCTTGCATAAGTGCGCAATCTCACTAACGAGGCTAGTGCCCCCTGCTCTCTTAATGCGGAGACAGTTCTGTTGTATCTTGATTGTTCCGAACCGTTTAAAAGCAATTTATGTTGGAAAGTTGCCATCGATAAATTGCAGTGTTATATCGCAATGACTTTTCTCTCTATCAGGCCGACAGGGAGCGATGTTATTCGTTTATGTGTGCTTGTTAGCTAGCTGATTCTGTTGACTCCAGGTGAGATAGTGTCACTGGTTCGTTATCATCCCATACAGACTATAAAACGCACCTGTTAAGGTTTTCTAAGGTCAACGGGACGAAACGGAAGCACATAACAGTCACACGTTCTGTTTCACTCATGTTACACTTATTTGTCGATGTATATTCTGTGGTACACTTTTGAATGTCGCCATCACTATTGTAATGTTAATACATTAATGCGGTAGTATTTCTATTAACATTAGACAAAAAAAGACAATGTGGCGTTACACTAAAGTTACACACTTATTTCATAACGCCACATACACTCATAACAATGCTGAAGTGATTTGTACAGTGCGCCCCCCTCCCGTTGCAATTGACTAGTAACTATTTACGTATGAATGTGGTGGGATGTGGTAGTTAACGTACTGCATTGCAACATTTTTTAGATAAAACTGAAAAACAAAAACGCAAAGTTCTTTTATTGGAGAGGAAAGGATGCAACTTCATGCAACCGTTGTGGGATTGTCTATGACTAATCTCAGTCATCCTTGGAAAGGACCTTATCGAAAGAAATTAATGACTGGGCCACTTCATTCACTTTGGGAAACATCAAACCGTCATAGAAAGCTAACATTGGGCCCACACATTAGACTGACTACGATTACACTTGAACATCATATTCTCAGGAGAAACGTAGTACGAGACGGCAAGCCTAAACAGACGACATTGATGTATGGATTCAGGTCTTCCTCCGCGCCTTTAAGTCAGCAGGAGTCATGCGGTATTCATTTACTTTATAGCAACGACGTAACTTGCCCGACCTTTCTTAAGTTATGACAAGCGGCCCGATGAAAATCAGCTTCTGCGTCTAGACAGTGGGCGTCTCTACTTAACTTAACTTCGCGCCCAAATCCCACCAAGATTGGCCACATGCAGGCAATATATCATCAAATGTGCAACGCGATTTTTCATTGGTTCAAATGAAGTTCAACTGCGTCGTGACTTCATGAACTCGAGGTGCTTCATAATGAAAGTCTTTGAGAAACGAAGAGCCCATTTTGGAATGGATTTAAACTCCACCTCTGTACACAACAAGGCTAGTGCGTCATGTAAGTCCACGGTTCAAATTAGATCAATACAACAAAGGAGACATTTTTCCCTAATGGAAAGAAGTTTAACGGCTGTCAAGAAAGCTTTTAACGGCTTTAAATAGCTTAAGGATAGATACAATTCACCACGCTCCTGAGCGAGACAGCGTTGTAATGCACTGTCCATATGCATTACAAAACAAGTGCTGCAGAGACTTCCCAAGTTCGCGGAGCCAGTTAATTTCATGGGACCGACATGTGTAACTTGGTGGATTGGAGAATGGAACGTTAAAAGAATTCCGAAGTGTATCGTTTGGAACCTGTGTTTTGAGTCTACAGGTCGTTTAGCTTGTTGGCCCAGTCTTTCCCTCATGCCCTTTTCCCATCGATGGGCAACTGTGGAGCGACCAACATTGGGCTTGTGAGACTCTTGGTGTTATAATTGAAGCATGGTATGCGATAAAAAAAACGGATGATTTGAAAGACAACAAAAACACAAAACGTCAGAAAAATCTATGAAATTCGTTTAGTGATTTGTCAAATGTTTGGTCGTCCAGCGATCGTAGCTCAAGTGTGGAGGGAGTCATCACGATGGAGGGAGTATTATCTACCAGACAGTATAGCCGCTATGATGTATTGCATCCACACGAACCATTGTGTACACTGATAACGTGCAGACATGGAGAGAAGATGGCCCAACGTTGGTGAGTTTGAGATACAGTCAGGTAGTTTGTATGAAGGATAGCGGGGAACCATTTTGCGAAGCCCTTTAGATAAGGCCGAAAAGCCTCTTAGCTCGCCTTCAGGGCACGAGTGGATCCCATAAATTTGTCAGGATCCTCCAGGCTGACCTTGGCCTTCCCGTACTAGCGAAGGTAGGGCGGAGCTTCTTGCGTTCCGATTCTGCCACTTTTGATTGATGATGTTGTTGTATGTTGTATATTGCTTTAATTTATAGACGGAAATCTCAAAACTACATTTTCTCCATACTTGAGAAACAGGTTGCTGACGACAGACATTGTGA